>CM022542.1:19142702-20342702 GCA_012273795.1 Dendrolimus punctatus
GAGAACAATATTATAATAGCACACAAAGCAGTAAAATTAATTCTAACTACGCGAAATTAATTAAGTCGGTAACAATATGTATAGCAGTAAAATATATTGTAGTAATAAGGCACTGAAGCTATATACTTGTATATACGCTCAATCAGTACCACTAATCAAGAAGTAGTGAGTAATTAATAATTAAGAAGCAATAAACAAAGTTAGTAATAAGTACACTGTATATGAACCCTAAGGAAAGAAACTGTCCTTGATAATGTATAAATAGCCTAAAATAGAAATTTACAATGTAGCTACCGAATGAAGTAAATATATGTTATATTTTTTGGCAACTTACTTTTTGGCAAATTTTATGTAAACTAAATAGTATGTAATATTGTAAATTAGACGTATAAGTAACAAATGTAAACTTTGGTAATAAATAAAGTAAATAAATGATTCCCAACATCTCCCAACCTAACCCAACATTAACCAACTTTTCCCAAAATCCACATCTTCCAACCACCTCCGCTCAATCCAACCATCCAGCAGCAAAATTATTTACCTATATAGCTAAAAATTATGGATAGGTAGATAGGGTAGCTAAATTGTATGGATAGGAAACAGAAATTTCTATTATAATAAATAAAAACAAGATCTACACCTAGGCTATCTTGCACGCCTGGGAGAAAGGAGAAAAAAAAAAAAAAAAAAAAAAAACCTAACCTAACCTAACCTAACCTAACTATACCTAACCTAACCTAACTACCTACCTAACCTAACCTATACCTAACCTAACCTAACCTAACCTAACCTAACCTAACCTATACTCCGGCTCGAACCACGCTCGAGAACAGTCGATTTGACCTAAGCTCCCGACTAAAAAATTCAAAATAATTGGTTTTTTGAGTGCTACAGTGCCGTGCATAGTATCGGATTGTGCGGAAAAGTGAGGCGCAGGTGCCTATACCAAAATCAGTTTCGTAGCTATTCGGGCTAAAAACTTATAGTGGAAAAACAAAATTTTAGATTTTAAAAAATTCCTAACTCGGAAACTAAATCGACGACACCCAGTTTTTATCGGCGGCTTCGGTGGGGCTCTGGTGCCCCTACCTGGCAAAAATACAAGCGTCGTTTTCCCAACTCCGTTCGCAAAGTTACTTAAGCGAAAAGTGAAAAAACGTGGAGTGAAAATCGTGGTTTAGTGACCGATCCAAATTTAAAAATACGAGGAAAAGAGCATGAAAAACTAAGGTACTTTGGCCAGATACAACCTTAAAATTTTTGATAGTAACTATAAAAAATTAAAAAGTGCAAAAATTTTTAGACAAATTCAGTTTTTCGGACTTATTGAAAAATTTTTACTAAAACCAAAAATTCTGCCGCGGTAGCCTCCGAGGCATTGGCGAGACGCGTCGATTGACGCCTCGCTCTCTACCATCGGAGTACACCCGGTCCTGTCAAGTCCAAAAAAAACAACTCCATAACCTCAAAATTGCTCCGCCAATATTGGCGTGAGCGTTTGAGGTTGGATCATTTCAAGACCCGAAGAGGAGCAGCTCATTTCGGCTCACGAATAATTTAAGTATTATAGGTTCTAATTATTTTATATTAGAAAATTATTTTTGTAATTAGAATATCTCGGAAAGTACAAGGACGCGTGGGTTTTGTAACTGCTGGATTGTGCGCGGCAGACAGCTCTATCTGCCCGCACAAAGTCCTGATTTTTTATCTAGGAAAATTTTCGAAATAAAATTAAAAAACCGTACTTTTCAAAATTTTAAAATTTTTAAGTTTTTACTATAGGGTTAAAATCAACTAAATTAGGGGAAAAATAGAGCTCATTTGGCCTATCATTTGAATATTTTTAGTAAATTTTTGGACTTGTACTTTCTGAGATATCAGTTTTTTGGCTTAAATTTGTAAATATATAAATAGATATAAGGTGTAAAATTATTTTATTGACAGTAGCGACTAGACCTCGTCGAGACCTTTTATTTGAGCCCAAGCTCGACGTGATTCGGCCCATAGGAACCGGAGAAATCGCATTTTGTTGTTTTTCCACTAGGGCGGCCGCCATATTGGAAATTTAAAAACTCCAATATCTCTGCGGTCTTTTGACCTAGAGCGACGAGGTTTGGACTGCTGACATAGGCGTAGGCTTCCGCAGCTGCCCAGCCTATAAAATAGGCCAAAAATTTTTTGTGCAAACCCCCCCCCAGGCAGGGTGGGGAGTGTGACGGGCAACACCTGGGACGAAATCCGGTCTCGATCGGACCATAAATGACGGAGCTGTGGTGATTTCTCGCCACAGCTTGACAGTTCGGCGGCCATCTTGGCTTTCTTTGGAAGTCCATATCTCAGCCATCTTTAAGATATCGACTCCGGATTTCGACCACAGGTAACAGGACAGCTAAAGCTATCACCTCCAGCCATAAAACAGGTCAAAAATTTTTGACCTCAAATTTATATATTAGGACCTAGGTCAGGCCAGGGCTTCCCAGAGAACCCAAGCACGGGTACAATAGGTCTACTGGTTACCGAGTTATTGGAGTCCAAACTTTTGCAGGCGGCCATCTTGGAAAAATTCAACTTCCAATAACTTAGCGAATATCCACCTGAGGAAGATCGGGTTTCCTCAGGGGTGGCCCTCGGCACCAGGAGAACCCGTTGGACCCTTTTTAGGCCCAAAAATTTTTCAAAAATTTCTGCTCGTTTTTTCGTTTCAGACGGTAGATCTCGCCGAGCGAGCAGTTTGAGCCCAAGCTCGGTCTTCTGGCGTGATATTGAGTGAGAAACAACGATTTGAAAACTGCGAAGTTTGTCCGGTCTTTTGGGGACCAAAACTTCGCAGGCGGTTTCTCAGCCAATTTCAGAGCCAACATAGTCGAGTTTGGTATCATCCAACTCGGGACGACGAGATCTGTCGTTCTAACCCCCTCCCCCCCCTCTAGCTCCCCCCCCATTTTCACTTACCTTTAAATCCTTGCCCTTTTGTCCAATCCCGGCGTGCGAGGTGTCGCTGTACTCGTAGTGAAGAGACGCATCCATCTGTCCACCTCCCGGCTCCCGGCACCCATCCCGCTCCCCCCTGGACCTGAAACAAACAATATAAGATTAGTTCGAGTGGAACGATATTAGTAAATAAATAAGTTAAGCTAGTATTAAGTTATATTTAAGGTCTGTGACCGGATTCTGCCGTTTAGGCAAAGAAATTGTAAATTTAAGTAGTGACAAGTACTCATCTGTTGACGTATCCATCACTGATCTGGACAGCAGGAGTACCTGTAAATGAAATATAAATTGACGTTGTAAAAGTTATATATATTGACTGGTTCAACATTTGTTGTCTTATTTATACCTACGTTTTTAAGCTTTGACCTTGATTAGGTGCTTTGCGCCTAATCCTTTAGTATACATATTAGGAGCCCTATCACACTACCTCACACACAATCAAACACACAATTATACACACAAGCATACGCACACTCAAATACACGCACACTGAACAGTCAACTCTGCGCTATTGCGCGAGTTGAATAGAATAAACTAGACTAAGAAACACCCGCTACCCACAGTCCAAGATGTACAGAACACCATCAAAGGGAAAAATGATGTACGAGGTTAAATACTTGCCGAATGAAGCCATTGACGAAATATATGACCACTGCATGGAACGATTTACTGAAAATGCTCTGACTCGGGACCAATTGAATACACTACAATATCATCCGGTGGTGAATAAAAGGCATGAATATGGCCTCTATTCCCCGCCCTCGGCACACGAATACACCCCAGGACCCTGGACGGATACAATAAGGCCACGGAGGAGGAGCAGGGAACTCCTCCAACACCGACTAGCCCAATTAGTTCCAGACGGGTACTAGATAAATTGAAAGAAAAAATAAAGCCGCAGTGGTGCTGAGATTTCCTGATGACCCCTATACGAGTAAGAAAGCACCACCAGAACCGAGGAACCCGAGGAGCCAAAGCAGACTAAGGTTACGCCGAGTAGGACTTACACCAAACGCACACCGCCAGGAGTTACTAAAAACGCGGTTGGACAATGCCATAGGATGAAGGAGGCGAAGACATCCTATGACAAAGGCATAGAGCACCTAGCAAACTCGCGTAACCTTAAGACCGTAATAAAACAGGGCGTGCAGGGGGCGCTAGATCGACTGTACGCCCTGATCAAGGAAATGGATAGGGACCTCAGAACCCACAAATAAAAACGGGTAGCGAGAGTACAGGCGAACAACGAAACAAAGGAAGGGAGATGCATACACAAACTGAAATACAAGGAGATACGGAGACTGGAAAAGAAGAAGTCAAAAGCTGGGAAAGATTCAAGGAAGAGAAAGCTGAACTGGTGCGGAAAATGGAGGAGCACGCCTCACTCATGCGGGAGAGCCTCAAGCAGACCGATAACTTGAATCAAGTTATCGAACAGCACCGGGTAGAGATGAGTGAGGTAAAGCAGCCAGTACAGAGCTACGCGAGTGTAGCGGCTGGAAAACCGGGGGCTCCCCCGGCCTACAGAACGCTGCACTCGATGGCTATCACCAGTAGCCAAGGAAACCGCACCACCGAGGAGACCCTCAATGAGGTTAGAGAGGCACTAGAAGCCCGAAATGGGGGGGTTGAGGTGGAGCGGGTTAGGAAGACCAGAGATGGACGAGTAATTATAAGCTGCAGGACGGAGGAACACCGCGAGAACGTAAAAAAGAAGTTGAAGGAGAGGAAGAAAAACCTAGTGGCAGAGGACATTACCAACAAGAAACCGTTGGTAATGATAACCGGTGTTCTAAAAGTCCACACAGACGACGACCTCTTCCGGGCCCTCAGAAATCAAAATAGGGCGGTCTTTGAGGGCTTAGAGGAGGCCGACGACTGGATGGAGGCAGCATATAAAATAAGAGGGAAAAACCCAAAAACCCACAAAGTGGTGCTCCGAGTGACGCCAACTTTGTGGCAGAGATTCACGGAAGTGGGTTTTGTCAAGATCGACCTGCAAACACTACAGGTCAAGGACCGATCACCACTCACGCAGTGTACTGTATGCTTGGGTTTCGGGCACGGCAAAAAGCTGTGCACGGAGACCGAGACGGTGTGCAGTCACTGCGGTGGCCCCCATATAAGAGGAGAGTGTACGGAGTACGCTGTTGGCGCACCACCAACTTGTAAAAATTGTGTCCGGGAAAAAAGGCCAGACGTCACACATAACGCCTTTAGTGAAGCATGCCCGGTCAGGGCGCGATGGGACGCGATAGTGCGCACAACTGTCGCTTACAGCTAGATGCACCTTGGGGAAGACACAATAACAATGGGCCGGAAGCCGAGCCTCGCTGTGGAATAACACGAAATAATAAACTGGAAGAAAAGTAGCATATACAACCAGGCAGCGAAGGAACGGCCAACGGCTCCACTATTGTGCGCGGAACCGAGGGGAGTATCTATCTAGTTAAGTGAACATGGGAAGCCACATATCATTGAGTGGTAGAATGCAGAATAGATGGCCCGGGTACCTGCAGATAACACTCAAACACACAAAACCAATACACAAAAACTACACAATGCTGAAGCATACATAACTGGCACCAAAACACACAAAGTTCACAACAACATCACACATGTAGCACTCACAAGGTTAAAACCAATCCATAACACACATCGCAAATAACCAATGACTCAAACAACCGAGTACACATAAGAAACAGACCACTTTTAATATTAAAAGTAGCAGGTTTTAATTTAACACAAAAGCATGCGAAATACACACACGACACTCACCTGACGAAAAGACGCTGCAGGAAAAATGCTCTGCTTAGACACCACACGACCCAAAGAACACACAAACTGAAAATAGCAGGGACTCGGGAGTAGCGACCTGAAACAAAAACAAGTATAGTAGAACTTAAGGTAAAACAGCAAATAAAAACAAGATATTATAGGAACCTAGAAATAAACATGTGTATATTAAAATAATACTGACACTATATTTGTAATATAGCTGCTCAGAATTAGCAATAAGGTATAGCTGTATATAATAGTTAATAAAAATGCAGTAAAAAATGTATGCTACAGAATGATAAGATTAAGTCCTTGTAATAATATAGCATCTCGCAAATAAGTTAAGATATGCAAATCAACATTTATATGTGAAGTAGATATAAATTAAAATGTCATCAAATATTAGAAACGTAAAACTGTTTAGGAAATAAGCACATTGTAAAATTTAAATAAAGTAATAATATCCCAATGCATCCCAACCAAGTCCAACCCATATGTATAAATCAGTATATAATATATAAGTATAACATGTATCTATAAGTAGTGTATCTATAACGAATGCAAGCACCTGATCATCTCCCCTGACTTGTCACAACCAACATAAACACAAATCTTGTTGGCGGTGGCAAATCGGGGAAGGCAACGCGGGCGTATGTAGACGTAGAACATATATATATATGTAATAACTAAATAAATAGATCCCAACCAAATCCCAACCTCAACCAATACAAACCAACCCATTAATCCTAAATCAAAATCCATCCCAGTTGTAAAAATTATTTAAATAAAGTAAAATAAAAAAGTATTTGATCTGGGCATATCTTGTTCGCCTGGACTAAGAAGGAGAAAAAAAAAAAAAAAAAAAAAAAAAACCTAAAAAACCAAAACCTAACCTAACCTAACCTAACCAACTAACCTAACCTAACCTAACCTAACCTAACCTAACCAGTTCTGATCGAAACGCGTCCGAGATCGGTCGATTTTTTCAAAGCTCCGCGGAAAAAAATTCAGAAAAATAGGTTTTTCGAGTTAGATACAAGTGCGATACATCGTTTTGTGCGTCTAAGTGAGGCGCATCTAGTGGTACCAACAGTGACTTCCCAGCACTTGGGGAAAAAAGTTATTCCAGAAAAACTGAGTTTTAAACTTTGGAAATTTTTTCCGGGAAACCAAGCGGGAGGTGTGTGTTTTTTGGGCGGCTTTGGTGGGGCTCGGTGCCCCCAGCCCCCACATCAAAACCGCGACTTCCAATCTTCCGCAAAAATTTAGACTTTGTGAAAAACGTGGTACGAAAATCGCCATTTTGGACTTTTGGAAATTAAAAATTACCATTTAATAGTGCTCAAAAAAGTGTAAAACTTGCCAGATACAACCTTAGATTTCATATTATTTTTAAAAAATTAAAAACTAGCAAAAATTTTCGGACATTTGTTTTTCAACAGTGTAAAAAATTGTACCAGCTTCAAAATTCCGCCGCGGTAGCCACCTGCGCCTTGCGGAGACGCGTCGTTTGACGCCCCACTCGCGGCCATCGGTGGAGACCCGGACCTGTCATCATCAAAAAAACAAGTACCTAACCTCAAAATTGCTCCGCCGTTACTGGAGCGATTTGTATGAGGTTAGGTACCAACGAAGACACCATCTGGAAAGACGAATCCGGTCTCATCAGAATTTTAAGTTAGTTAGTTTTAAGTTATTTTTAATTAGAAATATAAACTTTGACCCTAAATATCTCCGGATCTATCCAGGCGCGTGGGTTTTGAAATTGTAGTTCGAAGCGCGCTGGCGAGCTCTACCCGGCCGCATCAAAACCATTTTTTGTTAGACCAAAATTTTTAAATAAAAATCCAAAAACTGGATTTTTCAAAATTTTTTGACTTTTTCCCAAACTAGTATTGGGGAAAATTATTTTATTTAGTAGAATCATAGAGCGACATTTTAGGCGTCGACTGGACATTTTTCGGAAATTTTAGCCCGATAGATACGGAAATATCGATTTTTTAGCCCTTTTTTGTATATAAATATTAATATAAGTTGTAAAATTATTTAGCAGCAGCATCGTCTAGGCTTCACCTAGACGAAGAGTTGAGCCCAAGAACGTCATTTTCGGTCAATAATTGGCCGAGAAATCAAATTCAAAATTTTTCACATTTTTGGCCGCCATTTGGAATTTTCTTTTGTATAACTCAGCGGCTATTGACGTAGAGAGATAGGGTTTTCGGGTTACGCTGCCCAGGGCTACTCTTTCAGACTGACTAGAAAAATAGGGTCAAAAATTTTATTTTGGACCACCCGACGGGCAGGGTGCAGGACAGTCTGGGAATACTCCCAGTCCAAACCCGGCGTCAATAGGACGCATATTGGCCGAGATATAGCCAAAACTCGCCGGACTTTAAATTTTCGGCGGCCATCTTGGATTTTTTCAAACCGGCATATCTCCGAACCTATTTGTCCTACGACAGTGGGGTTTTCTTCATCGACATCAGCTCCTCCAGGAGCATCGGATCCAGGGTCTAAATCCCGGATATCTCACCTCCGATTTTTCAGGCTAGATTTTTGCCTAGCCAGCTAGAGGACCTCAAGTACGCCTAGAAGAACCCAAACACCAGGGCTCTGGGACAAATAGGACCGGAGATATTTAAGTTCAAAATTTCGTTTTGACAGATGGTCCGCCATTTTGGAAATTTTTAAAAGGCTATATCTCGGGCATTACTTGCAGTACGAAGTAGCGGTTTTCTGCGGAGTAAAGCCCGACCTCCCCGCTATCGACTGCACCCAAAAAATTTAGTGTTTAATTTTAAAAAATTTTTTATGTTTTGACTCTTGTTTTGGATAGAGCTCGAGAAACCCTACACGAAGAGCCAAAACACGCCCATTTTTAGGCTATAATTGACTGAGAAACGAGAGTTCTAAAATTTAGACACGTTTTCCCGAAAACTTAGAACCTCTACTGGAGACGCACTATACCACGTAAGGTGGTCGACATTGGGCTTGTTTTATTCAGCATCTCGAGCTCTACCAACAGGACCCCCCTCCTACCCTCTACCTCCCCCCTCAAACTAGTCTGCCCGTAACTCAGCTGCTGTTGGACTTGGGATAGCCGAGCTTGGTATTGCCGTGTTCGGCTCGCCGAGACCAACAGCCTGGGCCTGGCAGAATAGTCACATTCATACACTTACCTCACTTACCTCACAAAAACACCTTACACACATCACTCATACACACGGTAACATACACACACGTCCCCAAGGCACTTACCTTGGGAACACACACACTTACCTCACTTACCTTACACAAAAAACTTGCAGAACACACACACAAACATCTCCTGACCACCCCTGGTATACTTACCTTACACACAAATAAAAATAAAAAACTTACCTCACACTTACCTTATCCTAATTTTGTCCTTTTCCTCTTCCTGACGCTGGGCGCCTCCTCGGGGGTACCTGAAAAATAAATTGTAATTAGTTTAAGTTAATTTAAGACATTGTAAAAATAATTTTAATTGACAAAACAATTGTTTGTTTTACTTTATTTTTTAAGACATTTGACTGGTTCAATATATTTTCTTTTATTCTAATTTTATTTTTGACCTCTCGACTAAGCGCTATTGCGTTAGTCGACTAATATAAGTGACTTTTTCGCGGGAACCGATCTCCGCCCAGCGAAAATGTTTCGTACTCCGGCGAAACAAAAACGCCAAGTAGCGGAAAGGGAGACTACGCCGGAAAACGACAAAGTGTCACCTCCTCGCGGCCAACCTGCAACAAAGACTTACGGAACCGTAAAAAAGGGAAACCATGGACTACTCGATGAAGAGAGATCTCCCGTGGCACATTCCCTAACAGGACCTGACGAGGTAGACGTGACCTCCTCTCCAGAGGGAGAGGAAGTAATACGATACGAATACACAAATAAAAGCCCCCAAGGGAAAGAAACACGCCCAAAGAAGAGCATTGCCCTGAATTTCCCCATAGCAGTGAACAAGACCTTCACGAAGCGAACACCACCTAAGGGGACAAAGGACACGAATAGGGCAAAAGAAGCCAGTAGTTGCATGAAAAAGGCGAAAGAGCACCTTTCAGTCTCCAAGAATCTCAAAACGGAGATCAAGCAGGGCGTGCAAAGCGCGTTGGATCGCTTGTACGACCTGTTCAACGAAGCAGAAAATGAGCTGGAGACTGAAAAGGCAAAAAATAAGGGGGTCGGCTCCATCGAATCAAAGAGGAGTGATGTAGGCACAAGCGCACAGCAAAAGCTTGCGCAGGCCATATCACCAAATAAGACAGGTACAGATACACAGAGAAACAACGACAGAAATGAAGAAAAAAGGAAGAATGAAGAAGAAAAAAGGGATCTCTTACTACAAAGATTAGAAGAACACAGCCAACGTATGGAGGAGAATAGCAGGAAAATGGAGGACCTACATAGGTCAATGGAAAAGTACCACGAAGAAATAAAGGACAGTAAATTGAGCTACGCGAGTGTAGTGGCCTCGGGACCCAGATCGAGGACACCTGCAATCCCAAGAACACTACACTCGGTAGTTATCACCGGCAAAAATGATGACCATACAGGTGAAGAAATCCTGCGTAAAGTGCGCGAAACCCTAAACGCAAAGGAAGGTGGTATAGAGGTAGAGAGGATCAGGAAAGGAAGAGACAAGAAGGTTATAATAGCATGCAAAACGATAGGAGACAGAAATGCAGTGAAAGAGCGGATAGGGGGGAACGCACAATTAAATGTAGAAGAGATGGTGAACAAGAACCCTCTAGTGCAGATAAGCGGAGTCCTGCAATACCACACAGATGAGGATGTCTTCAAATCCCTCAAAAATCAGAACAAGAAGATTTTTGAGGGGCTTGGAGAAGGTGAGGACTTCATGGAAGTCGCTTACAAGATAAAGGGGAGGAACCCGCACACGCATCGACTAGTATTGAGAGTCCACCCGCGCCTTTGGAGTAACCTTACAAAGGCGGGCACTGTAAGGGTAGACCTACAGACCCTACAAGTTAGGGATAGGTCGCCTCTAACTCAGTGCTCACAATGTTTGGGATACGGGCATGGACGGAAGTTATGCGTGGAAACGGAATTGAAATGCAGCCACTGTGCGGGGTCCCACATGCGACACCAATGCCCTGACTATCTTGTAGGGACTACCCCCACGTGCGTCAACTGTACCCGGGCAAAGAGGTCGGACACAGAACACAACGCCTTCAGTGAGATGTGTCCGATTAGAGCAAAATGGGACGAAATGGCAAGAGCTGCCGTAGCATATTGCTAAGGGCACCCCTGCGGACAATACTGCGGATAGGGAGCGGAAGCCTTACTCTGTCATTCAAGCGAACTTGCAGCGCAAGCAACAAGCAACTGAAGAGCTGATCATTGAGGCAAGAAGACAGAGTAAGACTTTCGCCCTAATACAGGAGCCGTACACCGGGAACAAGGGAAAGCTGAGGGACTATCCAGGGACCAGGGTGTATCAGAACAACAAGCCTGATAGCAAAGTTGTGAAAGCTGCAATAGCGGTGTTCGATCAAAACATTGATGCAGTTTTACTACCGAAGTACACCACGGACAACATAGCCACAGTTCGAATCGGCAAAGGCCCTTGGTCACTGGTCATCATATCGGTCTACTTCGAACCGGACACAAATATAGATCCCTACCTGGCACATCTACGGGTGATCATCCGCAATATTGAAAGCAGGAGAATAATGGTAGCCGGAGACGTAAACGCAAAGAGTGCATGGTGGGGGAGTCCCATAGAGGACTCTAGAGGAGAAAAGCTTACCGGACTCCTACACGAGCTAGACTTTCAGGTGCTCAATGAGGGGGCTGCGCCGACCTTCGAGACGGTACGAGGTGGAAAGTTACTTACCAGTTGCGTGGACATTACAGCCTGTTCCGCGCAGATCCTCCATACCATCAACAACTGGAGAACTGACTCCGGCTTGGTGAGCTCAGACCACAACGCGATTCTTTTCCAAATTCTCACAGAACGACCCTTACCTATAGCCATGTCCAGAACAACTAGAGTCTACAACAACAAGAAAGCTAAATGGGCCCAATTTCGTGAGAAATTGGGACATCTGCTGCAGGAAAATAACCTAAACGACAAAGAAATAGACAGACTGACAACACCGACAGACCTAGAAACAAAAATAGAACACTACACAAACGCTCTTATACACACATGCGACGACACAATCCCTAAGATTAGAAATAAAAATAATAATAGTTTCCCGTGGTGGTCAGAAGAGCTAGCCAAGATGAAAAAGGAAGTACTTACCATGAAAAGGAGGATCCGCTGGACAGCACCGACTCGAAGGGGAAGTGCAGTGGAGGAGTACCTGAGAGTAAAGCAAAATTATGAGGCAGAGATCAAGAAGGCGAAAATCGGCTCGTGGAAGGAGTTTTGCACAAAGCAAGAAAAAGAGGGCCTATGGGAAGGTATTTATCGGGTCATTGGCAAGACAAAGAAACGGGAGGAGGATCAGCTCCTAATAGTGGACGGCAAAGAGCTGGACCCAAAGGAGTCGGCCATACTTCTGGTCGAAACCTTCTATCCAGTGGATAGGCCGGAGGAAGACAACGCAGAACATCGCGCGATACGACAGCAAGCTGAGGACATTGAAGCAGGGAATCATCATGTAGATGATCCCCCCTTCACAATGCACGAACTCACCACCGCGATTGCGAGATTCAACCCGAAGAAGGCGCCGGGGGCTGATGGGCTCACGGCTGACATCTGTGCGCAAGCCATACACCGGGATCCACAGCTCTGCTTGTCACTGGTAAACAAATGCCTGGAGATGGGGCACTTCCCGGTAGCCTGGAAACAGGCAACAGTCGTTGTTCTCAGGAAACCGGGAAAGGCCTCGTATACTGTGCCAAAATCGTACAGACCCATAGGCTTGTTGCCAGTGATGGGCAAAGTCCTGGAGCGTCTAATTATCAACAGATTGACGTGGCACCTCGTCCCCAAGCTGAGTAACCGGCAGTACGGATTCCTGCCTCAAAAGAGCACAGAGGACTCCCTCTATGATCTGGTGAACCACCTACGCCTTAGGCTGAAACAAAAGAAGATCATCACCGTGGTTTCACTAGACATAGAGGGAGCATTTGACAGCGCATGGTGGCCAATGATCAGGGTCCGGCTGGCCGAGGAGAACTGCCCAGGCAACATCCTGAGGATACTGGGCAGTTATCTAAGAGATAGGAGCGTGAAGCTCAGATACGCTGGGGAGGAGGTGGTGCGATCAACGTCCAAAGGCTGCGTACAGGGGTCAATCGGGGGCCCCATCCTTTGGAACCTGCTGCTGGATCCACTTCTCAAGGGGCTGACGGAACGGGGTGACTACTGCCAAGCTTTCGCCGATGACGTCGTGCTGGTGTTTGACGGAGCAACTGGACTGGAGATAGAGAGGCAGGCTAATTCCGCTCTCGCCTATGTTCAGAGTTGGGGCATCAAAAACAAGCTTAAGTTCGCGCCGCAGAAAACCTGCGCCATGGTCCTCACGAATAAACTCAAATTTGATGTCCCAAGACTGAGCATGGGCGGGGTGGACATAGCCATGACACCCGAGATCAAGATCCTAGGGTTGACAATAGACAGAAAGTTAACCTTTAACTCCCACGCAACTAATGTTTGCGTTAAGGCTTTAAACCTCTACAAACAGTTGTCTCGCGCTGCAAGAGTCACCTGGGGTCTTGATCCCGAGATCATACGCATCATGTACACAGCGGTTCTGGAGCCAATTGTCATGTATGCAGCGAGCGTCTGGGCCCCGGCAACCAGGAAGAAGGGTCTAAGTAAGCGGATTAACATGGTTCAGAGGAGCTTCGCTCAGAAACTGTGTCGTGGGTACTGCACGATCTCGCTGAACTCCGCGCTGGCAATCGCTGGAATACTCCCCCTTGACCTCAGAATACGCGAGGCCGCAGCCTTGTATGAGGTCAAGCGGGGGGTGTATCAGCTGCCAGCGTATGAGGACAGCGAGGTTGAAGTCAGGGCCGCTTACGTAGACTCACCCCATCCGGCCGAGTGTATAGCGTTGGATTTCGATTGCCTGGAAGACCAGAGGCAGGTGGATGCGCAACGCCGTCAGGCGGTGCGCATCTTCACGGATGGCAGCCTGATCGATCGGCAAGTCGGAGCATCATTATCCTTTTGGGATAATGATGCCGAGACTAAATGCCGGAAGCTCAGGTTGGCACCCTACTGCACGGTCTACCAGGCTGAGATGCTCGCTATACACAAGGCAACGGTGGAGATCCTGGGGAGCACAGAAAGAAGCTTTGGCGTATATACAGACAGTAGATCGGCATTGCAAGCTGTGTGCAATTGGGGCTCCGTGAACCCCCTAGCAGTCGACGCTCGGCGAAATATTGTCAGCAGCCGCAAGCAGGGTAAGGTCGTGGATCTCTTCTGGGTGAGGGCCCACGTAGACGTCAGGGAGAACGAGCGGGCAGACGAGTTGGCCAAGTCGGCCGCACTTACCTTGAAAGTGCGACCGCACTATGACAAGCTTCCGGTTTCATTCGCCAAACGGCAGATCCGTTTCGGAACCGTTGGCGAATGGAACCAGAGGTATTGTCAAGAGTCAAAGGCGTCTGTCACCAAGCTCTTTTTCCCTGATGTCACGAGGGCATTCAAACAGGTGAGATCCATAGGGATTTCGGGTGTGCACACCCAACTTTACACGGGGCACGGAGGGTTCTCCGAATACCTGAATCGCTTCGGGTTGAAGGAGAACCCTTCGTGCATATGCGAGGAGGGCTGTCTCGAGACGGTCCCTCACATCATTTTCTTTTGCCCTGTGCACGCCCGCCTAAGGTACGAGTTTGAAAGCAGAACGAAGATACCCGTAACGTATCAAAATTTAGAAGAACTGATGACAAAGAAGCACTACAAAAGGTTCATAGAGCTCTGTATAAAAATGATAAACATAGTAATCAAACGAAATAAAGATAGATAATCAACTGCTTGTATATATATTGAGTATATCTATCACAAGAAGTTAAATAACCAGATTTTTAAATTAGTGAACAATTATGATTAGAAATATATTGAACTAGCTATAAATATTATGTAATAAGCAATAAATAAAGATAAATGTATAATTAGTATAAATTAATTAAGGACCCGATAAATGTAAGAGAATGCAAGATAAAAATTATTATAGATACTTGTAATAGATATAAGAAACAAGATGTAATTAGAATAGGAACAATGTACTAAAACTTAGAAACTACCGAAATGTAATAGTATTAAGATACATGTAACAGTATGTAATAGTATTAAGATATATGTAATAGTGTTAAGAAGTTTTTAAATAAATAAAGCAAAAAAAAAATTAAAAAAAGAGAAATAAAAAAGTAAAAAAGATAAATAAAGAAAATAAAAGATAAAAAAAGAATTGTAAACCCTGACAAAACCTGTACGTCGGGATGGAGCCGAAAAAAAAAAAAAAAAAAAAAAAAAAAAAAAAAAAAAAAAACCTAACCTAACCTAACCTAACCTAACCTAACCTAACCTAACCTAACCTAACCTAACCTAACCTAACCTAACCTAACCTAACCTAACCTAACCTAACCTAACCAAACCAAACCAAACCAAACCAAACCAAACCAAACCAAACCAAACCAAACCAAACCAAACCAAACCAAACCAAACCAAACCAAACCAAACCAAACCAAACCAAACCAAACCAAACCAAACCAAACCAAACCAAACCAAACCAAACCAAACCAAACCAAACCAAACCAAACCAAACCAAACCAAACCAAACCAAACCAAACCAAACCAAACCAAACCAAACCAAACCAAACCAAACCAAACCAAACCAAACCAAACCAAACCAAACCAAACCAAACCAAACCAAACCAAACCAAACCAAACCAAACCAAACCAAACCAAACCAAACCAAACCAAACCAAACCAAACCAACCAAACCAAACCAAACCAAACCAAACCAAACCAAACCAAACCAAACCAAACCAAACCAAACCAAACCAAACCAAACCAAACCAAACCAAACCAAACCAAACCAAACCAAACCAAACCAAACCAAACCAAACCAAACCAAACCAAACCAAACCAAACCAAACCAAACCAAACCAAACCAAACCAAACCAAACCAAACCTATAACATACCCTCAGCGGTTCAACTTGAGCTCTAACAGTTAAGCAAACCATACCATGTTCCGCTATCATACAGCGACATCTAGCGAGTCGGTCGGTATCAGTCGGTAGTCTCTGTTCTCGATAGCAGAGAAATTTAATAACAACATCGGCCAAAGAGTTTTATGTTATCTATTTACCTTGTTTACCATATAATATGTTGTGTATAATATTGTTATATTTATTATAATTATGTATATGTGCTGTATATGAATTTTATGCTATAAATATTTGTAATTTTATTGAACTCAGTACTAATATTCTCTTTATTGCAACAATTATATGATTATTTATTAATAATATAATGTGTAGTTTGCCGTGACGTCGCTCTAGGGTCAAGCGGAAGATCAGCGTTGGTCTGAAAGATCAACATTTTTGCTGAGCTTGATCCAATTTTTAGGACTTAATTTATGTATATCCTCAGTTACTTTGTGGTTGTATTGTCTTTTTTTTATTGTGCTTTATTTTAATGTTTCACTTGTATATGTCCTAAAAATAAACCTGTTTCTTTCTTTCTTTCTAAAAACTACGCTAAGAGTATATTGAATATATGGAGAGCGGTAATTTATTTGTTTTTGGTTTATCCGACGTTTCGACCGCTTTTCAGTGGCCGTGGTCACGGAAGACCATGCGGTCTCCATATATTCAATATACTCTTTGCGGAAGACCAAGATGACATTTGTCTGAAGCGGTGGTAAATTAAATTAGGCTCCCATAGAGTAAATAATATCCATAAACAAAATTAAAACTAAATAATTAAAATGAACAAGTTGGCGGTAAGCTGAATAAAAACTGACAATACACGTTACACAAATGTCATCTTTGTCTTCCGTGACCACGGCCACTGAAAAGCGGCCGAAACGTCGGATAAACCAAAAACAAATAAATTACCGCGCTTAAAACCGTAAAAACGTAGTTTTATTATGTGTACAAGTCGTGAAAACTTAAGAAAATATTAAGTAAAAACAGTTTTGGGGTTTTGCTACAAAAAAAAAAAAAACTTGATTTTTGAAAAAAAAAAAAAAATACAAATTGGGATCAATACAGTGTCCTAACAGTCAGTACAATTATTTTTTCTTAGAGATTTTTTGCGTTCTATTAGTGGGTAGGTATTGCAGTAGATGTCACTGTTCTCAAATTAATCACCAATTGAATGAATATAATATGTTTCTTTATACGCAGTTGTTTTAATACTTGTTTAAGAAATATTTGATATGTTTTTACGTTTTTGCAAGCCATATTAGCTAATAAATATATTTTAAAGTGTGTAAATTCTAGTCCTCACCTTTTTCAAATTATAAAGCTCTTTTTAACTTTAATTAATAGATTTTTGATGAATTGTCGATTTACCAAAAACTTATTTCAAAATGTCAATTATGTCAAAGCCAAAATGACTGATACAAGTTACATTCGTGAACGTATGTACTTTGTTTGTGTTTTGATTATTTTTCGATAACTTCGTTTGATTCCTGGACTCCAAAGACTTCGCTTATCACGTTTACTAGTGTTCTGTGATCACGTCGGACTTAATCATGTACCCTGAACACCAATTTGCCTAACGATTTGTTTTGTGATGACTTGGATTATGGCTTCTTCTGAAAGAGATTGTTGTGTGCCCAGATATGGTAAAACTTGTAAGTACATCATCTTAACGGCACCAGATTAGATGTGGATACAAATAATGTTATGAAAATGTATGCCTTTGAATATTTTAATAAAAGGAAACATAATAAATCACGCTACCGCTAAATAGTTGTTTTATTTACTAACAAATAAACATTTTTTTGGAAAGGCTTTTGGGAATTGCAGGAGTTAAATTATAACTCCCGCAATTTCCAAAAGTCTAATATAAAAATCAAAATAACACTAGACCCCCTGGATGGTTTTTGCCGTTGAATAATGCTATATACCGATAGAGGGCGTTACTATATATATTATAACTGTTGACTCTATACCAGTATATATAAAGTACTCTGTGGATCAATAGTTGGGTCATCTGGCAACACTGGACTGTAGTTGTCTTTGATAATTGATAATACTCGTATAAAGTACTCGGTGATTAATAATGTGATTACATTAAATGATATACATTATACAATTTGTTTTTAATTAAAATACAGTATGGTTTATTAAATGTCGCTTGTGATCTGACTGTTTAAATTTGAAAATATATTTTTTTGGATTAATAACTGATTGTGAAATGTCTGTGAATGTGTCGAGCCGTCGAACGAGCCCCTCTATATTTGAGGTGAAATTATATCATTGTGTCGATATCAATAAGTTTGTTTTAAATGTGTTAATGCCTATATGTCCGTTGGCCCGCAGCCGCTGCCGGCCGCCTCACTTGCACCCTCGTTACCTACTCGTGTTTCACAACCTGCTGAATCACGAGTGTTGGGATTCCTTCTTGTCCCCGCTAGCACTAGCAGGGCTATGTAGGCGAACTATTCTGTGCATACTTCGCGTGGTAAATAATGTAGAAGTACTGTTGTCGTGTATTTAATTGTAATTACATATAAATGGATAACACTGGCTACTTGTGTTAAAACTAATGAAATTTATTTACATAGCAAGTAAAGAGAACATAAGATTATTAACAATACAAGGACAACTTTATAGGAGCATTTAAAGTTAACTCTTTTACGTGCACTAGTCTCTATACAACCTGTGTGGCCGGCCACCAGCGGACTTTGGTTCGGTTATAAGCATCTTTCTCTCTTATTGCATGGTATTATCATAGTAATAACTAAATGCAGAAGCTAAGGCTAAACTGCATTTGGTTTATTGTCCCCTTGGTGTCCTTAAGTTCAAAGAGCCAAAGTACTTGTATAGTAATCTCAACTGGGTAGCCAGAGCGGGGGCAGTCAAAGGTAGACAATGTTCTTGTCAACTAGCTTTTCAGTTACATATATTGGCATGTTTCAAAGGTAGCTTCCATTAAGCCACATTGAAGGTGTTGAACATCATGTTCAAGATAATTAAATCATTCAAATATCACTTTTCAGAAGCACTGAAAAAAAACCTATTAGTTTCAAATATTTAACACTCTGAACATGGCACTGGTGCTACACTTGGGTCTAGCACCAGTCTTCTGTCAGGTCTTTCTGTTTTAGGCCACATGCAATCAACTTGCAGTTTTTGAAGTTGGTTATATGGGAACAAATGATTTCAGGAATGAGAGAGAGGAGATGCGGTGTGAAATTCGGCATATGTGTCTAGTGATCGCAGGCATGATGTCTCAAAATTGCTAAAATATTTTTTTGAATTTTTAAAGGGGGCCTGAAAAAAATCCTGCAAATTTGAACAATATCAAAACACTCACAAAACTGTTTTGTGAGTGTTTTATATAGTTAATCAAAATATGCAAAATGAAATAAAACTTGATTAATGTTTTTAATTTGAACAAAACTTTAAAGAGAAATTTAAAACATGTACTGTGTTGTGTCACATGTGATTTTCATCCACCAGTTGATTAATGTATAATTTGAATAGTTAAAGACTATGTCAAATGCATGAATGTGGTGTGAACTATATACAGAAAATAGTTTCAGTTGGCATTTGTCACATGCACATTGTACACTTTGCACACTTGTCCTTGCTTGTGGTGGTCAGCAAAACGCTGTACATTGAACCGTACACACATAAACATGTCAATATAATATCCAATATTGATCACAATACTGGTGTGCACATCACATGAAGGATAACTTTTCTGTAATATATAGTCTAAGTTAAATTAGGAACAATGAGGAAATTATTATACTGCAAGAGTACTTAAAGCGTGTCTTCTCCTCAGGGCATTGAGCCATGAGCTCTCATGAGTCACCACCATAGAACACTCAACTTAATCAACCACTGTAACACTGAAACATATTATTTTTACCTTAGCAACAATCTAAATGATAATTTCCAATGTGTTGCTCACACAAGTTTTTGATATCCTATCACTGTTTTCTGAGACACAACCACGTTCCCCTCCGGGATACAATCTGTCTCCTGGCTGCTACTCTGATTTCCAATACACGAATTTAAGTATTGGGCAGGGGACGGGGGACAGTGTACTTACTCTTTCTGCAACTGCTATGGTCTGCACTTCTTGAAATATTAAATATGAATAAAGTGAGCAGTGCCAGAGTTAATGTTAGTTGGTAAACATTTACTATTTATTTGGTATACACAAACAGTAATGGTGCTTTCATATCTCCTAAGATACATTGGTCTCATTCACCAGTTTAGCAGACAAGGAGCAAGATGCTTGATAATATATTAATGAATTCATATTAATGATAAAGTTAAACAGCCATTCAATACGCCCATGGTTGTTTCACTTTACATAGAACATTGTAAAAATGTAATGTCATTTATTGGTGAAAATATATTCGGGTGATACCTATATTATTAATTTTGTTTTGGAGTTTTACTAGACAATATTGAAATTCGATATAACCACCATCCCAAAAATCCCCACAAATAAAGATTATTATTGTATCATATTTACATTATTTAAATAATTACTTGCTCACACTAGAAATTTATTTATTTCTTTATTTATGGAAAGGAATTTATTTATGGTGAAGTGAAATGAGTTTTGTCTATAATTATTTATTGATTTAATTATGGAAAACCTGCAGCTAAATACATTTGATTCGATAACTATAATTAATATAAGAATGCCAATGACAGGTTTTCACCAATAAGCTATTGCTTAAAAGTAACATGCAAACATAAAAAAAGGCACCGAGATGTCTAATCACCCGAGAGATCACTGAGACCCGCTTGGCTCCTGAAATACTGATTGCAAATGGGTCAATGACATTGTGTTTACTTACATTATTTAAATAATTACTTGCTCGCACTAGAAATGAGTTTTGTTTGTAATTAGTAAACTTAAAGATACATTTATGGGTTGATTAAATCATATAGACTTCGATGGAATATTAAAGTGGACCTTACTTAGGAGATCGGGACAATCAATATCATCAATAATCAGAGGTGATCATTTTTTAAAGAAGTATAAAGTCAGCAATATCTCGTCGGTCTTTAAGTGGCAAGAGGTGAAACTTTTTGCAAAAATTAAAATATGAATCACTGGAGTACTGACTGGTTTTTTTTTTATATAGCATAAATGTCGAATAAAATGCTTTTGCACACTTTCAATAGTGTGTCATCCATCGGCATCCCTCTATGAATTGACAACGGAGCAATACATGGAATGTATGAATTGAATCGGATTATCGGTTCGGGTCAGATGTGCGAGGGCGGGGGCGGGGGCGGGGGCGACGACCGGCGGCGGGAGGACGCCGACGCCGACGCGGACGCCGACGCCGACGCCGACGCCATGCACTCGCGGCTGGTGGCGTACGTGCACGCGCTGGCCGAAGGCCGCGACTCGCGCAGCGGCGTCTGGATGGAGCACTCGTACGCGAGGGCGCGCGGCGCGGCCGGCGGGGGCGCCCGCGACGCCCCCGACCGCGACGTGCGCGTGCTGCTCGCGGCGCGCGCCCCCTCGCCCCTCGGCGACGCGATCGACGTCGACACGCCGGAGCCGGCGCCCCCGGAGCCGCCGGACGCCCCCCGCGACGACGACCGCCCCGAGGGCGACGCCGCGGAGCCGGCCGGCGCCGACGACGACGACTGGGAGGCGCGCGTCGCCGCGCTCGCCCCGACGCCGGCGCACGCGCGCCTCGCCGACGCCACCTTCGAGATGTTGCGCCGCTTGCGGCTCGCGCGGCTCGCCGGGCGCCGCGCGGTGCGCCGCGAGGACGCCAGGGCGGCCGCGCACCGGCTGCGGCTCGCGATGGCCGGCGGGTGGGCGGCGCCGGGGCCCGCGCAGCAGCGGCCCCCGGCGTGGCTGCACGCCGCGCTGCACGCATACCTGCCGCGCGAACTGCGCCCCCTCTACGAGGAGGTGACGGCCGAGTTGCGGCGCGCCGTGCCCAAGCTCGCCGAGCGGCTGTTCGCGGGGCGCGCGCCGCCGCCGCCCCCGGAGTCGCCGGAGCGCGAGGGCCGCGGAGGCCGCGAGGGCGACGCGGGCCCGGTGCTCGCGTGGCTGCGCACCGGGCGCGATCGCCTCGAGGAGCGCTGGGAGCGGCGGCTGCGGCGCGCGCTGCCCACGCGGCCCGTGGCGGTGGCGGTGGGCGCGGGCGCGGCGGCGCCGGAGGCGTGGTGCGCGGCGGCGGTGGGGGCGGCGCGCGCGGCGCTCGCCGACGCGGTCGCCGCCGCCGCGGCCGGTGGCCGCGAGGTGGTGGCGGGCGGCGTGGGTGCGGGCGCGGCGCTGTGCGCGGCGGCGCTGTGCGGCGCGGGCGCGGCGCGCGTCGCGGGCGCGCTGCTGCTCGCGCCGGCGCTCGTGACGGCGGAGGGCGGCCGCGACGCGCCCGACGACCCGCTCGGCGAGCTGCGCGTGCCGGCGCTGCTGGTGGTGGGCGCGCGCGCGGCCAACTCGTGGCGCGGCGCGGCGCGGGCGGCGGCGCGCGCGCGGCTGCCGGGCGCGCCGCGGCGGCTGGTGGAGGTGCGCGGCGCCGACCACCTGCTGCGGCTGGGGCACGCGGCGCGCCGCCGGCTGGCGCTCTCGCAGCGCGCGCTCGACGCCGCCGTCGCGGACGAGTGCGCGCGCTGGGCGGCCGAGGTGGCCGACGCGCCCGACGACGACGACGCCGCCGATGCCGAGTGGCGCGCAGGTCGGCCGAGCGTTTCATTCAAAACACCCACACATGCATCTCATTCAACAGAATTGTAATCGATCGATGTCCGTCCGCAGGGGCCGCAGGGGCGCCGCCGGCGGAGGAGGAGGAGTACTCGCACCTGCCGGTGTCGGCGCCCGGCCACACGCGCGCCATCGAAATAGTCGGCAAGTATATCGGTTGTCGGTCGTTGCGAACACGACACATTCCGGTTTGCGATGGCGCAACACTAAAGTGTAGACATCGATGTCGACAGAGGGGCGCGTGGTGTCGCGCGTTTCCGGCGGCACGCCGCTAGCGCTGGCGCCGCCGCGACGCCCGGCGTCGGCGCCCTCGACGCCGCCGCCCGCGCTCGCCGCCGCCGACATCATGCAGCTGCCGATCGTGTTCGCGGACGACGAGCGCGCCGCGGGCGCGGGCGCCGGGCGGCGGGCGCGCGCCGTCGCCGCCGCCGCCGCCGCCGACGTCGACGCCGTGACGGTGACGAGCGGCGAGGCGCGCGCCGAGCGCCGCGTCAAGTACGCGCGCGTGATCGTCGCGAAGCGGGGCGGGGGCGTCACGGGCGGGGGCGGCGGCGCGGGGGGCGTCGGCGCGGGGGGCGCGACGCCCTCGCCGCTGCCGGTGGTGGTGCGCCGCGGCGTGCGCGTGGCCGCCGCGCCGCGCGACTGATCGCCTCGCCACCCGCCACCCGCCACCCGCCACCCGACACAATATACTGCTCGTTCGTTCTTCACTTGCGCTTGTTTCATTTACTACACCTGCATCCCCTCGCATCTGACGTTTACCCGATAGTCGTACGCTGGTCTGGGAGATACTCACAGCAGCTCAAATACTCATTGTTTCAGGAATAATAAGAATAATTTACTGTTAAAAATGTATGTGTTACTAGGATATGCCCCCGAATTGGGTCCCCGGGACACAGAGTATCGCAGCATTTGAAAAAGAATTTTCTTCTTACTGAAAGTAAGTCAAGTTAAGTGTATACATAATTATCATAATAAATTTATAAATAACATCAACCCTACAGTAGCAAGGTATATTAATACATTTAAATTGGATGTTAGTAAATCCTGGTCGTGACACTATTCCACCCAGATTTCAGATATTCTGTGCATTTATAACCCCTTTTCATAAAACAGGGTCTAAGTCTGAAACTACTAACTACAGACCGAGGCTAAAGTATTTCAAAGAATTGTTTACAATTAGGTTTATCCGTCGTTATTGAACACTAAGTCCTTCTAACAAGGCTTCTTGAAAGGAAGGTCCATTTTTACAAATTTCATTCTAAGTATGTAGGCTATACAACCACAAATATGGATGTCGCAGAGGGCATTAGTTGTAAGTGTCATAAATAGATGGCGCTATATATTAATGCAATCAAACATGCTATGGTTGATATAACGTATTTTGTTAACATCCTTTGTACTTAATCAATAAACCAGTTCATCAAGAGTTTTATTTAGTGCTAGTGCATACTGTGCATAGGTCATCTAGGACAATGGACATGGGCATGGGCATGGGCATGGGCACGGGCACGGGCACGGGGAGCCAAATCGATGTCATCTACACCGAGTATAGCAAGGCATTTGATCGAATTTGCCACAATATTCTTTGTAAGCTCAAAAGTATTGGTATTAGAGATCTGCTTCGATGGTTTTCATCTTACATAGACAATAAATCGCAAGCTGTCCTTTTAAATAATGACATGAAGAGCGGCGTTCCGCAGGGCTTCTTGCTTGGACCTTTGCTTTTCATCATTTAGGGCAATAACATTGAACATGTTTGCGAACATCCATCTTAATGTGCTTCGCAGACGACATGGGGATACTTTGAACCTGTTCCTGAGACTTTGGCGCAGTGCCGTCAACCGACTCGATCTCGATCCCCTCGTGACGTCCTGTCGGGTCAGGTGGGCAGCTGTTGCCGAACACTAACGAAATTCAAGCTAACATTTGACGTTCATGTTAACAAATTATCAATAAAGCCTTCGTTTCATTTTGCGAATATCGAGTTGCTTTTGTGAGATTAAAGCGCTAAAAATGTTATACTGTAGGTACGGACTGTACCTATGTTACAAGTCATTTAAAATATGCATGTCGTATATGGAAACCACGCTATCATAAATATATTGAGGGCATTGAAAGTGCGCAAAGGCATTTTATTCGACATTTATACTATAGGGAAATAGTCTAGTTATTCATTTATTGATCTTCGTGAAAACCTGTCAGTGGTTTTCTCTTGTTAATTACACTTGTCTAATAGCTGTAGGTTTTCCTTAGATAAATAAAGAATGCAAGCTATTGTTTTACCCAAACGACTGCCAGCCCCCCGGGAGCATTGACTTGTAATTATTTACATGAATCCTGAATAGACAAGAAGTCTGAAAAAATTCATCGTGTTCTCAATATCGTTTACTTAGTCTTTCTACTCTTAGCTAAAAGGTCGCTTCTTAGGGTCTAGTTTTTATATTAACGAAAATCCTCCCGTCTGTCTATAAATGCCACTAAAATTACTTCAATTATTTTTTTATTAAGTTCCGTAACATAATAATAGTCCGTAACTAAGTATTTGATTGACCTTTGCACTTTTTTGGCCGAGTTGCAATAGAGCGGAATCAATACCGAACGACATTAAAAATGATGAATGTAGACCCTCACAGACGCCGGGCTTCTGATTCATTTGAGAATCGCGCAAACATTAGCAAAGAGCATTGAGCAACATTTAGAAGTTGCGAGTGTTGCGGCGCGAACTTTTGTCGTCGGCGAGGAAGTAGTTCAAGTCGATAGTCTGAAAGGGACGGCGACCGAAGGCTGATTTACATTGGGTCGATATTTTATTTAGGCTGTAGCCACGTTATTGAAGTCACTAGTCAGTAGGGTAAAGTGAATTCTCGAAAACGGCATAATTTGATGCCATTGAATTATTTGTTGACGAAATCTTCCATTCTACCGATAAGAAGACCTATTTAGAAATAAATGTTTTTGGCCGATTTAATTCTCATTTCTCACACAATAATTAATCTAGAGCTACTATGACATGTGCATCGGAATAAAGCCGGAGTGAGACTTGGCACCCTTTTTTTTTTTTTTTTTTTTTTTTTTACATGGGGAAATGCGTTGCCGCACCGTCAGCCGCGCGGGGGATCATGCGCGGCCGGTGTGTGGGGCTCCCCGACGCCGGTTCAATACGACCGGCTGCCGGTATACCCACTAAAACCCCATGGGAGCCTTCCTTCCGCCTAGCGCCGGGGTCGCGGTACATGCGTGAGCTTAACCCGCAACCCCGGCAGCGGCCGGCCGCCTCGTAAACAGAGGCGGCCTCTCCTGTGTGCGGGCCGGGGGAGATGGTGGTCCCCGGCCCTGAGAGGGACGCGCGGCTACCTCTCGCGCCCTCTCGCGGCATTAGTGCGGGCGGAGGTCTATATTGATCCCCCAGACCTCGACGCCCGCTGCCGCCGGGAGGGGGAGGCTGCAAGGAATACTCCTGCGCCATCACCCCTCCCTCTCCTTCCTCCTCCCCCCGCCGCCTCGCGCACTCAGCAGCGTCAGCGGCGGGGGGAGTTTCTTCGCGATGGGGGGGGAGGGGGAGGCTGCGAAGGATTGCTCCTGCGCCAACACCCCTCCCCCCTCTTCTTCCACCCCGCCCCGCCCCTCCACCTCGCGCAATCGGCAGCGTCAGCGGCGGGGGGGGCCTCGCGATAGGAGGGAGGGGGAGGCCGCGAAGGATTTCTCCTGCGCCATCACCCCTCCCTCTCCTTTCTCCCCCTCCGCCGCCTCGCGCTCTAAGCAGCGTCAGCGGCGGGGGGGGGCTTCGCGATGGGGGAGGGGGAGGCTGCGAAGGATTGCTCCTGCGCCAACACCCCTCCCCCCTCTCCTTCCTCCCCTTTTCCCGTCGCCTCGCGCACACAGCAGCGTTGGCAGACGGGGTCGGGGAGGATAGGTCGCCTGTCAGGAGGGCGGTGGTGGGGTGGACATCACCACCGCCGTCCTTGACAGCCAGCGGAGAACACCTCGACGCTGGCGGTCGCATCGGAAAGGAGGGGTATTTGGGGAGGAGGTTTGGTAAGGAAGGGCAGGCATTGGGATTTGGAGGCGGAAAGGTGGGACACCACTATCACGGAGTGAAAAGGGGAATGTGACAGTGGCCGCTCGGGGCCCCGGGGACGCATCCCCTTGTGCCGCTACCTGGACGGGGGGGAGAAGTCCAGGGCGGCACCCCCTGGGGGGGAGACTTGGCACCCGACCAAAGTCCGAGTAGGAGTGTCTCTGTATCCTATGATGGATCGAGCCCGAGTAGTGAGTTAATGGGTACATAATACAACTGTATTATTATTCTGTCAGTAAGTAAACTTATTAAAATAGTACAACAATCGATCACGATAGAAATGAAACTGGATGTACTGCGTTGTCGTTAATTTTAAATTTGAAGATCTCGCAAATCGCAATTGCTTCAACAACAAAACAGAATCTCAAATCTCAGCTGCCTGAACTTCCGATCGGACACGACGCGCGACGTCACTCCACAAGCCATCGTTGGCGCGCGGTTGACTGACTGTCCGAATTATTCAATCGGAAATATCGAAGTCAGTAAGACATTGACGTATTGATTGATTACGAATTGATAGACTCGCTTCGAACTCGGAGTCCGTAGGTGCGGGCGCGAGGAGGCCGGCCGTCTGCCCGTCTGCCGACGCGAACACGGCGAGACCGGCCGACGCCGCCGAGGCGCGCGCAGGTGCCGGGTGCGCGCGCCGCCCGCCCCCGCACCCGCCCCCGCCCCCGCCCCCAACAGCGCCAGTCGACAGCGGTCAGCCGGAGGTCTCGCTCGTCTCGCAGCGACGCCGCAGTCGGGAGAGCGTCGTCCGCAGTCCGGCGCGGGTGCACCGCGGCACAGCAGCGGCTCCGCTGGAGCGTCGGATGTCCGGCGAGTCGGCAGGTGGGTTCACGCCGACCGCCTACGACGTAAACATTATCGATCCGACCGAAGTCGGGCCGATCGCGATGCAAAACAAAAGACACTTCTTTCAAATAAATATCGACTTAATTCATTCAGGTACACCGTCCTCCTCCTTTTGAGTTCCCGATAGCTCGTCAGCCGGAACCGAATATAATGTCCAAGTATATTGCCAACTTAAAAACTCGTCGACTCCAGCCCTCGATTCCAAATTGCATTGTGTGGCCTCATTCACCTGCAGTTCATCGGTAACGGCGGTCGTACTCGTGTAAGGCTTTTTCAATATTAAAGACCAGTTCTCCCTCGTGTCAAACCCTAGTACCTAAGTAGCTTTATTACATACATTATTTTATCTTTACTTACATAAACAATTTATATATCGTGAACGAAGCTGCGGGCAAAACTAGTCTATATTATAATAAAAATCCCTTTTAATCGGTTAAGAGTATGTATGCCCTAATACACAGATTGCTAAAGACGGAAAGCGACTGTTTGATACAATGTAACGCAGCTTGCTGACGGTGGAACGGCACGCCGGCGACGAGCTGACCACCGGCAATTATGCGGTTTACCTACTTGACAACCATATCCCTATATCGAGTGAATGTTTGGGGTTTTGTTGCATTCAGAGGTCATTCCGCCTACGCTTCCGAAAGGCGGACCCTGACCGAGGAGTGGCGAGGAGACCCCGACAGCGCTAGGACGATTGTCAAGGGTATTATTATTACTGGAATGATGTATGTAAACGAATGACATGAAATGAAACTGTTCTCTTTCAATATTTGTAGAAATGTAGACTGCAAACAATTTTCGTTGGGATGGGTTGGTCATCAACACTTACTTAAAACGTTACACAGTAAAGTGGACAAGTGCGTGGCGGCCGGACTCCGCCAAAGTGCCAAACTGGACCTTACTACTGAACATTATAAAAAAGCATTTCTCGTCGGAGCTCCGTGTGTGGTGTGTGGTGTGTGGCGATATACTCGTTCAGGTGAGTTTTTAACGTCTGTATTTTATACTTAAATTATATTAATTAAGCATTACTAATTATATCGTAAATCGTGGTCGTGTAGTGGCTAGTTCACGCGCATGCAACAATGGAGCAGTTTTCTGACCTAATGTTGACACAATGTTTGCAATGAACGCGACTAACAACTGCGAAGAAAACATCGTGATGCATAACCGATGTGCCAAGCCGCCTTGGCCGGCTCATGTTTATCGGCGTCTTAAAAGACTGTCTGGGTGAATGAATGGTGGCCACCAACCAACCAACCGCTGTTTACCAACGTCACAATTATAATGAAAATACGCTACATCTATAAAACACAATCTTCGTGGGCTGAGTTTTAAATTCCTGTCACTGAGTCCTAATTTTCCTTCAATTACACATTTAACTGCTTCTTTCGTCTAATTTTACTCCTTCACCAATTGTTGCGTTTAATTTCGGCATATTTCAAGTATACATTTTTTTGTTGTTGAGAATAGAATGATAGCCATGCAGATAGACAAATACCCTACCACACAGGTGGGTGCGGGTTGTTTCGTTGCCTCTAACGTCAGGTCCCCCAACGCAGGCAATTGTCTTCTTCCGCCGTTCCTGCACGGTGATATGGTGATATGATATATCTGCAACAATACTAACTTGTTTCTACTCTGAAGGGTGCACATTTCCAATTACACAACTCAAATTACAGTCATTTTGATATTATAGGAATAGACTCGGAATACAGAAATACATATAGTATACTGTATGTCATATTCCTATGTCCTATGGTATTTTACTTTGGGGCAACGCTGCTGCCTTAACGCTTTAAGGGGAAATCGGTATTATGACGGTCGCCTGCCAATATATTTTTAATAATATAAATATATTGGCAGTATTGGTGATAATTTTGAGTGCAAAGAAACAATATAAGGATATTCAAAATTCAACACCAATACAATAACAGCAATATACTGATATTGCCAACTTTTGGATTGCAAAAAGTACTTTCCTCTTTCTTGGGGGTTGGTATATGCTTCTTCAATAAGATTCCGAATGAAATGTTGATCTGTCTTTCACTAAATTTAAATCCAAATTAAAAAGTATCTTTTGTATAACATTTTTATCTTGTCAAACATTTAAGGAATTTATGGAGATATGTTGCAGTATAATATTTTAGTACCTACGTCATTTCATTATTATAATAACTATAATAATATTTTGCCTTCTAATTATTCTGTCTTTGTCTTACTGAGTAAACACTGTTTGCTATAACTCCATTAATTCTTCGAAAAATAATCGTATAACATATTTCTGTCTAAAATTTATTAAAAGATGTGTGTTGGGATACATATTAGAAGTGAAACTTCAACGGGCAAGTGAAAAAACGAATGGCAACGGACAATTGGAAAAATGAATCGCAACAAAATGTTAACTTGAAGTTTTACGGGTAGATTGTTAGTGTACTTGTCCAATTTGAAAACCTGCCCGTAAATTAGTAATTTTGTCACTTGACAGTTGAAGTTTCTCCACTTGTACGTTGCGATTCGTTTTGCCACTTGTCCGTTTGTAACATAGAAGAAGCCAAGCCGACTTCAAGAGTAACTAAAAGGCAATAAATAAAATATTCTACACATTCTTGAAGTAAATACCAAGACAAAAAAAACGATATCAAAATATTGCAAAATAAAGTTTTTCATTTTTAAATTAACTTTTTTTCCATAGGACTTGTAGTTTTGCCGGAAATCGAGACAAACCATTTTTTGTCCATAATATATTAATTATTAATCCTTTCATTTTTGTTATATTCTCTTCCTTTTCCAATGGGTTTCATCTTACTTTTTGATGGGCTCTTACGAATTTTCGCTCTCGAAAATGCGTCACGTCACGTGGTCTAATTCTTACATTTTTAAAATCGTGATATCTTTCGAATGGAATGTTCAAATTGATAATTCAAAAAATTATATAAAGGTATTGAAGCAGTCTTGGATATGAAGTAATTTATTTTGATAAGGATTAATACCAAGATACAAATAAAGAGCCTTATCTAGCGGCCGCATTATAATTAAATTTTTAAACTAAAAGAACACTTATTGTGGCATAACTATAATAGTTAGATATATACTGTCGCGACACTTTTTGTAAATAATTGTGTGTTCTGTAAAGTCGTAGTACATTATTTTATCCTATCATCAATTCGCAGCGCACGTGATTTTAGGTATTTTTAACACCTTGGGTTACATTATTGCAGTTTTAGTAAGGACCCCTAATTTATTTGTCAATATAATATACCTTATGTCACCCGAGAATAGTGTAGCTTGCCAACAGTGAAAGAATTTTTCTAATCGGTTCAGTAGTTTTGGATTCATTAAAACATGAGCAAACGAAATTTTATTGAGTTATTTTTTTTTATATATATTTCTGTTTACATAATTGGATGTCCGCATGAAGTTGATGACGAAAGATGCGCATTTGTTAATGTTCCGTTGTATGTGTATAATTTTAGAGTAGACTATTCATTAAAATGTGCCTAACCTAACCAAATCATAATTTGCAGTAAATCAGCGAAAAATCGAAATGTGTGCTGGGACACATATTAGAAGTGAAACTTCAACGGACAAGTGGAAAAACGAATCGCAACGGACAAGTGGAAAAACGAATGGCAACGGTGTTAATGCAATTTTGTACTAAAATAATGTCTTAGTATATAATAATCTGTAACCCCCCACCGCAGGCAGTCGTTAATAAATATTGGAAGCAAACACACGTTCGTTTTACTCGAAACCGTAGCTATCCGATCGGAGAAATTAAAGTGCACCCTAACCACCCGTACAATAATAAGTGGAAAAACATCAACTGACAAGTGACAAAATTACTAATTTACGGGCAAATTTTCAAATTGGACAAGTACATTAACAAACTACCCGTAAAACTTCAAGTTAAAATTTGGTTGCGATTCATTTTGTCACTTGTCAGTTGAAGTTTTTCCACTTGTACGTTGCGATTCGTTTTTCCACTTGTCCGTTGAAGTTTCACTTTTTTTTCACTGTATACTATTTTCAAAGAATTTATTTAGCACTGGTTTATAGAAGTGGATTGCTAGTTTAACGAGACGCCTTTTGTTGTTGAATTTGGTTCGGCAGGACGGTGAGGCGGACCATCGCTCCTCGTGGATGCGAGCACGGTGAGGGAGGCCGATGTGAGGGCGCCGGCGGGGCTGCGGCGCGGGCGGGGGCGGGGCGCACGCCATGCCGGGCGGCCGCCGGGGCCTCGTCGCCCCGCAGAACACCTTCCTCGAGAACATCATCCGCCGGTCCTCCTCGCAGCGTCAGTACCACCACCACCACCACCACCACCACCACCACTACTCCCCTGACGGCCCGCTCTCTTATTCGCCGACCGTTCGCTTGCAGCAGACAGCAGCTTCCTGCTGGCCAACGCGCAGATAGTGGACTACCCCATCGTGTACTGCAACGAGACGTTCTGCAAGATGAGCGGCTACAACCGGGCCGAGGTCATGCAGAAGTCGTGCCGGTGCACCTGGATGTACGGCGAGCTCACCGAGAAGGACGCGGTCGAGCGCGTAGACCGCGCGCTCGACCACCACCTCGCCGACCAGTTCGAGATCCTCCTCTACAAGAAGAACCGTGAGTCGTAAACTCCACCCCGCACTACACCCTGACATTCGTCCCTAACCTCATGTAAAGTTAACATTCTTTTTTCACAATGAATCGTATAGCAACCGCTCTTACAATTATCAAAGAGAAACGCCTTCAATGGACAAATCCAATGTCATCGATGGTTGTGATCATTATGCCATCAATCTCTCCTTATAACACGTGCTCTGCGCGCGGAGGATTTGACGAGTGGTCGTTGTGCCGAAGGGACGCCACTGTGGCTGCTGGTGCACGTGGCGCCGATACGCAACGAGCGCGAGCTGGTGGTGCTGTTCCTGCTCACGTTCCGAGACATCACCGCACTCAAGCAGCCCATCGACGCCGACGACCCGAAGGGAGGTGGGTCCGCGTCGCACGCCGCGCTGCCTACTGCTCACTCTACCTAGCCATAGTCGACACTCACTCCCCCGTCTTCGCCTCGGCGCAGGTCTCTCCAAGTTCGCGAAGCTGGCGCGCAGCGTGACGCGCTCGCGTTCGGTGCTCGTGTCGGCGCTGCCTGCGCTCAAGGAGCCGCAGCGTCAGAGCCACCTGGCACACGTGAGTACCGCCGCCCCGTATCGCTTCCGGCCGCGCAAGGGTCCCGTGCGCACTATACGCCCTCGATACGCAGGTGATGTCGCTCTCCGGCGACGTGCTGCCGCAGTACCGGCAGGAGGCGCCGAAGACGCCGCCACACATCCTGCTGCACTACTGCGCGTTCAAGGCGATCTGGGATTGGATCATCCTGTGCCTGACTTTCTACACGGCCATCATGGTGCCCTACAACGTGGCGTTCAAGAACAAGACCAGCGAAGACGTCTCGCTGCTGGTGATCGACTCCATCGTGGACGTGGTCTTCTTCATCGACATCGTACTCAACTTCCACACGACGTTCGTGGGTGCCGGAGGCGAGGTGGTCAGCGACCCCAAGGTCATCCGCAAGAATTATTTCAAGTCGTGGTTCCTGATCGACCTGCTCTCGTGTCTGCCCTACGACGTGTTCAACGCGTTCGACCACGACGAGGACGTGAGTAGAGGAGGTTTCGGTGTTCGCGCCGTCGACCGACGAGTCGGCACCACGGTTTCAATCGTCCCCCCTTCTGGCCGCAGGGCATCGGCAGCCTATTCAGCGCGCTGAAGGTGGTGCGGCTGCTGCGGCTGGGGCGTGTGGTGCGCAAGCTGGACCGGTACCTGGAGTACGGCGCGGCGATGCTGATCCTGCTGCTCTGCTTCTACATGCTGGTGGCGCACTGGCTGGCGTGCGTGTGGTACAGCATCGGGCGCTCGGACGCCGACTCGGGCCTCCAGTACTCGTGGCTGTGGAAGCTGGCGAACGTGACGCAGGCGCCGTACTCGTACGTGTGGTCCAACGAGTCGGACGGGCCCGAGCTGGTGAACGGGCCCTCGCGCAAGACCATGTACGTGACAGCGCTCTACTTCACCATGACCTGCATGACCTCCGTGGGCTTCGGCAACGTCGCCGCCGAGACCGATAACGAGAAGATCTTCACCATCTGCATGATGATAGTCGCAGGTGCCAGGACTCTTCTGTTATTCGTCAGGGCACTGCGGCGCGGCGCCCGGAGCAGGTCGTCCGTTGCGCCCGCGCGTCTGCACCGGACGCCGCGCCATCCCCCCTGCCACCCTTCCGTCCCCCTCACGCCTCTGCACACGGTGTGTGTGTGTGTCAAACGCACCCCCATCGTCAAACGATCACCGGGAAGGTCACGCCACGAATTTCCGATATCCGCATGATCATGTTTTCTTAGAAGTACGACTATCTATCGATGAGCATGGCTCATTCTGCATGCGGAATGCAGTGTGGCTGCGACACCTCCCAGTGTTGGTTCGACATAAACACACTCATCAACTGTATCCGCTCCCAAATTCCGCTCGTGAGCCCCTCCCTAGTGCAAGCCCACGTTGTGTCTTGGCGTGTCATTTGCTCGGTCGCAGAGTCACGGCTCGCATCTTGCGCTGCGCCCCCCCCCCCTCTCAGGCCGCGGAAAACTCATAACGTATCCGAGGGGCGCAGGTCGCGTGCCATGCGAATCGAGGCTTCGCACCGAACCACTTGGCTAAACATGTATATCTGTGTGTGTATGTGTGTGTTTGCGTGTGCTTGTGTACTATGACGATGACCGAGGGCGGCGAGGCTGCGCGGCCGGCGCTGACCACGCAGGTTTCCGATGTTGGCAGCGCTGCTGTACGCGACGATATTCGGCCACGTGACGACGATCATCCAGCAGATGACCTCCGCGACGGCCAAGTACCACGACATGCTGAACAACGTGCGCGAGTTCATGAAGCTGCACGAGGTGCCCAAGGCGCTCAGCGAGCGCGTCATGGACTACGTGGTTTCCACCTGGGCGATGACCAAGGGCCTCGACACCGACAAGGTGGGTAGGGGGCGCCCGGCACACCCTCCGCGCCGCGGCCCCCTCCCCTGCCGACTGTCGCTCTTCCGTGCAGGTACTCAACTACTGCCCGAAAGACATGAAAGCAGACATCTGCGTGCACCTCAACCGGAAGGTGTTCAACGAGCACCCGGCGTTCCGGCTCGCGTCGGACGGCTGTCTGCGGGCGCTCGCCATGCACTTCCAGATGTCGCACTCGGCGCCCGGCGACCTGCTCTACCACACGGGCGAGTCCATCGACTCGCTCTGCTTCATCGTCACCGGCAGCCTCGAGGTGATCCAGGACGACGAGGTGGTCGCCATCCTGGGTGCGTGCGCGTCGCCCTCCTCCCCCTCCCTCCTTCCCACCCTAGCGTCGGCCGCTAACCGACTTCCGCTGCCACAGGCAAAGGCGACGTGTTCGGGGACTCCTTCTGGAAGGACAGCGCCGTGGGTCAGTCGGCGGCGAACGTGCGCGCCCTGACCTACTGCGACCTGCACACCATCAAGCGGGACCGTCTGCTCGAGGTGCTCGACTTCTACCAGGCGTTCGCCAACAGCTTCGCGAGGAACCTCACGCTCACGTACAACTTGCGGCACCGCCTCATATTCCGCAAGGTCGTCGCCCCACCGACGCGAGCTTCGCCCGTCCGACTTCGTCGACGCTGACCCTCGCTCCGCTCTCCTCGGCAGGTGGCGGACGTGCGCCGCGAGCGCGAGCTCATGGAGAGGCGCAAGCGCGAGCCGCAGCTGGAGCAGGCGCAGGACCACCTCGTCCGCAAGATATTCTCGCGGTTCCGACGCGAGCGCAGCGTCGCCGCGGCGCCGACGCCGGCGCCCACGCGCGCCGCCTCCACGCCGGCGCCGGGCGCGGCGTCGCCGGCGGCGCCCGCCCCCGACGCCGAGCGCGGCGATGCGTCCTCCCAGCAACCGGCGCAACCCACGGCCGCGCCCGCCGCCGCCGCCGCCGCCGCCGCCGCCGCCGCAGCCCCGCGGGCCAAATGGGGTCGCCTCCTGGCCGGCGGGTCGCTCGACGCCGGCGGCGCGGAGGGCGCGCGCGCGTCCTTCGCCCGCAGCCTGAGCGCCCGCGAGAGGCCCGCGGCCGCCGGCGAGCGGCAGGCGCCCGCGAGCCTCGCCCCGGCGGCCGCCGCCCTCAAGGTGAGCGTGAGCGCCCGCTCGGGGCGCGTGGGCCGCGATCCGAGTCGACCGATCGACTGACCGCGTCCATCTCGATTGGTTGCAGGCGTCGTTCGCGAAGGCGCGGTCGGCGAGCGCGCTGGCGGCGGCGCCCCCCGCGCGCCAGGACACCATCGAGGAGGAGCAGGACGAGCGGCGCGCCAACGCCAACGCCGCCGCCGCCGCGCCCTCCTCGCACGACGCTGCGCTCGCCGAGTTGCGCCGCGACGTCCGAAACGAAGTCCAGAGACTTCAGCAAAAGGTCCTTCGACCTTAGGGCGTTCTGGTACTGTTAATTTGAGTTGATTTAACATTCAAGTCGTCCGTTGGCCGCAGCTCGGGCGAGTGGAGGAGCTGCTGACCATGTTGGCGGCGCGGCTGGGCGCGGAGCCGGCGGAGGAGGGCGCGGGCGCGGGCGCGGGGGCGACTGCGGGCGCCGGGGTGGAGGGCGCGGCGGAGGCGCCGCGCGCGCCCCCCGCCGACGTCGCCGCCCTCGCCCGGAAGCGACGCTCCAAAGTAAGCGGAGCCACCTTTCAATCTAGCACGCTAACGAATGGCTCCGTCGGTCCGCCATCTAGCGGCGGCGTGGTCACGCCGTTCGGTTCAAATATAACGATCTCGAACACCACTCCAGTGTAGTCATTCTCCATTCAGCAACTCTACTTGTAGGGCGAACACTGGATAACGATCTATTATTGTATAAGGCTTAAAAACCCGCCTGAATCAGTATCAACGACGGAAACATTTCCCTGTAATCCTGTGACTATATCTTAGATGTGAAGCTCTTTCTTTCTTCTCTTCTCTCTCTTCGCGTTGCTGGGCAACAATGAACGGGCGTTCATGCTGAGTGGTGTCTTATACACTTCGTTTTCTTTGAGGAGTTCGCTCTCTGTCCGACCTGACGAACGCCTTGAAATTATTGTTTCGTCTAATCACTGCCTCGGCTGCTTTCGATCTGTTTAACAGTGTTGTGAGAAGTGAATTCCACCGTTAATACATTATGGCTTGACTATCAAATAATGTTCCTTGCTGAGTACATATCGATTAGATATAACACAAGAACGAGACTTTCAATCGACATATCGAAACGCGCAGTTTTATGTTTTTGAATGTATTCCGCCCGATGCGAGTCCAACGTGTTAGTTCCCCTTTCTAGAGTTCCAAAGAGTTGAAGTCTTCCGCAGTCGACGTCGATCTAACTCGGTTATCTGGAGAGTAGCAGGCCTGGAGCTCAGCATGAAGTCCGCAAGAGACGGAAGTTCTGATGCACCCGAATTTAAAATGAGTCGTTTAATGCATCACTACCTACCAATAGGTGGCTCGGGTCTCGAGGTTCAAACGGTGTAGGACCCTGACATCCGGTCGACGTCAGACCGAGCCCTCCACGCCAACAATAAAACAATATTGGAAACCTAACAGCTAAATACGTGTTAAAGATATTAATGTAACGACCGAACGCCAATTACTATTGATTAAAATAAATAAGCCTATTGATGTGCACCTCACTGTTGAGAAACAAGGCACTGCAATACTTGGCTTGGCTCCTGAAGTACTTGCTGATCGCGAAGAGGGCAAATCACCGATGTACCTACTCGTATACATAAATAATTACTTGCTCGCACTAAAAATGATTTTTGTTCGTAGATGGTACATTTCTTGTATACATTACTTAGAAGACAATCTTCTACTATAGTGATGTACTCTGCGGAAGAAACCTTCTTGCAATGATCAAGATGTGAATTGAGAGAGTACTGGATCTTTTTAACCAACTTCCAAAAGGAGACGTTTCAAAATCTACATGTTTTCTTTTTTGTATGTGTGTTACACGATTACTCCGACAATTGTCGACCGATTTTCATATATATATGTATATTTTTATTCGTAAGTGCATACTTCCAAGGTCGTCCCATGGTTGCAAAGTCAGGATCTGATGAATAGATCCTAGGGAATTCAGAGTAATCCTTCGTACGCGCGATGTTCAATCACATTATATGAATTCATGCCAAACATTAGTTGTGGTGAAAAATGACTAGATGGCGTTACACGTTTTAAAATCGGCATAAAGTCGATTTATTCTCATTTCTCATACATTTAAAATTTTAATTTTATCCTACCTACATGCAGGGCTGGGCAAAATACATGCTTTGCTTTCATTGAAATACAAATTACAAAATACTTATAAAATTTCGGTTTTTTTCTAAGTAATCACCCACGCAATGAATGCAACTGTGCCAACGCAGTGGCAGTTTGTTTGCCCTTCTTGAATAGACTAGCTGGACGCTGGAGGCAAGAAATTCTTTAAAAGCATTTTGTTCTACCTTTTGAGTATTGTAATTTTTTTCCCGCTAAGAAGTTATCGAAATTCTGTAAAGAGTGGAAGTCTGTAGGTGTTAGGTCTGGTTATTACAGTGGATGACGGAGAGCTTCCAACTCTAGCTCTTGTGACTTGGAGATCGTCTGTTGTGCAGTATAAGGTGTCGTGCAGGAGTCAGACGAGGGATTGACCAAAGGTGGTTAAAGACGTGCGAGCTTCTCATCATTGTGTGCAGTTTTTCGCAGTAAACATCTATAGTAATGCTCGTCTCATTTGGAAAGAAGCTTTGATTAATCAACTAGCGCTAGATCGCCAAACAGTGGCCATCACTTTTCTAGGGGTTTCATTTAGGGTATTCTTTAGGTGCTGAACCAGGTTCCGACCAAGTTGCTGATTGGTTGCTTGCGATTGTCGAACAAAATCCATTTTTGTCGCAGGCAACAATGCGGTACAAAATTCCTTCGTTTGTATGCTTGTTAGCAAGGCACTTCGCGCTGGCGATCATTGAGTTCGTGCGGCACGCATTTGTCAAGCTTTTTTGCCTTGCCAATGTGACGCAAATGGAAAGCTAATGTCGAAAGCTCCTGCTAATTCAGCCATAGATTGAGTATCATCAGCTTCCACGATCTCATTTAATTCATCATTGTCGACCAAGTTCTTTTTTAAGTCGAAATTACCAGAACGGAAGCGGCTAGACGCTCCCTAAACGTCATTGACGTTGCTTACCGCTTTTGCCGACTTATCTTTATTAATATTATAAATATAAAAGTAACTGTCTGTCGACCTGTTCCGTTTTCACGAAAAAACTACTGGACCGATTTGGCTGAAACTCAGTATATATATATTTTCGCTGTCAGGAATGAATATAAGATACTTTACGAGTATATCCCAAAAATGGAATACTTTCCGGGATAAAAATATATTTGTCTCTGCGTTTGTTAGGTTTTTACGGAAAGTATTGGGCCGATTTGGCTGAAATCCGGTAAACATGTAATTTTAATACCGAAGATGGACCAGGGATACTTTTTAACCCAGATAGTGGGATAGGTTTATGTGAACGTTATCCCAAAAAGGAGGATATGTTTTTTTGTGATTTGCCATTTTGGTCATTTCTGTCATTTGGGTCATCTTGGTCATCTTTGTCTTTTTAATCATTGTAATCCTTTTTGTCCTTTTTGCCGTTTTATGTCCTTTTTGGTATTCATGTATTTCATTGACGGAGGATAGATAATTTAAACAAGGACAGTTTGAAGAATGAAAGTTTGGATTGGACCAAGCATTTCTCAAGTTTATAGACATCAAAATTTATCATCTATAAAAAATGCGATCATAAGTTGATCTGTCTGTTTGCCTTCACGCAAAAACTACTAGGAATACTGGATCAGTGCTCGAATTTTGTTTAAAAGTAGCTTTAATACCGAAAATGGACATAAATAATTTTCATGCCGGTAGATGGGATAGTTTGCGATATAAAATGAAATTATACTTCCGAGTGCAAATAGCACTAACATAACATTTTTGTATAATGTAACCTGTATTAACGCCTGCTCTTTAAACAAGAAGCACGCACTGGAGTAAATTCTAGTTGATATTATAAATGACAGAGTAACAACTATATCTATCTGTCTGTTCCGTTTTCACAGAAACCCTACTGAACCTATTTGGCTGAAATTCAGTATATACATATATTCGATGCCTAGAATGAACATAGGATAGTTTGTACCACGAAAACAGGATAATTCCCGAGATAAAAGTATATTTATCTCTGTTTGTTAAGCTTTTACGGAAAAAGTATTGAACCGATTTAGTTGAAATCGGGTAAATATGTAATTTTAATACCGAGGGTGGACAAGGGATAATTTTCGTCCCAGATAATGGGATAAGTTTTGAGATAGCATTATGTATCCCAGAAAGTAGCATAGGTAGCAGCATTCTTTGTGATATGTCATTTTCATCAACATGGGATACTTTTCATCTCGGACAATGGGATAACGTTATCCCAAAAAGTAGGGTAGGTGTTTTGGTCGAATTGGTCGTTTTAGTCGATTTGTTCGATTTCGTCGATTCGTCGAATTAATGTAGTCTATTTCGTGGAATTGGTCGGTTTCGTCATACTGCTCGATTTGGTCGAATTAGTCGACTTGGTCGAACTGGTCAATTCCGTCAAATTGGTCGTTTTGGTCATTTTGATCATATGTAGTTTCAATACATATAAAATGGGCATAGATACTTTTCATGCGGGAGATGAGATAGTTTTCGATTTAAAATTAAGTGTCTCATTCAGAGCAAATAAAACTAACATAAAAATGTAATACAATATGACATGTGACGCAACTTCTGTCAACTAGAGGTTGACCCGCGGCGCAACCGCGGGGTAAACTCTAGTGTATCAAAATTAGTCGAATTTTTAACGTATTCATAGTGACGGAAAACATTCTAATGCGATGAAAACGTAACGCTAATCAATAAACAAATGACTCATTTTTTAAAAAGCATCCTGGTTTTCAAAGTAAATTTAATTAGAGATTATATATGTTAACTTTAATTAAATGGCCAGTACTGCAGAACGTACCTAATGTATATTTAGCGGTCACCATTTTCCTTATGAAAGCTATCGAGCGCTATTTTCTGAAGAACACTTTAGCTATCAGTAAGATAGCTAAAAGTATTTTGTCAAATGTATTTTGAAGCCATAAGTATTTGAAATACTAAATACAAAATTCGTATTTGTATTTCAATTACAAGTATTTGAAATACTGCCCAACCCTGCCTACATGACAGTTCTATTATACGAGGCATGCCTTATAAGTTTTGTCGTTTGAAGAAAAAAAACACAGCTAAAACCTTAAAGTACTTTTGATTGTTTTTCAAAGTATTCACCACGTAGCTTAATACACTTTTCCATTCGCTCAAACCAGTTATTATAACATTTCTTCCACTCTAAAGTGGGGGTGTTCAAAATGGCTGACTTGGAAGCGTTGACTGCTTCTTCACCGGACTGGAATCTTTGGCCACGAACACTTCTTAATTTTAGGAAATGTTAAGAAATCGTTAGGGCTTCAGTCACGACTGTATGGAGGATGGTCAAGAATTTATATTTTCCTGCTTCAAATAGTCAATCGTTTGACGAGCGCTGTGTGAGCTTGCGTTGTCGTGGTGTAGGATGATGCGTCGCTTTCAGTTACATTTTCGAAGTTCGGCGATGACTTGTGGTAAACAAACTGTGGTATTCCACTCTGCGTTAATCGTTCTACGATCTTCAAGTGCAATAGTCGCAACATGCCCGGTTTTTCCAACGAACGTGACCACCGTCTCCTTTGAAGTGCTTCGAGAACGAACAACTTTAGTCGGCTTTGGCTCGTCTTGAAAGACCCAGCTTGTAGATTGTTGTTTGGAATCAGAATCGTAGGCATTCGTCACCACATGATATTATTCATGATTCCTCAAAAAAAATCACTTCTTTATTATCTTACTAATGAAGTGTAGAAAATATTAATTTCTGTTAAATACAGTGATAAAGTAAATTATATTAATGTAAAACAGCGAACGGAAAACATATACATCTGACTGGGTAGTAGCTAAGATTTTATTATTTATTGATGTGTATACGCAAAGTAGACGTCTGCCGCGATCAATAGAAGTTTTTAAGACTATAATAAACAAAATATATCAATGGCAGATCTGGTCAATTACTTTCAGTTTTTTTTAGTATATTCAAAATTGTCTGCCATAAAGTAAAACCGCGCGATAATGGTCTGCCATTCTTATTTTCCGATAATAACATGGATTTAAAATTCGACAAAAATCGATACCTGTCTTGCCTCGTGCATGGTAGGTATAGGGGCCTCAATGTACGAAACCTCAGGTCTGGTGAAATACATACAGGTAGCCGATCACTGGCTCCTAAGCTACACGTAAGCTGACAGATTGCAATCGACGACGATCGATTAATCCTAATACTTTCAACTGTTTTGAGATTCAACATTTAAACACATTCGAATATAGAACAGTTCCAAATTCAAAATTGCCAGGAAATATGTAAACGACAGAACTTAAGGGCATGCCTAGTATACACTTTGTTCTGCCGCAGCTGTGTTAAGAGTTTTATTTCAAATTATAAATCCTTCGTATAGTTTGAAATTGAAACGAGCTATTTCGAACACGTGCCTTTACTTTGTTTCTACAGAGACTATTTGTTTGTTTGCATGTGATTTTTACATTCTTCTAATTTTTTGACGTGAAACTTCTATATAGACAGGGTCTTACGATGTTTCGCTCACGAAAAAGCGTCACGGTCACGTGGTCTAATTCTTACATTTTTAAACTCGTGATATCTTTCGAATAGAATGTCCAAATTGAATAATTCAAAAAATTATATAAAGGTATTGAAGCAGTCTTGAAGTAATTTGTAAAAATAAGGATAAGGAGAACCAAGATGCAAATAAAGAGCCTTTTCTAGCGGCGGCATTTTATTTAATTTTTTAAAACACTTATTGTGGTATAACCATAATAGTTAGACATGCTCATGCATGTCGCAACACTTTTTGTAAATAATGATGTGTTCTACAAAGTCGTAGTACATTATTTTATTATATCATCCATAGTTTTCGCAGCGCAAATTTAAGGAAAAAAATCACCTTGAGTATCATTATTGGAGCTTAAGTAAAGATCCCTAATTTTTAAAAAAATATAATATAGCCTATGCTGCCCTGGAATAGTGTAGCTTGCCAACAGTGAAAGAATTTTTAAAATCGGTTCAGTAGTTTCAGAACCTCTTCATCAAAACATGAGAGCAAAGGAAATGTTATTGTAATTTTTTTGGAAATATTTTTCTGTTAACATAATTTGATGTCCGAATGAAGTTGATGACGAAAGATGCGCATTTGTTAATGTTCCGTTGTATGTGTATAATTTTAGAGTAGACTATGAATGTTTTTTTGGTTCCGAATAGAATTCAGTTTTTTTGTTTGATAAAATAAAATACACACAATACATAAAAAATGCATTAATTAAAATGTACCTAACCTAACCAAATCATAATTTGCAGTAAACCTGCGAAAAATCGAAATGTGTGCTGGGACACATATTAGAAGTGAAACTTCAAAAGCTTCAACTGACAAATGACAAAATGAATCGCAACATACAAGTGTTTTAACTTGAAGTTTTACAGGCAGGTTTTCAAATTGGACAAGTGCGTTAACAATCTGCCCGTTAAACTTCAAGATTAAACACTTGTATGTTGCGATTCATTTTTCAACTTGTCCGTTGAATTTTCACTTCTAATATGTGTCCCAGCACACATTTCGATTTTTGTTTATCAATTTAAAATTAACAGATTATTTGAAAAGTGTTACCTTTTTGTTCTCATTCAAGGTAGTTTCTCAAACAGGAATGCTCAACGTTGCTTTGAAAAAAAGTAAATTTCATTTTATTAACATCTATGAAATAAACGTCCATTTGCGAGCCACCGTTGCTTCTGCAGCGTATTTTGGACAAATTTCACACCTGCAGTTTATTGCCTTTCGGCATTTGGACTTCCTTTGTTTACTTTGTGTTTAAAACTTGTAATTAGAAAAACATCCTATTGTGTATTGTAAGCGTTTATGGTAGTCGCTAGCCAGGTGTGATTCTTTGAAATAATTGTTATGCGGTCGAGTATTGTGGCGAGACATATTGTATTGGTGCAGTATAAAACAATGCCCCAACCGAGAGGTGAGGCAGTCGAGCGATAATCGCCAGCGAGGCAACACGTGTGTACATTCGATAAGCTATATAGTGCGCGTTATTTAATCGTGCAGTTTGTACTGGTTGTGTCCAGTTATATTTGTACCTGTGTCATACGTGTTCGGATAGTTCTAATAAATGTTATAGTAATTCCAACGGCATTTTAATCCGAGTCCTGCAACTTGAAACAATATTATAAATTAACTGTCTGTCTGTTACGCTTTCACGGAAAAACTATTGATCTGGATACCGATTTGGCTGAAAGTCAGTATATATATATATATATATATATACACAGACACAAGAGTATTTTTGATGCCGACGATGGACATAGGATACTTTTTAACCCGAAAAATGAGACTGTTCCGGGATAAAAGTATGTCTCTTTGTTTGTTATGCTTTACTGGAAAAACGATTGGACCGATTTGGCTGAAATTCGGTATATGTGTAATTTTAATATCGAAGGTGGACAAGGGATACTTTTCATCCCGGACAATGGGATAGATTTATGTGAAGGCTATCCTAGAAAGTAGAATAGGTTTTATTTATTTGATTTGCCATTTTGTTCATGTCCGCTTTCCATATAATTTTGAATATATGTAGTTTCAATACTGCAAAAGACATAAAAATTTCAATTTCATGCCCGAAGACGGAATAGTTTGCGATATAAAATGAAGTCATGTTGCGGGTGTCCATTGCTAATATGACATTTAATAACATGCTCTTTAAACAAGAGGCATGAACTAGGATTGGGGTCCAACGATCTGGCGACAACTAGACCCTTACGAAGTCAACTCGTGGAAGACCTCTGGCAGATTGTATGCCATACCTTTTAGAAGCGAATTGGTCATTCGGCCTGCAGGGCCAAATCCTAAGCTAAATATAATAGCGAAAACACTCCTTTTTCGTAGATCCCGGATTTTGGCGAAAATAGATTGATATTTTAAATTTTTGAGAAACTAATTACCCTTATTAGAAATCGAAAAAGAGCACACGATGCACCAAATCGTTGCGAAGTTCGTAGGGATCGACTCCTGTGGCCGAAGTCAGAGGAAAGGGTTCATTTTGAACGAGACGTTTTATTATTTTGATTACATTAATAAAATACGCCGGTCATTTGATCGCACCAAAGTTTATTTAATATCAAACGATAAAAAAATATTCTACTGTTGATCAATAAATTAAAATTAATTTAAATAATTTGAACACATTATTTTACCACAATCGATGAATGAGTTAACAGTTGCAGCATCGAGGCCTGTATCCCTTCTGGTCCCGAGGACCATTGCTTTCAATCAATTGATGAGTGAACATTTAATTAAACAGATTTATTAAAAAAACGACCCTTTCTTGCCGTTTAATATTTCTTCAGAGAAATCGATACTCATAAACATTGACATGGTTTCATAATACAGTATCGCGGTTTCATTTAAATATCAGCCGATTCGATTCGATTCGATTCCTGACAAGGGTAATTGTAATGACATCTCGGCCTCAAGTCTACGCGTGTTGCAGGCGCGCAGCAAAGGCGCCGCGCCGTCGGCGCCCGGCGAGCGCCCGGGCAGCCCGCCGGCGGGCGCGGGCGCGACGGGCGCGGGGCGCGGGCGCGACGGGCGCGGGCGGGCGCGACGGGCGCGGGGGCGACGGGCGCGGGCGCCGCGCAGCGCCGCCGCGACTTCGTGTAGCGCGCGCTGGCGCCCGGCGCGCCCCCCGACTAGCGCGCCGCGCGCCCTCCGCCCTCCGCCGAGCGTCGACCTTTTCAGAGTTCACCCGAGACGCGGGGCGCCCCTAGCGCGAGGGGCGCCGGCCGCCGCCACGCACGCCGCACGCCGCACGCCGCTCTTCGCGAATAAATGCCGACATGGGAACACAGTGCGCTCGTTTCATTCCGTCCCCCCCCCCTCCTCCTCCTCCTCGTCCTCCTCGTCCTCCTCGTCCCAAAAATGAAACACGACCGATCGCTTTAATCCTAACTTTAATATATACAAAAGGGAATAGAGGGCGGGCGCCGCTGGTGGCGCGGGCGGGGGCGGGGGCGGCGTCCCCCGCTACTGGCGCTTGTCGGCCAGCGCCGAGTGGTGCGACAGGTGGGAGAGCGCCGACTGCGCCGACGAGCAGATGTCCTGCGGGCAGAGGCGGAGGCGGTTGTAATGAGGCGGTTGGGGGCGCGGTGGGGGGCGGTCGGGGCGGCCTACACTCACCTGGTACGAGAACTGCGGGAAGTCCTCCTCCTGGATGCGGCCGAGCGCGGCGTCGTGGTCGGGGGGCGTGAGCTCGACGGACTCGCCGGTGAACTCGGAGTCGAAGTAGCGCGTGTCGGTGTCGGACTCGACCTGCGGCTTGAACGGCGGCGGGACCCGCTTGGCGACGAGGTCGGCCCAGTTGATGGAGGCGAAGAAGGGGTGCGCCATGATGTCGAGGGCGTCGTCGGGGCCGGCGCCGAGCCGCGCGGCCGGGTCCTTGGTGAGCAGGCCGGCCAGCAGCGCGCGGCACGCGGCCGACACGGACCGCGGGAAGCGCACCTCCTCGCTCACGATCAGCGAGAAGAGCACGTCGTGGTCGCGGTTGTAGAACGGCAGCCGCCCGCAGGCCATCTCGTAGAGGACCACGCCGGTGCCCCACCAGTCCACGGCGGGCCCGTAGTCCGTGTCCTCGAGCACCTCGGGCGCCAGGTACTCGGGCGTGCCGCAGAACGTTTGGTGGTGCGCCCGTACGTGATGTCCACCTTGCAGAGGCCGAAGTCGGCGATCTTGATGTGGCCGTCCTTGTCCAGCAGCAGGTTCTCGAGCTTGAGGTCGCGGTAGATGATGCCCTCGGCGTGCAGGTAGCCGAGCGCGGACACGATCTCGGCGCCGTAGAAGCGCGTGCGCTCCTCGCTGAAGGCGCGCTCGCGCGACAGGTGGAAGAAGAGCTCGCCGCCGTTGGCGTACTCCATCACGAAGCAGACGCGGTCCGCCGTCTGGAACGAGTAGCGCAGCGCCGTCAGGAACGGGTGCTTCGTCTTCTTCAGCACGTGGTTCTCGGTGATGGTGTGCGCCACCTCGTCCTTCTGGATGATCAGGTGCTTCTTCAGGATCTTCATCGCGTACAGCTTGCCGGTCACCTTCTCGCGGCTCAGCACCACCTTCCCGAAGGTGCCTTTGCCCAGCACCTTCACGAACTCGAACTTCTCCAATGTCTGCGAATAATATTTACGGGGTGTAACATTTTGAACCTGATCATTGTACTTTCTGATATAATAAGACAGACGCAAAAGTGCTGCCGCCGTCGCCGGCCCGCCCCGAATCGCACGTCCTATGACTAACACCTTGGTTTTGCAAAATATTATATGCGGGGTTTTCCTGTTGACGACGCAGTCGCGAGGCGAGCCACCGCGATCCTAATTTATCCGCTACGGAGGAGCGATGGTACTCACGATGCGGCGCGGGTCCCTGAAGCTGGTGCCGAGCTGGCCGATGTCGCGGTCGTCGCCCTCGGCGAGCGCCGCCGCGCCCGCCCCGCCCCCGCCCCGCTCGGCCCCCCGCCCCCGCCCCCGCCCAGCTGCGACGCCACGAACCTGATCGCCGCCACCCACTCCTCCCTGCCAATCAGTGATGTCACATACTTAGCAATTCTGTACAAGGAATTATTAAATTAAAACGCCACTTTTGTAATCATTTAAACACTACATATTTTATTAAAATTTTAAATTTCGTGTTTCAAAGCATAAATATATTGAATTTTGAAATGTGGCATCACGACACTTAGAACCCTCCCACCCCTTGTCACCGTTCGTCCCTTAACATGTGACATAATTTTGGATGACCCCAAAGGTGAAAAGGAAACCCGATAGCACTCTGACATGTCTGTTTGTCTGTCTGTATCACAACACATTATCTCAGGAGCCACTGTTAATGGAGTAATGAATCTATATGTATGAAGTGTGACACATGGGAGATCATATTTTGCAACCAAACATTGCTACCTATTCAAATGTATTTAGTTGTAGGTTTTCCATAAATAAATAAATGTATAATAATCATCAGCAAATGGTGTTCATTTATATAACTGATAAAATTGCCCTTGTGAGGATAGATTGAGGCCATTGTACATGCATTTTGCACTGTGAAGGCTGCCCTTGTATAAAATGATGATCAACAGTGACGCTACTACTTCCTTACTCGCAGTGGTTCACCACCTGATGTAATGGGGCAGCCCACATCGCCACAACACATAAAACAACTCCCTCCACACATATGATGTGCTACAGCAGTAAACAAATTAATATGTGAAAAGAAACTTCTAAGTGGACTCCCAGAACATGGGGTTTCTTATAAGGTTACGAATGAAATATCTCATATATAAGCCCTTCACCAAATTCAAACTAAATTATAATTTACAATATACTTTACTTAAAAAGGTGTTCCACAGTAATAATCCCAATCACACAACTGCAGCAGCATAGTGCTTTGTCAACTAAAAACACTTAAAACATATCAACATATATGTTGCATTGTGAATTTTTATGTTATCCCTATTAATATTATAAATGCGAAAGTAACACTATATGTCTAATACACTTTCACAAAACTTCTGGACTGAATTGGTTGAAACTCAGTAGGGTGAACATAGGATACTTTATATCCTAAAATATTGGGCTTATATATATAAAATTTCTAGGCTATACATACTTGTTTCGGTGTTGGTTATGCTTTTCAGAAAACTATTGGACTGATTTGGATGAAGTAACATAAAAATGTAATACAACATAACCTGTTCTTTAAACATGAGATTAAGAAAAAGAATTCAGCTGAGGTTTCTTCTCCTTGAAAATCAATGTTTAACGCTTAATTCTTAATTTATATGTAATGATGATGTTCAAAAAAATGTTCACCAGTGGAACTCAGTTGACCTGAATTTCTTGTTTTAAGGAGAAGTGACAGATACTCTCCGGCAACATGGCTAGCCAACAAATGTAATCTCTATCTCTCTCAGCATTTGTTTTCTTTTTCTACAATGAATAGTGTCACAGTGAACAGAACAGAAGAAAAAAGTATCTGCTGGGCAAATGCAGTTTTGTTGTTGTGATAGATTGGTATGTGAATATCTCACTCATGTTTAAAATAGACAATAGCTGAGTAGCAGAAAAGTTTACATAATGAGTCCAATTTATTTATATTATGCAATATAATAACTGCTCAAAAACATCTCAAGGCCCTCAGACCGCCAATTGTTATGGAAACAGATAGTATATCCCCTCACTTTTTGTCACAAAGTTTTCCTTTACCATCCGCACTTGCCGATTTGAACCCACAAGATTTAAGTGCCTGAGTGTTATACTATATACTACCTCAGCCTCAGCCTCTCAACGCCTTATTACATGTGTGTACAAGAACAAGAGTGAACATAGATCACTTGCACTACTTTGGCTCAAACACATCGGCCGACTTTTGCAGGCCTAAACCTCAAAACACTATATTTTCAAAACTACTCAACAGAACTTATTCAAGGCCATTTTTCTTAAAAGTATTACAAGCATGTAGTTTTAAATAAGTTTGTGATCTCATCATTCAAGTTATCCTTAAATATAATTTAAAAATATTATTTTGTCAGACTTGCCTAACTATAGCCCACATCCGTAACAAGGTCCCCAGAATCCCAAAATGGATGGCAGTTTATGGGAATCAAAACAAACTAAGTATGAAATTGTCTAATGATGAATGATGTTGGGATCCAAAGCCAGCATTATTATAACAACTTTATAAATAAAAGGCAATCGTGGATCTCTTCAAGGCTGTGTTGCACAAATCTCATCGGCCAACACAATGAATGACAAACAGACTAATGATATATATAATACTTAGGACTTTAAAAAAGTTGCCATTCGAGCTTGTTGGAACTAATGCATTTGGATAGCCAAGTAATCAGAGCATGGTATACTTCAAATAAGGGACAAATGTCAATGACTCCAATGAGACCTCGGGCTGTGCTTAGTTGCAGTGAAGTTGGGGAGGTGTGTGTATACAACGTATGTGCACAACTGACCTCTCTTTTTCCGTGTCAACGGAGAAGTTGCGCTCGATGACGGTGGTCCATTGGAGGCCGCGAATGGTGAATGTGTAAGGGCGGGGCTTGTCCACGGCCATTATCTGGCAGTCCCGCACGGTGAACTTGTTCAGGGGGTCGCGGTAGTTGTTCCGCTCGGGCTGCGTCTTGAACCCGACCAGGTCTCCGCTGTCGAAGAGGATGAAGTAGCGGTCGCGCCAGTTGCGGATGTGCTCGCCGCGCTTCTGCAGCCAGCCCTCCTTCACGATGTTCCCGGGCGCCGCCTCCGCCATGCTCCTTGCACCTCGCGCCCGCTGTTTGATAACAAATTATCGATGCCCGAGCTACGCGCACCACGTTTCTCTGTCTGGAACGGCCGCGCGAATTTCACCTGGACCGGATCGCACGGGCCACACCGATAACGTACATTTTCCCCTATCACTCCACGATAACGTACGAATCGCGATGTTTTTCCTTTCAGAAAATATAAATTAAGCCACAAGAATACGACGTAAAGGATACGTAGCCAGACAGTAACCGTATCAGAAAAAACATGTACGTCTGGTGATAGAAGACTATACCTGTCAGCTTTTAGCAAAGGCTTGTGTTAGTTGGTGGAAAAGAGAAACCAACTAAATCGACATTTACAATAATACATTCTAAATTTATCTGAATTAAAACTTATTTTGACAAGTTAGTAATGTATCAATATGTCGATACGCTTACAATTATTATTCGAGTAGTGAACAATACAGAAGAATTATTATTAAGCAATTTAATATTCATTAGAATTTAGTTAACGATTTTAGTAGGTTACATTTGGAACCTATCAAAGTGATTTTATTATTTACGGTTAAAAAACAAATTGACCTATGAATTGTAATGCAGTCTATCGATTGAATGTTTAAAACAAAACAACCAACTCCTGCAAATCTACCTCATAAAATATACTTACTTTTATAATTTCGATGCGTCTTTTATGTATAAATAGTTAAAAAAATTGTATAACATAATTAGATTATGGAATATGGTATATTCGAATGTATGTATGAACTACTCGATTATACATAAATCTTCAGGTACGTCACTAGTATTTAAGAAAAAAGTATTCACAAACATAACGTTCAGCGCGTTCCTTTAGTAGCTCGTAACGCCCAAAATGCTCTGTAATCCGTTCCATCTGGGGACCGCGGTCGTTATGTTCGTGGCGAAAACGTCACTAATGACATCATAATTTTTGATCAAGCAACGCTCACAACGATCTGATTTTAATTTGGTTTTCTGTATTCGTAAGTGTATACTCCCGAGATAGTCCAAGAGTCAATAAACCAAGATCTGATGAGTGGATCGCAGGGAAATCGAGAGAAACCCTCATCGACGAGCGTCTACACCGAAGTGTGAGATAACAACTTTGTGTATGCGTGTCAGTAGTATAATTTCTACAGGCGCTTCATATATTATATTTAAAGCGCGTAAGTACTCGCGCAACTAAAAAGTAACAAATATTGAAGTGAAACTTCGAAAAATCGACGATTTTTTTACGCTCACGAAAAAGCGTCAGGGCTGAATGTTCTATTACTTAAAATTTTAAACTCGTGATATCTTTCGAATGGAATGTCCGAATTGAATGATTTAAAAACTTATATAAAGATATTGAAGCAGTCTTGAATATGAAGTAATTTATTTTGATAAGGATGAATACCAAGATACAAATAAAGAGTTTTCCTTGTCCAGTGGCGGCATTTTAATTACATTTTAAAATAAAAGAACACGTACTATTGTGGTGGCATAACTATAATAGTTAACGGGCAGGTTTTCAAATTGGACAAGTACATTACCAATCTGCCCGTAAAACATCAAGTTAAAATTTTGTTGCGATTCATTTTGTCACTTGTCAGTTGAAAATTTTCCACTTGTCCGTTGCGATTCGTTTTTCCACTTGTCCGTTTTTTTTACAAAAACAAAACCGACACCCAATTAAAAAGTTAAAAATTAATTATTTAAGCGACTTCTTTCTACAACATCTTGAAGTGTGTGCGAACTAAAATATAAAAATTACTATATTTTTCACATTTATTGTTGTTTTTGTTATGTTATAGAAAGAAGTCGGTTAAATATTTACTTTTTTGCTTTTTAGATGGAAGCTGGTTTTGTTTTTGGAAAAAACATTCTTGCAGGCGAAATTCAGGTGTCATTTTTCGTATCACCTCCGGCCGACCGCCATCTCTCAAAGTTTTTGCGTCACCTCCGACACCTGGTTGGTCCAAAGATAGCCGAGGAATTCCTAACGACAATATGGACGAATCGCCTTTTCACCCATATATTAGACAGCATTTGCTTCGCAGCCACGCGCTCTCGATCCTCGTCTAGAGAGAGTAAGAGACAGCGAAGCCAAGTTCAATTGTCAAATTATAGCCGCTTTCCAGATCTGCGACTATCATTATTTTTAGTGGGCATATCACAAAGAAATGTCGAATTTCTAGGGCTAATGAATACTGTTTAGTCTTATATATATGGATTTTCATACATTGGAACTTTAAGCGACTTCAAATTGAAGCATTATGTTATCAATTCTTCTGTTATTTCTATTATACTTATATCAATTTAAACCATATAAGTATGATCATAAAGGTATACGTTACTGTCAATGTTGATATCCCATAACTGCCTTGCTTAAGAACTGATTTTAAATATTTTCTGAATTGACTTATACAATATAGCTTAACTTTAGAAGTTTTACACCTTTTTCACAGAAAAACACCTCAGCTAAGCCCGAATATGAGACTCCAAGCCAAACCATGAGTGATGACGGATAATGTCCTCGTTGAACCCTCTGAATACGCGTGCTGGCTTCTTCACTGCTGTGGGCATACAACTTATCATTTTGTTTATTATAACTTTCTTAGATGTTAATTTTTTTTCATCTGAAAACAAAATTTCGCGGTATTTTTTTCCCGCGTACCGCCGTAATAAAGCGCAGGATCTATCCAGCCAAATTTTTTTCAAACACTCATTCCGAAAATTTCCGGTCTTCTTACGATAAGCTCGTAGTCCCAGGCCTTCATTCATCACTCTTTTGACCGTGGTTCTGCTTAGGCACATCTGAAGAGCTAAGATTTTTGTTTACTAACAGCATTTCGTTGGATTCGCGCCTTCACTGCTTTGATGATCGCAGGTGTACTAACTGTACGAGGTCGGGCGGTTCTCTTACGATCTTCGAAGCTTCAATCTTCAGTGAATCGTTTGATAGTGCGATAAACAAATCGTTGGGTTAGTTTCAATTTTTGTAGAATATTGAAAATCTCTTTTGGCGCGTAACCACAGCGGTGCAACGCGATAACCGCTACTCTATATTCTTTCTTTGACCACTCCATATTTGAAAATGAATGAAAATTAATGTCTTTTTCATTTTCGGCAAGCGCAAACGTTCTATTTTAAAATTGCTGAAGTTCACCTAGCCAGTATTCGAACATTTTTAATAATAATGAAAATGAAAAATAAGGTTTTGACAGAACTTATGACCCGACTATGTATATATAATCTAAGTTTTACTTCTCTAGCAGTTCAAAGATCTGTTAGAGTTTGTATATAAAAACTCTTTACCTATAGGTACAGCTATAGAACCTCCTTACTTACATACATACATACATAACTTCACGCCAGGTCCCTTGCAGGGTAGGCACGAACAACAGAGCGCCATACAGGCTTATTCTTACACACCTCACTTGCTTCTTTGACATTCAAAGCTCTTGTCTTGCACGCTCGTCTGTTTTTAAGGCTCCTGACATCACCTTCTAGTACACGATCAATTGATCGTGGAAGGGGTGTTCCGGCCTTCCGTGACTTCTATATGCTTCTACGAATATTTGACATCTTTGAAAGAATAATAACTATAATAAATGATGTGTTAATTCTTGAAATATCAGCTACAATTAAAGCATATTATTCAATTTATGCCTTTATTAGTTTTACTTTAATAAGATCCGTTGTTACAGATAAAAAATATGATGACAGCTTGCACGCCGGCAGTTCAGAATCGACAAAAACCGGTCACATCCTCGTTCGCCAGGCGTTTTCATTTACGATAAAAACCATACTCTTAATAAATAGTTAAACTCACTAACATATTTTATGATTTCACCGAGTGCCCATAAGTGTCATCATTTTAATAAAATGGACTATTTTATTTATTATACTAGCTGTCCCGGCAGACGTCGTCCTGCCCGGAAAAGCTTCAATCGATATGCCGACAGCAGCGCCACCTACCGGGTCCGATTGTGAACCAACTCAGAAACCTTCTCTGGCTTCATGCACAACGACTTTGCTAAATATCATCACATGATCAAATGTAGGTATAGTTTACGATTCTATAAAGGACTTCAGACAAACTTTCATTTTTATACTTATATCAAGATGAACCTATACTGAATGTATGTACATGTGTGTTCATGTATGTATGTATGTGTGTTATGTGTTTATGTGTAATGTATATATACACACATATTATTATAGCCACTTTATCTATATGCACTGATGTAAGCCGAGGCCAATGGTAAAAATCTCTGTCAAACGCATCTTAGCACCCACAACACCGAATTCTCTGACTAGTGTGGGTAAATTATGAAGTCAAAAAGGTAAATTTTCAGGGAGTGGCGAGTCACCGTCTGCCCATTTCTTCCATATTCCTTGGACATTGCGACGGCCAGACCCCATAGTCCCCGCAGTTTCATATTCCTATTCCATTAGCAGTTCATCCCAATAGCCCGGTACCTTTTGTTCTCATTCCCTACAATAGTCCTACACTGGCCGGGGCTTGTCCTTGGGTGCATTTTGATGTGGTCTAGACAGGCATCAGTGTCATGCCACACTTAAGTTAAATAATATGTCTAAAGGGCCTCTATGTGTTGGCCTTCCCATGGTCCCCACGCAAGCCCTCCAAAAGTTCGGGTCATTTTAACACGCTTTTATTAGCTTCACCTGTATGTAATGTATGTTTGTAACCGACCCCTTTAAGCTCGATTTTGTCCTACTTTAAACGATCAGATTGAATTCAAACTTTGCACACCTGTCAAAGGTTGATGACAATGCAATAATATGGTACCATGGAGCTGATCTGATGATGGAGTCGGAAGGTGGCCATAGAAACTCCTGTACTAAACAAGATAGACCCGTCGTGTTTGGGCTCGTTTTACTTGTCTTGGCTAGCACTCTGCTGTTACATGATATGCAGGTTCTCAAAAGCTTGTATTTAAAAACATTTGAAAGAAATTCAACTAAAAAATGGAAAATAAATAGTACTTTAAAAAAATACTTAATAAAACACGCTTTCATAAAGAATCCAACTAAGAAACAGAAAATAAAATTTAATAAATTTGGTTTCTGATGAACTGTGTATTAAAAGCTCTTTTTCTTCTACTTTAATATCATAAAAAGCGCTTTGAATACACCCCACGCTTTTTTTTAAGATCCCATTCATCAGAAACCAAATTGATTAAATTTTATTTTCTGTTTCTTAGTTGATTCTTTATGAAAGCGTGTTTTTTTTAAAACTATTATTTATTATGGTCCGTGGTTTATGATTTCATTAATACTACTAATAATGTAAATATAATTTTTTGGATAATAAATTGAATTGAAATTAATTTGAAATTGAAATAAGGAAAGTAAAAGGCAAATATTTTTTAAAATATTGAAATCGGTGCCAAGTCAAACATTAAAATTACTATATTTAACAGTATTTTTGTTGTTGTAGCATACTTGGTAGAAGATACTTGGCACCGTTTTCAAGATCTTTTAAATCCTAAGGTCTACAATGGCTTCGATCTCACCGTGCGTGGGCAGTGGTTGCGCGCGCACCGACCGCCGCGCGGTCGATAGCGGCCGCTGCGCGCTGCGCGCCGCGCGTCGCGGCCGGCCGGCGGCGGCCAGTGGCAGGCAGCAGGCGCTCCCGAGCGCAGCGCATTCCGCCGAGTCCCGCGTTCCGACCCGCCCCACTGTCCGTGTGTTGCGATGAAGGTATAGAGACCCCTTGTCCGTAGCGCGGTAGCGGTATGCCCGTAGCCCTTAGCTCTAAGTAGGGGCGACTGGTCTCCCGGTACGTGCCCCTGGTCCACGCATCATCACACCTTTCCCCCCCACCAGTCGATCGTCTCATCGTCTGTCTGCGGGCCAACATCGTCCACCCCATCGTCAATTTCGCCACTCTTTATTCGTTCATCACCCATGCGCATAGCCATAGTCCTCATCACATTGTCACCATCCTTACAATAATACTTGTATAACTTTTATGGAAGATCTAAGTATTGGGTATAAAGGTCCGCACAGGGCGCTGCGCACGCTCTCGTCAACGGTTCTGCTGTTTTGCGCTGTTGCTTTTTGTTATATCACCGCGGTAAAAGTAACCAGCGCCAAGCGATCAATATTGAGACGCGCCTTTGACGTTCCGATGCATCTATCTCTTGGTTTAATTCTCATTAAATTTATGTTAGCCTATCAATTTATCAAGTATTGAACTGAAAATTAAGAAGCGTCTTTCATTTACTTATATCACATAAGTAAAAAAAATAAAAATAAAACAGCGACCTCGAAAGACTTGTTTGGCGTTATGATGGAAATCCACCAGTGCTGTATTTCGGTTTAGGTTTAATTTATAACTGCCATTTGTATAATATGACTCCGATGCGATATAAATACGAGTTGTAGTGATTTTAATATCTTAATTTTCAGCAACGCAGAAAATCTCTTGGAAGCACGTATAATGCTAAAACTACCAAAAGGCCTTAAAAAGAAGAAAAAAGGCAAAAAATCTAAGCGGAAAGGAGAGGAAGAACTATTTACCGAGGAAGAATTAGAGAAATATCGGAAAGAACAACAACACTCTACACTACACTCTGAAAGCGGGGAAGCGTCAGCCAAGGAAAATGAGGAATGGTCGAAATTTAAAGATCTCACTACCGGTATTGACTCTGTGTTAAAGAAAACACAAGGAGACCTAGATCGTATTAAATCCACATCATTTTTTCAACGAATTCCGACGGGAGTTAAGCAACCGGAGCCAGAAGTGAAGGAAACATTTTATAGGCCAGTAGTTGAAGTTACCGCAGCCGACTTCCCTCAGTTAGTGCAAGCAGCAACTGCGGAAGCCGACGAGGCTGACAGAAGTGAGTGCGGTCCCACCGATGATGAATCAGAGGATGAAGAGCAGGACGACATCTTTGACACTTCATACGTAGAAGCCGTCGAACGCGGAGAAGTCAAACTTGCATACGTCCCCGATTCCCCTGAAGAGTTCAAAGATGACGATATTTTCGATACCTCTCATGTCGATGCATTGATTAAAGGTCAAGACGCTAAAAGTTCCAAAGGGAAAAAAGGATTGGACATAGGTATTGCTGTCGAAGTTCTTACTGGCAGAATAGACAACGTTACTGTCACTTCAAAGCGACCGAAGCGAATCATCCCCGGAGATCTTCTTCTGGATAACATCGAGAAAGATTTATCCACCACTCCATCTACGTTTACTGTCGAACCGGAAAAAAGTATTTTAGACATCGATGCAGATGTTCCAATAAATACACCTATCGACTTGAGTGCCTCGTTGCACACTTCATTAATTCAACAAAACAAACATGGCATAAATACAGAAGAGGAAGGAATAAAGGACGAAGAAGATTTTGACGAATTCACAAAATTAGCAGCTGAATCGTTAGAATCGAACACTGAAGTTATAAAATTTGACTCCAAAGAAATTCAGGTGGTGCCAGTTATTCAAGAGGCTTGGTCTGCTTTTGAAGCTGACAAAAACGAGTCAGTGTTTGCTGAATGTATAGTTGAAGATCAATTGGACATAGTTGAGCCATATCTGGGTCAGGACGATCCTTTCGATACCAGTTTTGCAGATGCTGTAATAGTGCCGGTAGTACAATCACAAAGCGTCATAAAAGAAGCTGTAATACTCGAGGAAGACGACGATTTTGACCCACGCGCAGAAGAAGTTCAACTACGATTAAACAATAGACGAAAATCGTCAGTACGCATTCATATAACAGATCCATCAGGTTTAAGGGAGTCTATTACGTCTGATGACATAATTGACAAGGAGCCTTCACAAGTATCTCGAGACCTTTTAGGAGGCAGTACCACTGATTTAAGTATTTTAGGAGATTCACCTCTTGACCCTATCGATTTAAACAATCCTGACATTGATCCTTTCGACACCACTATTGTCGATAAAATCGTTGCGCCAGGAAAAGTAGAATTAAAACTTTTAGAGCAAGAACTCATCGGTGTAACTCAATCCAGTCAAATATATCGAGTTCCAAGCGATCCAGATTTTGACCCACGTGCAGACGAAAATAAAAAAGAGCGAAGAGCTTCGAGGCCTGAGAATCTCACAGTGAGTAAAAGTGTGGTATTTAATGTGGAAGAAGGCAACGTTCTTGACACAGATTGAAATCAAAGAACATAAAACCTTTGACTCCATACTACACTCGTGAATTGTCTATAACTGAAGATATCAACGACGATACGGAAGCTGTCGATACCATACCCGAAAAACTAACACGCACGCGTTCCGACGAAGATATTCCGCAAAAGGTCGTGCATTCTACGAAAAGAAGGTACTCAGAGTTCTCCCAAAGTCAAAGCAGTCGAGTCAAAGTCGGCATCAAAGCTAGCGACCTACTTCACAGCAATCAAAGTGATATTTCATTTAAAGTATTGACTCCCGTATTGCCTGAAACCGTCGAAACAGAATTTGTTGAAGATCCATTTGACACATCTTTCGCCTCTAATATTGCTCCAAGCAAAACAGAGTTAAAGTTATTGACAAAAGAGTTTTCCTGTGAAGACACAAACACCTCAGGTACCGAAGGTAATTCTGATCTTTTAGAACCCTCAGACGACATTTTCAGATAAAAGCGCTGACGCCGGAACCTTCAGACACTTCAAGAGTCACAGTTGAAAATTACGACCCATTCGACACATCATTCGCCGGGGAACTTAATCCAGGCAAAACAGAACTCAAGTTACTCGAATCTGAGTTTCTTAATTAGATAAAGGAGAATCAACGAGATGGCGTACAATCCTTTTCTGAGTATGAATGAACCAGTTGTCCCAGTTACCACTGATGCTTCGAACCCCTTCATGGTGACCGATGCAGACATTTCAACGTTCGCAGGAGACAACCCTTTTACAGCGAGCAACCCATTTTCTGATTTCAGTGGTTACGAACCACCCGCTGGGGACACTGTGCCAGTGGACATATTTGGTGGCACGGAGCCTGCAAGCATTGGAGCCAAACATGATTTCGATGTGTTCGGCGAAAACGCTGACTCCACGAACTTATTCGGTGAGAAAATGGACAATATTCTGAGAGACCTATCAAGCCGACGGATTTAGACCTCGTTTCAATGGTGACCGAAGATGCTTTCGTATCCGACGAAGAGCTGCACCCAAGCGGGGCACCAGGCGTATCACTTCCACAAGAGACGCAAAACCTTATTCTAAGCGTAACAGGTCAAATGGAGTTCACAAGCTCGCACCTTTTGAATCGCATACCACCAACTCGCACTCCAAGTCCAGTGTCCGTACGTGACATACACTCTCCCAGCCCCACGCCTGAGCTCGAAGCGGAAGTAGCGCCACCCCTGGAGACTTTCGATATCAATCGAACAAACCTGCACGGCCACCTCCCGCCCGACCCCCGCCAGTAGCTCGGCCGCCTCCACCGCGGCCAGCGCCCCCCGTCGCAGTCCTGGCTCAGCAACCGCCACCACCTGATGCAGCCGACGATATTAATCTCTTCGAAGCTCCCATCCCTGGGGCAAATAAACCGACAAAAGAAGCAATTTTGAGCCTTTATTCAGCACCAAAACCAGAAGTGAAGCAAATTGATTTTCTCAGCGACGATATATTGGAACAGATATCGGACCAATCAAGCAATGCGTTCGAGCAAGGGGCCTCACTTCAGGACAACTTTATCGAAAGCGTCACGAATACGGAGGGGTCAAGGGAGACCGACAAAGCTGAGGCCGAGGCAAACACGCTCGCTGTCGAAATGATGTTCCCGGAGACAGTGAGTTTGGAATCAGATACCGCTGCTCCGATGGACTGTACAGAGCCCGCGAACGATTTAACGCCAACAGGAATCGGCATGGAGTCAGGACGGTTTGCCAGCCCCAACATGGAGGGGAATCCATTTGAATGTATGGACGACGAGGAAGTAACGTCTACCGAGACCACGGGCAATATTTTCGGCCTCGAAATGAGCAACTCAGTGAGACTCACCGATGCCGAGACATTCGAGGTGACGCAGAGCGACGCGTTCGTTACAGAGTCTTCAGTGAAGGTATCCGCATCGCATATAGATTCCCACGAAGATATCCCACCATCAGAGGTGTTCGATGGTGGCCAGGCGAGCGCCTTCGGCGATGAGGACGCTGCGCTGGCGCTGCCCACCACCGACCCCGGGTGGGGGGACCCCGTCGACGTCGCCATGCACGACGCCTTCCCAGAGTCGCAAGACGCGTTCGACATGTTCTCTGCCAAGTTTGATTCGACCACAGCCAACCATCGGAGTTCTGGTATGTTTGAAATCATTTTTAAATCATCCTACATCTTATATATTTGTGTGTATATGATATCCTGATGTTATAACCTGAAGGGTCAAATGGGCTCAAATAGGATTAAGCCTAACCTGGTGGAGACTATCGATGGCCGATTGTACTTTTACTGTATCTTATATTCAGCCAAAAAATCCAAACCCAATAAATATTTGTTTTGAACATTGAAATTTACGGTGCTCATAATTATTGTTACATAAAATCGGATAGATTATTTATCTATCAATAGCATATTAGACTCACACGGTGGTCACTTTCATGTATAATGCACGCATGAGCACAATTTAATCGAGAGTTGTATGAAAGGGGCGTGGGGTGAAGAGAGCGGTGGCGAAGGCGGCGAAGGCGGCGGGGCCGACGGCGGCTTTGAGGCAGAGGCCTTCGACGAGTTCCTGGTGCTGGGCGCGCCGCCTCCGCCCGCGGCCACCCCGCGCCTGCCACACCAGCCCTCCGCCGACTCCATCGACGATACCTTCTCCGTTTTCATCAGGTCGGTCTGCTCTCCAAATAATACACGATTGGTGGCCGTGATTTTGATTGTGACAATGATGAGTCTGATGGGCGATTCGTATACGGCAGACCGAAGGAGAGCGAGCCGAGCGGAGAGGCGGCGGCGGTGCCGGCGCTGGCACCCCCGCCACGGGCGCCCGCGCCGCCAGACCCGCCGCGCCCGAACCCCTTCGACCAGGGTGCCTTCGACCATCACCAAGACATCACCCAAGGTATGCAACTCTATATTCTTTCCAATATCGAAATCATCATTGTTCGGCCCTTACCTAGTATAAGGTAGATAGAATATCGCTCCATCCATCTTGCTATCTGCCCTATTTCTGTGTGAAGCGACGGCCAATGCACGGCAGGGTAAGGACAGCCATTTTACTGTAGCTGTCGTCGTTTTGACTAGAAGAAAAACTTTATTTGCAAAAAATAGCGACGTAATTACATTCATAGTTCAAAGCAGTGAGTGTGTAAATAAGCCTAATGGCGCTCTGTTTCGTGCTACCGCAAGGACTGGCGTGAAGTTATGTATGTATGTATGTATGTAATACATTCCTTATACATTTTTATACACAGAGCATATTTTGAAAATTTGTACTGTGCCGGAATTATATCCGACACAACGCTGATTTTCAGTGCAAAACTTCCTTTTGGAGTAAGCCAAAATCGATCCAATTTTGTTAATAAAAAATAAATAATAATAAGACTAAGAAACACCGCCCTATGCCCTCATACTTTTCTATCAACTTTTTAACTGACTTTAGAAAAAGCAGGAGGTTCTGAATTCGTCGGGATCTTTTTTTAATGTATGTTCACCGATTAGTCCGTGATTTGTGTGATTCTTTTTTGTTCGACGCGAAATAGCTGCCATGTGGTCCCCTAAAAAATTGACATAGTTTGGCCCAGTAGTTTTCATTTTACGAACATTTTTTTGTTTCCGTTTCTTGGGACCTATCTTTTTTAAGAAGCGCGGCACCATTCGTAGGTCCACCCATACACAGCTAGACACTAAAAAGTAACAAGTAAAAAATAAAAACTTCGTTTAAAAAAACCGACTTCAAAAACTAAAATGTATAAAATAACTTATTTCTAAAGCTATTATTATTAATATAATATGATAGATGTTTTAGATAATATATATTAATAATAATAGCTTTAGTAATAAGTTATTTTATACATTCTAGTTTTTGAAGTCGGTTTTTTTAAACGAAGTTTTTATTTTTTATTGTGAATGAATACTTGTCAAATAAACTGGTACTGGTATAAATCTCGAGAGGTTGGCGGAGCTTCTGCTTTTTAGTGCAAGGATCTATGACGGCATATTATTATGTTTCCCATACAGTCCACAAATTGAACTGACTTCGCCCGTGGGCTGCGGTGCCCCACAATCATCTACGTTTGGAGTTTTGCGTACCGTGTATTGTATAACCTCCTCGACCTGATGCTGTATGCCGTTCAGATTTATCGTTGTTAAAAAAAATCTAAATGTGTGCTGGGACACATATTAGAAGTGAAACTTCAACGGACAAGTGGAAAAATAAATCGCAACGTACAAGTGGAAAAACTTCAACTGATAAGTGACAAAACGAATCGCAACAAAATTTTTAACTTGAAGTTTTACGGGCAGTTTTTCAGATTGGACAAATACATTTACAATCTACCCGTAAAACTTCAAGTTAAAATTTTGATGCGATTCATTTTATCACTAGAAGTTTTTGCACTTGTACGTTGCGATTAGTTTTTCCACTTATCCGCTGCGATTCATTTTTCCACTTATCCGTTGTCATTCGTTTTTCCGTTGTCATTCGTTTTTCCACTTGTCTGTCGCGATTCGTTTTTCAACTTGTCAGTTGAAGTTTTACTTCTAATATGTGTCTCAGCACACATTTCGATTTTTCGCAGGTTTACTGCAAATTATGATTTGGTTAGGTTAGGTATATTTTAATGAACACACAACGGAACATTAGCAAATGCGCATCTTTCGTTATCAACTTCATTCGGACATCAAATTATATAATATCAGCCCATAAATGTCCCACTGCTGGGCTCGGGCCTCCCATTATAGGGGGAACGGACAGTATACCCGCCACGCTTGTCCAAGGCGGCTTGGCAGGTTTGACACATCGGTTATCTCGCTGGGCAGGTTGCATCACGATGTTTTCTTCACCGTTATTAGCACGTGGTAATTGTAACAATATGCACATTAGATCAGAAAACTGACTACGAGGTGCATGCGTTTCGGTCAGGATCGAACCCGCGCCCTTCGACTTAGGGGCGCGTGCACTAACCATTACGCTACCACGACTTTTTTATTCGTCAAATCATCAAATTATATGAACAGAAAAATATTTCCAAAAAAAATAACTCAATGAAATTTCGTTTGCTCATTTTTTGATGAAGAGGCTCTGTCAAAAGTTTTAAAGCCAGGGGTTATAAAAATGAAAAATTTATTAAAAATTTAAAAACTATGACCATTCAAAAAAATGTAAACCATACCGCGATGCAATTCGACGGTGGCAACATCTAGTTTTATAAAAATAAAACTGGCACTAAATAAATGTAATTGGAAATTGAACAGGCACCGAAACTACTGAACCGATTTGAAAAATTTTTGACTGTTGGCAAGCTACACTATTCCCGGGTGACATAGGGTATATTATATTTACAAATAAAATAGGGGTCCTTACTAAAACTCCAATAATGTAACACAAGGTGTAAAAAAATACCTAAAATCGCGTGCGCTGCGAAAACTATTGATGATAGAATAAAATAATGCAGAACACATCGTTATTTACAAAAAGTGTCGCGACACTATATATCTGACTATTATAGTTATGCCACAATAAGTGTTCTTTTAAAAAAAAAATTATAATGCCGCCGCTAGAAAAGGCTCTTTATTTGTATCTTGGTATCAATCCTTATCAAAATAAATTACTTCATATTCAAGACTGCTTCAATACCTTTATATAACTTTTTGAATTATTCAATTCGCACATCCCATTCGAAAGATAGAACGAGTTTAAAAATGTTAGAATTAGACCACGTCACCGTGACACCTTTTCGTGAGCGAAACTTCGTAGGACCCCCCTATACAGAAGTTTCACTTCAAAAATATGTATTCGATTGTACAGAAGAGAGGCGCGGCAGCGGAGGCAGCGGCGGAGAGACGCCCCCTACGCCGCTGTTCGACGACGACGTGTCGGTGCCGTTGGAAGACTTCCCGCGCACCAAGTACGATGGGCCCGGCTGGGAGATGCACCTGCGGCAGCCCAACAAGAAGAAGATCACCGGACAGAGGTCCGTTTCGACCGCTTCATAGCACGGCGCCTATCTCACTGCCGCTCCTTAATTGTCATAGATCTAACCGATAGCGTGCCACTTTCTGCAGATTTTGGAAGAAGATCTTCGTGCGGCTCGTGTATCAGGGGGATAATCCGGTGGTGCAGCTGTTCAATCAGGCGGGCGAGAAGGAGCCGTTCCAGGAGTTGCCGCTGCAGGCCTGCTACTCGGTCTCCGAGGTGGGCGCGCAGCAGTTCGACCAGTTCGGCAAGATATTCACCGTGAAGCTTCAATACCTGTTCTACAAGGAGCGACCGGGTGTCAGGTAAGGGGGTCGGGTCGGGTCGCGACGCAAAGGAGGCTAATGTCTCACGTCTGCTCGGCGTTGCTCTCCGCAGGCCGGGCCAGGTGACGAAGGCAGAGCGCATCACGAACAAGCTGTCGCAGTTCGCGGCGTACGCCATCCAGGGCGACTACCAGGGCGTGAAGGAGTTCGGCAGCGACCTACGCAAGCTGGGCCTGCCCGTGGAGCACGCGCCGCAGGTGTCGCAGCTCTTCAAGATCGGCTCCCTCGACTACGAGCACGTGAAGCAGTTCTCCTGCTGCGTGGAGGAGGCGCTCTTCCGTATCCCCGCGCACCGCGACCGCGCCCTCACCTACAAGATGGAGGAGGTAAGGCTGCTTTCGACCGATCCGTTCGAAAAAATAAAATTCATTCCTCATTCAGATTTGATAATTTATTCATATTCAAATCATCACTAGTTAATTAAGTATAATTAGATAAGTTAATTAAATAACAATTAAACTAACTTGGAAAACTATTAAATAAGTAAATATAAACTATGTAACAAATCGGTGTTATTGCCACGCTGTATGGCAATGCTGATTCGTTGCGCGAAATAGGAAACGGGCTACTGATTTGTTTGTTTTAAATAATTAATAATAAACATCGAAATGTGTACTGGAACACATACCTAGTAGAGGTGAAACTTCAACAGACGAGTGGAAAAACCAACGAGTTAGTTTTCCTAATCGCAACAAAATTTTAACTTGAAGTTTTATGGGCAGATTAATGTACTTACTTGTCCAATTCGAAAACCTGCGCGACAATAATATAATAATAATTATAACTATTCAAAAATAGTGCTAGTATCAAGTTAAATTTTGTTGCGATCTGTTTTTCCACTTGTGTGTTGAAGTTTCACTTCTACTATGTGTCCCAGTACACATTTCGATTTTTCGTAAGCTTTTACTGCAAATTATGATTTGGTTAGGTTAGGTTAGGTTAGGTAATGAATACATAGGCATCCGCATCGGCATCGGGGGGACCATGAAATACCTGGGATTGGTCCTCGACAGCCGGTGGGATTTTTCGGCACATTTTCGGCAGCTGCTCCCAGACTCAAGGGGGCAGCGGGTGCGCTGTCGCGCTTGCTCCCCAACGTCGGGGGCCGAACGCCACGTGCCGAAAACTCTTCGAAGGCATCGTACGGTCGATGGCCCTTTATGGGGCCCCAGTGTGGGCAGACCGCCTGACGGCCCGCAACGCTCCGCTGTTGCGTCAAGCTCAGCGTATAATGGCCGTCAGGGCGATAAGAGGATACCGTACGGTGTCCTTCGAAGCGGCCTCGCTACTAGCCGGATCCCTCCCATGGGACCTGGAAGCCAGGGTCCTGGCGTCACTGTACGTATGGCGCAAAGAGGCCCTGGCCAGGGACACCAGACCTGCGCCTCGCGAAATCGAGGCGTGCAGGTCGGAGCTCCGCCAGGTCGCCGTGGGAGTATGGGAAGATCGCCTCAGACGCCCCAGCGCGGGCTCCGCCACCATCGAGGCGGTGAGGCCCGTCCTGCAAGAATGGATCGGACGAGACTACGGCACCCTGACGTTCAGGCTGACGCAGGTCCTCTCGGGGCACGGCTGCTTCGGGAGGTACCTGTGTCGCATCGGCCGCGAGGCTACGTCAGGGTGCCATCACTGCGACACAGGCGACGAGGATACGGCGCTGCATACCCTACAGGAATGTCCTGCATGGACGGAGCAGCGCCGAGAGCTCGTCGCCTTCACCGGATTGGACCTTTCGCTCCCGGCCGTGGTTCGCACCATGGTCGGGAGCCGCACCGGATGGGACGCCGTCTCCTCCTTCTGCGAGCACGTCATGTTTGCGAAGGAGGAGGCGGAACGGGAGCGTGAGCGCACTTCTTTGCTCCGCTCCCGACAAAGGAGGACGCGCCGACGCCGGAGGTCGGACCTAGACCTTCGGCCACCGTAAGCGGGCGGCGCGGGTGGGGCCTCTAGGGGTATAGAGGTTCTCACTCACCCGCACATGCCGTCGAGATGAGAGCGCGAGTGTTCCGCGCGCGCTCATCTCTCTTCCCGTGGGGCGCGTTACAGACCGCCCCACGCCCGGAACAGACCGAGACGTCGCCGGGGGAGTAGCTCCCCCGGCATTGGAAGAGGCCCAGTGAGCGGGGCCCACGCCTGCCAGGGATTGCGGAGCCGGGTAGCCTATTCCCGTAGCCCTGGCAAAAGGCGCAGGACGGAACACCCAGGGTTTTAGTGGGTATCCCTAACTGGGGAGTGGCAATAGCGTGGCACCGGTATTGACCGGGCACGCTAGTGCCACCCCCGATCTGGCGAATCCCACACTGTCTCACCAAGGTCGCGAGCATCCCCCCAGGCTTCTGCGCCTGTCGCGGTCCTAGTCCTCAAACGGATTTCCCCTGGCCAAAAAAAAAAAAAGGTAATGAATACATTTTTTATTTAAACATATTTTGTTTTACCAAAAAAAACTGAATTCGGTCCGGAACCAAAAAACGCCTCCATAGTATACTCTAACATTATGCCGCCTCTCACCACGTCGAGACTAGCTGTATGCCGCTCCTCCACGCGGTCGTAACGCCGAACATTAGCCCCCCAGAACGGTTGTGACGCCATCTGTCGTGTGCAGGTGCAAATCACGGCCGTGGACGAGCTGTACGTGGAGCAGGACGCGGAAGGGTGCGTGCTGAAGCAGATCGCACGCGTGCGCCTGTTCTTCCTGGGCTTTCTGAGCGGTGAGTGGGTCTCTCCGCCCGGGTCGGGGTCCCGCTTCGACCCCCTCGGACACCCCGCTGAGCCTGACTCTCCCCCACCCGCAGGCATGCCGGACGTGGAGCTGGGCGTGAACGACCTACGGCGGCAGGGCAAGGAGGTGGTGGGCCGCCACGACATCATACCTGTCGTCACCGAAGAATGGATCCGAGTCGAGGTGCCCGAGTTCCACGCCTGCGTGCAGCCCCAGCACTTCCACGAATCGCAGATCATCAAGTACGCCTCGCCTCCCTCCCATCTCCCCCTGACGCTCAACTAATTATGATGGAATCCTTCCTTTTTCTCTGTAACTAAGACTATTATTATTTTTCATCCCTCCATATATTATGTCATATACCATTGTTTCTAAAACCAGGGGACTATAAAGATCAAGTTTGACGAGAAGACCTTATACTATATAAATATATAATGGCTCTATACAACGGTTTGTAGGGAAGTCGCGAGAGTAAATTAAGAGGCAGTCGTGATACAGGCGATTGAGGAACGACAATGTTTTATTGGGATATGGTCAAAGAAAACAGAGAGAGGTAGAAAAAATAAGCTGCTAGAAATTAAGAAAATACTTTTACCGAAAACTGATTCGCAAGATCCAGCTTTCTTCGTGGCCCAATGCCGTGGTGTACGCCTTCGTATGCGTTTTAATAGCAACTTTTTAATTTAATTTTTGTCGTTAACATATTGCATAAGTTTTATAGTCTGGGCAAATGGTAACGAGGTGAGTGTGAGGCAGGTTCAAGCCGCCGGACGCGTGTTACATTGAGCTGATGCGGTTCCGCGTGCGGCCCCCCCGGAACAGGGAGCTGCCCCTCCAGCTGAGGGCCGTCTGGTGCGTCACCGGCAACAAGGTACGCCCCCACCCCGAGGGCATAAATAATTTTGGATTTATTATCTTCATTACATTTCTTTCTACATCTTTATTCACTTGGTGCACATCCCGCAGGTGGAGCTGCGCGCGGACGTGCTGGTGCCAGGGTTCGCCTCCCGCAAGCTGGGCCAGGTGCCGTGCGAGGACGTCGCCATCCGCTTCCCCATACCCGAGTGCTGGATATACCTGTTTCGCGTCGAGAAGCACTTCCGCTATGGATCGGTCAAGTCCGCGCACAGGTGACGCCTCCCCCCCAAGACCCATGTGTGCGTTCAAACGGAAAGATCGCGTGTTAACTGGCGTGTTGGTGCACAGGCGCACCGGCAAGATCAAGGGTATCGAGCGGTTCCTGGGCGCCGTGGACACGCTGCAGGAGTCCCTCATCGAGGTGACCTCGGGCCAGGCCAAGTACGAGCACCAGCACCGTGCCATCGTGTGGCGGATGCCGCGCCTGCCCAAGGAGGGCCAGGGTAGATGCACCATTCATACTAGATAGAAAGAAAGAGAGAAATGAGATATTTTATTATTAGTCGAGTACATCAGACAGGCTGAGGGCCCTACTATGAAGGAAAGTGGTTACCGTCGATGGTATGAACATTTGCAACACTAAGGAACATTTATTGAGGATTCATTTTGTCACTTGCCATTTGAAGTTTTTCCACTTGTCGCTTGCGATTCGTTTTTCAACTTGTCCGTTGAAGTTTCACTTCTAATATGTGTCTCAGCACACATTTCGATTTTTTGCATGTTTGCTGCAAACTATGATTTGCTCAGATTAGGTACATTTTAATGAATTTTATTTAAACATATTTTATTTTATCAAATAAATTCAATCTGGAACCAAAAAAACATTCATAGTCTACTCTAAAATTATACCTACACATACAACGGAACATTAACAAATGCGCATCTTTCGTCATCAACTTCATTCGGACATCAAATTATGTTAACAGAAAAATATTTCCGAAAAAAAATAACAATAACATTTCGCTTGCTCATGTTTTGATGAAGAGGCTCCGAAACTACTGAACCGATTTGAAAAATTCTTTCACTGTTGGCAAGATACACTATTCCTGGGTGACATAGGGTATATTATATAGGTGGTGTAAAAAGTACCTAAAATCACGTGCGCTACGAAAACTAGTGATGATAGAATAATGTTTTACGACTTTGAAGAACACATCATTGTTTACAAAAAGTGTCGCGACACTATATATCCTAACTATTATAATTATGCCACAATAAGTGTTCTTTTAGTTTAAAAATTTAATTATAATGCGGCCGCTAGAAAAGGCTCTTTATTTGTATCTTGGTATTAATTCTTATCAAAATTAATTTCTTCATATTCAAGACTGCTTCAATACCTTTTTGAATTATTCAATTTGGACATTCCATTCGATCACGAGTTTAAAAATGTAAAAATTGGACGTGACCGTGACTCTTTTTCGTGAGCGTAAGACCCCGTCTATATAGAAGTTTCATTTCAAAAAAACAAACAGACAAATTGAGAACTTCCTCCTATTTGAAATAATTTAAAAAGGGCCCGGGTGGCTTGCCCTCGCATTCTTTTCAACGGCCGCTGCCCTTTTCAGACGAGCCCTATTACTTTTAAATAGAAGTTGAAGACGTGGAGCGCGAGTGAAGCACTAAATCAGCGACGCCAGTATATTAAGCGTGCACTTGTCCGTGTTCAGGTGCGTACACGACGCACAATCTGGTGTGCCGCATGGCGCTGACCTCGTACGACCAGGTGCCTGCGGAGCTGGCCAAGCACGCGCTGGTGGAGTTCACGATGCCCGCGACGCAGGTCAGCCACGTGACCGTGCGCTCCGTCAGCCTGCAGGAGCACGACGCCGACCCGCCCGAGAAGTACGTGCGCTACCTCGCGCGCCACGAGTACATGTACGTATCCCACCGCCCCCTGCCCCCCGCCCCCCGCCCGTCACCCGACGCCCCTCTATTGTACTCTATGATGTCACGCAGCGTGGGCATCGAGCGCACCAGCGGGCAGTCGGCGCCGGCGTACGCGCTGGCGGTGGCCACCGAGCCCCCGCCCCCCGCCGAAGCGCCCGCCGCCACCGCCCCGCAGCCGCCCTCCTCGGACTCGGACTCCGAGTGAGCACCAGCCCCCTACACTAGCGGGCCATTCACAGTCCACATATCGCCGGTTAATGGTCTCAAATGTAAATAAATAATAATTGTAATAGTGTATTCATGGTTAGAATATAGAAGCTGCCTCCGACCACTCGCTGCATCGCTGGGGTGTATTTGCCCTTGGAATATCGAGGGACCCCACTTGCAACAATTACCAACCTCGTAAAATTGTGAAGTCCCACCATTACTTAATATTACGATTGTTTGGCATTATACCTTGCTGGCACGAAGTTACAACGTTAATCCGTTCCATAAGCTCCACAGTCAAAATACTTATTTATTTTGCTCTATTGGTGGGAAAGTGAATATAAAGCGTTTCCAGCCAGAAGCCAGGGCTCGTGAGGGCCGTGGGCTCGAGGTTTAATATTGTTTTGGCCAAACCCAATCGGTAAACACCCAACTGACTCAATAGTGCAACTTCGTCCTATGGCAGCTGTTTCTGTGTAGGAAGTTATGTATAATATGGATGTTGTAATCTTGTTTAGGTTGGTTTGTAGTGGAGAATGTAATGAGTTAATATTTTATGCAGAACTTTACGTTAAGGTTATAAGTAGTAGTTATAATATATAAGCTAAAACCAAAGACAAATGAGCTTTTTGCAGTTTAATATAACTATATATAATGAAGTCGTGCTGTTCATTGTCACTTAAAACTTACAAGCGATTAGTCACTTTTGATGAGTTAGAAACGATCCGCGCCATTAGCGCTAAACGAATAGAATGAAACTGTATGGAAATGACATAATATTTAGCGAAACGATATGTCATTTCCATACATTTTCTGTTCTGGGGGATGATCACACGTCGCCGTGCACAACGGACAAGACATCACAACTTGACACCTATAGGGAGAGATCATCTTCTTAAGGCGCTCGCCTGCAACATGCAGTCTCCAATTCACACATATTTAAAGTAACTTCTGTGTTTTGTGCTTGATAAGCGAGCCCACGTCGAGATGGTCATCTCATCTTGAATTCATGATACGAGTCGAATCGGAAGCATTCTCAGCAAAAGTTAATATGAATAACAGAAATTAAAATATATCTAGGTACGTATTTTTAAAATTCATTAATTACTTTGCCGAGAAATGTATAAAATTTTGAAAAAATATAAATTCTTAATGTATATGAATAATAAATAGAAATACTTACATAATGTGTTGATGATTGAAATATGTAACTCCATAGAAATTAAGATAAACAAAATATTGTATGGTATACTACAATGAATGCGGTCGACTGCGGCCGCGACGTTCGTGGGCAGGTGATAGTGCAATAAATAACAATATATTCTTAATTAATGTAAGGACGTGTAACTTTTGCTTATTATAGATACGGTGTATGCTTAGATGGATCAAACGTGGTGTGCCATGGACCATGAAGTAGACTAATTATGAGAAGATATTCAAAGTTGATATTTAGAATAGGTGAAATGAGATTATAGACGCAGTCGTATGTACCAAGTACTGTCACACGTTGGGCCCTGTTTTGTTGTCAATAAAATCAATTATGATTGGTTGCTTATGTTTTATTCATACCCGAAACTAATCGATAACGTTCCGCTGTTAAGTTCCTTTTAAAATACTACACTATTCTCGTTTTAAGCAGACATTTGGTTGAGCTACCACGAGAACTCTTTTGTTTCGCTCCGTCAAATAGGTATGTGGGGCACAGTCAGCTAAGAACATAAAGGATGGATGACACTATGATGTACGACGTGATATTTTATTTTATCAAACAAAAAAACTCAATTGGATCCGGAACCAAAAAAACATTCATAGACTACTCTAAAATTATACACATACAGCGGAATATTAACAAATGCACATCTTTCGTCATCAACTTCATACGGACTTGGATGTCCATCATGTTAACAGAAAAATATCTCAATAAAATTTCGTTTCTTCATCTGATGAAGAGGCTCCGAAACTACCTACTGAACCGATTTGAAAAATTCTTACATTGTTGGCAAGCTACATTATTCCCGGGTGACATAGGGTGTATTATATTTACAAATAAATTAGGGGTCCTTAATAAAACTCCAATAATGTAACCCAAGGTGTAAAATAATACCTAAAATCGCGTGCACTGCGATAACTATTGATGATTTTTTTTATTGCCTTAAGCAGGCAAACAAGCAGACGGCCCACCTGATAAAAAGTGGTTACCGTCGCCTATGGACGTTTGCAACGCTAGGGGTGTCGCCAACGCGTTGCCGACCTCTAAGAAATTTTATAACGCCCTTCTAAAAATTTTTCGTGAGCGAAAAATCGTAAGACCCTGTCTATATAGAAGTTTCACTTCAAAAAGATAAACTTCGAACTTTATTAATAATATGCAAGTAATATAGTTATAGCTTGAAAAGCGGCCAAAGCTGCAAAACAACATATATTGGACTAATATATTAATTAATTATTCAAAGAGCAGCAGAAACTTAATATTAGGAAATTTTAATATCAAATCTCAGAGCAAATTATGTCTGTAGCACGTTTTGGTCACTCTGTTACGAGAAAAAATAACGTTTTTAAAAAAATAAGGAAAGAAGTGAGAGTCAAGACCAGACCACCTAGATAAGCACAACGCACCAGCGCTAAAGTAATACAATAAATATGTATGGAAATGCCATAATACTTGCGTAGCTATTTTCTGTTCTATTTGTTTAGTGCTAATGCCACTTGTCAAAGGGTTGTCGCCATTCACTACAAAACAGTTTTGACAGTACAAAAAGTTACCACAGCTAAATTATTCATCAAATACCTAGCAAGCGTATCTAGCATGTTGAAACAATCGTAAATCACATTTTGATAAAAATAACTATATATTATATGCAATGCAATTTTTTATTTTAATGCAATGTCTGTATAAGTATTTTGGAGTAGCACTCTAAAAGTAATTAAAGTACTTTTAATGTTCTACTGAGCTTATTTTATTTGATATCTTATTCAAGTATATTTTATTATTCAAAGTTTCTCTTAACGGCCACTTTTCTGTATTTATAAATATATTTACGCAATTTGTACATAGAATTTGGGAGCACATAATATGTCACTAATGTATTCATATATCTCTTGTTTCAAAATGAATGACCTGTGTAAGAAATAGCAGTGTTGCCCTTTTTGGGGCACCGACAAATTAGTGGTTCCTATTACGTTGTGGCCACACCGCGCAGTGGAAGGGGCGGCGAGGCGCACGCGCGTAGTCGCGGGGCGCGCGGCGCACGCCCGAATGCGCGCGTCGGCGGCGCCCGCTGACATCACGGGGCGCTCGACGCGCGGCGCCAGGCACCACGAGCAGCCAGCGCGGCCCACGGCGCGCGCCTTTGGGTGAGTACCGACCGAGCACGGCCACCGCGATGTGCACTCTTCCCTGCGAACACCCTCCCAGGCAGGGAGGTCGGCGGTGCGCGCCAATGGAGCCCCGAATATCTTATAGTCGGTGATCGAGACGCGACCGAGCGTAAAGACATCTCGATTATAGATTATAATACCTACCTGATATACGTACGTATTATATTAAGTATAGGAATTGTATTTCAAATAAATAGATATTTTCCAATGCAACTAAATTGTTGAATATTTATCGTATGTGTGAACATAATGTAGGTTCGATTATAATTGATGGTGTCACCCACCCTAGTATTAGGCCGCGACTTCGTCCACGTAGGACAGATAGTAATTGCCGAATTTGTACTTACCAATATACAAAATCAATGGACGTTTAGGATTACAATTTACAATGGTATCTTCCAGTTACCGCCTATTCCAAAATAAAAAATGTCTGAGGAATCGAATTTAAGTTACTCTAGTAATTTCAAATATCTCGTATGATTCTACACTAAATTTTGAACATCTTGATATAATTATGAAGAGTTTACCTTTGGTATGTAAAACAAAAGCTTGATATTATAATAGGAGGAATAGAACCTTTGCCCGAATTTGTTATTTTGAAATATTTTCATTGCATTTACCTATGAGATTTTAATATTTTAGAGACGTAACAGTGAAGCCGATAAAAAAAACTATAATGCATATAGTGAAAATAGTACTTCTTTAGGCCAATATTCAAATTTTTGTTCCGAATTTACTTTTTTAAATATCATTGAATGTAGTGATTCATTTGTTTCCGCGCCGTTTCTTTTTGAAGTGAAACTTCTATATAAAGGGGTCTTACGATTTTTCGCTCACGAAAAAGCGTCACAGTCACGTGGTCTAATTCTTACACTTTTAAACTCGTGATATCTTTCGAATGGGATGTCCGAATTGAATAATTCAAAAAGTTGTATAAAGGTATTAAAGCAGTCTTGAATATGAAGTAATTTATTTTGATAAGGATTAATACCAAGATACAAATAAAGAGCCTTTTCTAGCGGCGGTATTTTAATTAATTTTTAAAACACTTATTGTGCCATAACTATAATAGTTAGACATATGCTTTCGCAACACTTTTTGTAAATAATGATGTGTTCTACAAAGTCGTAGTACATTATTTTATTATATCATCAATAGTTTTCGCAGCGCAAATTTAAGGAAAAAAATCACCTTGAGTACCATTATTGGAGCTTTAGTAAAGATCCCTAATTTTTTTGTAAATATAATATAGCCTATGTCACCCGGGAATAGCGTAGCTTGCCAACAGTGAAAGAATTTTTCAAATCGGTTCAGTAGTTCCGGAGCCTCTTCATCATACTGAGCAAACGAAATATTTTTGAATTACATTTTTTGGAAATATTTTTCTCTTAACATAATTTGAGGTTCGAATGAAGATTGATGACGAAAGATGCGCATTTGTTAATTTTCCTTTGGTTCCGGATCGAATTCAGTTTTTTGTTTGATAAAAGAAAATATGTTCAAATAAAAAATACATTAATTAAAATGTACCTAACCTAACCAAATCATAATTTGCAGTAAACCTGCGAAAAATCGAAATGTGTGCTGGGACATTTTATATTAGAAGTGAAACTTCAACGGATAAGTGGAAAAATGAATCGCAACGTACAAGTGGAAAAACTTCAACTGACAAGTGACAAAATGAATCGCAAATTTTTTGAAGTGAAACTTCTATATAGAGGGGGTCTTACGAATTTTTGGCTCACGAAAAAGTGTCACGGTCAAGTGGTCACCGTCACTAATTCTTACATTTTTAAACTCGTGATATCTTTCGAATGGAATGTCCGAATTGAATAATTCAAAAAGTTATATAAAGGTATTGAAGCAGTATTGAATATGAAGTAATTTATTTTGATAAGAATTAATACCAAGATACAAATAAAGAGCCTTTTCTAGCGGCGGCAATTTAATTTTTTTTTTTAAATAAAAGAACACTTATTGTGGCATAACTATAATAGTTAGATATATAGTGTCACGACACTTTTTGTAAATAATGATGTGTTCTACAAAGTCGTAGTAAATTATTTTATTCTATCATCAATAGTTTTCGCAGTGCACGCGATTTTAGGTATTTTTTACACCTTACGTTACATTATTGGAGTTTTAGTAAGGATCCCTAATTTTTTTGTAAATATAATATAGCCTTTGTCACCCGGGAATAGTGTAGCTTGCCAATAGTGAAAGAATTTTTAAAATCGGTTCAGTAATTTCAGAGCTTCTTCAATGCAAACAAACAATCTAATCTTTCCTCTTAATAATATTAGTCCATATATTCATATATTTACTTTAAAGACTAGTAAACAAGTGCCTTTTGGACCAACTTTTTTCAGCAGTCTCCGAAAATTATAAATTAGGTGTCATTCGATTCGGAATGGCATCTAGATGATTTTTGAAGAAAATGAAGTTCCGCTTGCAAAAATTGTAAAAGTTATTAACAATTAACTAAAAAAAAGGGGGGTTTAGTTTTTTGCAAATATCTCAAAAAGTAATAAAGATTTTTCAAATTTGAAAAAAGATTCAAAAAGAGGAGGGAATTTCCTAAAAAAAGTCTCGACTCCCGAAACTATAAGATCAATATTTATCATTTTCCCAGAGGGATGAAAATACGGCCGAAAACGGGTACTCTGCCTTACGCAAGCTACACCCACATCGGCCCTTTAATGATTAAATATTATTTAAACATACTAAATATGAAAATAAAAAATTGAAAAAATTCAGGCACTAACTGAATAGATGAATGAACAATAATCTGCTTGAAATTTTTTTTTATAACAATTTTTCATTTAGTTATTCAGTAGTTAATTATGAATAATTATGAATATAAATAATAATCCCAATAGAATTGGGAGCTGGGTTGCCCTAAAAAGCGCTTTATCTATCTCCGAAAGCGCTATTGAAGCCATAGCGAGCCGAGCGCCGGGGAAATCCCGTAAACGAGAAAGCGAGCGAGGATATACCTCGTCCCTCTAATACCTAAAATCGCGTTCAGCGCATCGGAATGTGCGATGTTCCGAGCCGACATGAATGGAGGCAAACTTAAGTTTGCATCGAACTTTGCTCTGCTAATATTTTCTTAAGTTTTTGCGCCTTGTACTCGTATAAATAATAAAACTACGATATTACCGCGCTTAAAACCGTTAAAACGTAGTTTTATTATCTATACCTCTGCTCTCCACGTGACTGGGTATCACTGCCACTATTTGTAGTCTATGTTAAAAAAAAATAGAGAGTTTGTTAAGGAAACAAATTAACAACAAGAAAACTTTGGCAACGGTTCAGTTTTTCGAAAGTGACAACAAAAGTGAACGACAACGAACGGCAAAACTGTTGACGTAAAAAAATATTTGGTGCGTGTGTAGCGTATTACACCATTAAAATGTACCTAACCTAACCAAATCATAATTTGCAGTAAACCTGCGACAAATCTAAATGTGTGCTGGGACACATATTAGAAGTGAAACTTCAACGGACAATTGGAAAAACGAATTGCAACGGATAAGTGGGAAAACGAATCGCAACGGACAAGTGGAAAATCTTCAACTGAAAAGTGACAAAATGAATCGCAACAAAATTTTAACTTGAAGTTTTACGGGCAGGTTTTCAAATTGGACAAGTACATTAACAATCTGCCCGTAAAACTTCAAGTTTAAATTTTGTTGCGATTCATTTTTCAACTTGTCCGTTTTTTTAACATCGTGCCTTTCACAATATGGAAAAAAGAACTCGAAGGATTAAAGATGTGCATGAGAACATGCCTGACTGTTGAGCGAGGGCCGGTTCGCTGTTGGCAGATGAGCGTTGGGCCTGGCGTGAGGGCGGGCGCGTGAGGGCGGAGGGCGGATGGCGGCGAGCGGGGCGAGCGCGGCGCGCCAGCAGCGCCGCGGCCCCGCGCCCATCGCCTCCTTCGACCACGACGTCTCTGACGAGGTGAGGCCCCCAGTACGTATCCACCACTTTCTCTTCTCTATTCTATTCTATACCGTTTACACCACGCTCGCTGCGCCATCGCCAGGCGGGGGACTTGATGGCGTGTCCGAACACAGTCTCTGTTTATTGACATAATTTGTTTGGGTTGGTTTCAGTCAAGCCCCGAGACGAAACAGACGTTCCGCCTGCCCGAGATCCGCGAAGACCCGGCGGGCGCGGCCCACCCAGCGCAGAGTGTCTCCGAGGGCGAGGGCGCGAGCCTCCTGCCTCCCGAGCAACGCGCGCGCTCCCACTCGACGCCGAACGCGAGCTTGCACGCGCCCCCCGCGCCGCGCATCGACATCTCGCGCGCCTCCAGCTCCAGCCACCAGGACTCGCGCGACAGCTCGCCGGAGCTGGCGCTGTTCGCGGGTGCCGGCGCCGACGGCGACGAGGCGCGCGCGCGCCTCGAGCTCGGCTTCCGCGAGGACGGCGCCCTCGACCTGCGCTCCTCCACCGAGGAGCTGGCCTTCCTGGAGGGCGCGCCGCCGCCACCCGCGCACGCGCCGCCGCCACCGCCGCCCGCGCCGGCGTCGCGGCGCCACTCGCGCAAGGACAGCCAGAGCTCCGAGGCGGCGCTGCTGGCCGTCTCCGGCCGCACCAGCCGCCTCTCCAGCGTCGGCTCCCAGTGTTCCGCGCACTCGGCGCTCTCCGGGTTCAGTCACGCGAGTCGAGTGTCGCGACTCTCAGTGGTCTCGGGCGTGTCCCGTTCCCCCTCACCGCACAGAATGTTGCTCGAAACCTCGTTTTGCGGGCCTAAGCCCATAGAAACCGATCCAGAGGTGTGCGCGGCCGCCGTCGAGGAGCACCTGCTCGAGATCGCCAAAATGAACTCGCCGCACGCGGCGGCCCCCGCGCCACCGCCGGCCCCGCCCCCGGCAGGCGACGCGCGCGACCACCGCGAGGTGCGCACCGAGGCCACCGTCGAGAGCGTGCCCTCGGCGGGCTCGGCCACCGCACTCCGCTCGCCGCCTGCCCCTGTCGCCGCCACCCCCATCGTGGCCTCACCCACCGCCGCGGTGGTGGTAGATGATGAGAAGCATCTCAAGGAAACGTGCAACAGGGCGCGCGCCGAGGAACGCCGCGCCAGACCCAAAGTGAAACGCGAACCGTCCGAGCCGGAGGTGTACAAAAGTGCGAACAGAACCAAGGACATTATTCGTATCAAACTGAAACCCGATGAGGACTACGACGACGATCAGAACGTGGAGCCCGAACGCGTCTCGGCCACCGAAGTGGAGCGGTCGCCGGCGCGCAAACCTGCCACGCTCGAGCTGGAGGCGGCCGGCGTGCGCGCCGCGCGGCCGTCTTTGCCGCCCACCTCGCCGGGCCCCACGCCGCCGCCGGCGCGCCCGCCCCGCGACAGTCGAACCCCCTCTCCGGTAGGCCCGCCGGTTTCGCGGAAGTCATCTTTCTGCTCCCTTTTTAAGTCTCGGGAGACAATAGCGTCACCTGACTCGCCGTCGGAGGCTCTACGTCGTAAACGCAGTCTGACAGAAGGCAGGTCCCGAAGCAAAAGCCGGGACCGTTCGGCGACCCCCACATCCGCGGGAAAGATGAGGGGTTCGGTGCTGTCCCTATTCCGCACGCCGAAGCGCGGGCCGGCCTCGCCGTCGCCGAGCTCCCGCGAGGGCTCCCCCGTGGTGCACACGCAACGACCGCTCACCGCGGCGACGCCCGTGGAGAACACGCGGCGCTTAGAGAGGTTGAAATATTACGAGGACACGAGGGACGGCATCATCCACATCCCGCTACGCACTCCACCCGACGAATGTCCGGCTTCGGGCGAGCCGAGGCGCGGCTCGGGGCCGAGAACGGCCCTAGCCGAAGTGGTGACGCATCGTGAACCGCCGCGGCCGGCGTCCGCGCCGGCCACCCGCCCGCCTGCGGAGCCCGCGACAGCGAAGTCCAGTGTCGAGGCCTGCTTTAACGCCAAGCCCTCCACGCGGACCGTGCTACCAGACGGAAGCATAATCATTCCGCTTCGCTCTCCCACAGAGAGGAGTCCCGAAGCGACATTTCACCGACCGAACGATGCCTGGAGTGGCGAACCGCAGTCGGATAAGACCGACGAAGTAGTCGCATCGACGACTTCACCGATTCTCGGGGGTCCACCAGAAGGCCGAGACGCCGCCGACGGCGCGGAGGCGAGTCCCGACCGCGAGGCGCGAGACGCGAGACTGGCGCCCCTCAACGGCACCGCTTCGCCGAAAGAGGGCGAGGACGGCCGCAGGAGGCGGAAAGAACGCCTCATCTTTTCCACCAATGTCGGAAGTCGCGAACAAGTTTTCAGCACACAATTCAGCATAACAAAGACTCCCAGTGTAACTAGTGAGATGTCCGGATCGTTTCCGAGTTTCGCCGATAGTGAAGAGCCGAAGACGTCGAGGCCCCGAGATCCGCATACGTCGGTGGCGGGTGACCGAGACAAGGAGACGAGTGCACCGGCGTCGGGCGCACCCTCGCCACAGGAGCCCCCGCGGGACTCTTCCGAGTCGGAGCCGAGCTCCGAAGCGGCTCCGTCTCGCGCCGGGAACGAAGTGGAGAAGCGCGGCCTGGTCGTGCAGGAGTCGTTCGAAGAGGAGTTGCCGTACGTGCCGACGACGTTGCCGCTGGAGCGGTCCGTGGCGCTGCCGATGGTGCCCGTGCGGGAGCGGGGCGGCGTCCGCGTGGCGGGCGTGGAGAGGCCGCGCGCGCTGCCCGGCGGGGCGGCGGCGCCCCGGCCCCCGCCGCCGTGCGCGCCGCCCGCCTCGCCGCCGGACAAGCTGCGCATCCGGCTGCCGAGGCGCGCGCGCCCCGCGTCCGCGTCCGCGTCGGCATCCGCGTCGGCGTCCGCGCCGGCGGCGGCGTCGCGGGCGGCGCGCTCGCGCACGCGCAGCGGCGGCGACGGTCAGTGTTAGTTAAGTGGTCGCCGGTGTTGAGGCGTGTTGGCCGGGCGCGTTCTGATCGGCGTCCGCTCCGCAGGCGCGGAGGCGCGGCCGAAGCCGGAGTGGATCGATTTCGAGGAGCTGCCGGAGCGGCGCAAGCAGCCGAAGCGCATCCAGACGCTGCCGGCGAGCGCGGCGCCCCCGCCCGCCGTCCTCTTCAGTTACGTGGAGCCGGAGCGCTGCCGCTGCGAGTGCCACGCGCACTCGCGCTCCGACGAAGGCGACGCGGCCCTCGCCTCGACGAGACTCAGGTGCGACACGGCGCTCGTCCTCGTCAAGACACTACTTCGCTCGGACTGTTCAGTAATGTGCCGGCATGTCCACAGCTCGCCGCCGCCGCCGGCCGAGGGGCAGCAGCCGGCAGCGGCGCACCCCTTCGTGGCGGACTTCACCCCTCAGACGCCGGTGCGCGTGCCCGCGGCGAGTCCGTCCTCCTGAACGCGGCCGCGGCGCACCAGGAGGCGGCGGGCGGCTGCGGCGCGGGCGCCGCGGGGGCGCGCCCCTCCCGCGGCCGCGCCCCCTCGCCGCTCCCCGCACGCCTCTTCGACACTTCGCCGATTTAAAGTTTTATAAATTCTATATTATAATAGTATAACATAATATTTTCTTAAGTTTTCGCGACTTGTACACATAATAAAACTACGTTTTAACGGTTTTAAGCGCGGTAATTTATTTTATTTAGGTTTATCCGACGTTTCGGCCGCTTTTCAGTTGCCGTGGTCACGGAAGACAAAGATGACATTTGTCGAACGTGTATTGTCAAAGTTTTTATTCAGCCTACCGCCAACTTGTTCATTTTAATTATTTAGTTTTAATTTTGTTTATGGATATTATTTACTCTATGGGAGCCTAATCTAATTTACCACCGCTTCACAACATGTTGTGGCTTGAAGAGAAGAAGCGGCGCAAGAAACTCTTCAGCAAACATGCCTAGTTCTAAAAAATTTTTATATAATATTAAAATGAGTGGAAGGAAAAAATAATAAATATATAATATATATATATATATATATATATATATAATATAATAAAATAATAAATATTTTTTCCTTCCACTCATTTTAATATTATATATTATATATTTTTTTTTAGAACAAAATAAAATAAATTACCGCGCTTAAAACCGTTAAAACGTAGTTTGATTAAGTATAACATAATATTCTATATTGACTCGAAGGAGATGTTATCATTTTTGAGATGTAAATTTACCTGTTCATTAGGTAGGTAGGTATTATGATACTATTTATTATATTTAACATTGCGTCGTTTTCTTATCTTTCCTATTAGCCACGTAGCTTCGTTGTATTTTTCGACTTTTGGTGTGTTCTTGTCGTCGGTCGGGGGCGAGTGGTTGCTGCCTTAGTTGTTGACTAAATATTTCTTATACACTCGTAATAATCACGGTTGTGCGGAAGCGTTCACTTCGATCTGTTTATACTTGTGTTCGAGCTGCATTAGTGCGCGTGCACTGCACAAAGGACTCTTTAGTGTATTTCTGGTTGTTCGGGTTGAGTGCACGGGGACTGCGGATTCGCCATCGCAATCGCACCGGGTCCGAGGGAGCGAGGTGAAATGACTATTTGTCGTTACTCCTCTCGTTGAAATTGTTACCTTATTAAACTCGTACCTAACTCGAGTACTTAGTTATATAGCATTGCAATAAATTTAGTATATCTCGTGTATGACACGTTTTCCTGTTTGTTTGTTGGGCGCGGTGCGCCACTTGTAGTTCGGCGGGAATGTGGGCGCGGCCCCACACGCGCAAACGATGCTTTCATCATCTATTAATATTACTTATGTACTGTGCATTTACTTGATTCTTGATGTTTTTACATAATCATAAACGTCACAGGCGGCCGTCTGGCGGAGCGAGGGCGACCCGACCCACACGCAGGCGGGAGTTTACTCCCAATACACTAGTTCTGATCAGTGTCCCAGACTCACTGATGAAGCTGACTTACATTGATCTGGCTGCTGAGCTCAAATTCGTAGGAAACCAATGCTGTCCTCATACTGGCGTCGAGTAAATGACAGAACTCAGGAGCTGGATCGATGTCAATCAGTTTCGTGGTGTTCGGGCTTCAGGGCATTGGGCTCGAACGCGCGACAGCCTCGCGACCGCAGACGGTGCGCTTGTATGGCGACGTGCGCTGCCGACTCGAGCGCTCGGTATTTAGCTATAACTGAAATGGTAAATCAGATAATGTCAGATTAGAGAGTCCGAAACGAGAAAATAAACATTTTTGCTTTCCATTCGTGTTGTTTAATTTATTTGATAATATAATAATGGTGTGGATTTTATGGAGAAAATTAAGTACCTTGAAGGCTAGTGATAATCATGTACTTACTCATTTACTAAAAAAGTAATTTTCCATTCAGAAGCATTTCCTAATTATTCAAGTTTTCTTGCGGTATCTCCGATACCACTAAATTATCGACTTGGTAGAGTGGAATCATTATCTTAAAATGTCAACTCATTGGATGGGCTCCACAGCGCGCGCCGGTGTGATACACTTTCACAAATAAATAATAGTTTGTATAAAATCGTTTTTATAGATAATCCAACTAAAAAATAGAAAATAAATTTTAATAAATTTGAATTAAAAATAGTGTAAGAAAAAAATTATCCTATTGTAAAAAAAAGCGTGGGGTGCTTTTCAGGATATTATCAAAATAAACCTTCTACTCATATCTGGTCATAAAATATTTATAACTATTGATACCATGCACCCCATTTTTTTTTACAATAAAATCATTATTTCTTACACTATTTTTGATTCAAATTTATTTTCTATTTTTTAATTGGATTTTCTAGAAAAGCGTATTTTTTTAAGTATTACTTATTTTTTCATTTCTTAGTTGATTTTTTTTTGAGGTTTTTAAATACAAGCTATTGAGATCCTGCATATCATGTAGCAGCAGAGTGCTAGCCAAGACAAGTAAAACGAGCCCAAACACGACGGGTCTATCTTGTTTAGTACAGGAGTTCCTATGGCCATCTTCCGACTCCATAATTAGATCAGCTCTATGGTACCATGTCATTGCATTGTCACGCGATACACACATACGTGCAAAATTTCAGCTCAATGGGAAACCGGGAAGTCGATCAAATGTAGCTTGAAAGATTCCGTTACATATAAGAAGCGAATAAAAGCGTATTAAAAATAGATTTGAACTACAACGATTTATCCCGGTGGTACACTTCAGATGTTGCGAATGACTGGTGAACTAGAGGAGACTACTGCGGGCAACTTGAAAACTGGTACCTCTCTAAAAGTAGCCGCACCTGGCCAGGTGTCAGGTGGAACTCTACACAGAGTGGATTCTTAAGTAGGCCTTCAGGGCCAATCCTTAACTATACGAAAAAACTAGAGAGGTGTCAAGGGACACCCGGATGGAACGAAGTTAGTTATAATGCGAGTCTTTATTGTTATTATTGTCTGTATAAAATCTCTACTTACCTAACTCCATCAGCAATATCCGGAACTTGTGCAGAAACACTGTCAGGATTCATTATTCTTATTATTATGTACAAAAAAAACCTGTACACACTCAACAAAAATAATCGTCGCGACACCACACTATTCAATGCGAAATAGAAAGAAACGAAAATAACTGGCTTGCTTTCTATGAGAGAGAGAGATAGATAGACAGACAGAGAAACACGCGCACCCCTTACAACTATAGCAAAAAGTGTCATTACAACTTTTGGTCTAATTCTTTCCGTCTAGGCCCCTTTCGCAACGCGCGATAAGGAACTTCGTTCCAATAGCCAAAAGCACTCGAAGGAGTCTTGAGATTGAGTTTGAAGAAAACTAAATTGGCATCAATAATTTTTTTAAATTATTAATTTTAGATTTGTTGTCTGTTTGTTCGGGGTTCAGGTAAAATCTATTGGGTCGATTTCGATGCGATTTTACTGATCGATAGTATATGTAATAAGTGTGATATTTCTTGTATGAGGAATTTTCCCGGGAGCGGTTTTAGTTGCTCGGGTTCATAAAAATAAGCTTATTATGATAGTTCAGTTCCACTGAAACGATAGCTTATAATCTTTTTAAATGCCGTAGTACTTTGTGTCGAGGGAATCCTGTGGGAGTATCACGTGAACCGTGGACCAAGTCGCGAGCACATACTAGTCTATTACATTATGGATTTGGGTATTGTCTAGAGATGCCAATGTCGAATACGCCCTTTACTTATCTGTGCAATGAACTGCGCCGTTATTTGCTTCGATGTTGCCATTCTATGAATGATCGTCAGACATTCGAATTATATCGTATAAATCTATAATACTCGGCTTCCATCCGAGACAATATTATTATTAATCTGGTCAAATGGGTATCTTTTCAGTGTTGAAAATATCACTGAACGAATAAACTTTTTTAGAACTGGCAATCTCAATTCATATAAAAATTGAAATGGTGATTATTACAATCCATTTTTGCTATTTCACATTGTTGGGTGGTGGGGGGCTTGATTTGGGATTTGACAAATGAAACACGTGTCATATTATAAATTAAAAAAAAAACGATTTATTTAAATGTTGAAACGCGGGCGATGGCGGGCTCACTTGAAGATCTTGCCCTGGTTGAACTTGCGGCCGGCCTTGTCGGTGCCGCTCCACGAGAAGTAGTCGTGCACCAGCTTCTTGGTCTCCGGCGAGGCAGGGTCCAGCTTCCGCCACTCGTACGACTCGTAGTCGATCTGCGAAACCACATACAAAAGGTCGTACCGTTAGTGCAATGATAGCACGGGACGGATAGTGTGCGAGCGAGACGGAGCAACTATTAATGTGCGCGCTCTCGCGTTGCGCTGGTCGTTCTGCCCGAACATGACATACGCGAGTGTGGTATTCGGCCATGCCAAGCCTACCTAATAAATTCATGCGCAGTCGTCGGTGCTCCCCTCTATATGCGTAACGTCGACCTCCACCGCGATCTGGAGCTTCCCTCCATCAAAAACTACATTACGTCGCTCTCGCGTAAGTATTTCGATCTCGCGCCGCACCATCGAAATCCGCTCGTCGTGTCCGCGTCCGATTACTCTCGTGCGACGACCGCGTAATGTCCTCACGGACAAGGTCGACGCTATCACAAAACGGCTGGCAGGCACCGACAGACAGACATAGACGGCGGCGTCTCAGACAACACCAATCACGATCTCTCCACGTCCTCGAGAGGGACGCCAGGAGACATAGCCCCCCCACAGGATAGACTAGGCGTGTTGCTGGGAAGTTTCTTCTCTCCCAGCCATAACACGTTGCGAAACGGCAGTAAGATAGCGTAGGCCGCCGCGAACCGCCGATCCCGGGCCGCCGGGATCCTTCTTCTCGGGCTTTATATTACCCGTCGCCCGTTCTCAATTCGTTCATCGTGTCGCCCATTGGCGGGCATCATCAGATTCATCCCCCTCTCTCCCAAAAACCCCGGTACAGTTGTGAGGTCTTCGGACCAACAACATAAACCCACCTGCCAGTCGGGCGAGAGCGGGAAGGCGAGCTGGTGGCCGCGCCACACCCACACGCCCGAGATGGAGGAGTCCCCGTCGCCGCCGAACAGGCACACGGACGCGAACGCCTGCTTGCGCATCTTGTCCAGCCGCTGGAACATGCCTGCGCGCGCGCATATGCCTTATTAATACATACATACAACAAACACCACTATTTTGATTCAATTCTTTTATTCAATGGCATAAATTGAGCAAAAAAGTGAACAGCTCACCTGATGGAAAGTGGTTATTTGGATACTGAACGTGGCCACTAATGGCGAAACGCAATTAGTTATAGAGATGAGAGCGTCAGTGGTGATCCCTACCTGTGATGAGGTTGCAGCTCATGAACACCTTGGCCAGCTCCTGGGGGTACTTGTACTCGGCGTGCCAGATGGAGTAGTGCTCGGGGTCGAACTTCTCCCAGAAGTAGGGGATGGACTTGGCCTCGTCCTCGTTCGAGTAGCACCGCTTGAAGTCGTCCATGTTGAAGGTGCTGCAAACACATCATCTCGAGAACAATCTCACCCTAACACTCTTCACTATATCACTTCAGAAACTAAACATGTGTTCGAAAATTAAGTCAATAGAGGGTATTCACAATATTAGTTATATCATATCCGTTGGTTCGGGCATGTGGAAAGAATGTATGGTGAAAGAATGACTAAACAGATGTACAATGCAAAAGTGGATGGATGCAGAAGTCGCGGAAGACCACGACACACCTTCCATGATCAAATTGATCGTGTACTAGCAGAAGGTGACGTGAGGAGCCTTAAGAACAGACGAGCATAACAAGAGCTATGAATGTCAAAGAAGCAAGTGAGGTGTGTAAGAATAAGCCTGAATGGCGCTCTTTTGTTCGTGCCTACTCCGCAAGGGACCTGGCGTGAAGTTATGTATGTATGTGTAGTTATATCATTAAACGTTAGTGTGTATATTTTATGTATGTTCATGTGGATGGATTTTCGCATGGTTTAGATTCGCAATTAGTAGAACCGGTAGGTGGCGCTGGAATCGGGTCCTGGTTTTTCATTTTGTTTAGGGGAGGACAATGTTTGTTGAGATCTCTAGTTCCATATAAATAAAAATTAACAACATCGCCTTCGATGTCTTCGAAGTGTTTAATATTAGCGGATGTCGGTGCTCACCCCTTGGGCATGAGGTCGAAGGGGTCCTTGGCCTCCTTCTCCTTGGGGGGCTCGTCCTCCGCGGCCTCCGCCGCCTGCTCCTTCTTCTTCGGCTGCTCCTTCTTCTCTTTCTTCTCCTTTTTACCACTCTCCGGCTGTCAAACAATATATCAAATGCAAGTTTACAAGATTGTAAAAACGACTCTCCAATAGTTACCATCTTTTTGACTATCTAATGACCACCCTCCAAATCCAGTTCAAACTGGTACAGCGGACACAGTGGCCCTGATCTTGCATTTTAATGCAGAAAAACATCACATTTTATTAAGTCAAAAATGATTTTTACAACAACTCAATCAAGTTAGTAGTGTTTTGCCAAATAGAAACGCAAAAGAGTGACATGTTTAGTAAAGCAGCGTCTGCAAAAACAGCAAAGTGCAGCCTTTTTTGGAGTTGTTCTACTGTTGTCTATCCTAGAATGATTGTTATATGGCAGCCAGTATCGCTGCACTCCGTCCACTCGAAAATGTAGAGTAAGCGACGTCATAGCAATTTAATATCTCGTTGAAGAAGCAGATTAAAACACCATTAGCTCCGCGACTATTATTACCCAAATGGAAGTAATTAACTTTATAATAACGTTTTCTACTTTATTGTAGTAAATATACTTTTGACTAAAAACAAAGTATGTGAAAATATTCTATTTCCAATATTGACTCTGATGCGTAAAATGAAATACTTGTATCCAGCTTTCACTGAAATCAGTTATGAATCTGAAATGGCGACAACAAAGGAACAGGACATCTATAAATTTAACAAAAAATGAATTGTTTGTTTATTTCAATATAAATTGGGAATTGAGAAGTGTGTGTCAGAAGCACAAAAATAGTGTCTCCAGGAGAAATAAGTAAAATTTTGAAAAACACTTTTATTCTTCCAAATACTTTACTTTTCCTACTTATTACAGTACTATGTGCTAACATTGAATGAAAGTATCACGAAACTTGCATAATGAGGTAACCAGGTTTCAGACAAGAGTGGCGGGTGTAGGATCTTATTTGCTTTAAAAAGAATGGGAACGCTCCAACAAACCCAGCAGTGGAATATTTCTGGTCCGATTGCGATGCTTTCCCCAATCTTCTACTGCATAGTAATGATTGCAAAGATAGTGTTTTGGTGCTAGTTTTACCTGTTTCCCGAGTTTCCTAGCCTCAGTGAATGCCACCGAGCGGTGGCCAGAAATATCCTCAAGCACAGAAAGTTGCCTAGTTTCCAGGATCCTCAGCTGACTAGCCATATGCTGACGCTCGGTCTGCAGTGACCTCAAGTCACTCCTAATATCTAACATGGTACTTTTAATGATAGAAAGCTCCGTTTGCAAACAAGTGAAATGTTCATTCAACTTGTTTAGCTCACTCTTCAAATCTTCTTTCCACATTTTTACTTCAGAATGAAGTGAATTCAATGCTCCTTGCATTTTTTAACTTATATGTAGCAGGGTTTCTAAGTAAAAACTGCCTCCGCGACAATTTTTCTTTTTGCTATGGAGATCGTTTTGTTATCAAATAAAAATTATTCACCCAAATTTTCAGCTTTTTCTCTAAAGTATTTTTTGAGTTTTCTTTAAAAATCCTTTCTTCTTAATATGCTTTTAGTTCTCAAGTATTAGTGAAAAATTCGCAATGCCTTAATTTGTAATTTTTACCTTTTAAAAAAACCAGTTAACTTATTTCACTCACTCATTCTAAAAAACTCAAAAAATAGTAAGATAAAAAGCTGAAAATTTGAGTGGATAATTTTTTTTGATAAAAAAACGATTCCCATAGTAAAAGTAGAAAACGCCGCGGGGGCAGTTTTAAAGTTTAGTTCTGTGTTATCACACAGAAATAGAGCCCCGGATGACGTGTCAAGCGCGCAAGGGCCGATGGTGATGGCCCGTAGCACCGTTACGAGCCGACAGGGCGGCGCGTAGCAGTGGCTACACTCCATTGCGCGTAGCACTGATAACACACTGGACTCTCGCCAATCCAACGCCGGTTTTGTTCGCGCGAAGCACTCAACCTCTATTCGTCTCGCTCTAGGACAACCCAAGGGGAGGAAACCAGCTACTTAAAACGTGTAAGAGAGACAAGGAATTCAAATTATCACTTTGGACCAATCACGGTAAAACACAAGTGTAACTGGAGAGGGCACTGCACCACGCACGTCTCGACCGCAACACGGCGTAACACGTAATGACTGCATGTGCATTGTGCATGAAAATTAAATCTCTATTAATGTCATAAATGCCAAACTAACACTGTCTGTCTGTTATTCTACCATGAAAAAACTACTGGACCAATTTGGCTGAAATTCATTATACATATATTTTCGATGCCAAGGATAGACATAGGATACTTTTTAGTTTTCAGGATACATTTTTCCAACGTTTTCACGGAAAAACTATTGGACCAATTTGGCTGAAACTTGGTATATATGTAAATTCAATGTGTAGGATGGACATGGACACATTTCATCCCAGGTATGGGATAGAATTACTTATTTAAAGATTACCCTAGAAAGTAGGGTACGTTTTTTTTGATGATGTCATTTTGGTTATTTTTAACCAATTTAAATGATCCTATTTGCGTTCAATTCAGAGTACTTTCATAATAATCTGGTATAAATTTCATTTCAACAAAATGTTTTTCAAGTTTTCATTTTTTCTTTCTGAACTGATCTGTTACGTCGAGCTATATTCAAATATGAATCAGTATGTGATGTAGCCAAACCTTCTTGCTCTGCGTGAGCTCCTGGTACTTCTTGGGGTCGTAGGCGGGCGGCGCGGCGCACAGCGGCACCTCGCCCGCCACGCGCGCCACCTGCGGCTGGTGCGCCATCGTCACGAACCAGCGCTGCACGTTCGCCAGCGACGCGCGCACGCCCGGCTCCAGCACGTTCTTCAGTTCATTCAAATTCACTCAAATTCAAATCAAGAATCTACGGGTTGGCCACAAACACCGTGATGCATGTTCAATACGACCCTGGCCTCACAAACAACAATTATTTGGTCACCATTCTTTAACAGGCATATAAATGACAAAATATAATTTATACTAATTTTTTTTCAAGCATTTATTTTACTTTCGATGTTTGCATGTCTATTAAGTTACACACAATAAAGCCAACATGAAAAAAATTACAAATTGGGTTTTTGAAAAAAAAATTTTTTTGTGATAAATGGAAAGATTATATATTAGTTTTATAACAAAACTATTTTTTTTTTTGCAATAATTCAAAAGTTATTTCAAAATAAAAATTAATTTTTGAATCCAGTACCGAAGACACGCCGACAACTCCCGAACAAACCCGAGCGCGTGTAACGTCATAATGTTAGTTTTCACTCATTGCAGTTGATAGAAAAATAATAAATACAGTGTTTTGATCTATTTCATTTTGTTGTCATTATTAAATATTTAAATTTATATTAAAAATGTCGAACCTCAAAAGTTATCGTTCTTGTTTTGTACCATTATGTACGAATACTACAAAGGCAACTCCTGATAAAACGTTTTTAAATGTTCCCCAAGATGTCAAACGTCGAAATAAATGGTTTCAAGCAGTGCACCGTGATAATCCCCAAACAAAATCGATTTTTTTTTGTTGTGAAGATCATTTCGATGTAAGTATTTCTTAATACCATTTTTATTAATTATTATTTATCTAAGTATACAAATCAAATAATTATTATATATTTAAGTAAAGTTCAGTAAATAATTTTTTTTAACTGGACTCCAAATCATAACCTTTATAATCATAGCATTAAATTTTTTTTTATTGATAATTTAAAGTGCTTAAATAATAAATTTATGTATCTTTATCTAATGATTGGGATTCAATTTGATATATTTATATTATATTATACTTAGTTGAACATAACCTATAGCTTTGTCGCCGTAACTCTCACGCGATGCTCTACAATTTATGAAATAAATAATTATATTTAATGTAATGGAGAATAAATACTTAAATATTTTCATTTATTATATTATTTTTTAACAGACTTACCTTGATGCCTTGGCACCTCGAACTTGAGCAGAATTAAACCGAACGTCATTTTTAAAAAAATCGGTGATCATAAATATATCAACATCAGGAATGTTATCAGACTTTGCCTTAATAAATCCTTTATCACACAAAGCTAATCGGAACCAACTAACAATTCGTATTTTAGCTTTTAGTGTTATTTTTTTTAATATTATTGTCTAGTCACGTGTAATAGCCGTAAACGCTGTACTGCTATTAAATAGCTATAACATTATGACGTCACAACTATGGTGACCAATCATGGCGCGCTTATAGTCACGTGATTTTTATTTAAATTTCATCGATTTTTAATTGTTCATAATTAATTGAAAAAAATTTTTTTTGAAGTTTTTTGCATTAAATATCAATATTATTAATAATAAAGTTTTAAAATACATAAAAAAATCAATATTTTTTTTTTTCAAAAACCCATATGTCGTAATTTATTGTTGTTGTTGGTGATGTAATAGTGATGTTCTGTGAGTTATGTCACGCACAGACAATTAAACTATCAACACTATACATAAACAAATCGAATGTAATTAATTTAAAAATAAAATAAAATATGTTCATAATATATGTAAAATATTTTCACCGAAATGTGCATAAATTCATAAATGCTTTTGTTGAGTCAGTGTATTGATCTCTTAATAACTAAAGTAGTGGCAAATGGTGGTCACCTGGAAGGCGTGTATCAGGGTAGCGTAGACTACGATGTCAGCCAGAGTGACCCTCTCCGTGACGAGGAAGGTGCGGGTCAGCAGGTGCCCATCCAGGACTTTCAAGGCTGCCAGCAGGTCGCTCTTTGCACGCTCCACATTCTGAAATTGGAAATATACTGAACCGCGTGTCTTATGATATATTTTCATTTGTCATCAAATCTCATTACGATTTTGGCGACATTTGAAGCATGTCAATATAATGGGCATAGAGTATGAATGGTAAATTCAGTGCCAGTACGCATGAGATACTCATGATGATTAAAACAAAGATATTTTCAAGAAAGGTTAAAAACACTCCAAATAAACATGTATGTATGAAAAGACTAATAAGAGTAGATGAAGCAGAAGTGTTTTGTCAGGATTGTAGCAAATGGATGGTTCCTTCCTAACGAATGGGAAATAGGTGTAATATGTATGTACACAGCATGAACACTTTGAAAGTTTGAAGTATTTCACAAAGCTGTATTTTCTATTAGAAACCAAACACTTTTTTTTTCAAATGAATTATGATCCCTCAATATCACAACATGTATGTTGCTTGTTAAAGGATGTCAGTAAAATTGTAAACAACTGAGCTAATCATAGTTATTATATATCGGTGCTTCTAACAGCTTACTACTGAATAAATAAATCAACATATAAGATTAAGTGGTAAAAAAATACTCAAAAATTGCATGTTAGACAAATCAGACGAGAAGAGAATATCTATATAATATTGTTTTATAATAAAACTCTTTATTATTTAAATTAATCAATTTAAAGAATGAAACGATGTGTTTCTCTGAAAGGACAAAGTTTTATTTGTTAGTACTTACAATTAGGTAGGTACCTAAACATACAATAAATAACTAACATTATATGCACTAGGCTTACCTGAAAGGACAAAGAAACGACATTCAAAGTCCATTCACTTAAATTCTAGTTGAAATATTATTTAAAACTGTTATTAAAAACTGAACACTTGTTAAAACTTATATTTGTTACCACCGTCATTCGTAATTTTTAAGTGTGCGACTTAGGTCGCGTTCCACTTACATTGTAATATACCGAGTATTTAACGTTTATACATGCGGTTCCTTTGGTATAATTTTCATTACATCTATAAATTGAAAATAAGTCTATATACATTTTATAACTGCTTAGAGATGCAAAGAACAAACGGTTTAGGGCGAGGAGAGTATACCTGTTTGTTGAACTGCATTATGCCCAAGTAGGGGAAGACCCAAGCGCAGGAGGCGGGCAGCAGCTCGCTGTCGGCCCACGAGGCCCACTGCCAGACGCGCGCGCGCGTCGCCGCGTCCGAGCCGCGCAGCGCCTCATTCGCCACTGCAGCCACACCCCCATGCAAGACCAATTTAACCATTATTCAACATTCCAGCAAGCATAACATTAGCAAAATATAGATCCAGATTCCCGGAAAGACGACAGCCTGTGATTGAGCGGGCTAAGCTTTTGCCGGCCTACCTCACTGTAACACAGAGGCTCCGGGTTCAATTTCTCCATTATTTACCATGGTCTGGGTGTCTGGGATCGGCTCCAGAGTGGTCCGTTGTATATTACCCATAACACAACCATAACTTGCTTAATTGGGGATATAACAATATGCATGTTTGTCTGCCGATTATTATTAAATTGAAATTAGTTCTGTGGTGTGTGTAAAATACATTGAAACTTCTGCAAGAACAAACTGATGCAAATAATTGTTAGTGTCTGCTAGGCCTCATTTTTATATCTTATAGTAAATCAGCATAAAGCAGGAATGAGAAATTTGTTTTTTACAGAAACTATAAACAGATTTGCTATTATGGTATAATAACAATAACATTTCAGAAAACCATCATTTAATATCATGGCTATATTTTATAAATGAATCTCAGATTAATTATGTTAAGAGATAAAGTTTTTGCTTAACTTTGTTAAGTGCTAGGCAAATGAACTAAATCCATACAGCATGGAATATTAATACTTTAATATTTTCGCAACTAGTATATATAATACAACTATATTTTATTTTGAGTATGCTCAAAACTGTTAAAATATATAATTTATAATATGTAATTTATTAGATTTTTATTATTCCTCAGCTGCTGTGATTACAAAAGACAAATATGTCAAGTGTCAATGATTATTGTTAGTTTTATTTAGTCTGCCACAAATTTTTCATTTTAATTATTTAGTTTTAATTTTTGTTTATGATTATTATTTACTCTATGTGAGCCTAATCGAATTTACCACCCCTTCACAACACATGGTAGCTTGTAGCGAAGAGAAAGAGAATAAGTGGCACAGGGATCTGATCTCTTCAGCCAACATGCCTGGCTCTAATATTTTATATATTAATTGAGTGGGTGTAAAGTAGGAGTATTAAGAAACCAACTTGATTGATAATTTCTTTTTTTTGCCTCCTAGTGACACCAGAACACATGAGACAAGTCTGAATTGTTTATTTCCTTTGCATTCATTAGAGTGGCATCACTCTAACAAACTAAATAAAAACGAAAAGATTACTTTACTAATTTAGGATACAGAGTTTTTTTATGGAAACTGAGAGGATAATGTTTTGTACTTTTATTTCTGAAAAAAAATAATTGTAAGATTGCTTATAATTGTAATATATTCATTGCTCTTATTTCAACTATGATTTTGTGCTCCAAATCTTTGGTAAGGTAAGGCTTTACTTATTAATTCTTCCTTTGCAGACCATACTTTATGGGGCTTGTTCAGTTTGCAACAGCACACCTCAAGCTTGCCAGTTCACAACCACACTTAGATGTGCACTAACATCTTTAAACTAAATATTCATGAGACTTGCATGTTGGACTCCTAACAACCAAATTAGAACAGCTAGCTAGAAGCTGGACCCATACATGCTGTACAATAGATAATTTATCAGGTAAACTATAGCTATCTGGTTCACGAATTTAAAATAGTGGGGTAGTGGAATGGAGAAGGGGGAAAGCATACTTATCCCTACTACAACCCAGATGGTCGGAAGATCTTCACATTTGTAAATAAACATAACCTCATTTATATTTTCACTAATATTGCACTTACAAAGCTGAACAATCCTTTTGAAGTCAAAAAGAAAGCCAGTAATCAAAAGAAAATAAACCAAAAAACCATTGAAACATTCAAAACATCAGCCAATAAAGACAAAATCATATATAGTTACAGTCTGTTCAGGCGCTCATCAGCCACTACCAGGGTAAACTCGCTCTGCTCATGGTTTTAGCCTAAAGCTAACCTTAATCACTGTTTTAGTCACTGGGTGTGACTTTTTACCACCCATCATAATAATGTAAGTGAAAACATAAGTGAGGTTATGTTAAAAAATTTCAAGAACTCTGGACCTTAGGACTTGCAGAAAGTGTAAGTGTACCTTCCCCCTACCCATTACTTAAAATTCGTGCACCGGATAGCGGTGTAGCAGCCATTTATAAAACAAAATCAAGTGAAATGCAGCATCCATCAGCTGATCTAGGGGCAATACACTTATACAAGGACTAACTTATGCCCAATACAAATAACAGATTTCCGAGAAATTCTATAACCGCTCTTTGAGGCTAAGAACTCTAGAGGGTACTTCAATAACGAAATCACGTATACTAATGATAATTATAGTGATTTAAAATGGAACACTGAAAATTAAGGTTATGGATACTAAGAAAGCAAATATGGTACGAAAACTTACCGTAATATGCAATGGCATTGCTCTCTGTTAGTAGAACTTTACCGTCTGCACTTTCAAAGGCTGGCACCTACAATAAACAGTGAAATTACACGTCACGTCACTGCGAGAACATATGCACAATGATAAGGGCGGCCTTGGCACGACCGGCGCAACACAATGTCACTCACTTTACCCGCCGGGAACTTCTTTAAGAAGTCTTCGGACTTATTTGTTTCACCGAACACAAAATTAGGGGCTACTTTCACATCCGCACCGGAATATTGTGCGGCGATCAACGCCTTGTAAGCGCGGAAATTTTCCGGATAAGTGTACAGTACCTGAAGAAATAGAGAGACACGATATTAGTAGATCATCAAAACTAGTAAAACAAAGGGAATGCTTTTGCAGATATGGAAAGATTCTTCTGATAACCAAAAGTAGATTTTAGCCTACCCCAGTCGCAGCCGTCATGGTTAGATTTTTCGGAAAGAGGGTGGCGGCGCTGGTTACCGGCGGGCGGGTGGGGCGAGGTAGCAACTCAAGAGACGGGGGAGGAAAGTTCAGAATAATATGACTTTGACATTAAATGTCAAATACAAGTTATTGTATTTTTGTGTGCCCTGCCTTATAATAATTATTTTTAATTTTTTTATTTATTTCTTACAAAATTAAAAAATAAATTAACAATTTTAATGATCATTCATATGAATACATTTATACTTTATTATAGTTTTTATATTTTTAGTTATTATTGTGAGATAAATAACCTTTAGGAATTATTTCGAAATAATTTTGTTTATTTTTATATAGGTATGTTTGGGAAAAATTTGAATAATCCCTTTTAGTAGACCATAAAATCCCTTAAAAAAACCATTATGTTTAGAGAACAAAATGGAAAATTTATGGCGGAGATTACCTTTTTTGTGGATTTTATGGTTTGAGAACTTAATTTTTAATTTAGGTTTATGGCTTGGCAACTAGACTTTTAAGCCAGATCTTAGTTTACAATATAGTTTCTTCATTTTCTTAAGCCTATTAGCTTAGGAGCCAGTGATCGGCTACCTGTATGTATTTGACCAGACCTGAAGTTTTGTACATTGAAGCACCTATACCTACCATGCATGGTACAGGGACTCATTAAGCTCTAAGTGGTGGACGCGACGAGCGCTGAGGTAAGACAGTATCGATTTTTGACGAATTTTAAATCCATTTGACCAGGGCTGCCGTTTTGATATTTGAAAATATAGGCTCAATATTATCGGGAAATAACAATGGCAGACCATTGTCACGCGATTAACTTTGTGGCAGACCATTTTGAAAATGATAAAAAAATTGAAAGTAATTGACCAGATCTGCCATTCATATATTTTGTTTATTATAGTCTTAAAAAGTATATTAATCACGGTAGACGTCTACTTTGCGTATACACATCAATAAATAATAAAATCTTAGCTCCTACCCAGTTAGATGTATATGTTTTCCTTTCACTGTTTTACATCAATATAATTTACTTGCGATCTACTTTATCACTGTATTTACAGAAATTAATGTTTTTTCATATTCTATATGCTAAACTTCATTAGTTAGATAATAAAGAAGTGTTGTTTTTTTAAAGAATGTTAAATAATATGGTACAACGCTGATAAAAAAATCTTTTGATTTCGTCAAGACAAAATTTCAATGTTAGATAAATTTAAAAAAATATCATGCATGCATTACAATATAAATAAATAAATCTTCATTCATCGTCATCGTCATCGAAGTCACGTTTATTGTTAGGTGACTCATCTTCATCATCCATTGAATAGAATCCTGCAAAAACAAAACATAAATTGTAAAGTAGAAGTAAATTGATCTGAACATGTTCAAGAAATAATTTTTATCAACTTACCAGGGACATCGGTGGTTAAGTCACTCACAAAAGATTGAAGTTGGTCATCCTCGAACTATTTGAAGACACATGTGTTGTCCTAGTTCTTTATTATCTAGCTAATGAAGTTAGTATATAAAATAAAATAAAATATTAATTTCTAAATACAGTGATAAAGTAAATCGCAAGTAAATTAATTGATGTAAAACAGCGAATGGAAAACATGTACATCTGACTGGGTAGTAGCAAAGATTTTATTATTTATTGATGTGTATACGCAAAGTTGACGTCTGCCGCGATCAACATACGTTTTTAAGACTATAATAAACAAAATATATCAATGGCAGATCTGGTCAATTACTTTCAATTTTTTTTATCATTTTCAAAATGGTTTGCCTCAAAGTTAACCACGTGATAATGGTCTGCCTTTCTTATTTTCCGATAATAATAAGCCTATATCTTCAAATATCAAAACGGCAGCCCTGGTCAAATGGATTTAAAATTCGTCAAAAATCGATACTGTCTTACCTCAGCGCTCGTCGCGTCCACCACTTAGAGCTTAGTGAGTCCCCGTACCATGCATGGTAGGTATAGGTGCTTCAATGTACAAAACCTCAGGTCTGGTCAAATACATACAGGTAGCCGATCACTGGCTCTTAAACTATATATGTAGCACAGCTGAACTGTAGGTAATCAGCTAGTGCTAATCAACTGAATTCTTGTGACAACTCAAAAGGCCACATTTGACTATACAGTTCACATTTATCACAAAACACATAATTACTACTCAAAAACTATCAATGCCTACAACTATTGTTCATTTTAGAGCAATTTTACACATTTTTAGAAAATAAAACTGCACAGACAACGTCCCCTTTCAGTTCCCGCCAAAAACTCCAAGTTTTCTTTTTTTTTTTTTTTTATTGCAGGAGATCAGCAGACAGGCAGACGGCCCACTTGATGGACAGCGGTTACCATCGCCTATGGACATATGCAACACCAAAGGTGCTACGAATGCGCTGCTGCTCTCTTTAGGGAGCCTGGAACCTGGTCACTAATGCCGGAACACAACACAAGGTTGTTATGGCGACATACTCTTGACCAGGGGTGGTAGCCATCCAGTCGGGCAAATGCCCTACCACCTGGCTGTGGGTTGTTTTGTCGCCTCTTACGACAGGCCGCCGGGCCGCAGGAAATTGTATTCTTTCTCCGTTCCTGCACGGATAGAAGAAGAGAAGAAGAAGAACTCCGTTGAATGGCGTGGGTTGTAGTGGCCTACAATACAACTCGACTTGGTAACGGCCATGTTGCAGAGCGACGACCGCTGGGATGCTGCGGTTACTTTTTGCGAGGCAGTAATGTCTCTCAAAGAGGCCGCAGAAAGGGATAGGGAGCGAAGTCCATATTAGTTTGTGCTTCAGCGCGTGCTACGGTCTCTTCTCGAGGTCGCCGGCCTTCAGCTGGCACCCGGAGAGGCAGGTACGCGCATTACTTCCCTCCCTAAGTTAGGTTCCGGAACGAGGGGGCCCTTAGCTACTAGGTAAAGCAAGGGATTTAACAACTACCCCCGTCTCGAAGTGGAGTGTGTTCTCCCAGGGCACACTTCAAGCACTTTATTGCGCTGGATCGACTGTTGCGTAACTATGTTCTATATCTCAGTCTTTCCATCACAAACAAAAGCGCAGGGTCGTCAGGGAGGAGGGGGTTTTTAGTGGGTATTGAGGTTGCTCGCCCGTGCGGCATCACTCGGAGTCTTACACTCCTCTGTGTAATCCATCGCGGACGGAACGCAAATAAAGCATACAATTGCTAGCGTTACCGCCCCCTGTGGATTCGTGCCGTTTCCTAGTGACGGCCCAGAGAGTGCGTAAATCGGTTAGTCATTTTCCCTCGCCTCACAAACAAAAAAAAAAGCCTACAATACAACTGCGCTACTATACGAAGATTTATACATCAGACTTGGCTGTATGGACTAAGTTTCCTTTGTCGGGCTTTGTGGCGAACTGTACTAAAAAAATATATATTATTTAGAGTTGGGACATCTGTTTATTGCTTATAATCGTTCGTTAATATAATAATAGTTAATTATCTATTATGAAACCCTTTATATTCCTATTATAATAATATGGCCTCATACGGCGTGAGAATATACCTCGTGTCATATATATTTATGAATAATCACGTTAAATGATAATAGTCAAATAAATACAATAATCTTGAAGTAAATAAATGATAGAAACCGGACCGATATAATCTCCACTCCAACTTGAGCCAAATTACAAAAATACAGCTTTACTTTCCATAAGACTCATGGACGTGAAGGTTACTTTTAAAGTTAGATAGAAAAATGCTAGCGTTTTTTTTAAATAAAATTATCCGTAAACGGGACAAAAATACAATAGAATAGATGTTGTAAATAATTATTCTAATTCTCCTATCGTAATTGCTATAATCGAAATATTGCCAAACCGAATAAATGCTATAGTCCAGTTCACGTCACTAAATAAATTTATTTAGAATAGATCGATGGTCTGGTGGTGGTGCGACTTGCTAATTTTTTAATTGTAATTGGTTCATGTCGTAAATATCACGTCCAATTGAGGACTTTAGCGATTGTTTACTATATTGACGAGTTTATTATAAACATACAAAATGGTGAGTTTATTTTCTAATTCTATATTTGTGCTGTACGCAGGATTCATGTCCCTTTTTTAGTTTGGACGGTATGCCTGGCGGTAACAAAACCTTGTGGTTACTGCACCCTTGGTGAATGCCAAATTATGGTTCAATATTTAAAATCTGCTAAACGCCCTAGAATCTCTTATAAGGATCACTCGATAATCATGCCAAACTCAGATATTTGGAGGATCGTGTTTTCGTTCGAAATAAAACTGGCACCTAGAAAAACAATTAAGTGCGTGTGTATATAGTTATGTTTCGCGGTTTTATTAACAATAATTTTTAGCTTAACCACACACTTTGCGCATGTCATTCTTAAAACTTTAACATAAAATTAAATGAAATTGGAAATAAGTAAGTTCTGTATTCATACTTACCAAAACAACTTCGATAGGCAGATACATGTTGTTCATTATCTCTTCACAATGCAAATACTGCCTGTTTGTTAAAGCATTGAAATATATCATGAAACACATGGATGGGGGTTGTTTAGAAGATAATGAGGCCTAAACTTTCTTTTGCCCTTTTAATTACTGTTCAATCACTTATTTTCGTTTTAGGGAAATGAGAACTCGATTCCAATGGAATTATGTTCAAACTGTAAGTATGACTTTGAATAATAATGAAAACTAAACATTTTCCATGATATTTTGTTTTTGGTTACAAACTAATACTAATCGCTTGGTAATTGCGTTAAACAGATTAGTGATGTTTAATTGGCTTTGAGACTCTACTCTAGTGGCGCTCTTGTCATTCTCAATTATCTATTGAAGTGGGTCTATCTTCTTTGATAAGCTTTACATGTATGCCTAATGTCAGAGTATTGCGCCCAATAATGACTATGTATGAACTTATTTATGACCCTGGGGTGTCCATATGTAACATAACAAGAGGTTTGTTTTCAGCGCGTGTTAACTGCATTGATTTTAAGGTGGAGAACTGTGAGTGTCGTAGTGTCACTCGCATCTAACGTTCATCTCCATGTTAGAACTCACACACAGACATTCACTCACACTCGGAATGGGCTGCTGCAATCACTGCCGCCATTGGGAATGCCTTCCAATGCTGCTTAATGAAAATTAAATTTGGCCAGGTCCTATATCTTCCTATTCATTTCACTTGGCTTACTATCGGTTGGATTTGGCCATTACATGTATGTCAGAAAGATATACAAACGGCCCATTCATGTTCAGTATAAAAATTGAATAAAACTAATTCTTAAAATTTGACAAATGGTGACAATGATTGGTGCTTCCCATTTTACACTGCCGTCCAGAACAATTTTTCCACAAATTAGTCTGTGTATGAAGTTATATACAGCTGACTTAAAAGAGCTTGCTAATTCAACAATAAAGATGGTAAAATTGTAGCTTCAAAATGTACTTACTCAAATGACACAAAATCATTTTTGTATTTGCTTCTTTCATATTACGAGGTTTATGTTTTCAGCAGAAGTAGATGATGAAATATGTGTATTGGTTTTTAGTGCTATGTTTAGTTATTCCGTTGATGTTCCTCATGAATCCTCAATCTTGTATATTGACAAATTCAAAAATTGTTCTGGATATCACTTGTAGAGGTCCATATTTGAGATTAAATCACATCACATTTGTGATAATGCCAATCTTAATAATCATGTAGCCCAATCAATGAATTTATAAATGTCAGGAGACTGTTACACACTTAATCTGTGACTTGCGTATATATATTTTTTACTTTGTATTTTTGAGGGCAACAAACATTTACGTATAGTTAAAATACAAGATGAAACTGTTCCGATGGCACCTCTACTCAAGTGTTGATTCGGTTTACATTATTATTGTAGAATGTGATGACTGAAGATAAAGATTATTTTAATATTGCATTTTTCCAATAAGTATATGAGATGTGTTATTTAAACCAAATTTGGACTGCCGTTGATGCCTCTCCATTTTCTGTTGTAATATGCTATACTTGTGCTAGTGTTGAAATAAGTGGAAGCAAGGAATCGGCCCAACGGCTAAAGGCCAGCTATGTGACTACCGGATGATGGCTTTTGTATTGTGTGCTGCATTGAATTAACATCAACCATGTAGCGTGTTGGATATTGTTAGTGCTGATGGGCAGCTTACGTAAAGGCATAGGACTAGGTGTCAATAAGTGCTTCGCTCTCTTTGTTTCGTGCATCCACTTCACTTTGAATGGCTAATCAATTTCAAGTGGAAATATTTTGTATATATAGCCAAGTAATGATGATTACAAACACTTGCTTAAGATATGAGATATCCAGGAATAGAAATATGTTGAGATTTTGTAAGTATGCTTTCCGGCCACTTGGCACCATCTTTTTTATAATTCACGTATCTTTCAATCCTTCTAATAATATTGGCACTAGGAGAAACCTAAAATAATTAATTTCATGTTTCAATGCTAAGGTCTCAAAAAGTTTAGTTTTAATTATTTTTTTCTATTTTGGTTCGCAAACTGGCCAACTCAGCTTACTTTTAAGCAAAACTAGAACACACATCATGTATTTGCTGACTGGCCTTCTTGGCGAACACGTCATTCATTATATAAAGACATTGAGTACATATAATTTAGAAAAAAAAGAAGAAATAAAGAAATAATGAAGTTAATCAAATAATTAAATGTTCTTATATATATTCAAAAGAGCCTCTTCCCCTCTATATAGTATAATGAATGAGTCCCTATAAGCAAATTCAGTTCCAATTTTCCCTCCATAACTCCAAAAAATAAATTGGACCTTTGTATCTCTAACATAGCAATACTTGAAAAATGTTTTTTTACCTTTATGATTAGTAGGATTGTTATTTATTTCACCTCTCAAACTCAAAATCAGTCCGAATAAGTCTTAACCTCTACATTGCGAAAGTTTCCTTACAAAATTCGCTAAGTCGAAATCTTCCATAAGTCGACAACTCTTATAACTCGGATTTTTTGATGTCTCCCTCCAAGTTCGACTTACAGAGGATTTAAACATAAATTATTTTTTTATACATTTCACTGTATTCAAACAAGTAGTAGGGAGTGCGATTTGTAGTAGCACATACCCCAGGAAATATGAATGACAAACAAATGACAATTGCCTACTAAAAATATTCTGAATGGCTCTAAATTAGAAATACATTTTTCTGTTATAACCCAGTGTCATTCAGTGAGTCATTCCAATAAGAAATTACATTACAAGAATGATGAATCTAACAATAACATAAATAGTCAACGAAATGACGTTCAAGTTGTGGACATATTTTTTGCTCTGCAGTAAAGTTTGTGAGCCTTCGTGAGCCAGCTGCTAGGTTTTCATTTTGCAAGCGGATGAAGTCGCAATTTCATTTTCTATACATAATATGTATAATAATAGTTTGTATAATGGCATGATTGATCTTAGTTTTATGCAAATCCATTTGGCGAATAGCTGTATCGCGGAAGGTCACTGAGCGGGGCGGGTAGCTGACCAATGACCATCGAGCCGCACGCTGCGACCCATTTACCCGTTCACCTTTAAATTCAATATTCTTGAACCTAACGGTCCTTGGTTGTCTTGTTTCATCGACGATATTCTTATGTTCGCGGTGTGTGTGTGGTCCGTGGATAAAAGTAATAAGACAAGGCTCTCCTTCTGCTTACTGAATTAATGAGCGTTTACATTGCGCTTCCGCGATAACTTATGCAAACACCTATATTTTTCGTACTTGTAAAGACGAGTGACGCAAATGAAGAACAATGAGATTTCATTAGGATAGTCACGAAACATACGACGAATTTTAAATTTTTGCTTCCTTATTGAATATTTAACACCTTACTGCCAATTTTATCCTTCATATGGATAGACATCAATTTTGTATGAAATGTGCCAAATTATAAACATCTAGCTATTTTAGTTCCTAAGATATCAACTGTGACACACAGAACAGACAATGAACGCAAAACGACGAGTAAGATATCACCTGCTAACCTGGTATGAAGATTAGGTACAACTATCTAATTGCTCGAGTCCATTGGGCCACCAGGTGCACCCAGTAACTCGAACGATCCGCTGACCGACGATTCCAGTGAAGTGTCAGGCAAAGTCAAGTGATGCACTCTTGGCAGTGGTTGCTGCTCGTATAAATGCAAATAGAGCCATTGTTTAGTTGGTGTTTTTCGCTATGAATGTTGCGCATTATTTCTAGTTTTCTCTTTAGTCTTGAAAAGTAGCGCGACCGTTAATATCTGCTATGATGAGAATCAAGGGATTTTGCTGAAGATGTCGTACATGAACCAATACAAATGGTAATAAAATTATTATTCACTTAAGCATTGTAAATAAACGTGTACCAATATATACATATATAGATATTGGAAATGATTGAATACTAAATAGTTTGCACTAATTATTATGAAGTATCGAAGCTGGTAGAAGAGTAGGCGACGACGCACGAGCATTACTTCGCATACGTAATGCTTTTGGCTAAGTATCGTGATTGGCACAATGCACACAATCCACTTGGCGAGACGGCGAAGGGTCGCGGGCGCGGATAAACGGTGTGTTGTTGGTGCAGTCGACGCGGACGAGATCCGGCGTCTGGGCAAGCGGTTCCGCAAGCTGGATCTGGACAACTCCGGCGCGCTCTCCATCGACGAGTTCATGTCGCTGCCGGAGTTGCAGCAGAACCCCCTCGTCCAGCGCGTTATCGACATATTCGACGCAGACGGCAATGGCGAGGTATGGCTCCGACACCTATGTTTTGAATTGTTGTCATCCCTATCCCTATTATCCCTATTAATATTATAAATGCGAAAGTAACTCTGTCTGTCTGTTCCGTTTTCACGTAAAAACTACTGGACCGATTTCTCTGAAACTCAGTATATATATATTTTCGATACCGAGGATGAACATAGGATACTTTTTATCCCGAAAAATGGGATAGTTTCCAGGATAAAATGATATTTGTCTGTTTGTCTGTTATGCTTTTACGGAAAAACTACTGGACCGATTTGGCTGAAATTCGGTACGTATGTAAATTAAATATTGAGGATGGACAAGGGATAATTTTCATATTGGCCTTTTGGGTAATTTTGGCCTGTTTGGTCATTTTGGCCTTTTTGGTCATTTTGGTCTATTTGGTAATTTTTCCTTTTTGGTCATTTTGGCCTATTTGATCATTTTGGCCTTTTTGGTCATTTTGGCCTATTTGGTCATTTTGGCCTATTTGATCATTTTGGCCTTTTTGATCATTTTGACCTTTTTGGTCATTTTGGCCTATTTGGTCATTTTGGCCTTTTTGACCTTTTTGATCATTTTGACCTTTTTGGTCATTTTGGCATATTTGGTTATTTTGGCCTATTTGGTCATTTTGGTCTTTATGATCATTTTGACCTTTTTGGATATTTTGGCCTTTTTGATCATTTTGGCCTATTTGGTCATTTTGACCTATTTGATCATTTTGGCCTATTTGGTCATTTTGGCCTATTTGGTCATTTTGGCCTATTTGGTCATTTTAGCCTATTTGGTCATTTTGGCCTAATTGGTCATTTTGGCCTATTTGGTCATTTTGGCCTATTTGGTCATTTTGGCCTATTTGGTCATTTTAGCCTATTTGGTCATTTTGGCCTAATTGGTCATTTTGGCCTATTTGGTCATTTTGGCCTATTTGGTCATTTTGGCCTATTTGGTCATTTTGGCCTATTTGGTAATTTTGGCCTATTTGGTAATTTTGGCCTATTTGGTAATTTTGGCCTATTTGGTCATTTTGGCCTTTTTGGTCGTTTTTGCATATTCTGTCATTTTGGCCTATTCGGTCATTTTGGCCTTTTTGGTCATTTTGGCCTTTTTGGTAATTTTGGCCTTTTTGGTCATTTTGGACTTTTTGGTCATTTTGGCCTATTTGGTCATTTTGGGCTTTTTGGTCATTTTGGCCTATTTGGTCATTTTGGCCTTTTTGGTCATTTTGGCCTATTTGGTCACTGTTGCCTTTTCGGTCATTTTGGCAATGTCGTTCAGTTTGGCCTCTTTGGTCATTTTGATTATTTTGGCCATTTTGGTCGTTTTTGCCTACTCCGTCATTTTGGCCATGTCGGTCACTGTGGTCTTTTGGTCATTTAGACCATTTTGGCCCTTTTGGTCAAGTTTTGTAATTTATTTTGTTGACAGATAGACGGGGGATGGTATAACTAGCGATATAAAATGAAGTGAATCTTCCGTGGGCAAATACATAAAAAATGTAATATAATATAACCTTTAGCACTTGCTCTATAAACAAGAGACACGCACTAGAGGTTAACCCGTGGCGCAGCCGCGGGGTAAACTAGTTAATATTATAAATGCGAAAGTAACTCTGTCTGTCTGTCTGTTCCGTTTTCACATAAAAACTACTGGACCGATTTGGCTGAAACTCAGTATATATATGTTTTCGATACCGAGAATGAACATAGGATACTTTTTATCCCGAAAAGTGGGATAATTTCCGGGATAAAAATATATTTGTCTTTCTGTTTGTTATGCTTTTACGGAAGAGCTAATGGGCCGATTTGGCTGAAATTCGGTACGTATGTAAATTAAATACTGAGGGTGGACAAGGGATAATTTTCATTTTGGCCTTTTTGGTAATTTTGGCCTATTTGGTCATTTTGGCTGTTTTAGCCTTTTTACTCATTTTGGCCATGTCGGTCACTGTAGCCTTTTTGGTAATTTTGGCCATGTCGGTAATTTTGGCCTTTTTGGTCATTTTGGCCTTTTTGGTAATTTTGGCCTATTTGGTCATTTTGGCCTTTTTGGTCATTTTGGCCTTTTTGGTCATTTTGGTTTTTTTGGTCATTTTGGCCTATTTGGTCATGTTGGCCTATTTGGTCTTTTTGGCCTTTTTGGTCATTTTGGCCTTTTTGATCGTTTTTGCCTATTCCGTCATTTTGGTCGCGTCGGTCATTTGGGCCTCTGGTCAATTTGACCATTTAGACCATTTTGGCCTTTTTGCTCAAGTTTTGAAATTTATGTTGTTTACAGATAGACGGGGGATGGTATAGTTAGCGATATAAAATGAAGTGAATCTTCTGTGGGCAAATACATTAAAATGTAATATAATATAACCTGTAGCGCTTGCTCTATAAACAAGAGACACGCACTAGAGGTTAACCCGCGGCGGTAAACTCTAGTTTTTTATATGCCTGAATCATAAGTCAGAAGATCCGTTGCATTGTGGTGTCGTGTCGGTTGCAGGTGGACTTCAAGGAGTTCATCCAGGGCGTGTCGCAGTTCAGCGTGAAGGGCGACAAGCTGTCCAAGTTGCGGTTCGCGTTCCGCATTTACGACATGGACAACGACGGGTTCATCTCTAACGGAGAACTCTTCCAGGTACAGCAGTTTGCCGATAGTAATAATTTGAAACTAATTTGATTTATTGTTAGAGGGGCAGACCTTTTGGAAATGGTTATTGACACCTGTGGACATTTGCAAAACCAAAGTTGTCATTAACATTAAAAAACGGCGTTGTAATGATTTTTCACCAATGAATGAATGAATGAAAACACTTTATTGTTCACCAAAATTATAAACTTAGGGAAATATTAAAACATGACAGTGGCGGTGTAGACAATAAATAATATAAAACATTCAAAATAAATGAAATAAGTAAATAAAAGTGTTTATTATATACTATATAAACGCATTACTATTGTACCCGAGGACCAAAAATATTTAAAAATGATGATTTCAAAACAGGATACTGACTTAGCTTGTAGGAGTCGTTTGAGCAATGTTTGAACTCCATTGCAGGTGCTGAAGATGATGGTCGGCAGCAACCTGAAGGACACCCAGCTCCAGCAAATCGTGGACAAGACGATCCTGTTCGCGGACAAGGACGAGGACGGCAAGATCTCGTTCGAGGAGTTCTGCAACGTGGTGGGCAACACGGATATACACAAGAAGATGGTGGTCGACGTGTAGGCCACTATCCTGCACTCTGGTGCTGCCAGATGAGAATCTCTGGCAACACTGGCTCACGAGCCCTAGCTAGAACACTATTCAATTGGCGGGCGGGCGGCGCCACCTTCCACCCTCGACCTCGCTGTGACCTGGTGGTAAGGGGTGGTCGTCCTCTCACTTGTAGCGCCTGGCGCCGCCCGCCCCGACTTTATCGTAATTCATTTAAATTCTAAACTCTATTGAACTATAAGACATACATTTATTATACTAGTTATATTACATGCAAACTTTATCGTAGTGGAATCGGAATCAGATGTAGTCTCTTTTTATAAATATTATATCAGTTTTTTGTTGGCGTAATTTAAGTTTATTTTGTTATTTAGTATTTTATCGAGTGCAGCCGAGACGGCGAGGTGCGAGTCCGCCTTTCCTTAATATTAAATTGAAATTATAATTTTGGAAATGACGTCTGGGCAGTGTACTCTAAGGATTTCATTTTTTAGACTCATAGGCGCAGCGACCGCTTTCCACCAGGTGGGCCGACTGCCCGTTCGTCTGCTTCAGCCAGTAAAAAAAGGATACACGCTGAAGCCAAGAAAGTCCCTACTTTCCTCCATTTTGGTATCACCTTCAGTCACGACATGCTAAATAATAATAAGTTTTACCATTTTCTGCAGCGTAGTGTCCATCTTGACTCTTGTTGAGCTTCAGCCATTATCTTTCATTGAGACGACACCTGTCATGTTCAAATGTTATTTTGAGTAGATCAGTTTTTTTTAGTGGACTTTGCACCTCAGATGGTATGGGAATCAGTATATTGCTCTGTTAGATCATTTGTACACTCTATATTTTACTGTTAATATTGCTTCCAACAAATCACACACAAAATAGTACACAGTCATAAGTGTATGGGGATTTAATATATCTGTTTGTTTCAACAATTTGAGCTTAGCGTTGTTTGTAGACATGTGTTAAATGGGAAGAAGTACATAAACTTATCACTGGAACCCAGTGCGGTTTAAACCTTCCTTTTGTGATGTTACGGTTACCGAAAGTTTTTGTTTGTTTGTTGGCCGCTGATTGAGATTTGCCTTTTTTTAAACTATCAAAGTAAGATGCCGGGTGAACTACACCATTGTTGGCACCCCCTCGAGGTTTGGGTGGATTTACGTGAAAATAATGTAAACCATGAAGAAATATTAATGTTGTTATGAGCTACACAGGACTCGAATTAAAAATGCCGTTGGAACTACTGTAGAATTCATTAGAACTGTACGAACACGTATAAAACAAGTCCAAATATAACTGTGCAAGGCCAGTACAAAACTGCACGATTAATAACACGCGCAAAGACTGCTCCACCCCTCCGTTCGGGCATTGTTTTATAGTAAAGTATACAATACACAATCGATTGACGGGGGCTGGGTTCTTCCAAGGAAATGTAATTTGCACAACTGCGAACGGTCAACAAAGTCGAAAACAATAACTGAGGATTAGATCGACGTTAATGGCGGCCATAAAACAAGTTGAAAAAACAATAGCACGTTTTTCTTAATTACAAGTTCTAAACACAAAGTAAACAAAATAATTCATAAATCCGGGAAGACAATAAACTGCGCTTTATGACATGCAGCTGTGCACTTATCTTTGACGGCATGTAACAATATTTTAATTTTGTAGCCATACAATTATTATTGTAATGATAATATTATACTTGTAGATAAAAATGTTGATTTCATTCGATTACAATGTTTTGCGTGCGAGGGTGGATGAGGGGTTACCCCACCCCCTCCACGAAGGCCATTAGGTTCTTGACGTCGCTGAAGACGTCTCGGAGGCCATCTGGGCCGTCCAGATACTTCGCCCTGTATTGGGTCACTTCTTCATTATTTTTATTATTAAAATGCTATAACAGTCTTACAACCGCATCAGTAATGCACTTTAATGCAGTTTCTCTGCATTTCCATAAGGAACATGTGAAAATGAGTAAATCTGTGTTCATTCCCAAATCCAGTGGAATGGCTGCCCTCTTCGGAGGTGCATGAGGTAGGCCATTAGTCCTGCTGGTCAGTGCTCGGGACTACTCGTGTTGCAAACCGCGGGCAACGTTGCCAGGAATATGTGAATATGAACATGTTAAGAGTTCTTAGTGTCTTTAATAATCTGGTGCCAACAACGGTATAGGGTGCCCTATATCTGTAGCTCTAATTATTAATAATAAAAATTAAATAGTAAATTGGAAGATCTTAACATGCTTATTGCTAGCTCTTGGAAGAATTGAAGTTAGTTGTAGGCGTGTGTTTGTTCATGGAGGTCGGTTCTGCTCTGTTTGAGCCCTTCAGTTATAACATGACACTTTACATTGTTTTCTCGTTATGGGACTGTTACACAACTTGCAATATTAATTATATTAAATGAGCTTCAATCGTGTATCGTTACTATTATAACTTCCACTGATCTTATCGCCTTGACCGAATTTTATACACATTAATGTAATTGTACGATGTTAGTTTGTTTTAGATGGGTGTAACGGAATGGTAACTTTGTTGATAAGCGCTATGTAATCCTCGCCTTTCCCATCCACTTTCACATCCATTGCCCGAGGAACTTATTATATGTCACAAATTATTATAACGATTAAACAAAGAATCGTCTCAATTCTCAGCTATTAAATATAATATCAGCATGTTGTGTGGAATAACAAGTAAGCTATGTTACTGCAATGGGAAGACCTCCAATTAATATACTTTGGATGGTTTGTGACATATATCTGATGTGTCCGTTGTCCTGTTTGGTGCCTGATCCTCTCCCATCCTCTGCCCGCAGGTCGTCGAGGCCCTCAACCTTTGTTAGTCCCGTATCCTCGTGTTCATGGAGAGTGATTACAGTGCAATTAATTCAAGAAGCATTGCAGAACAGATTCTTTTAATGTACTTATGTATTTTAAGGATATCTTCCATTCACTTGTCTTACCACTGGTTAAAAGACAAGATATAATCAACAAAAGCAATGGTAAGGTGAGTGGCGTGAAGGTAGCCACGCGTCTGTCATTGAACGTTTGTACTGTTAATTCAATCTCTTGCTTATTAAAGACTACAAAGTGTTTTATGGAGTGAATATCGCACCTTTCCCTATCAGTCATTGTACAAATTAATATATTGTAACATAAATTATATAATATATGTGTTATTTACCTGTTTTTGTGTATTGTAGGAATGTTGTTTGATAATTCCATCTTCCCTGTCGAGTGGAGGCCACCCAAAAGACCCATTCGAATTTATGTATTATTTATTGATCCATATCTATTGATATATTTTGTTAGCCTGCTGGAATAAATGATGGCCACTCCGCTCGACAGTGTGCCCTGTGTATTCTAACATCAACTATATTAGCATAGTGAGTCATGTGTTGTTTAAATAATAATAATAATAATATATATTAATTATAAATAAGCTAATGTTAACATGTTACCGAAGTGGGAGTGTTCGGCGGCAGTACGCGACACCAACATATAAACTACTATTTTCTAGTCAAACCACTGCTGGTAGGTTTTTACAGAATTGCCAACCTTCACAAACATCACATAATTTGGAGGCATATTCGTAAATAACAAAAAGCTTGCAGAAAAGCTCAAATGGAATTAAGTACAATCTTAATATACTTGATGCATTTGAGAATATGTTCTGGGAAGAGTACCCGACCATCTCAAACATGGGATTATGTGTGGTTTTTAGGACAAAGTCACCAGTGTCCTGTATATCTATTAGCACTGAAATTCAGTAGCAGTGTGTATGTTTGTACCTTTCTACATGGAATGCCTTGCTTATTAGACACAATTGTTTGGTAGTGAGTGGTGAGGGCAACGGGCAATGGGCAGTGCAGGTGAGCTGAGCACAGCGTTGCCCTCGCTACTCTCCCACTTGATGCTTTGGAAGTAGGCATAATATGGTTTCATAAATGTTGATATTTTACTGAAAGTTAATAGCTTTAAACAAATGATGTTTAAATAAAACCATATTAGAAACTGGTAGCACACCTATTAAATACAAATGATGTTTACTTATGTATATAGTAAACATCATACAGATCCAATTGTATATTCATTTCCCATCTGAATTATACTAGTGATAATTTTGGTTCTGAATCTCACAGAACTCATGCAAAATATAGCATAACTAAATATCCTATGTTCATCTCCAATCCTTAAGAAAATTAATTTACAATAAATTTTATCAAAATTGATTCACTTGTAAGCCAGCAAGAGGTATACAGAAACACCTTCATATTTATGTATCAGTTAAAATATTACTGGATGCTAAAATAATTATTGTTCCCAACTTCTTTCTTTTGGAAATTTGACACTTTTTCATCTCTGTTATAACACTCAAACAAAAATAAAAAAGAAATTACCACTTTTATTTGAATTGAAATAACTGAAATATCAATATGTGTCGAAATATTGAATGTCAAGACAAATTAAATAATAATGTAATTTACCTTGTAAGGGTGTTGGCAACACTCGATATAATAAATAGTAATAATATAAGAATAAAATAAAATACGTGATTTATGCACATTTTAACTGACCTTTATATTCAGTGCTAAAGACAAATGTTTGTCAATTTTATTAGGGAGAGAAGACCATAAACCATGATATTTTTGCATGAGTGTATCAAGAAATGCCTGAAACTCTCTTGTCGACATGCACTCCAGGCAACTTGGCTAAATCATAATAAATAATTATAAAGTGTATGTCGTTGATGTCGTTCGTTTGCTCATCTTAGGTAGCGTGTGTTAAGTCTAACCTATTGCCGATTTAAGTTTTATTAAATTTTCAAATTTCAATGATTTGGTGTGCTTTTCATTTATTATACCTGTTCATTGATCCTGCTGCTGATTCATATCACAGAATATGTATTTAAGTCATAACAATTAAGACACTAACGTCTCACAAAACCTGAAACAAACTACAGTATTGACTTGTTTTAAAACTAAAATTATTTCTATGATGAAATAAAAAGTACTGGCAACAATTTTGGTACACTGGTTTACAAAATCAATTTGTTTTCTTTAAAAAAAAAAATTAGTTGACTATTGATAATTCAAGTTGTGGTAGTGTAATGGCTAGCGCACACATCCCAAACTCAAAAGGGTGTGGGGTTGATGGCCAGAACACTTACATCACTTAAGTCAGTTTTCTGATCTAATGTGCATATTGTAACAATTACCATGTGCTAACAACAGTGAAGGAAAACATTTTGATCCAAACTGCACATAGAGGTAACCAATATGTCCAACCTGCCTTGGACAAGAGTGGTGGTATACTGTTATGGACTGATGTTATTATTTCTATATATGTCTAATTATCTTATTTTAGAATAATGCCCATTGCACAAGTTTTAATGGGCTAAAATGTAGCAACACTATGTCATGTTAATTGTATTGCTGCAAATCTAATCAACAGGATAATTCAATTACAAATTTCTTACAATTTTGTTATAGTGACATTGTAGTTAGTGACAACAGGTTGGCTAAGTGAATACAAAGTAATAAAGAAGAAATTTATTTATACAAAATTTATTTACACTACCTAATTATAAATCTATAATAATATTAAACAAACCTGGATGCTATGGCTAAAAGCTTGGTGTAATCTGCACCTTTAGCATGTGTCCTCTCCTTGAGGATTGTCCTGAGTATCGTGGGAATAGGGACATGGATGCGGGTGCCCAGCGGAGTGCCATTGTCATCTATTAGTACTACATTGTTGCTGTCAAATTTGGGCACTTTCACATTTTGAGTCTGTTTGAGCCCTACTAGGATGCCCTTCTTTTTCTGTCCCTTGATTGCGACCATCACTCGGTCACCTATGAAACCAACACCTGGAAAATATAATACCATTAATATAATACCGCTTTATAATGGCCCTAATTTTTAATTATAATTAAGACGTCATAGGCAAACAAAACAAACTTTTAAGTTAAAAATCAATAAATTACTGTTATTTGTGTGTGTGAATGAATTACTAATCCTAAAACGTACGTCTCTTATTGTAAACACAAATAATTTTGGGTGGTTTGCCTTCAGCCATCGCTCGCTTGCCGATTTCAGAATTATCAACGACCCGAAGACGCGTCAACAGCCGGACTTCACTCAAAGCGGCCGTCGTGTGAAACCCAGCTGATAATTTCGCAGGGCATAACTTACAGAAAAGAGATTTAAACATTTTACAAATCTAAAAACACTCAAAAGTGGGGTTATATTTCTGATTTTTGACGTACCTACCTATTTATGACATTGACTTTAACAATTTATAATTATTATAAAGTTCGCCAAAATGACTTACAAAGGTGTAAAATCCATACAGCATTGATATATACATTGCAGGGATTTTATGTCTTGTAATCAATTATTTTTTATATTTTTATAAATAATTATTAATCAGTCAAAAAATTATGAGTAATAAAAAAGGTTTTATAACTCATAAATTTCGGGTTTTTGGTGATTGCTGTGATGATCTAATATAAATCACGACTGTCTAGAGAAATGTGCGTATTATGCTCTTAAAATAACACCGTTATTTGGCGTCCGTCAAAGAACTACAATTTTGTTGAGCTCATTCTGATAATTAATAATGTTAGAACAATGTTATGCTTTTTACAGTCAGAAAAATAACCTTTAGTTGCATGTATGGCGGCCGCCCCAACTTTTATTTTTACCTTGATTCAATTAGTCACACTAGTATCTTCTGTGGTATCGTTAGTTAAATTAAAAAAAAAATGTTTTTTAGTATTTTTTATTGGCAAAATAATTATATGAAAAAGTTGTGAGAATTGTGATCTAATCCAATTTTTAAGGAATGAAGTTGGTAAAGCGGGTGGCAAAGGTGAACTGTTGGTGGTGGAATGAGGTACAGCCGGGTAGAATTAAGCGGCACTCACCCGCGGTTCCCCAATCCTCGTTTCTTAGACTCCTCAGCACGTTTGCAGAATTAGCGTTTGTTCACTTAGTCACAGTCCACATACCACCAGCAGGAGCGATTTTATAGATAATAAAATGCGTTATATCCTTGCACTTGCACGTCCGACGGCACGAATCATGTTTGGCCGATAGGTGACACCACCTGTCTCTAATCAGCGTGTGGATTTGTGGAAAGGAGAGAAAAGGTGCCTAACCAGAATTTCTTTTTACTCCCGCTTGTGGGAGGCCAATCGCACCGATTTGCTAACGTAACTGGGAATTACCATACCAAGCACTACGAACAGATATCTGCTAGTCCACAGCTTCCAAGGTTCGAAGGACCATTAAATGTACGGTTTGTACACTTCCAAAAGATGCTGGGTTTAATCGTCGTTAACGATAGACCCCGTTTGTAGGGCGTTTGCAAGCCAAACCACGTTGAGATGTTATATGTTGTTTATTAAGGTTGTTTGATGACCTGAGACGCACAACTTGCAGTGCACAAGTGCCGCACGTGATGGTGATGTTAATACGTCTGTTTTAGTATATTATTTGTTGCGTATTTAAGTATATCTAAACTACGCTGTACGAGCAATATTGGCTCGTACACGATAATTATTTTGGATAATATCCGTTGATAAGGTAGTGTTACCTCTAAGGGAACCCGTTGTCGTACGCGGATTGCCAAGTACATAGGCACCTACTTACTACTCAATTTATTACTTGTACCTTCGTTGACGGCCGATAAAAGACCTTTGGTGCTAGTTTTCAATTTCAGTTTGATTGCTTTACTAGTAGGTACTACTCAAATCAAATGATTTATTGTGCAACATGACATGGTACAACATGGAATAAGCGATGTAAAGTCGTAGAAATCGATATTTTTTTCGTTTGTTCGGCGGACTACTACATGTAGCTTACTTAACTTACAAGTACCACAAATACTTATACAGTCGTTTTTTTGGCTTAAAAAGGGATATTACAATGCTCGCTCCAGCCTCTTATAAGTACTATCGTTTGTAACTTTCTATAACATTTTCAACTTACCAAACATGTAAGGAATTTATGGAGATATGTTGCAGTATAAACATTAAGTACGTCTCGGCATTATTATAACGCCAAGACACTATAAAAGGAAAGAAGAATATAATCTTCTTTCCTTTTATAGTGTCTTTTTCTTACTGAGTAGGTATTCACTTTTGCTACAACTGCATTAATTATTATTTTTATTGTTATAATAATAACTAGTGGTTGCCCAGTGGTCGACCATAATCATTAATTTAAATTATGAGTTTGAACATTATTAAGGTTCTGTTGTCAAAGACTACTTATAACTTCTGTAGACATTCGATAGAAATCTTCTGTTTGCTACAACTCCATTTATTCTTCAAAAGTTATTCTGTAACATAATTCTGTATTAATATTATAAATGCGAAAGTAACTCTGTCTGTCTGTCTGTTCCGTTTTCACGTAAAAACTACTGGACCGATTTGGCTGAAACTCAGTATATATATATTTTCGATACCGAGGATGAACATAGGATACTTTTTATCCCGAAAAATGGGATAGTTTCCGGGATAAAATGATATTTGTCTGTTTGTTTGTTATGTTTTTACGGAAAAACTACTGGACCGATTTGGCTGAAATTCGGTACGTATGTAATTTAAATACTGAGGATGGACAAGGAATAATTTTCATTTTGGCCTTTTTGGTAATTTTGGCCTATTTGGTCATTTCTTTGACCTTTTTTGGCCTTTTGTCTTTTCTTTTGGTCATTTTTGGCCTATTTTTGGTCATTTCTTTTGGCCATTTTGGCCTATTTCTTTTGGTCATTTTGGCCTATTTGGTCATTTTTATTTTTGGCCTTTTTGGTCATTTTGGCCTATTTGGTATTTTCCTTATTTTGGTCATTTTGGCCTATTTGGTCATTTTGGCCTATTTGTCATTTGGCCTTTTTGTCATTTTTTTTTATTTTGGCCTATTTGTATTTTGCCTTTTGTCATTTTGCTTTTTTTTTTTTTTTTTTTTTTTTTTTTTTTTTTTTTTTTTTTTTTTTTTTTTTTTTTTTTTTTTTTTTTTTTTTTTTTTTTTTTTTTTTTTTTTTTTTCATTTTGGCCTATTTGGTATTTTGCTATTTTCTTTTTTTTGGTCATTTTGGCTTTTTGGTCTTTTTGGTCATTTTGGCCTTTTTGGTCATTTTGGCCTATTTGGTCACTGCTTCCTTTTCGGTCATTTTGGCAATGTCGGTCAGTTTGGCCTCTTTGGTCATTTTGATTATTTTGGCCATTTTGGTCGTTTTTGCCTACTCCGTCATTTTAGCCATGTCGGTCACTGTGGTCTTTTGGTCATTTAGACCATTTTGGCCTTTTTGACAGATAGACGGGGGATGGTATAACTAGCGATATAAAATGAAGTTAATCTTCCATGGGCAAATACATAAAAAATGTAATATAATATAACCTTTAGCACTTGCTCTATAAACAAGAGATACGCACTAGAGGTTAACCCGCGGCGTAGCCGCGGGGTAAACTCTAGTGAAAGTATAAAATCTTTTTTTTTTAAAGTACTTAAATATAAAAAATAGAACAACAAATATAAAGAAAAACAATTTTTAGCTAGACGTGTTGCTGGGGAGTTTCTTGCCGCTTCTTCTCCTTAACAGCAATAACAGGTTGCGAAGCGGTGTACATAGACTAGGAAGTAAAATTAAATTTAAACTTATATGTATGACCTTCAAAAAGTGTTCTCCAGTGGAACTTATTTTGAATAAAAACTTTTGGAATTTGACATAGATTTCGCTAAAGCTACTGCTGTTAATTTGATTTTAACAGAAACAAAAGAGTAGTTAAGTATACGAGCACCTATATGCGTGTGTGTTAAATACATGGTAGTGTGTGTAATGTAATGTGTAATAAAAAAATATTAGCATTCTGCACTCCTTCTCTATTTAAACTATAATCGTGCGACATTTCATACTCCTCCGTTTAAGCAATTTACGTGAAAAGGGGTAACATTTTTTGCGTCACGTAATGATATTGATTGATTGTAAAGCAAGAGAGTGGAAATATATAGTACGATTGGAAACCCGTTTTGTTGCGCTATTTAATAGGTATTGATCGATTGATGAGGCTTCCGGGTGCATCTCGGTTGTCCCGCGCCACCTCCGCACCGCGGTGATTAAAAGCGGTAACCCAATAAGGAGCGGATTGTGCTGATCGTACTATTACAAAAGAGCACTGCTGTTCTCGATTTACGTCATTAGAGGCGCGGCGGCGCGGTGGGGTCGCACCTCAAAGCTTTTAAAAGACGTTTAGCCCCTTTATCGGCCTCATAATGGGCCGTTTTCGCGTTCGTTTCCGGCGGCATTGTCTCGCTGTCCAAACATCGCGTCACTGCCCCTCGCCGCTTCTGTATCCATTACATCACTAGGTAATAGATATCATCCGTCGTATTGTAGTACTTGTCTATGGCGTGCCTTCAGCGGCGGCGTCAAATATCCATTGATGTTTCTATTATGATTTGTCTTACTATTGAGAAAAGGGTTTCCTTATTGTAGACAAAGGGAATTAATTGTCATTGTAATCATCGATTCTGTTTGGTGTGTGAAATGAGAGTGTTTGCAATAGAACTAGGTGATGTGAAGTCTCGTCGCCCAAGGGCGCCATTTAGTTGAAATAGAAGATCTACATTTGAATAGTTAGTGAGAGTGGGGATGTGAGGCTTATCAATTTTATAGAGACCTTTCAAGGCGATTGGAAGAAGTCTCGCGTGACCAAAGGGCTAGTCTATATTTAGGGCAACAGATAAGCTTTGCCATACAAAGGAATGCGACCACCATTTTTTAATAATAGTATACCTATTTAATTTATAAGTTTTTGTTTCTAGTGTAATTTATTTATAATTTAGTTTATAATTGTATTACTTGCGAATAGTTTGTTTCCGTTCTGATTATTAATATTTACTTATAAAATAGTAAATAATACCGAGCTCAATATAAATACAATTAACATAAATGCCCCAGAGTCAAAAACGAGACGATACATTTTTGTAAACAATATTAATTAATATACTTACTAATAACATCTCTCTATATTTACACAATTATAAAATTGTACATGGTTCGAGTTTGTACAATGCATTTAAAAATGTGAAAAAAATGAGGGATGATAATTCGGCCCAAGAAATTGAGAAATTGCGGTTTTTAGATTTCTTGTATATCGGTCTGTTTGACTGTTAGAGCATCACGTAAACAAGTGAACGGATTTAAATGGATCTTGACACAGAGCGAGCTTCTATCGTAGCTCCGGGGCGCTGTTTATGTACTTTTTATCCCAATAAATGACGTCGTTTCTGCGGGATAGACGGAAATGTCGAAAAAGATGGCTGCAATCGTATCCTACTTGAAAATCAGAGAACGTAGGTAAAGGTATGAAGGAAACTCGGCGGAGAGATGGCTTATAGTATCCCGAATCAACACTAAGGATGCTTTTTATCCTGATACATCTATTCCATAAGAACTGGTTGAATGGAATCCCCACCACGCGTCAAAGCATCAGAAATCACATTTTAGTAATTTGTCAACAATTTCATGGCGTTAAATTCCAGTGACATCCGTCCGTTTTGACGTCCTGTGTCCACCACCCTACTCTTTTTTCTCAATTTCGCGCGATCTTCGTCATCCTTTATAGTGTAATTATAAGCATGCAGCTTACACCTCTCGATGTCAAATCAGTATTATTCTATCTAATTACCGTGAAGGAACGGAGAAAGAAAACAATTTCCTGCTGCCGGGCGCATACAATGAACTGCTGAAAATAAGAGATAACAAGACGACGTCGACCCTTTTATATGAATAGGTGCTATATTAGATTTTGTCTTCTGTAATGTGAACAGATAGATAAACATTGAAGTGCCTGTTTGTAATGTCAAAATAAATAAGTATATAAAAAATCTGGGGACAATTACCAGGAGATTCCGAAAATGCAATATTTAGAATTTTTGAGTCCGAATTTTCCGGTGATGTCTAAGTCACTGGCAGATAGCTCATGTTATAAGGTGTAGCTCATGTAATATTAGGGCACCGCGAAAAGAAGACGCAGTCGCGAACAGAATTCTAATATAAGTATATGTGTCAAATACTCATTTTATTTTATACATTTTCAGTGTAGAGTATCGTCGAGTATTGAGCTCGTCGAGCTTCAAGATTATTAATATGCAGATATTCTACCTATACCTATGCCTATATAACCTACCCCTTTTTACGAAAATTGCGCGGACTGCCTTGGCGAATCTGCATTATACAAGTATACTTAGTCTTGACAACAAATTATTATGGTTGAAATTCTACCACAGGCGACCACTAATACAATCAAATAGGTAGAATGACTAAATGATAATCTTTAATCATTTGTTTATTTACGTTCATAATCCGTGAGATATTTCCTTTAAACTCGTGAAGATATTGCCCTCTTTCTAACTTGTGAACTGTAACAAGTATAAAGAGGAAAATTGTGAAAAAAATAATGTGGTGCACGTTAAAAACATTTTGAACGAAAACTGGTTTTCATATTTGAGTAATTTAAATACTTACCTTTTATGGTTCCGTAGTGAAGCAACGAAAATAGTGGATCATGTCCTTTACACAATCATTCATACTGTGGTAAGTAGGCACCTAGTACACGGTTGACCGGCATCAAGAAATGATTCTTTCCTAATTCCTGTACAGTCGAAGCCACTAAACGGAGCTGATTACACTCCTAAAATATAGGAATGTAACCAAAATGTTATTCAAATTTGTAATTCCATTACCCTTTCCACGACGGATGAATGAATCGTAAGCAATGCAGGAGTGCACATGCAGCTGGGGACTAATGTACAGCCCACATACACACTCGTAGATCCGCGATTTTTTAGGCCGCCATTTTGAAAGAGGTGGCGAAACAAATAATGGTGATAATAATTTAATCAGCCCGCCTCCGTGTGCGGTTTGGACCTTCGGCCGTGGGGGTAGGGTATGTTTTGGCTTGTGCCGGCGTCGGGATGAAGTGTGCGCCGCGGCGTGGCGAGGGCAGGCCCCGGGCCCCGTCTTCGCTTCAAATCCGATTGCATAATTCCGCACGCACCGCCGCCGCCGAGCCGCCGAGCGACGGCGATCGCCCGATTTTTGCGCCTAATGAAGTCCATTTAGTCACCGCTCGCGCCTTCGGGTTATTTCGCATCCATACAAATTGCTCTCATACAATTATATCGCGGTTCGTTAATCTCTTGTCTATCAACTGAACGTTTTACACTAAAGAATTCTTTTTTAAATTCCACTTCTTACTTTTGAGCCCCTTTTTTCTGTAGATTGTAATCCAGAGACGTGGTTAAATTTGCGTAAAATTTTGGAGGCGCTCAAGTTTATTAAGTTGGTCTTAAGTTAAATTTAGATAGCTTGCGTAGACATACATAATCAAGAATAAGAAGCAGTAGGGACTTTGTAGGCTTGAACGTGTCAATGGACACAGAGTTTTTAGCCTCTAAAGTTTGGAGGACAAAAACAATTACCACCTCAACTCCGTTTAATGAACTGCACCCCACTACGACAAAAGCAGATCACATCTGAATGATCAGGATCTCTTAATAAATCATAAGCCAATAAATAACACAATAAAAAATAATAGAAAAAACCATAACCCGTGTTTTGGTTTTCTTGTAGCTGAGTAATATTGTAGCCGATGTCAGCCAGCTCATAATAATGAATCGATTGCACCACATTCGCTAAAATCAGATTAGTTTAGGAGCTACGGTGAATATACGTCAAGAGGAACATATATCGCTAACAATGGAACCTTTCCTTTTGTTTTACCGCAATCAGATAAACAGAGAAATATCTAATTGAATAATTCATCCGCCGAGCTCTTGTCAGCGTCGGCGCCTCTGCTATCCTGCAGTCAAATGGCTCGGTGGGCGACGATGAAGAGAGGCCGGACGGAGCGTCACTTAATCCTTGGAAGACGGGACGCCGCTTGTGTAGTCACACCTTCCAGTAACTAAGTCAGAGGTGGCAACGCTGCTTCAACAGTCGACGATCTCAACCGGCGCAAGTATGGAACCCTAGGTAGGGTTACATATATCTGTGCTGTTTGGAGTTGAAATTTTAGGTCCGCGGAGTTCAGCGGCAAAGGGTTACTTCAAAGAAAGTAAGAAACTCTTTGATGCCACCCGTGATAACCCAAGGTTAGATTCTATTTCGGGCAACAAATCAGCATTGCCGCACACCGTGGCAATGCAGCCATTCGTCTGGGAATGCTTCCCTTTAACAGCGATTTGTTACAGTGTTTATATTAACTTATATATAACTTAGTTTATTTTAGTAATTAAATAATTATCTATATTTAAGAACTATTAACAAAAACTAAAATATATAGTAGGAACACTAAAATTAAAATAGAAACCTCTATTGAAGCCCGTCCAGCCTCACCAGACCACTGTCGCTGGGCATTATACCTGGAAGGCTGGCAGCATTATCTCGCTGGATACAGAGGCTAATCCTTTGAGCGAAGCAAGCGCCAGGCTTCCGGTCTCCTGTCGTGTCGACTAGGTGTTTTTTTATTTAATTTATTTATTTTAATATAGAGATAGATGAGCAATTTTTTAAAGTTAGTTTAGATAAAATTGAATAAATACTGTGAAAGAGAAATGGTAGGTAAAATACACGTATTGTAGGTACGTAGTCAACGTGAAACTTCGTTCGCTCTGCTGTGACGAAGTGTTTGTAATGCTGAGGCCACACCTGTGACATGACAATGTTACAGTTATAGGCCGTTTCATACAGATGCGACGATGGGTGCAAAGCGTTATTTGTGATGCGATACTGGTATTGTTAATGACGTCAAATATAGACAGATAACATAACTATGTAAGTATACTTATACACTAAAGTTGATATTCGTTAACTGCGTTATTTTTAACTCTTTTTTCATCTGTGGAGGTTGGCTATAAATGGCTATTCTTTAGTTGAAAAGCGGATGAAATAGGGATGATTGGAGAAAATTGAGGGAGGCCTACGCCGCTGATGCGACTTCCGTAGATAAATAATCATGTACTTTTTTTAAAAAGGACAGTTTTTATTATTTTTAAGTTATCTAACAATTTATGAATTTAATTATGTATCTATATTGTGACCTTAATTTTGTAATATGACGGGAGAACATAGGTTTTTTTTATTTATTATTATTATGTTTATAATAAGACTACAGCTGTTAGCTTCCCAAATATGATAAAATAACTCTATAAATAAACGCATTTGGCTACAGGCAATAACTTTCACATTATTACAGGTGTGGCCTAAGCATTGGCGAATTTTAACGCCAGCACAAAAAAAACACAACAAACAAACAACACCAACTTTCTGGCTAAATCACCTATTCCACGGAAACGACCTCACTTATCGGGTCACACCTGGAAACGAGCTAGTTCTGCGACGAGTCTCAATAGCTTTCACATGATTCTCTAACAGATAGAAAACAAACATTCCGAAATTTAGATTTTTGCAATCTGCTGGTCCGAACTTGCCTCTGTGATATTTTTCCTATTTTTAAATTTATTAAGCAGACTTGACACCCCAGTAGATCTAGGTATTAGATATATATTATTTTTTTTTTTTATCTCAGTAGATCTATGATGATATGTAGTCTAGTATCTATTATTAATTAGGTAGTCATAAATTTTTTTTTTTTTTTTTTTTTTTTTTTTTTTTTTTTTTTTTTTTTTTTTTTTTTTTTTTATTATTAATAGGTGAAGCAAAAACTTTGTACCCATTTTTACGAAATTTGCGCGGATAGAGGAGTACGAAATTTCACACACTTATAATAGTTTATATAGAGAAAAAGCGACGGATGCTAATTTTATAATAAACATTGAATTAATGTAAAAAAATACACATACTGCCATGTATTTACACACACGCACATATACTCTTTTGTTTATTGTTCAAGTCAAATGAACAGTGTAACCTTGGCGAAATCTGTGATTATAGAAATATATACTCTTTGACAACAGAACCTTAATAATGTTCAATTATAATTTAAATTAATTATTATGGTCGAATTTCGACCATGGTGACTACTAGTTTAATGTAATATTGCTTTAAAAAGTGTTTGGTAACGTGGCCAATAAGTTGTAATAATAATATTAGCATGTAGGCACTGTATGTATTTTAATTAATGTATGTTTATTAATTATTGCCTATGACAGGTAGATCGGTGCCGGTAGACCGAGACGCATTCACCGTGAACAAATTGAAGATATCTTGAAGAAAGGTCAGATAAAAAGCAGTTTAAATAAGCGTGTATGTATGAGAAGATTAATCAAATCAAATCATTTATTTGCTTAAAAACATGGTCAGTAAAAATATATAGACATATATAATATAAATATATTATTTTGTTTTACATGTTTTTTGCCCTTTCAGGCATGCAAATAGCAATTAATCTGAAAATCACTAATTAACAAAAAACTGTTTTTCTAAATTATAATGTAATCACAAAATAATAATGAAATTGATGGAGCGAAAAGTGTTTGTCAGGTTCGTAGCAGGTAGAGATCCATCATCTCTGCCTACCCCAATGGGAACAGGCGTGACAATACGTATGCGTGCATTATGCCACAGCAAACCATATTTATAGTCTTGCATACGACGAAAACGCGCAATTTGCTCGTTCCGCGTTTATATATATTTACCAATTGTAGTTACTAAGTATTGTTAAAGAAAAGGTCATAGGTTATGTGACAAAATGCGTATGTTGTAAATAAATCACTTGATACTTGCCGATGTGTGCCGTACATAATAGTAACAAAATTGCTCCTGACATAATATTGTAGTTGCTAGAGTTTACACTTTGCGACAGTGGGGCCCTCTATTATTTTTACTCTGTTTGAGCAGTGCTTGGATGTAATAGCAAATAGATTCAAATTTTGACTTAGTTAAGTATACTTATGTATGACCCTCAAAAAATGTTTTTCGGTGGAACTTAGTTTGAATTTGCATTTCATTTTCATTTGCCAGGTGGTAGGGTATTTTAGAAGGCTACCATCCCTGGTCTAGAGTATGCCGCCATAACAATCTTGAGTTGTGTTCTCCAGTCTCCCTTAAGAGAGCAGTAGCGCTTTTGTAGCACCTTTGGTGCTGCAAATGTCCATAGGCGATGATAACCGCTTTCCATCAAGGACCTGTAACTGCGATCGGCCCCAAGGTTGTCCGATACCCATGTTACCCATAACATAAGCATAACTTGCTTAGCTTGGGAATATAAATTGTGTGTGTCTTTGTCTGCCGATTTATTTATACTTATTTATTGTCTTCTGCAAATGAGCATCCCAACATCCACACATATTTAGGGCAGTGAAAAGGTCTTTGCCAGAACTGTAAAGTATTATTTCTTAGTCCTGTTAACTTTTTTAAGTAGCCTGCCTCCTATTCTCTTTCGTGAAGTGACGACCTATTGATTTTTTATTCATTAAATAGAAAGGAATACTGAGCCTTTTCATATTAGCCAGGATACCTTTTATGGGTACAAATATCGGGATATGTCGGTTTTTCAATTGGCGATGGCATTTGCATTTATTTATAAGTTTCAGTACTTTTTTATTTTTTATTGCAGGAGTACAGCGGTCAGGTAGACGGCCCACTTGATGGAAAGCGGTTACCGCCGCCTTTGGACATTTGCAACACCAAAGATGCTACAAATGCGCTGCTGCTCTCTTAGAGACTGACACCTTAAGGTTGTTGTGACGGTATATTCTAGACCAGGGGTGGTAGCCCTCTAGACAGGTAAATAAATACCCTACCACCTGCTGTGAATTGTATTGTCGCCTCTTACGCCAGGCCGCCCAGCCGCAGGAAATTGTAAGTATTCTTTCTCTGTTCCTGCACTGATAGACGTACTGTAGACACGATACTGTAGAAATTCCAAAATAATACCTGAGATCGTTTCAAAGAGGAATCGAACGGAGTATGCTGGGTATTGAACTAAGATATCGCGTGAAAAGTACAAATATCTGAAACAAACTAAACGGTAGCAGCAAAGTTAGAGTGGGCTGGTCCCACAGTAAGGGCCAGAGACAATAGGTAGAATCAAACATTCTGTTCTGGTACCCAGAGAGCAGAGAAGAGGTCGCGGGATGGAGTGCCTCTGGACAAGGATCGCGCAAAACAAAATGATATGGCCAAAGATGGAGGAGGCGTACATCCAGAAATGGAGAAACTTGAAAAAGTGAACATAAATTGTGTATGATGATCAAATAATAAAGGCTGTTTTTATTTTTACTCGTGGTCGAATATCAACCATAATTAATTTAAATTATAAGTTTCAACATTATTAAGGTTAAGACTATACTTCTATAATCACAGATTATACTGTTCATTTAACAATGGACAAAAGACATTTTTTTTTATTGATTTAATGTATTTTTTATGCATAATTAAAAAAAAAATTAACACACACACACTCTTTCTCTATACAAACTATAAGTGTGTGAAATGTCATACTCCTGCGTCCGCGCAATTTGCGTAAAAAGGGGTACAAAGGTTTTACTTCACGTATTAAAATAATGATTTTCTACAAACCGAGCGGTTTAATCACTACTGTTGCAGATTGTTAGGAAATATGGATTCCATTAAATACTGTAGATAACAGTAAACAAACCTCGAGAGCGTCTTTGTGACGCAAACATTTCGTGTTAATTATGTAAAAGCGGATACTTGAATTTCCGAAACGCACCATAAAGGTTGGAATTACTGTAAAAAATCCCCATTTTAATTCAGCGAGCCCGGAATATTTCCCCAATGATTAAAGCACGGAGGCACTCCACTCCCACTCCATTATGCGGAACTGTAATCACGAAACTATGCGAACTCCTACACAGGTACGTACACGTTGCAGGCAGCGTCACATAATGCAAGGGATATACTTAGATTGCAACTGGTGCGAGACGTAAACGCCAGTGCGGCTACATAATTATTTAAGTTAATGATATACTACACCTTTCGTGGCATAAATGATTTCTTTTTACTGTGGGCGCGAGAGGGAGGTGGCGATGTTCTCGCATTGATGTGAAAGGGCCAGCAATAGCCGGGGTGGTGCCTCCACGGCTCGGCGCGGCGCTCTTGGCTTTCGCCGCGGACAGCTTTTACATCTGGTCGGGGTATGTGCCCGCGCGCATTTATGTATCCCCTTCATGATATTTTTATGTAATGCTTGCTTCTAAATTAGTACATCGCGTGTTTGTAGAATTTTCTGGATGCTTCTGTAATTTTCATTGTTTTATGTCATCTATTTACTAATACGTGAAACAAAAGCACAGCAACAACTTTGTACACCTTTTTAAGAAAGTTGCGCGGACGGAGGAGTTTGAAACTTCACACACTTATAGTTTATGTAGAGAAGGAGTGCAGAATGTTAATATCAAAAAAAATGCATAAAAAATACATTAAATCAATAAAAAAACATAACACACTCCATGTATCTGACACACAGAAATTACACTCTTTTGTTTATTGTTAAAGTCAAATCAACGTCAACAAGTCCTAACCTAACAAAAATTAGTCAATATAATTGACACGAGTGTAGATATTACTGGTAGTAAGACAGCGTAAAGTCTACATTATTTTGATACTTGCCATGTTCATAATATGAATCTGAAAAAGCGGCCACCTTAGGCCTCCCGCCCTCAAATTATTGTCAAATGTCAAAGTCGATCATGTATATGTGACTGTGACATATTAGTTAGGTACTGATATCAGTTTAAAATAGGTTCGTCTTGCAGATATCTTGTAAACATACATACTTTGGCAGTAAAATGACTCAAATGAAAATTGTATTTAATTTACCTAATTAAAATGTGAAAATATCGGATAAGTACGTGGCTGTCCATGAACTACATATTCCGTAGAGATGACAACGGTCCATAGCTTTCACGTTCGGCTGTGAAATTCTTAAAAGACTTAAATACTCTACTTATATCTCAAAAACCACTTACACAACGGAAACTATTCAAACCAAAAATTACTATGAAACCTCAAATTTTCAGCTCATAGTTCTTTAGTTAAGGCCAAGGAGACACGATTTTGAAAGCTTTGTGTTTCTAATTATTAATTTAAATAATATAAGTTGATAAACAACTTTCATATTTCTGACTACCGATATGACGGCTATGGTATATTGAAAAAATATTATTTCAGCTTTCAGAAACCTTTCACAGCTTACTACTAACATCGGTTTCTGTGATGCTTCTTTATGGGCAAAAAATGCCTTAGTTAGTTACCACACTATAGACACGCGAGTTGGTTACCTTGCTAGCCTTCTTTTTATAGCGCGAGTACTGCAGACAGGCAACGGAAAGCGGTTACCGTCGCCTATGAACGTTTGCAACACCAGATATGTCACTAATGCGCTGCCAGCCTCGAAGAAATTTTATGACACCCTTTTTAAAAACCCCCATATTGTAGCGTTGTGGAAAAACCAAACGTTCTAGAGAACTGTTGCGTACAAGAGCGAAGCGGCTCTAGGCAGTAGGGATGAACGCCCAGCCGATGGCGTGAGCTGCGGTGATAAGAGGAAGACGAAGGCACCGATCCCATTTGCATCGGAGACGCTGTGGCCGTCTCTGACTTATTTATGGCGGATTTCTTGCAGACGATCGCGAAATGTGGCGCGGAATCAGACGACGATGACCTAACACCGCCAGGACTGAGGCAAAAACCGATAGTTGTGTGTATTGATTCATTGGTCGTATCGCAATAACTCTAATTTAACAATGTGACGTTGCTCCTTCTATTGAAAATATTCTTTACGGAAAAATATAAAAAGAACATTTATTTATCATCGTTGGCATTTTTGAAATATATTTTATTGCATGAGCTCCAAAGACAGCAGACGGCCCCCTTGAAGGAAAGCGATTACCATCGGATATGAGCAATTGTAACACCAAAGGTGCCACGAATGTGCTGCCGCCCTCTGAACGCATGGCCTGGCCCCTAATGATGGAAAACAACTCCAAGTTGTTATGGTGGCATACTCTATACCAGGGCTGATAGCCAGCCAGACGGACAGATACCCTACCACTTGGCTGTGGGTTGTTTTGTCACCTCTCACAACAGGCTGCCCCAAGCAGGAAATCGTATCCACAGCTGTAAACCTAAATACTAAAGTAAAAGTTTAGTTAAGTAATGCTTATAAAATCTATTAGATTGGTTTAATGGCTTGAAGTATTCAGTCCGAAACTTGCGTTTCAAAAGAGACGTGGATTCATATTGTTACAATTACCCAGTGCTGACGGTGAGGGAAGACATCGTGATGAATGTGGACATCGAGACAACTCATGTATCATACTCGCCAAGCCGCCTTGGACAAGCGTGACGGGTTCACTGCCCATTCCTCTAAAAATTTTGAGGTTCGAGCCCTTTATTATTAATCAACTTAATCATCAAATCGGATACTTTTTAAAACGTTGCAGCCTCATAGATTTGTAAAAGCGTAGAATAGAACTATATAAAGGTAGACGTATATAAGGGGGTGTAAATAAATGAAGAAACAACAGTTGGCCCGATACGAGTGCGAACGTATGACGACATAAGTATGTACACGTATAATAAATAAAATTGTTAGTAGATATTATGATGTTGGGGTGGGCTTATGCCAGCCAGGATCGTGGTGTGGCAGGCCAAGCCTTGGTGCCGTGGTTGTAATTTTGGGGAGATGGAAAACATAGGCGTTTTAATCGGTATGCGAGCTTCACACTACCCCACAAAAAATAAAAATGATTCATGATAAAGACAATAAGACGATATTTTAGTGTCTGGCTTTTGTTGTAAATACCTAATGTTAGATATCTTATAACATGTATCCGGTATACATATAGTAGGTATAATGTAAATTACGTGTTTCGTAAGAATAACGATAGTAAGTATATATGCATAATAAGTTTATACAGAGTAGGTATTTTTCAGATTATACTCTTAACACAACAGAAAGTCATCGGCATGATTTAGTTCATTTCACTGGTTATAGCAATTTCTATAATCATACAAGAAAATAATTTACACATTTTAAATGCATTATTATGAATTAACATTGACAAATCTTCTATTTTAAAATTTGGTTAGGGCTTTGGAATCATGCGAATCAAGTAAATAGGTACGTGTCACATGTATTTAATTATTACTTTCGGCACTCATTTGGGAGTTATATTTGATGAAGCTCAGAAAAATATTGTATTTTGTTATTGGTACCTATAAGGAATATGCTATTTACTTTGTCAATGTCAAAATTGTTCGAAAACTCACAATATATTTGAAGCATTTGAAGAGGTAAAGAAAAAAGTGAAGACAAAAATAAACGTCACAATTTGGCCAGTAGGTAAATCATTTATAATATGCTCTGTGGTTTATTGATAAGTAGTCTGTTGTGCAGAGGGGCATGTGCGTACATAGTACAGCAGAGTCTGAATTGAAAAATAAAATAATATTGGCTTTGGTAAAAGAAAGATATTAGAAGAGATATTTAACAAAGACAAAGAAAAATACTTTATACAGTTACAGAAAGAAGACCCTGCATATATATATATATATATATATACATATAAAACCTGATTTTAATTTTTTTAACAAGTAAGTTATACTTTTCTTTTCTTGTAGTTAATTTAATTGCAATGACTTTTATAGTTTGACAGTCTTCTATAATATACCTAAACGAAACTAATCATTTTACTTATCTGGGACAGTAATAAATGATATTTGTAATTAGTTTTAAATTCATGCTTTGAAAGTTCAAGTAATACCTACTTGAGATTCCAGTATAAATTCACAGACTGAGTGCCAAGCTCATTTCTTAAACTGCGGCTTTCATTTTTTGTACGTAGGTATATTTTTTTATCAGTTTGTATTATGTGAGTCGCAATTGGAAATAAATATTTTCTTTCTTCTTCCTTTTGATAAAATAGACAGAGTTATCCCACGGGAACCGTACATTTTTCCGGGATAAAAAGTAACCTATGTCCTATTCCAGACTATAATCTATCCCCGCACCTGATGTCGTCCACATATTTCGCATAATTATGTAATTTTGCGTGTTATAATAAAAAATGTACAAAAATTATAAGTTGTTTATTTTTAGTACGTATTACTATTTAAAATAACATTTGTAAATAGACGCTCTTTATGCGTGCATTGGAACGCAAACCAACTTGATTGATATTTTCTTTTTTTTTCCTTCCACCTATTTTAATATTATATAAACTCATTAGAGGAGTTTTTGGCTCCGCTTCTTCTCTTCAAGCCATAACAACCGACCAAACCATCTTGCGAAGCGGTGGTATATTAGATTACGCTCCCATAGAGTTAACTCTATCATTTATAATAACTATATACAAAATTTAAAAATATATTACTGCGCTAAACCCCGTTAAAACGTAGTTTTATTTAATAGACCATTTTCACTTGAACTATTGAAACTTTTTAAAATGCATATTTAAATTTACACGTAATATTTTTTCTTTGTTTTTTTGGTTGTCACTTGTAAGAGAAAATTTGTAAAATGTTTCGAAGCGAATATTTATTTATAGTTTAGATTTCGCTGTATATAATATTATAATCCGTAACATGAACCTAAATAAGGCTCGGGTACCTATATCTTGCACCGGATTGTCTGCATTTAAAAGAGTATATTTACATATGCTTTGAAATGAACTCCAATCCCGGCGTGCTCGGCGCACAGGCGTCGGCGCCATTCACGCGCCCTCCGCCTCCGCCTCCGCCAGCCACAAAAGCACACATGCTGCTGCATACTTGTCATAAACTCTACGTACATTATATGCTCGCATATAATGGGTACAATACTCGCGTCTTTCAACGACGGTAGGTATGCCTATGTTAAAAATGTCTTCCAGCAATAATCCTGTATGATGTTTGTGATAGATAATAGGTAAAGTTTTGCAGTGTGCTGGTTAATCTCTGAAACGTCTGGACCAATTTTGATGGGAATTTCACTGGCAGATAGCTGATGTTATAAGGAGTAACTTAGGCTACTTTTCAGGGTTCCGCGAAAGAAAACCATGCGTACATAGTTGTTTATATAAAACAGAATTTTAAAATACCATAGTATTTTAAAATTTTCATCATATGAATAATTTTAAATAGTTTTCAAACAATAATTAATTAATTTTCTGCTTGACTCCTTTAGAAATGATGACGACATCATTTTGTAACAAGAATTGTAAAACCACGAAGTTTTATAATGTTTGAGTTTAAGTTTTGAATGTTTATGATTATATGGATTATTAGGATATGCTCGCGACTTCGTTCAACTTGACTTGAAATTCCCGCGGGATTCCCGGGATAAAAAATCACACATTTATCATACATTTATTACCTAAAATTTGCCATCGATCAGCGAAGAAATCGCATTGGAATTCCAATTTCATTTTCAATCTGGCCGTCTAAATAATTTCCAGAAAAATTCCCGGGAAATTTAAGCCTTAAGCATAACTTAAGCCTAAGAATTTGCTGATGATCACTGAAAACGGCATCAAATCGACCCGGTAGTTTTAAGTCTAAGTAATACATATAGCCAAGATTTACAGACAGACGAACAAAGTTCGCCAAAGTTACAACGTTCCGTTTTATTAGGGTAAAAGCCGGATAGTTGCCCCACTTTTCGAAAAAGCTTTATATTTTTTAAATATGAACTTGCTGAAAATGATTCAGTATGTATCTCACAACATAGGTCTTTTATCTTCTATAAAAACTTGTTTTTGTATACATAGTTAACAATGGTTTTGAATAAATACTGTTTTATTTCATCTCTCGGAAGAGGGATAGTTGCCTACTATGGCGGATAGTAGACTAGGGTGGAAAATGCTTCAGGGGATACTTGCCTCGTGGGGGGATAGTAACTTCGGTATGATTTTTATTTTGGATAGCAAGAAATTTATATCAATTTATTATTTATTATTATAATTTTTATTATTTATTTAACAGTCTTTTTAATTTACTGAGGTCTTTTATTAAATACTATTCAGCTTCAATATATGACTTTACTATTCTTTTTTCATTCTCAAAGCCAAGAACAGGATATTTTCCTAGAAAAGACAAAAGATACAATAAGGTCAGATAAAAAGGTAGTAGGTAGATAGAATTTTGTACATATACTGCTAGGTATACATACACCTTTAAATCAAAAATATACCTTGAGTTAGCAGTTACCATTTACTCTTTTCATAGCGTTCGTAAGGTTCGAGAGGATATTCCGTATATTCGAGAAATTTCGCTGATACCTTTTTTGTCTCAATTCTTCGAAGGCAAGTGCTAAGCTATCTGTCCAGTGGATGTTGCGTTGCACCACCCCTGGTTTTCGCTTATATTTGCGAGGCATTTTGCTTATCTAGAATAAATAGGTACATAAAACAGTGAAGTAGATATTTATTTAATTTACACGTTAGAGTCAAAGTGAATTCGAATAAAACAGCAAAAAAATCCGTCTTTGCTTGTTATGAAATTTTTAGTCACTCTAGGGGTAACTATCCGCGACAGTAAGTAGGGCGATTATCCTTTTTGATGTGGATACTTGCCCTTTTTATTTGCGAAATAAATAAAAATTATTTAGCAATAAAACATAATAAACTATGTAATTTAAACTCTAATGCATGCAAAGAAACAAAAAGTTGACTGAAACCACGATCAGTAATAAAAATATACAACAGAAATTACTTGCCAATATAATTATAACGCCTGACAAAGTTTTGCTGCGGAAGATTTTTGCTCACACGGACAAAACACATGCGCCTATTCCGATGGCTTACACGAAATTGAGGCCTGCGGGGTGGTCGCTACTTATTTTAGTAAAGCACCAGCACAACTTATAATCTTAACATAGTTTATTAAAGACCGGGGCATGTATCCGACCGAGGCAACTATCCGTCTTTTACCCTATATTTTAAAATATTTTTTTAGTTTCTGACAGTTATTATTTGTAAGTAAATTGATTAAACTGTCACTTTTTCCGTCTGTCCGTACTCCACAGCTGGGAGGGGCTTCGCAGCCGCGCGCCGTGTGGTGTACTACACGACATGCACTTCGTATTATATATTACGGGTACATTACCGACGAGCGTTGCTTTGTTTTGTAAATATTTAGGTACACTTAGCTTATATTTTTCTTTGCCTATGCTTTTTAATTTTATTGCATCATATAGGTAGGTATAATTATATTGAAGCGAGTGCTATGATATTGGACGTGAAAAATATAACTTCGATCTTAAAACTGCTTTTATTTTCACCTCAGGAAGTATCTTCAGTGGTATAAAAGTCCCTCACTTAACTGAAATTAAAATCCGTGTCTTTTTTACATTTTTGAATTCTAAGCAATGAGAGCGAGCTTTATAATTACACACCTCTTATTAGTTAGTCGTATCCTTACGTCCTGACTAACACAGCTGTATAGGTATTTTTTAACAACAACAAAAGTAGATCATTAAGTAAGTACTTGACTAATGAAATTTGAATAAATTAATAAGGAATTATGATGATATAAAAATAATAAGCATAGCTTAGGTCAAAAGACGTTGTTGCTATATTTTTCTTAAGGTAGCACTTTCAAACGTCAAAAACCAAATGCCAAAAGATTGACCCTGAATTTGATCTACTTTTGATTATCAGAGAATTATTTATTAAGATGTAGTTAAATAGCTTTAATCAGTGTAAACTGGAGGAAAAATAATCATGATTACCTATGGTTTTCTATTTTGAAATAAATAAATAAATACTCAACTGTAAAATTTTACCACGACATGCTTGTATTTTGTTGAACATAATTAGATGAATCACACCTCGGCGGGTCCTGAAGCTGGAAGCCCTCGCGATAATCTGTCACAATCCCCTCGAACAGTGTTCTTGGCTTTTGTACACTAATATTAGTTCGAGCTGGGCTGTATTGGACTATACTCGTATGAGGTTAGAGTCCAAAATTGGCCTCGCAAATAATTAAGTTGTCCTACAGGGCTGTCGATCGGGAAAATTGCTTCCGATCAAATTAACTTCCGACCTAGGGTTGCTGCCTTAACCAGTTAATGCATACTCTTGCGTATTTGTAATATTACCTTTTGTTTAGATGTTTAGTAAGATAGTCAATGGATTGTTACAATCTTTATATAATTATAGCAAATTTAATTAAAGCAATATTTCGCTTTTAAAAACTGAGTTGTTCTGACTGATTTCTTTCGACGTGACATTTTAAGTAGCAGTAGCAATTTACGGGGATAATACATCATAATTTAACTTTTGAAAAAAAAAAACACATTCTATAATGTTTCAACATATTGTATAAAGTACAGTTTCTATTTAATTACTCATATTTCTAAATATAAGTAATTTGTATGTAACATGCAAATAAATTTGAAATAGAAAATGTGAAAAAGCAACTTTTGCATATTATCTGTCCTAGCATTACAAAGAGGAAACATGTGTATCTCTAAATGTTTGTAAAGAATAAACTCAAAAACTACCGGACTGATTTCAAAAATATTCACCATTAGAGTGCTACATTATGCCTGAGTAATTTAGGCTATATTTATTACTAGAAAATCAAACTTAAAGTAATCCAAGGTGCAAAAAAATAGTGTTTGAGTAAATCCGGGCATTACTCTAGATTCACAATAGTTAGACCCGATAGGTGGCGCTGGAATCAGATTATAGATTTTTATTTTTAAGAACAGGATAATATCTGCTGGCACCACTGTATTCTGTATATATAATACAAAATTATAATTTTCCAAATATTTAGGTATCATGTTGTAGGTAGTACATCGTTCAAACATGCTTAACGTTTCTCCTGCACGAAGGAGGTACATTTCGCTTACATTATTGTTACACAATCATTTCATAGTTTTACATTTTGTAATTAGCTTACTGCAAATGCAGATAGGACAATTAGATATTGGTTTAAAGCAATGAATATTTCGTAAGTAGCATGCACGTGCTGCCAGCCCTATGCGCCACTTACGATATTAGGGTGCGCTTGTTCCTCGTGTAATTTGATAATTCGCACATCGGCCGCCATTTTGCACCATCCCTTCATCTGTTAGGGTTATTATGTATTATTTATTACTTAATAAATATTTATGAAGTGAATTATTCTCTATCAATATAAGTACCTAATGGTAATATTTTATTGCACAACAAGGCAACAACTCGTAGGCAGAAAGTTTGCACAATGGTTGTTTTATCGCTAAAGAGTGTCTTTTCCTAGTGTAAATTCAAGTTTTATACTGCTTATAGGTAATTCTTTAAAATTACCAATATAATTGAGAATCCAGGACAATCTTCTGCCACACTTAACGTTATCAAAAATTTGGTGGCCACGAAATGTTGTTAGTCCGCCATACTAATCCACAAGACATAAGCAAGAAGTTTATTGCAAGTGTAAAATCAAGACTAAAGACAATATCTTTTTTGCGGATTCGGCAGTAATTTGTAGTTGTATTCAAAATATATCTATAATTAATTTTATTACAGACTAGATACCAAGTCACTGCCAGACGGAAACGTGTCCAGAAGACTGGCGTCATTGCCATTTGCCCCACTTTACATGTGGTAAAGTTGATTCGCTGGGAGAAGTATATTATACACCAGCCGTTTGGTAGTTATCTGGTATACAGTCTCCAATTACAGTCTAACCTATTTCTAATAGGTTGTTTGGTTCATCTTCTAGAAGTTTAAAATTAATAATACGGATATTGAAGTGCGAAGTAAAAAATGATTTAAATTCTCTTATATAATTCAGTGAAGTTTTCCAGCATAACTATTTTGAAAGGTACTATACCTATCATTTGGATATTAGTTCGCATCTGCCTCTTTCCCGTGGGGGGCGAATTATCCAATCAACGGCGAATCCTCCTTTCAGGGGAACGTCATCCAGTTTAGATTGAATAACAGTATGTAACAAGGCGAAGTGAGTTTATGTATGAAGCAAATCGTGGCGAAGCTAAGAAGATGCATTTACGAATATGTTTAGGTTTTACCTATGTGTAGGTGCTGAATGTGCCTACTAATCATACATTCTAACTATATAAGAAAATAAGATATAATTTGTTGTAAAAATTATATTGACACGGTAAACGCAAAAATATGACAAAGAAACAAATATATACAAAAATGGAACATGTCAGTACAATATAGAATTAAAACTGGTGGTTATCAAAAAAAGGTTATATACTTTAACACTATGTTCACGTAGTATTTAAGACTTCTGTATATAATATGGTCTTAAGTTTAACATGCATACATACATACATATTATCACGCCTTTTTCCCATGGGGGTAGGCAGAGACTATAGATCTCCACTTGCGACGATCCTGACAAACAACTTTCGCTTCATCTACTCATTGACCTCTTCATACATGCACGTTTATTTGATACGCTTTTCACCTGACGTCGTTTTAACACTTCTGTTATTTGATCATGGTGTGTACGTCGTGGTCTACCGGTACCAACTCTACCATTCACAATACTCTCATACACCTGTTTTGTGATTCTATTTTTATCCATCATCTCTACATGCCCAAACCAAGTTTAAGTTTAATCTTAAATAATTAATCAAGTAAAGAACACTCGTCGTCTTATTTTGTACTTACTTCTCTCTGAAGCTCTCGCCAGTGGTGCCTCTTCCCTTCCAGCGGAGTATCACCGATGCACCACACAACTTATATCAACCCCTACTCCTCCTGATCAGAGCCGTTAGGTTGATAGTTCTTTAGATATGAGGTTGTAGCGAACCTGTATGTGTTCACCCAGTTCTTTGCGATTTGATCCTAGATTAGTTAATTTACTTCAAGTACGTAATAATAAAAATATATTTTTGTTTGACGTTTTATTGGTCTCCCTTGGTAACACCACATAGCATAGATAATGAACTTAAGCAATAAAAAGATAAAATTGACACAGTGAAAGCAAACATCAACAATAACTGAATTATATATGTATGTATTATTACTTATTTATGTGGTATACATGTCTTCTTCTTCTTCTTTTTTGAAGGGATTATGGCTCCAACGCAGTTTGCATTGATTTGGCCAATGTCACAGTAGGTGGTAAAATGTCAGGTGCATATAAGAATATATAATAAAAAAAGAAAAATTTGGCCGGTGATCTTTCAAATCACTTTCTGGGATCCTGAGGACAACACAAAACATAGAATGTTAAACTAACTACATTATAGGTAAATATTATTTATTGTTAAAAACTTTGATAATATATATACATGCCTACTATCAGCTAGGGTGAGAAGAAAGTCCAAATTGACAGGTCGGGGAAAATTTTTGTGTAAGATACTGTAGAGGGGGGTAACTATTTTAGGACATTCGAAAAAAATGTGGTGGACAGAACCTTCAGCTAAGCCGCACTCACAGATAGAATTATCACGAATCCTTAATTTTGCAAGAAATACAGAAGAGCAACAGTGGCCAAGACGTAATCGAATAATAGTTGATATAACTTTCTTGGGTAGTTTTCTATAGCTGAAGAACCAAGGTTTGGGACGTAATGTTGGTTGCAAACTACCATAGTATCTGCCAACAGTCAGACGGGACTGTTGCCAGGTACCATTCCAAGTCTCAAACATCTGGGGCCGCGCGAGTAAGCGTAAATCGCGGGGAAAGCATTTATTATACTTGTTACTACCTGAACAGACAGCTTCCTTGGCGCAACAGTCGGCAATCTCATTTCCACCGATTCCACAGTGACCTGGGATCCAGGCAAGAACAATATCTAAGCCAGATGAGTGGCAACGAAAGAGGGCTTCCTTTATTTTTAAAGAGATGACAAAGTTATTTTTCGCATGTAAAGGTAATTTTGAGATATCCTGAAGTGAACTTAAGGAATCAGTAAAAATGATAGATTTACTTATGTTATGGGATTCAATATAAAGGATGGCTTCTAAAATAGCAATTGATTCGCCGGTGAAAACAGAGGTAGGAGGAGAAATTTTGAAATTTAAAATAATTTTGTATTTGGGAATCCAAATAGCTGAACCAACCGAACCGTTTTCAGATAGCCTTGATGCATCGGTGAAAAATTGGAGGTGATTTGGCCAACGATCTTGAGTAATTATACAAAATAATTGATTAGCATTTGGGGAATTTTTGTGAATATCTAGATTTAGAATTACATTAGGTTTATAAACAAGACTTTCAAAGCTACATTCAAAAATAGGATTTTTATAATTTTGGAAAATGCCAGTACGGAGATCTACTAGTTTCTTATATGAATTTATAAGAAGTGGTAGACACTTGTGAGTCCAATAACTAGATGTGAACGAGATTTGAAAGAGTTGGTCTAAGATACCTAAAAGGGGATGGTCTGAGAGCTCTATCACTTTATAAAAGAATCTGTCCGACAGAAGCTGCCTGCGCAGAGCAAGAGGGGGGTCTACACACTCAACCTGGAGAGCATTTGTTGGAGACGATTTCATTGCGCCTGTGATGATTCTGAGGCATTTGGCTTGTATGCGTTCCAGTTTCAGAAGGGCGGATTTATTGCAGGGTTCCAGTATGAAGCAAGCATAGTCAAAATGGCTGCGGATGATGGCATTATAGAGCAGTTTTTGGCAATAGGGGTGAGATCCCCACCTAACGCCTGACAGGGCTCGAATCACGTTAGTGTTTTTTTCCGTTTTCTCGCAAATATAATTGAGGTGGGGGAGGCCTGAAAGTTTGGAATCGAGAATGACACCTAGAAATTTAACAGAATTAGAAATTTGGATTGGATGATTGTTAATGTGAATGTCTAGGGCAGGGATATCTCTTTTGCGGGAGAATATTACAGCCGAGCTTTTTGAAGCGGAAAGTGACAAACCGTGCTCTGAAAGCCATGAGTTAAGATAAAAAAGAGCTGAATTAAGACGATTTGAAGCATCACTGAAAGAGTCAGAGGTGGCGTATAGAGCAATGTCATCGGCATACTGAAGGACTTTGCAAAAGCAGCTTACAGATGATTCTAGATCCGCCGTATATATGTTATATAGGATCGGGCTGAGGACAGAGCCTTGGGGTAAGCCTTTCCAGACAAGACGCGGGGGAGAGTCGATTCCCGAAACGCGGACGGAGATTGATCTCTCCATGAACATATTGGTGACAATGTTGACAATCCTCGGGGGGATACTCAGATTGTGCAACTTCTGCCTGAGTATTTGAAGGTTGACGTTGTCGTATGCAGAAGTGATGTCTAAAAAGACTCCTACGACATGCTCATTTCGGGAAAAAGCTAATCTAATGTCTGAGGTAATAAGGCTGAGACTGTCTATTGTACCTAAACCTCGTCTGAAACCAAACTGGCTATTGGCTAGTATGCCTTTGCTTTCTATGATCCACTCGAGCCGATTTTTAATTAAGTGCTCCATAATTTTAGCAAGGACTGATGATAGGGCTATAGGTCTATAAGCATCAGCATCTGAAGCATCCTTGCCAGGTTTTAATATGGGGATAATTATCTGCTGTTTCCAAGACTCTGGAATGGATGCGGAAACGAAAATGTGATTAAGAAGATTTAAAAGGAAATGTTTAGAAGATTCACAGGATTGTATTACAAAGGAATAAGGAATGCCATCTACTCCAGGAGAAGAGTCTCGGAGATGATCTAGGGCAGCACATAGTTCTGCAAAAGAAAATTTAGAGTTCATGGGGTTCAACTCATCAGAAGGGGAACAGCTGATGGGAGGACAAGGTTCAAGGGGAACAAAAGGGGGTGCCAGTTTGTGCATGAAATTGGGAAGCCAGGAAGATGGACACTTGGAATTGATATTATTGTCGTTCTGGGACTTTCTAAAGGTTTTTATTTTCTTCCATACCATAGAAGCTGGGGTCCTGGGCGAAAGGGATTCGCAGAAAGCTTGCCAACCTTTTCTTTTCTTAGAACGCAAAAGTCTTTTAGAGGAAGCAGAAACTTTCTGAAATTCTAAATAGTTTTCATAAGTGAGACTTCTGGTAAATTTAATCTCTACTTCCTTGCGTTTTTTTACTGAAGCGGAACATTCAGAGTCCCACCAGGCGGGGGAGGGAATTTTATTTTTTACCGAGTTTTTTAAGGGTATCGATTCTTCAGCTGCAGATGTCAATGCAGATACATACTGATCATATAGGGAAATAAAATTTTGAAAGGAAACATCAGGCAGAGAGTTTAATTTACTTTGGACTAAGGAAGAGAACTTATGCCAGTCAGCTAGTGAGAGCCTAAACTTCAAGAGGGGGTTTGGAGTGACAGGAGGGGGAGAAGAATCAGGCAAGGAACAAAGAATAGGAAGATGGTCACTCCCGTAAGAGTTAGGAAGAACAGACCATGAAAGAGAGTAGGCTATGGAGGGAGAGGACAAAGTAAGGTCTGGGACACTCGGATTTTGAAGGGGAGAAACTCTGCGGGTAGGAGTTCCATCATTAAGGATGCATAAGTTTAGGTCATTTAGAATATCAAGAAATGCTGGAGCAATAGGATCACAGGATGCTGAACCCCATAAAGTGTGGCGGATATTTAAATCTCCTAAAATGAGGAGAGGGACAGGGAGATGATATAAGAGAGAGAAAAGTTCTTGTATGAGGAGAGTGTTGGGATGAGGAATGTAGACAGACACAAATGTTATATTAAGACAACGGACAGCTACAATATTAATATCAGGTGAGTGAGGGGGGAGGGTGAGACGGGAGAATGTAATATGTCTTCTTACAAGAATAGCACATCCAGCCCAACCATCCGATCTGTCATCTCGGATACATGAAAACCCAGGTACTCTAAATAGAGAACCAGGGCTCAGCCATGTTTCAGAGAGGGCAAAAAGGCAAGGATTAAACCGATTAATTAAAAAGGATACTTCATGTTTTTTATTATTAACACTACGACAATTCCACTGTAGGACCTTCGCCATTTTGAATAGAAGAGTTTATAAGAGAAGTAATAATTTTTTGTAACATATCTATGACATTGTACGGTTGTATATCACCACATTTAGAAAACATATTAATAAGAGCTGTTGACAAAATTTGAGCTAAATTATCATTAGGTGTAGGGATATTAGGGGAGTTATCGCCAAGAGCACAACCGTTTGGAAAAGAGGAAGGTGGAGGAGAAACAATATTGGCATGAGCTAAGTGATCATATGATTTACTTAGCTCCTGTCTAGGTTTTCTATGTATGTAAACAGTTTTCCTATATGAAGAAGTTGAAGCAGACTGGACAGAACTGGGGGAAGGATCAGAGCACATAGGGGAGGGTACAGAATTCAGGGGAGGATAGGGCATGTAGGCAGGTTTGTTTGAGATTGTTGAGGAAATATCAGCATAGGAAGTTCGAACAGGTTTGAATCTACGAGCTGCCTCAACATATCCAATATTTTCATGGGACATAATAACTTTGATGTTTCTTTGGCGTGCATGCTCAGGACATCTAGAGTCAGTGGCTGTATGATTACCCGAACAAAACAAACAAGAAATTTTATCTTCAGGTACTTGGCAAGAGACATTTTCATGCGGGCCAGCACAGCGAGAACAGCGTGGATTGGATCTACATTTGTCTCGAATGTGTCCAAAACGGCAGCATTTAAGACACTGTATAGTGGGAAGAGTGTATGTTCCAACAGGTAAAGAGAGGTTGCAACAATAAACATGGCTTGGGAGGAATTGGCCTAAAAAGGTGAGAACTACAGTACCAGTCGGTTCCCAGCAGGTGGTGTCTTCTACACGTTTTTTTTTATTTAGTCTACGTGCTTTAATTACTACTGTAGACTCTGGACGGCACTCAGTCCATGAAACCAAGTCCTCCAAAGTCCAATCTAGGGGAATTTGATGAATTACACCCATACGGGTAAGATGAAAACGGGGAATTAGTGCTGTAAGATTATTTAACTCTAGAACAGGGAGGGATAAGAATGAGTTAGCTTCCGAAAATGTTTTAAAATAAATGGAAACTTTGTTTCTACCTATATTTTTTATTTCTTCAATACCTGGGACTTTGCTGTTGTAAATAGCTTGAGCTATCTTGAGGGCACGCATGTTGTTGGATGATTTGGGCAGGTCACCATCGGGACCCGAAACGTGAACAATAAAAGGGCCTGAGTCAGTTTCAGAATACCTGAGGTCTGAGTTTGCCTCAAATCCAGGTCTGGTGTATGTATGTTGGATGGAGGCTGAAGGAGGCAAAATTCTTTTCTCGGGAATTTCTGAAGAAACCTCTAAAGATCGTTTAGCTCGCAATTTTTCCGTAGTTTGGCCAGTAGCGTGAGATTCGCCCACTTCCATTCCTAGAGAATGTCTCCCCCTATCAGGAGGGACTTTCTCTCCCACAGACTGCGGCATTTATAAAATAAAGTACTTACCACTAATAATAAACTTAAAAATAACCAGCACCAACAAATAAATGACAACACAAAGCCAGGAAAACAGAAAAACACGAAAGAAAACTAGGAGAAATTCGCCAAAACGTGTTTCCGCGGGAATGTCACCTGTCACTTTTCTATACATGTCGATAGCCTTGACTATTCAAAAAGCAATAAATCATCATTGACAAGCATATATAATAGACAATATTCATTCATAGACAAAACCAGGGTATTTTCGGATAAATACTTTTTAAGATGCCGTAGTGCCACCCAACAATCGTCACAGTTAGGCACAACGTTTGTCTTTGTGCGTGGTCATATTTTACCGCCATTTATATAGTTTATTAAGAAATTATAGAAACCAAATAAATATCGAAATTGGCAAGCTTTTATTAATTGAATTTAATGTTAGCATCGATTTTCGGTTGAGATATAGGTAACTACTCTGTGGAGGCAATGGCGGCGATGGTGGCTTTTACCGTAATTGCTGCTGGAGCGGAGTCCATGGCATTGTCATGATCACTACAACACGGCCGCAAACAATAAACTACGAGACATGCAGACGATATCTTCTCTTGTTTGTTGCCTATTGCCTATGTTTATTTTCTAAAATAAATCTCTTTTGAAGAGAATCACGTCGAGGTCACCACTATGCACATATCGAGGGCATAACATATAGGTGTATACGCAAAAATGCTATTTTTTTGTTGTGCCTACTTAAAACTATGAATGTTACAATTTAGAAAGTCTTTCAATTTCAACCTTATACAATCAGTAGTATTGTTTTTGTCACAATTTTGTCCCTTGTGTAAAACTGCACTTTTGTCTCTACGCCCATTTGTGAAGCCCTAGATATGTGTGTGTGGTTAAGGTTGTTATTAATAAATGTGTGTTCTAGAAAACTAAGATAACGTATTCACTATATGTAGTACATTATATTAGAATGAGTACGCGTGACAGGTATGGATGATGGAAGACAACCGCCACTCGGAGCACGTTGCACGACGTTCGATGCAATGCGCTGAGTAGAAGTAGAGGCCCCCCCCACAGAAGGTTTTCTTATGCTGAATATAAGTAATATCACTTACGAAATCACTCTCAAATCTACGGTAATTTAAATCTTTTGCTTTTCTTGGACATTAAAAGTGACTTTCCTCTAAGCTATAGCTTTATATTGGTGGAACTAGACCCCTAACATAAGGTCCAGAGTGCTTAGCGAGCTATAATTGAAATTCGAAATAAAACGCAAAAAGTACATTAACCAATAAAGCTCGTAAGCTCGTGGTGGTTACCGATGGAAACGACGAGTCCTGCAGTGGAGACCGCGCTTTAGTAACAGTGGCGGTGGCCCTCCAACCTGGTGAATTGTGTCTGAGCAAATAAGTTAAAAAAATAAAAAGACAATGAAAATAAAGTTATAGTAAAAATGTGATAGTATTAGGGATAGGATAAAAGAAAATGCACAAAAAATGAATAAAAAAGCTTAAAACATGAAAAAGGCGGACAGATCTTTTTAGTCCGCGGGGGAATTATAAAACAAAAAAAATCCCGGTGGATTGACCGCCGGTTAGGGCTGGATAAAGAAATCGGAAGACCAACATATGTGGTGTAAACTTAAGGAGGTCTTGGATCCTGACGTTAACAAATAGATAAAGATTTTCTTAAGTTTTCGCGACTTGTACACATAATAAAACTACGTTTTAACGTTTCGGATGAAATCTGATCGGATCTGAAAAGCGGCCGAAACGTCGGATAAACCTAAATAAAATAAATTACGGCGATTAAAACCGTTAAAACGTAGTTTTATTAAATAGATAAAGAGCCAGTAGTAACTGAGAAAAGTGAGTATGGCATACATGGGGAAATAAACGCATATGGTGGTGGTATGGTTACGTTGCTGAGAATAAAGATTCTGTTTCGAGTATGATGTGTAAGAAGAAAAAATCTAGAAAAACTAGAAATGAGAATAAGGGAGATATTTGTACAGCAAAGGTGGCAAACAGGCAGACGGCCTAGTTCATGCAAAGTAGTTACTGTCACCTGTAAGCGTTTGCAACAGGGACGGTGATGCCAACGCGTTGCCAGGGGACAAACTGTAACGATTTTAGTATGGCTCTACCACCACGTCAATAACTATGTGTTTAACTGACATTTGGCAGATGGCGGTGCGGGTCTATCTGTTGTTATGCGCAATATACACACAAGCATGAGTTGTATTTAAATCATAAACTTAACAAAACATGTATACTGTTTATTCTAAGGAGGTATATATTATATTTACAAATTAAATAGTTTTTAAATTAAATTCATAAAATGTTCGGATCGGTTTAGTATTAGGTACGCCAAAAGGAAGGTTTGCATTGAAAATGAGCACAGCAATGAGCTGCGTGCAAAGTTTGTTTGTTGAAAATGCGGCATACGAATTCTCAAAATATGTTTTTGTTTTTAAGATATATCAGCAAATTTAGTCAGCAAACGTCACTTTTTGTCAAATATTTTTTTTGATTCTTTCTTCGTTTTTGTTTTTATTCTTTGGCGAGCCGAACGTGGGCACTCGCGCTAATAGCCCGATCGCCGGAGAGGTGGGGGGGCGGTCGACGGCCATTCGGTGTCATTAGTCCGAGTACACATAAACCTTCGCTGCGACCAAATCAACTTAAGGACTGCTCGCCGCATTCATTCCTAATTACAGACGTTAAAAGACTTTTATACAATCCGTCTATGGTATTTTCCCACTAGCTACTATATTTATGTAGGTACCTATATACTTTAATTTAATTTAATTTTTTTTTTTTTTATTTTTGAAGTGATAACTTCTTATGGGAGGGTAAACAGCTTCGTTACATAACGCGTTACGGCACCAGTCTATCTCGATTCCCTTCCTCTCACGCATATGGTAGCGGTATGCAGGCTAAGTTATCACTTCTGTCGGGCGCCCGAGACGCACACGTTTTTTTATATTATATATTATTCACATGAGACTCCAATACATACACCCTGATTATGTTCGAACATAAACTAGAAGGTGTGCAAAAAATGGCGAAATCCCCCCGCGTACGCCGAGATGGCGCAGGGTCCCCCAGGGCCAAGCACTACCGGATATTACAAAACGCTCTCCATTAAAACCCTTTAACTATTCCAAGCTTTCGTTGAGTCGGAGTGTACTTGCATTACCGTCATTGTTTTCCCACCTGATGATGGGGTGGCATGGGGGAAGACGGGGGGGGGGGTGGAGGGGGCGTCATTACCGGGACATCGTTACTGGGCGGAACTGCGCTGTTAGGTACAGACAAAGGCCCTGCTTGTTATTTACCATACCATTTTTCAGATATATAAGACGGACGGTAGCTGGCTTAGGGCTTTAAAAAAATATCTACTTAATTTACATCTACCTATACTGTAATACATCTGTAAATGGTTCGAGTTTGTATAATGTATAACAAAGAAATCTATAGCTAATGTTATAAAATTCTAAAATGCAGTGTCTGTATATTGAAGCTTTAAAAAAACATCTGGAATAGACAAGACTATATAAACGAAGGAGAATACCATAAAAAAAAAATCTTGTCTGTTTGTTTTAGGATTCATGTAAAAACTACTGGTCCGATTTCGATGCGGTTTTCGCGGGTTGATAACAAATTCTTAGATTTAAATCCGTTCTACTTTTTGTCCTAGGAATCCCGCGTGAATGTTTCTAGGAATTATTTAAAATGGCCAGATTAAAAACTAACTATTAACTATTTCGAATTCCGATGTGATTTTTTTACTGATCGATAAAAAATTATAAATAAAATCCCGGGAACGGTTTGTCGTAGTTCGGGTGCATAAAATCAGTTTATACCGACACAAGAATTATTTTTTAAATGCTGCGGCCCTTTGTGTCACGGGTATCCCGCGGGAATTTTAAATCAAGCATGGAAGAAGTCGCGGGCATGTCTTAGTTCCTGCCTTTTCTTGCTTAATATTGGTTGTATATACATTTTATGTTATCAATATTTGTAAATTTATTCAACTATTTGTCACTATTTTTTCATTAGGTAATATAAATACCTATTTGTTTAATTGACTAATATTATAATAATATAATGTATAGCTCAAGTGGAAGATTAACATTAGTCTAACAATACGTCATTTTGGCTGAGTTTGATCCAATTTTTAGGGCATATATGTATCTCTTTTCCTGACCTTGCATTTTCAGTAATTCTTTTGTTTTATATTAATATTGAATTGTAGCCGTGGTGCTCTGTATGCGCATAGACATTTGTCGGAACCCCTGATCAGCGACTAAGCTTTGTTTTATTATTATTATACAGACGTATATGGGTGGAGGCTGCCCGTCCGCCGCGTCCCCAGCCATCTCGTTCGTTAGCAAATGCATTTCGTAATGAGCGTTTTATGCTGCGAACGTATAAATATATAAAAGCATCGCCAAGCAACGGAGGCAGCGCCCCTCCCCTCATCCTCCAGCACGGCTGCAGCGACAGCCATGCTCGGCTGCAAGGGCAGTGGCAGGCCGAGGGACACCTTGAGGCGTGCGATGAATCTGTGTCGAGTATCGATAATACTATCGAATTAAAGTCAAATTTAGGTAGTCATTCATAGTCTTTAAAATAATTACCTAAGTATTATGTATTAGCGGTCAATCATTACTATATCAATACTCGAGACATTTGTTCCAATAAACAGTTTTTTAATCAGCAAACAAACACATTGTAACTACTCTGGCCATAAACACAGTAACGTAGGAACCTTTTGAACTCTTTGTTTTGAATTTAGAAAGCGTTTAATATGTTAAAAACTTGTTTTGATTTCCAGCAAATCGCATAAATCCATAGGTATGTAACTAGACAGATAAAAGCCTACACCATCATGGCCAAGGTGGCCATTTAAAATATTTTTTATTGATACTTCAATAAATATCTACATATTATTTTTAGCACGATCCAGTCTCCCTTGAGAAAGCAGCAGCGCATTTGTAGTACCTTGGTGTTGCAAATGTCCATAGGCGATGGTAACCGCTTTCCTTCAAGAGGGCCATCTGCCTGTCTGCTGAATTCCTGAAAAATAACATGAGTTTTATTGATAATTTATTAGATTCCTTCATAATGTAAACAATGATTTTCATTTGTAATAGACCTTATGGCCGATCTAGATATATGCCCAAGTTAAGCAAGTTCTGTTTGTATTGTTCAATATACAACGACACTCTGGGGCTGATCCTAACCACCCACATCATAGCAAATAACAACTTCATTTTGTCGTTCAATGAGAGGCCACGATTCAGTGCCATCTCAGAGTACGTATCTTTAAGGAACATACAACAAGTAATTCCGAAAACAGCGATAATTGGAGAAGACTAAACAAGAGAGCACTACAATGATGATTATGTGGATGTTAACATTTTCGATGAAGTTATTTAAAAGTATATCGATAGCTTGTCTCGTCCCTAAACGAAACTCATATGATCATGATGACGTGATGAGCGCAGCGTCGTAATGAGCGCCGCGATCAACGCCTGCAGCTTTCACGCATTCTCTTATTTCTACTTATGTACCATATATAAAAACAAACCTGAAAAGGCTTGCCATACACTGTTTATATCTTCTTCAGGGCCGTCCCATACCGTAGCTATTTAGACAACAAGGAAGTGTGCGGTTTAGAATGCCAAATTCGGACAACGACTAATGCACAACCGCTTAACTTGTTCGCTGTGCTGCGTGAAGACTCCATTGTGGATTGTAAGTTACAGTCACTGGCACGATTTCTTGATAGGCTGAAGGATTAGCTAATTGTAGATTTTGAAAAAGAAACAGTAGGAAGATCGATGCGGCGCGTATCGATGCATTTACTATCCGCGTGAAGGCAGCATGGGCGTCGATAGCTCACACGGGGTGGTGGCATTTATTTCATATTTTATTTAAATATTCCAAGTCGAGAAATTATACTAAACACGGAACAGGAAGCTTCTTTTTATTTCTAATTTGTGATTTCGATCCGGGTGTACATTGTATTAATTGATCATTCTTTTGGCTACATACTCGTATATACAGTAAAACCTCTGTAAGTTGGACTTGAATGGAGTCGCCAAAAAACTCGAGTTATAGAGTGTTCGACCTATGGAGGATTTCAAATCAGCGAATTTTATATGTCAGCTAATTCGCATTCGACTAGTATAGGTTAAGATTTATTGTCACTGATTTCGATTTAGAGGTGAAATACATAAAAATCCTACTAATTATAGAGATAAAACACATTTTCAAATATTGATATGTTCAAGATAAAGAGGTCCAATTTCTTGTTTTGAGTTATAGAAGTAAAATAAGCAGTATAGTAGTTGAAATATATAAGGCTACTACAATTAATAATCAATGATGGTAAGGATAAATTTGGATTTGTTAGATAGCGAGAAAACGTCTTATAATATCACAGACATCCGTCAAGTCGCCCTTACGTGACATGACATTCTCTTTATATTCCTTTGGTGGAGGTTGCTGCTAAGATGTAAAACCTCCGTGTTACATCCCTGATGATGAATGATGAATTTGCTTATAAGAGACTCACTAATTATTTCGAAGGTTTCGAGGGCTAAGATTTGAAGCAAACCGAGGTTTCGGGGCTTGTAGGGAAGGAAGGAAGGCTTTTCGAGTTTCGGAGTTTATCAACTTTTCAAGGTTCGGCTTAAAGAGGTTTTACTGTAGTTATAGTATAGGATCCCGCTATACAACGACCTTCACCTAGATGCTCATTTGATGAAACCTATTTTATATTTAATTTAATGTGTCAATAAATATATTGCATATGGATTGCCTTACAAACTTCAGTCCAGTATATAATTAATTAATAATAAAAAAAGGCAACCAATATGCAATATACCTATATTTATTGACACATTAAATTAAATGTAAAATAGGTTTCATCAAATAAACATCCCGGTGAAAGTCGTTGTATAGCGGGGTGTTAGACTATTATTATAGAGAAAGTATATATTTAATGTGTGGTGACTGTTTTTCGTTACCTCAACGACCCGTCACATCAATGTTATAAATGAATCACGCATAGGCACCACCCTTACATACATAATGCTTGTAGCTACAAATATACAAAATTATGTAAATGCAAGATTTTTCCAACGACGTAAAAGCAACTTGACTCTGATACACAATATAAAGTGCCATGAAAAGGCGGCAAACTAGTTTCCGGGGGCCGCTGTTGCCACTTTCCACCAAGACGGCTGCGCTGCGGCGCCCTTAACATATTCACAACTTATTGCTTTCGGACGTGTTGAATAATAAATTATTCAATTCCCCGGAGGTGAGCCGAGTGATTGCGTATCAGAACATTCATGTTTTGGTTTTTATATACATTTATTATATAATATTATATACCTACTATGGTATTTAAGCTTCAGTGTACTGAAACATACCTGCATATAAAAGTTTATAAGCTATCTTATTACGTACATAATAAAACTACATTTTACAGGTTATGAGCGCGTTACGTGAACAGGTTACTAGCAGACACATTATTGCTAAGACTAACATAATAAGCCCCGAGTATATATACTTGTACCGTACACGGCGGGATCGGTAACCCGACGGTCCAAACCCACAAGGTAATTTTTGGTTACTTATATACTAGGTACTTACCTGGTACCCCAGTCGACGGTGGCGGGAACAGGAACAAGGGTGAACACTATTTCGTCGGTATTTTAAGGGAAGGGCGCCCCTTGAGAGGAAATATATAAAATATCCTACCAAACTACTTTAAGGGAAACACTACGGGGTTAGATAAATGTCTGTCCAAATACACCCGCGCCTCGTCCTATTTGTTACAATCACTTGTTCACTGTGTAGATTTATTAATATAATGTTCCACTCACTGTGGTAATTATCGAAATTCCCAGTAATTAATTTAATATTGAATATATTGCGCGAGAGCAGTTACCGTGCGTCTACGAGTCAATTGCCGGTGTACCCGCTTTTCGACGCGATAAAAAGAAGTGCACACGAATGTATCGCGTAACAATCGAAAGCCGGCGCTCGATATCTGTATTCCGAACAATACTAATATATAAAGCTGAACAGTTGGTTTGTTTGTTTAAACGCGGTAATATCAGGAACTACTGATCTGATTTGAAAAATTCTTTCAGTGTTGGAAAACCCATTTATCGAGGAAGGCTATAGGCTATATATCATTACGCTAAGACCAAAAGGAGCGGAGCAACAATGAAAAATGTTTCAAAATTTACTTTGAAAACAAATTCTTCGCGGACGGCGTCGCGGGCAAAGCTAGTTTTTAAATATGGCAAAAGATTTAGCCCTTAAAGAGAGCCTGCATGGCGAAGGAAGTTGGATAAAATGTTGAAGGTGTGCAGGTGCCATTACCAGGAGACTTACACGATTCAGTACAGGAGCTGGGCTTGAAAAGCAGTAATGAGTACAATATTTCCAATAATAATGTTAATTGTATGCAAAAGATTTCAACGCACAACTAATTTTCCAAAATGTATCAACAGAAGTCTTAAATTAATATCTATTTCACGGCATTTAGTAATAAACATAGATATTACATGAACCATTATCTTTACAAGATAATACTCTTTGAGTGGTACAATTATAAAAACTGGTAAACCGGTATCCATTTGTATAACAATCATTTGAAATAACAATTTGTGTTCGCCTTTAAAAAGTTACAATTTTCTTAAATAAAAGATGAGAGTATATAATATTGTACACCTATTCGCTGGTATATAAATCAGACGACGCAATAACGAGGCTTACAATGTTCAAAGAGAAAAGTTCTTATTTCAATGAGTGGAAAAGGTCGAGCTTTGATCTCCCGCCGGAGTCGGATAAAGCAGCCCCCCCGCCCTCCCGCGTCTCTCCTCACCCCCGTGCCCAAACAAAATAATATGGAAATACCAAATGAAAACATCAGAGAGCCTCATCCACTACAATCGGGTAGGAATTCTTTGGATTGAGAAAATTTATACCTTACACTGTTGCCAAAAATATTTACCATCGCGTTTAGTGCAATATTTTACTCTTTTTGCATTTTTTTAACCTTTTTATTTAATATTCAAAAGGAGTTTTTGGTTGCCAGCCAAGTTGATCTCATGTAGGTATACAAAAATATTTTTGTATGTAATTGCACTAAAACATGTTCATGTTACCAAGACGGAAAATAATTATATAAGGTAGTTACTAATAACTTTTTAGTCATGTGACTGAAAAATAGGTCTCTACATCAGCATAAACAGATAAAAAGAAAGCATAGCGGGAAATAAATGTGTAAGCTCTTAATAACAAAGCATCAGCTTCTCATTAACTTTCTCGATTTGTGATTGAATCTCGATATCTTTAGGGAAGAGAGCATTATTACATAGATAAGTAATTTCTTAACAAATTAGAACTGCTGTAAATTGAAACTAAAATTCCAAATTCACATTTTTTTTTCTAAAAGCCCTTTATTCGATGTTAAGTTTGATGATATTGATTTACTTTTAAATTTCACTTTTCTTTCCATTATTGTAAACACTTTGTAGATATCATACAAAAATATCTATATGTAAGGTAGTAAAAAGCTAATTCTGAACCTATATTCATATATATAGATAGCCTACAGATTGGTTTTCTCTCGGATTTTTTTTTACATGGAAATAAATTGTTTAGACTATTTCAGTCAATAATTGAAGTTATATCCGCGCAGGAACGGAGAAAGAATACAATTTCCTGCGGCCGGGCGGCCGGTCGAAGAGGCGACAAATCAACCCACAGCCAGGTGGCAGGGCATTTGTCCGACTACAGTATGTCACCACAAAACCTTAAGTTGTGTTTCGGCATTAGTGACCAGGTTCTAGTCTCCCATTACGAAAGCAGCAGTGCATTTCTAGCACCTTTGGTGTTGCAAATTCGCAATTGCAGCTGAACTGCGGCAATAAAAAAAACTTAGTAAGATTTAATTTTATTTAAAAAAAACGTACTGCATTGCGTGGTTTGTTAAAATGTTTGTCTTTGAGTGTACGGTGGAATGGATATTATGGTATCACAAAGGAGGCGCCTCATCGGGCCAAGTGGTCGCCCTTTGAGCCTTAATCACCGGCCATGCAATTATGGGCACCCACCTGCCTGCGCAGGGGCCTTTGTTGACTTTCCGTGTTACAGCGGACACAGCGAATCGTTGTCTTACTTAACACAAAGGAATCATTTCCTTCTTTTATTTCACTCAACTTTTTTACGCAGCCATTATCCAAGAGTCCATTTTTACTTCTTTGACACCGGTGTAGCTGTAATTTCGACTAGTTTTTATTATCAGATATTTCTCAATTTGCTTCCAGAGCTACTAACATTTTAAGTTTTGTTTTAATTTTTTATTTAGAGAATTCTTGCCGCTTAGCGATTATGAGATCCAATATTATTTTTTATAAATATAAACCGCGTCCTAAACTCATAGGGCGTAGGTTCGAATCTTGGCCGGAAAGCATGCACCACTTAGTGCAGTTTTCTGACCTAATGTGCATACAACTATCACGTGTTCAGCGGTAAATGAATACATCGTGATGTATCGATATAACGGATGTGGCAAACCCGCCATTCCGCCTTGGATAAATAAGCATGGCGGATATGCTGTCCATCCCCCTATAACGGGGTACTATTAATATATAAAATGTACATTTAATAAATAGCCTTAATCCAAAATATAGTTATTACAATTCGGATTGTGTGAAGGTGACATGATCATTTGTATTGCGACCGTGAAAGTATAGCAGAACAGAGGATAGTGGACGAAAGATATATTGTACCGATCCAAATGATTGGGGTAGGGGAAAGAGAAGAGAGTGAAATTAGCGTGGTTGTTGAAAACTAAAGTCAAACATTAAGTTGACAAGTTTTATCATGGAGAGGCGGCCTGCTCGGTGCCGCCCTCCGCGCCGCCGCTGCGCTTCTCCAAACAAAGGTGTCCTCTTTCGACACCTTCGTCTACGTCACAATGCCGTGACTGACACCAAACGGACATTGTTGTTCAATAGTGTTATGTGAGCTTTTATCATCTAAAACATTATGCTATTTTAATTCGAGACATTTGTGTTTGGTATAGCGTTATATAATTTTGAATAAAAGATGTTATTCACATATTCAGGTGTAAAATTACATACATTAATATGTTTTTGTGGTCTGAAATATTTAAGTGTAAATCTTAAGATTTTTTTTTATATTTAGAGTTTCATTGTAGGTGGCTTTGCACATTTGCTGATCCCAAGCTGTAAGGTGTTATTGCTTTTATTACTAAATAATATGGATAGAAAAATTTAAATGTTGCCAAAGGCAATTGTAACTCTCGAAGCACTAGAGTCGATAGAGCGGAGAGCCAGAAGGCTGGTTCACAATGACCAGCTTTTCGACGACAAACTCAAAGTCCCGAACATCGACGCGGAGTTGCCAGATTATCGGTTTTCTATCATCCGATTGAGCTCTTCCATCTGATCCTGCCGTCCTTTTCCACCATCGACAAACAGACGCACCAGCACACGGCTTCAATTCGTTATATGGTGGATATTTCACCTATAAGGACGAAGCGCTTTGCGTGTACTGTCATCATGCACACCGCAAAGGAGTGTTCAAATCCCTAGTGAATAGGTACCTTCTTGGTAAGCGTGCACCATCTTAGACCATATCTTCGCCTCACGTCGGCCGAGATCATGCTCAAACACAAACTTATAGTACCGTAAAAAAAACTACGATACCTCTAGTAAAATAAATGAGTTGTATTTCTTTGATTTTTATTTAATGTGTGGTAGTTATAGAGAATGAACACAAATTGGCGAAAAATACTTTTAGACATTTAGATTGGTCTGGAATAGAACGATACGACATACCATTATACTCCCACACACAGACAGACAGAGTACAGAAGACAAAGGCAGTGAGATTCAGATCGCAGATTTTTGAGAAAAAAAATATGCATGGTACTGCGTATATGACGTCAGATGTTATAATGTGTATGATATAATTTTTTACCAACGATAGTTTACAGTTCTAAGCGTGTGTTAGCACTAAATCCTAATATTAAAAGTATTTTCAGTAGGTAATGCGGGTTAAATGCGGATTATAATTTGATAGAAACGCTACAAAGCGGTCTCTGGACAGAGCTCACATTCAAAACTACCCATTGTAAAGAAAGATTTCGAGAAGCAAAAAAGCACGTTGGTAACAGAAATAGGAAAACGAATAATTGACATTTGTTAGGAGTAAAGGAAGTGAAGTAAAAGCCAATCGAGTGGTCGTCGCCGCTGAAGAGTTGACAGTCGGACGCCGCCTTAATGGCTTGCCACATCGCCCCAGAGCCACGAAGCGGACTACGTTCCCTTATTTTATTTTTTGCTGGAGACGAAGCAAGATAACCTAGCGTACTATTTAGTCATTTTAGAACTGAGTAACATTAGCTGTGTAGGCAGTGTTTACATCGGTAACCGACGGTAAAAATTAAGCAATTTTATGGGTAGTTGTGGAGAGCACGTAAACTGTACATATTATTTAACCTCTAGTGAAATGTATCAAAACGACTCATTGACTCTTCAGGCGATCAGAAGGCTGGTGCCTACCTCGGCCAACGGATCAGCATGGCGATCCAGCGAGGCATACCCATAGAAAACGGTGACCTAGTCTCAGTATTCTACTTATAGTCCTGAGGGACTATGGGTAGAATACAATACAAAGAAGTTAAGTCTTCTTTTATTGTATTAGATTATAAAGTCATCGTAATCAATTAGATATTATATATAATTAAAAGCAATTGCACTTTAAAAAAATCCAATAATATTTCAAATCTATTTCTGTCATTTAGGGATAAGACGTATCTTTGCACCCAATAAGAATAGTATTTTTTTTGCAATGGTGTACAATAAAAAGTAATCGATCTACGTATGAATTATCGAGTTTCATGAAGGTTTACGAAAAGCGGCCGAAGATGGTCACAATAATTGGATTATTTTTTAATTTAACTTGCTAACTTATTCCCACATATACGCATTCACTTCATAGTTGATATGTGGCAACTTTTGTGGCAAGCACGCCGTAAACTAAATATCAGCTTGGCCTTTCACTGCTCTTATTGATTCAAATTTCCACAATTAATCAAAGGTCAAACACGTCCTCATCAACCTTTTGAAAAACTCGTTATCATTTCAGAAGATTAATTTCTAAAGTTGTAGTAGAAGCCTTCAGCGACGTCAAGAAACTGGTGGCCTTCCTGGAGGAGCTGGGCTGGATGGAGTAACCCCTTATCCAACCTAGTACGCAAAATAGGCGCTATGTCGTTGAGTTGCGGAAACAGTCCGTTCGCAGAAGAAGAAGTTGGTGGGATTATTTAGCAAGTAGCACCCACATTATCACATTATTATGTACTACTAGTGCTCGTCCGTGGTCGAATTTCGACCATAATAAATTGTTGTCAAAGACTATACTTCTATAACATAGATTATGCTAAGGCTTCACTGGTGCTTTGACTAGAATAATAAACAAAAAAGTATATATGCCTGTGTGTGTGTAATGTTTTTTATAGATTTCATGTATTTCTTATACATAATTAAATAAAAATATAAGTATTCGTGGCTTCTTCTCAATATAAACTATAAGTATGCAAAATTTCATATTCCTCCGACCGTGCGATTTTCGTAAAAAGGGGACAAAGTTTTTGCTTCACGTATAATATATAGATTATTGCAGTTTCTGGAACAAATATAATAAACTGAAAAAGGTTGTAAAACGTCGCGTATTCGGTATGTGAGGATTTCGTAGATCGGTTGCAGAGTGTGCGGGAAGGGGTGGTGTAGACCGATTTGCGATTCGCCGAAGAGTGGTTCGCAGCGAGCGTGGAGCGCCCTCCAGCGCCCTCCAGCACCCTCCAGCGCTCATGGAGGACCCCCGAGAGGCAGTTCTTTAATCGTTTCTCCTCACGACAGGCACTCGCTGCCTTTTTACACAAATAGTTTCCGCGTTTCTCCATCTTTTATCGACTTATCTTCTCTTCAATTATAACTTATTGAGAACGAATTGAGAAATATACCTATAATATTTAGTCAAATTAAACCTGGCGAGTTCAAAGTTTACGGTTAAGTAAAGGTGACAAATGTTTACAATTTCGATAACTCAGCTACAGAACCACAGCATTTATTCAAAAATAACCCATATCTCAAAAACTACTAAACTGCGAAAGGCATATGATTTATTTGTAAAGGTATAAATCATTTTTCAGAATTGATGTAGTCAGGCTTTATCAAAATCTGACTAATGGTAGTAGGAATATGTAAGGAAAAACTAAATGTGCCCACCACAAACATACAATTAAAAGAAGAAAATAATACAATTAGAGAAAGAATACAATTTCCTGTGTTGGGGCGGCCTGTCGTAAGAGGCGATAAAACAAATTACAGCCAGGTGTAGGGTAGGTATTTACCCATCTGGATGACTACCGTCCCTGGTCTAGAGTATGCCGTCATACAAAGTTTTACTTAACGTATAAAATGATTATATATTGTCATATAACCCTGTTTGAAAATGAAATATTCTGTAACCGTGTAAAAGCTATCTGTTAGTCAACCGTTCTGTGCGGGCTAGCAACAGCCGTACATTGCCGTGTCAGCGGTTTACGCCGACACATCCATTTTGCCATATTTTCAAATCAGTACTCATTCAGCAGTGTTGGCGACGGAGAAACTCCTTAAAAATTATACTTGTTTTTTCTTTTTTGAATTGTGACATTGTCTAGAAAATATTGAAAAAATCTAATAGGTATACGTTTTGCTATCGAAAACTGTTTTAAGTTCATTTCCGCCTCGTCCGCTACAAGCACCGTACTCGGTCAGTCGGCAAAACAGCCACTGATCTTAGAGCGTAATCATAAGCACCATCATTTTCATTACCATAATTTAGCAATAAATAATTAACTTCTACAAACCTCTATTATTACCATCCTATGGAGAAAGACTTCCTACACGTTCTGCGAGCTTTCTCTTAAATTAAATTCTTAATTGTATGGTGTATATAAGCGACCGCTCTTTTGCATGAAAATAATTTTAGAATTCATTGTAACATGTGTCATGCATTTTGAAATTTAAAGCGAATTCTGAATGAGTCGTTCTCGTATTTACTTTATTTGTTTGTTTGCGTGCACGAGGGCTGCCCACTTGTGGGACAATGGGGGCTGTCCGTCGCCTCCGCGCCGCTCTGGCGCGGGTGCTTATCGATTCATCGCACGTCATTACAATAATGCCTCCGCAAAGGTGTTGTGTTCAATAACATTGTATTGTTAACATATCAATCGATATTTATTGATGCCTTTATTCGATGTTCAATAATAGATAGACTATGTATATTTAAACAATTTCATAAGAGCGTACCTGCGTTTCATTTTTCAAAATGTTTTCGAATGGTATATAACTAGTAAATGCAGTCTCCGTCTATACATATATTTCAATATAAAAGTTCCTTTGTTTCTTTTAAAAGTTTTAAAAATTGTTTCACAAAATCTAAAAGAATCAATGTTCAGGAAATGGCTATCTGTACCTACGCTTAAATCAAATTGAGACATGAGTGCAACTGGCGGTTTTCGGCCTCAAACTTAACAAAGACAGAATCTATATTAAAAAAGTAGAATTTTACTTATTATCTTTTTAAGTAGTGCTATATTTTTAAGAACTTCGCTAATTGGATAGAAATAATTTTGAAAGTTTTAAGAATCGAAAGTCTCTTAACATATTATTGAATTCAGAAGCATTGTTAACTGATTCTCAAAACCATTATATTAATATGAAACTAGACAAATTACGCGTTAAAATAGTTATATCTGCTGCGTAATATTCTGCTCCTTAAAACTTTTTATTCTGTTAGTTGGTTAAACGATTATTTATTCGTTATCGATATCTCATCATCATCCGAACATTAAATCCCGGTCGTGTTCGGAGTGTTCGCTCCGACGACCAGGGTCCGCTTTCCTACTTTTTCCACTTCACTTCGCGCGTTCTTCAGCGTCCCTGTTTTTAAACTATTGGTACGCATGTCATCCTTCACAACGTGAAGCCAACATTTGTTGGGCCTTCCCCTTCGACCGGGACTTGGCGGAGGCGGCATAGCGTTTGTTCCCCTCATAATAAGCCGGTCTCTGTAAAACGTGGTCGTACCACCGTAAGCGACACTCCTGCAGTTTGTCTGCTATGTCATGGACATCAAGACTGCCGCGTCGTTATATGTATTTATTTAAATCGCTATACAAAACATCTAAGCGCCTACTATGTCACTGTCAAGTGTCATATGTTAGACAAAACTGTATGGACTCAGGACCTTTGCCTGAAATTGTGGCGAATAAAACAAAAATGCATAAACTTTTCGTTCAAAACAATAAATATCGTATAACTACTGTTCACGTATGATAGGTAGAACCATTAAACATTTAAAAAAAAAATTGCTCAATAAAACATCACGTTTCAAGTTCCCGCCAAAAACTCTAGTATTACCGTAATGGAGGTTATATCAATGTGAAACCTTTATGTCCAAATTCTATTCTCAGCCAAATTCTTGTAGAAAATGACAAAAATCACACATGGATTTGTAATGAAATTTGCTTTATAAACACATTGTAATTATGCGTGCAGTAGGTAGACCGGTGTCGCTAGTCACCTAAGGGTTCTTATGTATTATTTTTCACATCTTGGGAATGAAACGATTAATATACAATTTTGTGTATAAAATGAAGAAACTCTGTGGCCCGTTATAACCCTGCTATGTATTTTATATACTTTGCACTGATTAATTTTCTCTCTGCAATCATGTCAATGCATTTTTCTACCCAAACAGCTCTATAAATAAATAAAATGGGGCATGGATACAATAAAGGTATTTCCAAAAAAATCGGTAGTGTAATCTTGTAAAAATACATCTATATAAGGCTTCACGCAATCAAGTCGCCCCGGAGGCTTGTAACTCGATAAAGTGCGTTTATTGGTAATGGGGAGATTCCCCCTCCCTGCACCCCCTCCGCGCCCCCTCCCCCACCGCACCTCGCAAACCCAATCCCCTCTAATCACTCAATCTCTGCACGGGAGATGGGTACTTACAAATATCTGCTACTAGCTTCTACGCACGAATTTTCCCGCGGCATCTAACGTAATCGAAAAACATGTTTTTCTTTATGTTTTTAATGTAATATATATGTATATATATATATCTATTTTCATCATCATCATCATCTTCAGCCAATCTCAGTCCACTACTGGACGTAAGCCTCCCCAAGTACGTGCCACATATCCCGGTCTCCTGTCTTCCTCATCCAGCCCCTGCCGCTGGTCTTGCGCACGTCGTCAGTCCACCGGGCAGGCGGGCGTCCCACGCTACGTTTGCCGAGACGTGGTCTCCACTCCAGGACTCGTCTGTTCCATAGGCCGTCGGTCCTGCGGCAGATGTGACCGGCCCAAATAATACAATAATCAAATCTACTGTGTTGTTTGTTTAAGTTATGAACTGAGGTATCTGTTAGTGAGTTTATTTTTTTGTAGAAAACGGTTACCATAGCCTATGGACATTTGCAACACCAAAGGCTGCTGCTCCCTTAAGGGAGACTGGAACCGTGCCACTAATGTCGGAACACACAACTCAAGGTTGGTGTGGCGGTATACTATAGAGCAAGGGTGGCAGCCATTCGGACGGACAAATACTCTACCACCTGGCTTTGGATTATTAAGTCGCCTCTTACGATAACCCGCCCGAATGCAGGATAATGTATTCTTTCTTTTCTTTCTCTTGTAAAAATGAATCGACCGTTTATTTATACGATGCTTAGCAACGGAAGTTTATGAAGTTTATAGAAATAAACTTACCTTACCTACCGTGTACGTATTCCGATCGACAGAATCAAGAAGCGTTTGATTTTGGTGGCTTATCATTTGTAAATTATATTATTTCTTGATAGCAAGCAAGAGAGGAAGAATTGACTAAGTAAGTATTCCTTAGTGCAAACTATAAACTACAAAAATTATTTGGCAAAAGTCTAATGTATAAACGTTATATGATGGTCTGGTTAGTTCGCTGTGTCGCGGGTAGAAGTGGGTGTTACGGAAGGCCCCTCGTGGAAAGTGCGTTGGCAGCCAGTTGCGTTCTTGCGGCGCGTAATCCGAATCCCATTTCGGCGAGCACGCCTCGTTACCTGCCACCAATCGGAGATTTTCGCTGATCACATAATTCGCATTACGCGATCGCGGCAGATGGCGGAATGTAGGTGACATTTACGCGTTGAATCGTATAAATTGAACGCGGGCTTAGTGGAAATCTAATTCTCATTTTGCAGCCATCTCACTCACCTGTGTAGTCATTTCAAAAGCAAGCATGTGTTTAACAAAACATTTTATGGCACAGTACGAAAAAACGTGCGACTTGAAACGCCCGACAGAAGTAATAACTGAAACTTATCTAAGTTGAACTATTTAATATTGTCATTGTTTAACTTGAGAAGAGCTTAGGTTATTAATTAACGTTATGCCTAATAACATATATAAATATATAGTAAATTTATATATACATAAATCATATCATCTATACATATAATAAAACTGTAGAGGACGAATTTCTGTACACAATGAAAAAAATGCTAAAAACCGTGTCAGGGGATGTAAGAAGTGAAATAGAACTAATTTAGATTTCTTTCATTTTTTTTGTTTCTCTGTTTGTCTGTCTGTTTGTACCGGCTAATCTCCGAAACGACTGGACCGATTTAAGTGAAATTTTGTATGGTGGTAGGATACTTTGATCCCGAAAAATTAAAGAGTTCCCATGGGATAGTTAAAAAACCGCACCACGCGGACGAAGTCGCGGGCAGAAGCTAGTATTAAATATATCCGTGCAGCAACGGAGAAACAATTTCTTGCGACCGTGCGGCCTGTCATAAGAGGCGACAAAGTAGGCCACAACCTACCACCCCTGGCTTGGAGTATACCGCCATAATAACCTTGAGTGGTGTTCCGCTTAGGTGCAGGTTCCAGCATCCCTTAAGAGAGTAGCAGTGTATATGTAGCCATATTTGGTGTCGTAAATGTACATATGCGATGGTAACCTCTTTCCATCAGATAGGCCGTCTGCCTATCTGCTGAGTCAATAAAAAAATGCAAGGGGTGTTGCCATCGTGTTATCAGCTTGGAAGAAATGTTATGACGCCCTTTTAAGAATACATGGGGGTCTAGGCTCGGAATAAAACCTCGTTGGGAGGTTACAGAATCCCTGTCTGAGTGTTTGCTGAAAATAACAAAACATTACACGTAATACATCAAAATGAATAAGTATTTGTAAACTTGTGTTGGTTAGTGAAAACACAATAATTGATTGTTGTGCGGCCATTTTATCAGTGGATCTTGACAGGTCGTCGTGCGTGGCTCTTTCGAGGGGGTGTCGGGTTCCAGCCCCATGCCCCACAAAGTAGGGGCGATACAAACAAACACGCATTTTTAAAATTATATTATTATGTCTAATGCGTATTGCAATACCTCCTGTTATCCTAATATATTTTTGGTTCAAAGCACTCTAAATTCGCGTTTTTTAAAAATCACGAAAACTAACGCATACTAACTTACATTTCCTTTCCGCTGACATAAAAACTATCACTTATATTATGATAATACTTTAGCTTTTAAAGGATATTTTTATTACATGTGTTTCTTTATATGGGTGTATGTATTGGCTTGTGTTGTCTTTTAACAAATATATTATTATTAAGTGTTTCACATTTTTCTTCTAATCTCAATCTTATAAAATATGCACATTAATTTCTAAAGAATATATAAAGCCTAAAAGCCTAGGGTCCAGGCTACCGATACTTCAGGCTCCGGCCATATAGGAATGTCCACACAATACGGACAGTGTCAAACTGAGACGCCTTCTGCATCTCACCCTTCACCCAGATTCCAAGCAAGATTCTATCGAGATGACGGTCAAAGCTCTTCGCTATTAGTTCATTCACTGATACCACTATCGGTACTATTATTGTAGATTCCAGGCTCTACAGGCGGTATTATTATTTGTTTTTTATTATTATATTATAGCGGTCTGACGACCTGGCAAGGATTCCTTTCTTGTACTTCTATATAAAATTATTATATTATATTATTATAATAATAGTTTAACGTTTTAAGCCGTAATTTATTTTATTTAGTTTATCGACGTTTCGTAAATAAAATACACGTTGACAATTCATCTTGTCTTCCTGACACGCAACTGAAAGCCGAACGTCGATAAATAAAAAAAAATTACCGCTAAAACGTTAAACGTATTTATTATGTTAAATCGGAAACTAAAAAATATAATTATTAAATCAATTGATTATTATAAAATCATAATGCCGTTTTAGAGACCATAAACACCACTATTTTATTAATATACCACGATCGGAATATTTATATTGTCGTCTGCAGTATAATGCGTACTTATATGAAATTACTAATATTTACTCGCACCAAAAACATGTTTTGTGTTAAACACAATAGGGACACAAATTATTATATTTTGTCATTTACATAATGGCCGCCCAACAATGAGGTGTCGTGACTAACATTTAAATGTGTTTCAAGGGTGAGCATTTGTTCCCACTTTTGTGTAATCTTTGTTATGTTTGGCAGGGTACTAGAATAGCATCGGAGCTTATTTTTGGGGGAGGATAACAATTGTTATGATTATATTATTTACACTGAATTAAATAAATACATAATATATTTTACAAATTTATTACATGTAAATAAATGCAAATCTTTATCTGTGCAGGAACGGAGAAAGAATACAATTTCCTGCGACCGGACGGCCTGTCGTAAGAGGCGACAAAACAATGCACAGCCTGGTGGTAGCCATAAAAACCTTGAGTTGTGTTCCGGGATTAGTGACCAGGTTCCAGTCTCCCTTAAGGGAACAGCAGCGCATTTGTAGCACCTTTGATGTTGCAAATGTCCATAGGCGATGGTAACCGCTTTCCATTAAATGTGCCGTCTGCATGTCTGCTGAACTCCTGCAATAAAAAAAAAAAAATATGTATCTACTACAAAGGTTCTTGCTACTGTGTGTATTATATAAAGTAAAACTAAATTATAAACTTACTATTATTATACATTAAAATTCAAAAAATAAATAAATCATTATACTATTAATATGTGAAGCAAAAACTTTGTACCCTTTTTTACGATAATTGCGCGGATGGAGGAGTGTGAAGTTTCGCACACTTACTTATAATAATCTCGTTAAGAAAGGATTAGCCATCTCTTAAATAAGAGACTCTTAAGCCACTAATCAATGGCTGTTTCAAATAAAAATTGCCATCTTGCCTCTTAGCAGTCACTTAAACTACTTCTCGATTTGGTTATTTTTGACAGTTATTTATGAGTTACTTTACTCCCACCTCTTATCCTTAAGAGGAGTTTATGAGTAAGATTTTCGTTAATCAGTTGTTTAGCAGTTTCTTAAAATTTAACAAACGATTATAAGTAAGGCCATTGTAGTTTGTATGGAGAAGGAGTGCAGAACGGTAATATTTTTTTAAATGACGAAATCAATACATGAAATCAATGAAAAAAACATTACACACACACTACCATGTATTTGATACACACACGCATATATTTTATTTTGGTTATTGTTAAAATGACAGTGTAGCTTTGGCGAAATCTGTCATTATAGAAGTATAGTCTTTGACAACCTTAATAATGTTCAGTCTTATAATTTAATTAATTATGGTCCAATTTCGACCACTGGGCGACCAGTAGTATACTAATAATACACAATATATCTTCAGCTACATATATAAATTTATTATTGGAATGTTGGGCGTTATTTATATCTTACAATCAACAATATTACAAGTTTCATTTCCGTTACGTTTAATATGGCTGAACAACCACTAAGACTAAGGACCGAATATTTGTAGTTTGGTATGTTAGGTTGGATGCACATAAATATTTCTTGTTGTCTTGTACACCGCGAACATTATACGAGTTATTTCGACAACTTGCACATCGCGTTGCCATTTTGGGCCCTAATTTCGAATGTTAACATTTAAAATTTTAATTTCTATAATTACTTTTTTTTTAATAAAATAAAAATATTACTTAAAACTAAAATCACTAAACCGAGCAGATGTTGGCAGAGGTGCGCTACGGTGCTACGCTCGTGCTACGCAAGACAGGTCTACGCGACTACGCAATGTCACATACTATTTGTGTGCATAAGGATGTTTTCTAAAATCTAGTTTTGCTAAGAGCATCAGTCCCTCTTGTGAGCTTTTCAACGATTCCGCAATGAAATTAGGTAAATGGATTTATGAATACAAGTTTCATTCTTCATGCTTTGTAGAAGAGCCCATTTCCATGAAAATATCTACATAGTATTGATATTTTTAGATACCCAGAACAAAATATTGTATATATTTATACAATTTTATAATGCATTTACCTATTATTTGCTTTTGATAATGTAAGGATTCCTGCTTGGCATATTTAGTCATATAATAATAATAGCCAACATTTATAGGAGCAAAGTTGAGTTAATGATCTTGTATAATTATAAACTATATAAACATGTCATGCTTGTATATTAAAACTATAAAAAACAGCTATAATAGACAATATAAACGACGGAGAATACGATGCAATTTTTTCAGATTTCTTGTCTGCTTGTTTGGGGCTCACAAAAAACTGCTAGGCCCATTTATGTTTATGTAATTTAATAAGTATGTATATCTATAGTAATTTATTATTATAATTTTGTTTTGTTTTCTCTTTAATTATATTTAATTACAATTAAATTAGTTTTAAAAACATCAACTATTATTTATTAGCAACATCTTCTTGGACACCGGGTTGCCTGAAAGAGGTCGCTGTAAGCGATAAGGCCGCCCATTGTTCTAATGGAAATAAATGTATTTGTACTAGACCCGCTTGCACAACGATCGTCTTTATATAAAATTAGTTAATTTTATTTTACTCTCTAAAGGCGTTTAATAGTAAATGCATTTACGTTGTTTTGCACGAGACACTCTCCCATGTCATTTAGTAAAATGTATTTATGCCATTGATAAAACAGCGAAATGTGTTCCGACTCACGCTCGCGGTCCATTTTATCGAACAAACGCACGAAATTTAGCTTAAATGTTAGTTATTTCCTGCGTAAAAAGATTTTAGTTGGCCAATCTCAAATTGACATTTGAAATATTGTTCGTTTGGTTAAGATTATTTCGGAATTTTTAGCGGCAACCTGAAGAATGATCTTTTGCTGTGCGGTTTTATTTTCGATTTTATGGGTATTTAGCATTGATATAAACAAAGCAAATAAAATACGAGTCACGATCTGTAATTGACTTTTTAATAACTTACAATTTCATAAAGAATAATAAATATTAATTTATGAAAAGATTTGTTGAAAATGTTCTTTAATGCAGAAGATATATGCTTTCCCATCTCACGTTCAGGGTCCATTTTATAATCAAAGAATTGTAGACAAAGATCATAAGTTTGTCTTCGCTGCTTCCATTATATAGGCTTTCTAGCTCATCCCATACTTCTTTAGCGCTTTTATATCGCATAACTTGTTTTAGAATCTCATCCGTCATGTTTGTCTTCATCAGAGTTAAAAATACACAGTCAATTCTTAGAAATCGTTGTAAATTTATATCATATTTTGCTTTATCATCTGCACCATCAGATGCTGCAGGCTCATCGGCCTTTTGAAGTTTTCCTTGCAAAATTTCTTCAGCGCCGGGTATTGCCCTGCTCGCTGTCTCAATACGATACCGCCAAGGCTTATATTTTTTACCATCTAGGTGCATTTTTTTTACCCTGAAGCCTCTGCCTTATCCATTGTGAACGTCAGGTCGAGTACAATGCTAGAATATTGTATTTATTCTTTCCTAGTTAAAATATCTTTACTGGATCCAATTCCTTAACTTTATTAATTTGCTATCATGTTAGTTTGTACGAATAATGGGTATTTAGTATTGATATAAACAATAAAAGCAAATAATATACGAGTGACAATCTGTAATTGACTTTTTATAAGTGACAATTTCATAACAATGACAATGTTTAAACGCGTTTAAGGCGTTAAATACCCATTTTTGGATGATTAACTTTGACAGTTCTGTAAATTTAGCGTTGTGCAAGATACTTATCGTATTTAAGGGTGGTAAATGCGTTTAGTGTTTCTTAAATAAAATTAAGGAACGTCATGCAAGCCGCCCTAAATGTCTAGGTTTAAGTTATGGTGAACAATATAGAGTTTTCATTAATTCATTCAAATAACTACCCACTCTACATCATGTAGGCCGTCCGTCTGTCTCCTGTTCTCCAATAATAAAAAAATAAATGGTAGAGGAGTAACTGCTCTATTAAAAAAAAGGAAATCAGCGTCAATTAAAAAAAAAAAACAATGAATATCGCCAAGGAACAAATGAAATTCCGGTTAATATGTAATCTACGGATGTCTAAACAATGAGACAAATCGGATGTTGTGTCAAAACAAAGGGAACACAACACCTCAACCCATCGACGGGGACTCGATCCTCAATCGACTTGATCGATCAAAACGACTACTGATCCATATCATGTTACGAGAAGACGTGCACTTTTTGTGTCGCGCGACTTCCTTACTTAACCGCTTCTGATATGTTTATATTATGAGAAAGTATGTTGATTAACTTCGTCTGGGTATATGGTAAATACCATTTAAATTAAGTATGTGGCTAGTAAAGCAACATTTGTGCCAGGAGGCTTATTATACGACAAAGATTTTTTAGATGACCGCACCGAATGGGTATAATAGCCACCAAGCTCTTTCAGTAATCATTTATATAAATTACAGACCAGAGATGGACCGTAAATAACAACTCTGTGGACAGGAGCACAAGCCAAGAGAGGCAGAGGGAGACCATAGATTCCTTGGGAAGAGGACATAAAAAATAGCCAGCCCCAACGGGTATCAAATAGCCCAGGAACGAGGCAGATACGCGTCTTTGGAGGAGGTAAAGGTCCAATCTGGGATTTTTACATAAAACAAACAAACTAACAATTAATTTAAAATTACCAACCAATTAACACACTAAGAATACGTGCTTTTTATTCATTTTAATTTTATTTATGCAATAAATTACTTTGTTAATACTTGTATTAGTATAAATAACCCCTAAAAAAGGTGAACGTATATACATAATGATTATGAAATAAACATTTATTGTTGGGGAGTTTGTTGCGTCGCTTCTTGTCCTATAACAATAACTAAAATTACTTTGGAAACCGCAAAGTTACAATATAAGGTTTTTCAAAAAAGGTTTCGTGATATCCCTTTGAGATGTGCAATTTACTGATATTGTAATGTTCATTATGATGATAACTACTTACGATCAGGTGGTCATTCTGCCTGTATTCTGCGCTTCAGCCATAGAAAATATCTGCTGCTATCAAGCAGTTTGTTGCTCGACTATATCAATAGTGGAGCAACTAACGCAATCGAAGTTTCAACAAAAAATTCAATAACGTACAATTTAGATAATTGTGTGTAGTGTTCAAAAATATGTAGATGAATAATAAAATGAAAATATGACTAATTTTTTCTGTAATTTCATTGAAATCAAAGTACTTGAAAACTGCTTCTCACGCCTTGCAAGCGATAATCTCGTAAGCCTGTTAACCGCTTTTATGTTTTTTTGGCATGAAATGACAGTCGTCACCTGTCAATGGCATTGTGGCCGCTGTCCGCCAGCGCGGGACAAAGGCAAGGGCCCTCTCAATTAACACTGTTCAACATGTCTGTCGGCGTGTCGGTCAACGCGATCCCGTCCATTGTGGGTGCAGCTGTTTATTTTTTGTTAATTGTCAACGTTTCCTTGAATGAGTTCTGCTGCGTCAGTGCGCCCTTTGTGCGGAGCGGGCCCCGCTTGTTGTCATCGGCTATGTCAAAATAGACAACCACAATGGCGTTGTGAGTACCGAATTAATTGCAATTTGCCAAATCTCTGTATTTTTTACTATTAGAATGACATAAGATATTTTTAGTTGCGTAGCTGTTCATACATATATTTTTGACGTGGTAGATAGAGTCATGCTCAAATAATTAACTTAAGACCGTAGGGCTGACCCATTGGGGTGATAGCACGGGAACACAGAAGGTCGAAGTGAAGTTCTATGGCCTACTCCCTACATGGTCGACAAGTACTCTTCGGCCTAGGTATACAAACTCCTTTATTGCAGAGTCCGCTGACAGGCAGACGGACTGATGGAAAGCGTTACATCCGTGACATGAACACAAAGTGTACAATGCGCTGCTGCCCAAGGGACTGGTCTGTCACTAATGCCGAACACAACACAAGGTGTAAGCGATATTTGACCAGGTGGTAGCTATCCAGTCGGCGAATTCCCTACACCTGGTGTGGTTTGTCGCCTTACGACAGGCCGCCCGGCGCAGGAATTGTATTCTTCTGCGTTCCTTCCTCCAATTTGACAACGTGTCCCTTTGATCGTGATCAGCTCAAATCAGCGTGATTGCGGCCACTGAAAACTGGCTGAAACGTCGGAATAGTAAAAACAAATAAATTACTGCGCTCAAAACCGTTAAAACACAGTTTTATTATAAATCCATTAACTTGAATGAAACTTCCTTTGTTGTACTAAGTTACTTAAGCCTTTACGCGTACCATTAGATAGCCCACATTCCACTCAAAGTAAATAAGTATTGGATATTTGATTTGAAATGCAGATTGGTTGCAGTGACGCCATTGTGGTGCGACGGGGAACCCGTTCGAGTGTTAAATCACATCCATAGAATCCTCTACTCAGACATATTTGCACCCTGAGTAATCTCTTTAGCAGTGGCAATGCGGGTTTGTCAAGCGAATGTTTCGGTGATGCCAGGGACATCGATTTTTTTTTACTAAGACTTGATAAGTTTCGTGTCACGGTGAGTGGGCGTTTAGAGGCACGTGGAAGTACTCCAAGCTCGACGGCAGCTTTCATGTGCGTGATAGGGAACAAAATGGTTAGATATATGACGTCTACGCCAATATGGCCACGTTCTACGGAAACCGGCCAGTGTATACTCTTTTGTCTATTTGTTACAATTTTGAATACAAAATTATTATAATATAATTATTCGTTATGTTATAGATTTTTGTGAAATTAACGTTATTTTTAACTTTAAAATCAATTCGGTGCTTCCATTTTAAAATGGATTTTTAGATTTACATTGTAAAATTCATACTTCTAAACGTATAAATAATTTCATTTCGAAGTTCCAATGTCGGTTGTCGTGTGATTTAGTACCTATACCTATATGTGTCTTGCTATGTGCTATTGATTATGGGGAAGGATAGAATATTTTCATTCCGTAAAATGGGGTAGTTCCCAAGGGTAAAATTCGAAACTTTCAAAATTGTCGATAAAAGTTGGCAAATGAAAATAAGTTAGTATCCGCGCCATGGATCAAAAGTTAAACCGGGCGAAACCACGTGGGAACTTCCAGTAACATATATATAAAGATACCTCTAACTGCATAAGATGCTCTGTGTTAGGTTATGCGATGCTGATTTTCAAATCGTACACATTATCTATACTCTCGCAAAGGTGTATCTACCTGGCAACCCATCGCGACTCCTGAAATGAAAAACAAGTGGTGCTATAATTTTGAATTTCTTTGACGGCGTACGAGGTTGTGATTGGTCGGGCGAAACGTCGCTCCGAGGTGCTGATTGGTCGCCAGCGGCGCGTAAAAAAAGTCCGCTTTGTGCCGACTCCGGCGATTATTCCGACTATTAGTTATGGTTCGGTGGAGCGAGCTAGTGCTGTCGACGCATTTCATCGATACTGAACTTAACCTGTTGTTCCAATTAAGTAGATAGATAACATTTTATTGCTCACCAAAATAGACAAATACTTTTGCTACCAAATGCACACTTATCATTTATTAAGTATCAGATATACTTATATGAAGAAATAGTGTGTATATAGGACTACAAATCACCTTAACGAATAGACATTGTCACGTGATGTCTATAAATGCGTTTAATACCAAAACCAATAAAGGAGCTGCCCTTAAAACAGATTAAAAGAAATGTATTAATTAAACAAGCAATTTTATGTCATAAATCAATTTTTAACCTATAATATATAAAGACAATCTTTTTTTTTTACATGGGGAAATGCGTTACCGCACCGTCAGCCGCGCGGGGGATCATGCGCGGCCGGTATGTGGGGCTCCCCGACGCCGATTAATCAGTACGACCGGCGCCGGTATACCCACTAAAACCTCATGGGAGCCTTCTTCCGCCTAGCGCCGCGGTCACGGTACATGCGCGAGCTTAACCCGCAACCCCCGCAGCGGCTGGCCGCCTCGTAAACAGAGGCGGCCTCTCCTGTGTGCGGGCCAGGGAATGACGTTCCCCGGCCCTGAGAGGGACGCGCGGCTACCTCTCGCGCCCTCTCGCGGCATTAGTGCGGGCGGAGGTCTATAGGATCCCCCAGACCTCGACGCCCGCTGCCGCCCGCCCGTGGCTGCCAGGAGTCACGGGCGCTATCCTCCTTCGGTGGGGGAGGGGGAGGCTGCGAGGATTGCTCCTGCGCCTTCACCCCTCCCTCTCCTTCCTCCCCCCCTCACCGCCTCGCGCTCTCAGCAGCGTCAGCGGCGGGGGGGGGGGCTTCGCGATAGGGGAAGGGGGAGGCTGCAAGGATTGCTCCTGCGCCATCACCCCTCCCTCTCCTTCCTCCCCCCCTCGCCGCCTCGCGCTCTCAGCAGCGTCAGCGTGTTTTGGGAGGAGGTTTGGAAGGAAGGGAAGGCTTTTAGGATGAGGAGGCGGAAAGGTGGGACACCACTGTCACGGAGTGAAGGGGGGAATGTGACAGTGGCCGCTCGGGGCCCCGGGGACGCATCCCCTTGTACCGCTTCCTGGACGGAAGAGAGTCCAGGGCGGCACCCCTTGGGGGAATATAAAGACAATCTGTGTTATCGAACATTGACACTAGATAAATTAATATTATACATAAACGACATGCAATAAATATATAGAATAACAGGTAATTTCGAAATATTTTTTTATTCTATGATATCATCTTAAGATATAATTTTTTTTTATCTTGAATTTATCAATATTATATAAGCTCAGCTATGATTGCGTGTTTATGTAATAATCGCAGTTATTTTCAGTATACATATTTTGTATACCTTTATAAGGAGAAACATGTACGAAGCAGATTTCACGTGTAACCTCAGTTATCTCCGTGTTTCTCAAAAATAAATAGTTTTGATAACTAGCGCCAATATTGTACAAGAATTAAGAGTTTTTAAAATATTATTGCAGTTTGTTATGAAAAATAGCTAAAAATCATGCAGTACATGTGATGCCAAGAAAGATATTGATTATGTTGATATTTTAAACCACCTACATATGTAACCTTAAAAAATATTATTAAAGTGTTTAAATTTCTAATAATATTAGTACTAAACAATATGAACAAGTTTGTAGTAAGTAGATTCTTAAAGATTCGATCTAGATGGACTAAGTCATAAAATAAAATATTTAAGATAATTGGAGACAATCTATCGACTCTGCTGGCAATGGTATATGATATCGATAAGATCCTTATCGACATGTGTGCATCAGCAATCGTGTTTACTATTCTCGAGGTGTATAATGGGACCAGTGGCAGTTGGCAGTTACGTCTCAATCAACCCACCTTTTACTTACAGTTAGAGCGAGACAAATACACATACCCTTTAAGAAAGAAAGGGACGAGGGTAACGCATTCATAGATATTGTACTTTTAAAATCGCGAATGTTACTTCTGCGCTCACTAAACTTGCAATTTTATGGCGTCGAAATAAAGTCTAAATTCGTGTTTAGTGCTCGATAAGCGTTTTTGTTATATCAATATTTAGCATGTATGTTTACGTTGATATGAATGCAAATAGTAATGGCGCATTTTTATTCGAAATGTTTACATAGAGGGGCGAGTCCCCCGGAGGGCAAATATGTCGGCGCCATTTTGAAAAGCTCGCTTCATAAGTACAGCCAGCAGATCTTTAAAAGGAAATTCCAACATTTTCCAATTGTAACAATATTGATTTAATTTAGTAAACACTTCAATGAAAGTTTACCTTATATGTAATTTTTTTTTATTATACAGGTAAGTATTTTTTTGTCTACTGCTAATAATTAATTAATATTAATCTTTAAGAGTATAAATAGTAATGTAGGGGTAAGTTGCGCGGAAGGGTGGTTATGTGACGTCGCTGGATCTCCACACTGAAGCCAGTCATAGGATGACCTGAAGGCTTCATTTAATTCAAATTCAAAAGTTTTTATTCAGAATAAGTTCCACGAGATAACACCGTTTGAAGGTCATGAATATAAGGTAAAATTTATTTTCTTTCCTATTCTACCTAAATCGACCAGAGCTATCTACTAAGAGCGTCCAGAAACTTCCCAGCAACACGTCTAGCTAAAAATTGTTTTTCTGTATATTTCTTAGGCTGGTGTCCACCAACATTTAACCGGTGGTTAAAATAAAATAATCAATGTTTAGCCATATATTTTTAGCGATTATTTCATATAAACCATTGGTTAAATGTCGGTGCGCACCACTCTAATTCTATTTTTATCTCAAGTTCTTTTTTAAGTTTCATACAGAAGTAAGTATGTCACAGAACTACTTTTCGAAAAACTAATGGAGTTGTGGCAAACAGTGCACGCTCAGTAACACGAAGACACGGTAAAAGGAAAGAAGAATATTAATATTGTGATAATAATGACGAGACGTACTAAAAGTTTGTACTGCAACATATCTCCATAAATTCCTTACATGTTTGGCAAAGTTAAAGCTTACACAGGTACTACATTAGGCGTTTTAAAAGCTCTTTGTAGAGGCTTCTGGCCTCAGGGCGCTACGATCTTAGTGTCTCAACAGAAAACAGCACAAATGAGTCCTAACTCTCACTGAGGTGCATAATTAATTAGAGTTATTTTAAAGTTACACACACGGTTCTAGATAGTCCGAACCCTGAACTGAAATTTGGATAGATTGAATAAAACTTCCGAGTCGTAGACTAGGTTTGATTAATAAGTAAGAGAACGGATCACAACGATATTCACATGTGTTTTCATGTAACTAAATGTATGATGAGAAGACCCACTTTAAAGCGCCACTCTGGCTGTGGATGCCTAACCTACCTACTCACACTTTAAAGAGATCTATGCCAACTACTGAAGGAAAACATTATAACAAAACCCTCAAAACAGAAGATATTTTAGACAGTTTTATATACAAACATGGATTTATTAAGTGAAAATAAAACTTATCATAAAGATAAAGCAACTATGTAAATATTTTTATTATTCTCTTAGGTTTTTAAAAACTTTTCTATTTTTAAAGGGGCAAGAAATATAGCTTCTTGTAAAACTATAAAAATAAGTAAATACCAGCGATATAATAGAGTATACTTTTATCGTAAGAACACCAAGAGCTTCTCGCAAGATCCAGAATATCCAACAACAAACATATTAGAAAATTGAAGATTCTTTTGAAGAGATAACTTCTCTTATAGGAGGATAAACCGTCGTACCTTCGTTACGTAACGCATTACGGCACCAGTCTGTTTGGCTTCCCTTTCTCTCACGCATATTGTCACTTCAGTCGGGCGTCCTGAAACGCACACGTTTTTGTTTTAAGATTGTTTGTTGCATTAGTTCAGCAGACAGGGAGACAGCTCACTTGATGGAAAGCGGTTACCATCGCCTATGGACATCTGCAACACCAAAGGTGCTACAAATGCGTTGCTGCTCTCTTAAGGGAGACCGGAACCTGGTCACTAATGCCGGAACACAACTCAAGGTTGTTATGTCGGTATACCTAGACCAGGGGTTGTTTTGTCGCCACTTACGATAGGCCGCCCGGCCGCAGGAAATAGTATTCTTTCTCCGTTCCTGCACGCATTAAAAGTATTTGTAAAGATACATTCGTATGAGTTACTGGTTTCGAGAATCGCCCTGCTCGCCGTTAAGAAGGGAGGCGATGGGCTCTCACACTCCACTTGAATCTGTCAATTTTCATTTGACAAACAGAACTGCCAAAGCTTGTAGGTATCTTCTGCTTATTTTTGTGATGTGACTACAATTATTCCTAAGCACTAAACAAGAAAAAACAGAGATGAATTTTATGTCTTTAATAATTCTCTTGCGAAGTCAATTTTAGGACAGCCTCACAGCGCCAAGACGGTGCAAACAGAAAGACATACGTAAACATAATTCACTTTTACATTTTCCTATGTATTGCTGAACTAGCTACTGAACTTAGAACTCGGCCAAAATGTCTAGAAAATGAACTATTTTTTTGTCTTCTGGCAATATTCTATTTTATCTGTAGTCAAGATTACTGTTTTTTTATGTTTGCTTGTACACCTATTTTACTAACAAAACAAAATGTAGACTTTTGTTGGATGTAAATTAACGTTAGTAATGTATACCTTTTTTAAGTTAAAGGAAGGCCTAAAAATGATAAATTGAAAAATCAATTGATTTAGTTTTAAAATGAAATAATGTGTGTGTGCAGTTCACACACACAAAATTGCCAGCTCTATATGTATGAGCGTATTATTAAATATAATGTCTTCTATCTTAGTCTCTTTTATCCTTAGTCCTATAATGTGTTTATCTCTTTTTGGTGTCGCTTATTCGTGTCAGCAAGTTTCAAATCGGAACGATTTTAAAGAAGTTTCACTTCAAAAAGCTCTTTATATCAAGCACGTATACTTAGATATTTATTCTACGTTATACTTAATTTAAAACGATCATAAAATAAAAATTTCCATTATTTTATGATCGTTTTAATTTTATAACTTTTTCGCCAAATAATGACGAGAAATCATAATTATCATATTAATAAATTTTATTTTCTGATGATATTTGTAGATAAACCCTTTTTGCCGGAATGCGACTCGCACACGACCACTCGACATTTCAGGAGCACCCCCCCCTGACATGTTTCGTTTTTGAAAAATTTCACGTTCATATTACAATATAATTACTATATACAGAACATTCAAATTCCAAATTTTGAGGAACTGCAAGACTGTAGGCTAGTGGGACTTAGAAAACAATTCACAGTTCACCTGCAGATTTATTCATAATTTGCTAGATGCTGTAATGGGCGCTCTACATTCTCGCCAGAAGATAAAAATCCATTCCACATTGTCGCTTTTTGCGTGTTCCTCGCGTTCTCGCGAGAATGTAGGGCGTCCATAAAAGTGGATGATCGCTTTTGTCCTGCTCATCATTAGAGAGTTGTCCAAACTCATTATGAGTCGAATCGCGCCTCCGACACCGCGACAATAATCGAAACTAATTCTTTATTACAGAGTTATTGTTTCAGGGCTGAGCTTTCGTTCGTAGCAATGGCGTAATGAACTTATTTTTAACACCATGATGTTTTGATGTAAATATATATATACATATATATGTACATAATATATATATATCTGTCTCTCTCTCTCTCTCTCTCTAATAAGTACCCTATATATAAAATATATACATAAGGTAGATACTTGGATATATCAGGAAAATGAGAAAAACTCACGAGATACGATATCAAAGTGTGTGTGCAATTTATACACAACAGAAGTGAAACTTCAGAGTATCAGGAGTATTAGGATAATTATAATGTTTATTATTTTTAAAATATGTTTACCAAACTCAAAAATGATTACATCTGAATGCAAAATACTACATTTCATAGGTATATTATATATTTCAAAATATATTATTACGTTGTAGGGGAGGTAATCTCTGGATCTACTAAACCGATTTGAAAATTCTTTTACCAGTGGAAAGCTACATTATCCTGAGTGACGTAGGGTATATTTGATTGTGTAATCACAATTATCTATTTATTATTATTAATATAATAACTATTTTCTATTTTTTTTCTGATGCCCAGCGAAATGGGCACGGGTCAGCTAGTGGTAACTAAAATGGAAAACAAATGCTCTAGTTTCAATTTGATTTTTGAACTTCAAAAAACTTCAGAATATTTCCAACTCTATGAGTAGGTGGTAGTATTAGATATATTGATTTAATATCTCATTTTAGTGTCACTTTAATCTCATTTCATCGAGTTCCAAATTACAACCATTCTAAAGAAGTTGTACGTCGAAAACTTTACTTTATTTTTGGAATGTGTGAACTTTCTATAAAATATATTGGTATTAATAGAAAGACCTAATGGAATGGAACACGCGAAAATTTTGATACCTACTTCTTAGTTCTTGTTTAATGACCAAATTGAAGTTTAGTACGAGTTGTCCTGCAAAACTATCAAATCAAAAATGTTTACAAGAGTTTTTAATAACCTTTAAAAGTTAAGTGTATGAAAACGAATTACTTTCTTCTGTCAATCTGCAATGCATTTTAATAGACACCACGTTACTTGTTGTTAATATCTTAAAGAGGGCGATATGGAGTCAAAGCTTACGTGGCACACAAAACAAGTCACAGCTAATATAAAGTACGACAATAATAGTATAATTAATATAAGTTCTAGACTGTCATTAAGTATGTGAGCACATTTAATAAATTAATGAATATTACTTAAACAAAATGTTAGGAGTTAGTGTTGTTGGTATTAAAACATACTAGGGTAAAAGCCGGATACTTGCCTCGGTCGGATACATGCCCCGGTCTTTAATAAACCATGTTAAGATTATAAGTTGTGTTGGCGCTTTACTTCGATAAGTAGTGACCACCCCATAGGCCTCAATGCCGTGTAAGCCATCGGAATAGCCAAATATGTTTTGTCCGTGTGAGCAAAAACCTACCGCGGCAATACTTTGACAGGCGTTATAATTATATTGTTAAGTAATTTCTATTGAATATTTTTATTACTAATCTTGGTTTCAGACAACCTTTTTGTTTCTTTACAAGCATTAGAGTTTAAATTACATTGTTTATTATGTTTTATTGCTAAATATTTTTTATTTCTTTCGCAAATGAAAAGGGCAAGTATCCGCATCAAAAAGGATAGTCGCCATACTTGCTGTCACGGATAGTTGCCCCTAGAGTGACTAAAAATTTCTTAAGAAGCAAAGACGGATTTTTGTTTTTTTGCTGTTTTTTCGAATATAGAGACAAAGCTCTAACTTGTTGTAAATTAAATAAATATCTACTTCACTGTTTTATGTACCTATTTATTCTAGGTAAGCAAAATGCCTCGCAAATATAAGCGATAACCAGGAGTGGTGCAACACAACATCCACTGGACAGATATCTTAGCACTTGCTTTGGAAGAATTGAGAGAAAAAACGTATCAATGAAATTTCTCGAATATACGGAATATCCTCTCGAACCTTAAGAAGACGCTATGAAAAGAGTAACCAGCAATTGCTATTTCAATGTATATTTTTGGTTTAAAGGTGTATACCTAGCAGTATAAATACAAAATTCTACCTACATACCTACCTCTTTATCTGACCTTATTGTATCTTTTGTCTTTTCTAGGAAAATATCCTGTTCTTGGCTTTGAGAATGAAAAAGAGTGGTAGCTCATATATTGAAGCTGAATAGTATTTAAAAAAAGATCTCAGTAAATTAAAAAGACTGTTAAATAAATAATAAAGATTACTCTAGGTAATTGATATAAATTTCTTGCTATCCAAAATAAAAATCATACCGACGTTACTATCCCCGCACGAGGAAAGTATCCCCTGAAGCATTTTCCACGCTAGGCTACTATCCGCCATAGTAGGCAACTATCCCTCTTCTGAGAGGTGAAATAAAACAGTATTTATTCAAAACCATTGTTAATTATGTATACAAAAATAGGCTTTTATAGAAGATAAAAGACCTATGTTGTGAAATACATACTGAATAATTTTCAGCAAGTTCATATTTAAAAAATATAAAGCTTTTTCGAAAAGTTGGGCAACTATCCGGCTTTTACCCTGTACATATATTGAATAATGAATAGCCGAGCAGCCCTAGGGCGATTGGGCAGCGCGTCCTGCTCATCGGGGCCTTCGGGGTTCGATCCCCAAAACCTCGTTATAAATTTAATAATGTGACTTGTTTCATTTGATTCGTGACATTATTGTGATGGTTACTTGTTGCGCCGCGCGGCGTCGCGTAGCGGGGCGCAACCCGCGCGGGGGCCACACGTTCGCGCTCTGCGATCACGTCCTGATATCGAACCCTTCATTTGAACCTGTAGCAGCGAATGGTAGCTGTTTAAATGCTACCTTAGATGGCAGAGAGTATAGTATTCACTGTTGAAACTGATGAGAACTGAAGTGAACTCTTTTATTCACACACACTTTTCCTTCAATAACGTCGATGGTGGCTCAACGTGTTGGTGAGGGGGCTTCGAGCTGGAGCTCTTTACCCCGGCTGCAGCTCGGAGGGCCACTACCCTCCAGTAACTTTATATGGAAGCCACCGTGGTGTCGGCGGCTCGCGCGGGCCAATCCGCGGCTTTCGGTGGCCTTCACGGGCTTTGCGTGGGCTACGTCAGCGGCGTTTGTTGGCCCATCATGGCTTCCGATGGCCTTCCCGGGCTTCGGTTGGCCATCACTGGCGTCTGGTGGCCTATCTGTGGCGTTAGGGGCATAAATCGCGACCTCTTAACATCACCCTAATCCCGGCGAATGAGGTCACGTGGGGTCGATAGCCAGGTTTTCCATCTTCCTCCGTCTGGGGGTCGCGCATGTAGCGGGGCGATCCCGTTCAGGTGGGTATGGCGGCAGTCGTCGGCGCGATCAAACAACCGACCCGCCGACATGACCACGAAGTCCTCCACCGACGGCACGCCCAATTCGCGAGCTATGATGTCATTCCTGATATATCGACCCGCGTCCGTACACATCCGCAAGATGATGTTTTTGTAACAGCTTCTTATTGGTAGCCGAGCACAGCGCATACCATGCCGGAGCTGCATATGTGAGCCTCGAGCGGAGATAGGTCTTGTAGACCCCGATCTTCGTCCTCAGGGGCAGTCTGGATGATAGGACAGGTCGGAGCAGGGCTCTGGCGGCTCGTGTATTGTTCACGGCCTTTTTCCACTTGGAGCCGCATGCTCAACGACCTATCGATGTGTGCCCTGAGGTATTTGACCGAGGTCTGCCACTCGATCTCCTGGCCTCGAAGCTGGAGCTGCTTCGGCATGATGCGCCGGCGGGCAACTAGTAGCGCGGCAGTCTTCCCCACGTTGACCGCCATGCGCCACCTGTCCAGCCACGCCGGTATCTTGTCGAGCATGCGCTGCATTCGGCGAGCTGCGTGATCGGCATTTATAGAGGTCGCGATATAGGCGCTGTCGTCTGCGTATAACGCCAGCATTATATCCGATTCCCCGGGTCGTAGCCAGCCCTCTAGGATCGGGATGTCGTCTGTGTACAGACCATATAATGCTGGCGATAGACAGCTGCCTTGGGGAACACCGGCAGTAATTGTACGCTTTTGCGATATGGTCGTTTGCTCTACCGAAACACTCTTTTATTTTAGAAAGGGTAACTTCATGTACAAATATTAACAACTCGTACAGCTTATACAATACATAGCACAATGCGCAAGCGGGACGGATATTGCGCGAGCGAGATAGTGCAATTATCAATATGGGGCGCTCCCGCGTTGCGTTAGCCAGTTGTCCGTTGCCCACTGTGATGACTAGATGTATGCAGCTCCCATAAACCGGATAAAAACCTGCGTCAACGGTTTAGTCAGTTTAAATGCCTCTTAATATTGAAGTTATGCCCAAGCTGTGTAAGCTTTGGTTCTGTATGTAAGAAATCCCCTATTTTGTTATAAAAAACAAAACAAAAATAAAACTTTATATTAATATAATAAAAATATTATATTATCATGGGTCACCCATGATAATATTAATATAAAGTTTTATTTTATTGGTAAGATTTTGAAGATTATTCATATTATTGCAAGTATTATTTCTTAAATACTTACATTTACGATAGCAAGGGGGTGATAATTTGTTTGGTATATAAAAACCAGTCGATGTTTTTTTAAAGTTCCCCATTTCGTTGTTCCCTGAGAAATTTTCTTTTGCCTAGATGTTAGTTGTATAATATTTGCACCTTAAAGGTTTGTTGTAGGTATAAGTAGCTTCTTCAAATGTCATGCGGTAATTAAATTGAGCAAAATTAAGATATACCTATCCGAATATAATAAGTTATGCACAGGTCCACTGCTTATTAATTTTGAGTAAATACTACTCGTATACAGTGTTTATTACTAACAAAGATAACAATTTGAAGTCGTTGCGAAGTATAACATAAAAATAACTACCTACATTTTGCAAATTTATTGTCGTTTTTTATGTTTTACTTGACAGCAACTTTAAGATGTTTTAGAAAGAAGTCGGCTAAATATTTATTTTTAAGTTTTTAGGTTGAAGTCTCTTTTGTACGTATGTGTTCCATGACCCCACAATTTTTTTTAAGGTTAGGCTATGCGTATGGACCGTGCTCTTTGTCGACATTTTAATACGCAAAGAAAAACACATAATTGTATATGTGCCTATGTCTAGGCTTAACAGAACTTGTGGACTGTCCTGCATTTCTTCGAAATGATGTACACCCTATGTGGCGGTGGCGCGGGAGCGGCGCGCGCGGCTCGCCGCGGGGCGAAATGTGCGTGAGATCGTGACTTTCGACCGCGTCCACTCCCCCACCCCACCCCCACCCTCCAAGCAACACCAAATTCACGCAAATTATTTTATATCATAATGCGTCGATAATTCTATTCTCCTAACGAGCTCGGGATTTATGAATTCTTTCAGAAGATACAGCTACGTAGTGTTGCCAACCTAAATTTATGTCGAATGCTTTGTACGTCTGTTTGTATTTGAAAAAAGAGCCTGAGGTAATATATAAATAATTATGAAAAAAACTTTTTTAGCTAGACGTGTTTTGGGGAGAATCTTGCAGCTTCATCTGCTTTGAACATCGATAGCACATTATTGCGAAGCGGTATACATAGAATAGGAAGTAGGTAGATTTAAATTTTGACTTACATGTATGATTTCAAAAAGTGTTCTCCAGTGGAACTTATTTTGAATTTCAATTATGTCAGCTAATATATAACTATAGGAGATATTATCAAGCTACAGTTATAGTGATTAATAGTATAATAATGTCATAATTTAATTGATTTTATTAGAATTCACGAAACAATAGCAAGTTTAAGGCAGTTGTTTGTTGATATGTTGCAGGGGATAACAAGGTTAGTGAATGCGATGGCGTCATATTTACTAAATGTGAAAATTTTAGACTGCAAACATTAAATAATCGGTAGTTTCAAGTAATTTATAGTATTTAAGCGGTGCGTAAAGACAGACAGACACAGTTCTTCTACTAATCGCCAGTTGAAATGATATAAAGACTTTGAAGTAGTGATTTGTTGAAGTTGTGAGGAACTGGGTGACTGTAAGGGGAGGTTGGGCCCATGCTTTATGTCATCTTGGTAATATATCTGAATGATCGAATACAGGTATATCTTTCTATTCTTACGATGTGTGCTTTTATTGATTGGTTATGCGAAGTTTAGTGTTTTCTTGTTGCGATGCTGGCAAGCTGGCAGACGGCCCACATCATGGAAAGTGGTTACCGTCACTTATAAACTTTACAACACCAGGGGCGAGAGCGTTAGAGAATTATTCAAGTGTACAAGTGAGATGCATTCTCACACGTGGACATTTATAAAATTTAAATATACTTAAATAATTTGAATTGACTTGAGTAATGTTTCGCGCTTCCACGCACAGCGGAAGTCTTAATGAGTCTGGGAGGATGTTTGGCCCGTCAGATTTGTCTGGCTCATTGGAATATATTAAAATATGATACTTGGTAATATATATACAAATCAGCCTTCCTATAATGACGTAAGTTCTCACATTTTTTTAAGTGCCTGTCAAAAGTTATGGCCCACAGGAAGTGTTTGGCACCTGTATATCTTTGTTTATAACAATATCAAATATGACATATGCAAAAACCAACCTTTCTACTTTCAGCTTAGCGCGTATTTATTCCTTAAGTTTATATTAAACTGCCTACTGATCCTAATAAAAAACATCTTTCCTAAAATCACGTAAGTCTGCTGGGGTGACTAGGATTTTGGTCTATACCAGTTCGTAGCTTTTTGAATTATATTATATTTATAGTTGCGTAATATGTCAAGATTATTACCAGACCTTCTAACATTATAAATGCAAAAGTTTGGATGGCTGTTATTGCTTAATCACACCAGAACGGCTGAACGGATCTGGATGAAATTCAATACAGAGATAAATTATAGTCTGGAATAGCACATAGCCTACTTTTCATGCTGGAAAGATGTACGGTTCCTGTGAGATAATATTAATAAGAATAAAGGTGCGGGAAAAAGTTCAATTGTGTGTTTACATGGTTACTTTAAGATATTTTCTACTTTAATATCTAGCTTTAGACAGTCCTTAAGTTGACTTAAGTCATCATAATCTTATTTTTCATCCACTTGCCCTACCATCGGTAAAATTTTGACATTACCTATTTGAATGGAGCTAATGTCAGATTTTAACGTATAGTAGGTGTTTACACGATAGACACTGTTTTCTTACATTAATCAATAAGTTCTATTTTTTGTGGTATTTTTATTTAATTAAAACCATGTACATCACACTCGGCAAATGTATATTTTATGCTCTTTTTATCTCATGTGGACTGTATTCACACATCATTGCTATATCACCACAAATAAAAAAAACAGAAAACAGTAGGGCAAATGAACGATTCAAGATATCTATAGGGAACACTAATGTGATTTTCTAAATGTCTATATAGAATTAATTTTAGTTATTTAACATGAATGGATGTTGATCTGATGGTGGGTGCGGCAGCAGTGGCGAGGCGAGAGGCGCCGTGCCCGATTGATTGGGCGGATCGGCGTTGGCTCGTTGCTGACGGCGTAATGAGCGTCACGCCGACAGCCGACGCCATCGCGCCAATTCCACCAAACCAATGACGGCGTACTATACATATTCACGTTATCTATGGCAGGCTTAAAATCTTGGATCATTTTTATTTAAGTCAGATTTCTTGAACGCTTTTTGATATATTGTAGGTAAGTACAGTGATAGTTATGCTATCGTGGCAATTTTTGGCGACACATTTTACAAGGCTACAGTAATTAGGTACCTACATTAACCTAATTATTAATTTTAATTTATTTCACATTTACACTAGATACCTATATAATTTTGTAGTGCTATAAAGGGAACAACACCTTCCTTTTTTTATTTTTTTATTGCAGGAGTTCAGCAGACAGGCAGACGGCCCACTTGATGGATAGCGGTTACCATCGCCTATGGAAATTTTTAACTCCAAAGGTACTACTAATGCGCTGCTGCTCTCTTGAAGGAGACTGGAGCCTGGTCACTAATGCCGGAACACAACTAAGGGTTGTTAGGGCGACATACTTTAGACCAGGGGTGGTAGCCATCCAGTCGGGCAAATGCCCTACCACCTGGCCGTGGGTTGTTTTGTCGCCTCTTACGACAGGCCGCCCGGCCGCAGGAATTTGTATTCTTTCTCCGTTCCTGCATGGATACCTATAAAATTTCATTCCCGTAGACCTAGTGGTTGCTGATAAAAATAATTGTTACATACAAACAAACGGAATAGATGGACGTGGCGATTTCATAAAGGTTTAGGTTTTACCAATGAAACCACATATTTACCTACAAAAGAAAACAAAAGTAAGTATTTACTTACTTTTTAATTCAAATACCTTCAATGTAGAGATGTCAAATCAGAGAAAAAGTATTCAAAAATTACACATTAATATCTTTATTTCTTTCATTAATTCAATATTTTATTCCCCCTCCAACACTACGACATCCACACAATTAGACTCAATTGAATATAAAATTCTTTGACAATATACAGTAGGTACCTACTCAATATAATCTACTTTTGAAAATAATAAACTTTAATGACCTTGTCCCCTCCATCCTGAAATGAATGATTCAATCAGTCCATTGAAATTCACCATCAAAATTAGACTACATTGTGTTAACACAAGAAGGTAGTTGACAGTCAAATCAAAGATATTTTTTACCAGTTTACAAATCGCCGAAGCCACCTAGTTTGTCGCGGCTGTTGAAAATTATGGCGTCATTGCTGTAACGAGTCTAATAGCGTATTAATTACAAAGAAAAGTGGTGTGTGCATTTGACCGGACCCACTTAGGCTGCTGTGCACCGAAATTTAACCGACGGTTAGCCAAAAATAATCACTGTTTTTCCATACATTTTTGGCGATTATTTTATTTTAACCATCGGTTAAAAGTTGGTGCACACTAGCCGTAGTCCGGTCAAATGTACAGACACTAATACATGTGGGTACCTGCATGTATTTTGACGCGCCGAATTTAAGGTCCGTTTGACTTATACACACTCAAAATTTCGATTAAATTACGAAAAACCGATAAAAAATGGTAAAGAATGCACGTTTGTATGTTTTTTTATTTTATGCTGAATCTAAATCCAAAGCTCATTTGGCCCGTTCCCTTTAGAAATGTGAGTAAATGGCGTAAAAACTGAAAAAAAATGCTTAGCAATCTCTAGCGGTTTTTCGCAACTTACTCAAAATGTTGAGCTAAAAGACCTCGTATTCGGATGCAGCGCATCCACATACGTGTATGTAGAAGTTATGATGATGACCATATGATATTGTGACAGTCTGTGGTTGACCGGGCTAAGCCTTTGCCGGATTACCTCACTGCAAAGCCGAGGCTCTCGGGTTCGATTCCTAATATGGTAAATTTCGTAAACGAATTTTCTCCATTATTTACTACAGGCTGGGTGTATAGGGTCGGGCCGACTAGAGATGTCCGTTGTACATTACCAATAACACAGCTAACTAAACGTAATTTGCTAAATTTGAGGACATGTTTGTTTGCTTTTTATATACAAATTGTTTCAGAATTTATTGTAATGTATTTACTAGTCCATTATGTTAACAGCACTCCTTTTGCCGGCCAACTGTATAGCTCGTGGTGCCGCGCTAGAGGCTAAGATGGTAGCTCATTACAGGTACTTATTCGACACCCGAGCAGCACCGACGTTGACGGGTGGACACCGCGTTGTCAACGAGTGAATCTAGTATTAGTATTTGGTACTAGGTCTACTCGTGCATCAGTTCGAGCAACTGGTTGACAACGAGTGGTTAATTCGTCGTTTACACATGTCGTGTACAGCCTGCTGTCGAGGCGATCTTGGTTCTGGTCAGGTCAAACCCAAACTCCTAATGTCTTATTTGTACTTAATCTTTGTTTGGTAGCACATACTACGTAATATGTATTCAATGTCAGTCCCATGCTAACATTATCACTAGGGAACCGCTAGAAAACTTCGCACATGTAATAGGCCTTTTAAAATAATAATCCACCCAAATTACAAACGATATTCGAATGATGGTAGCACCACAGAAACGCGCAACATTCGTTTGTTATCGGTTATCCTCTCAAGCGTCAATTTGCATAATTATGAGTACTAGTGGTCGCCATAATCACAGATTTCGCCAAGGCTACTCTGTTAATTTCACTTGAATAATAAACAAGAGTAGGTATATATGCGTGTGTGTGTCAAATAAGTGGTAGTGTGTTTAAGGTTTTAGTTGATAGAAAAAAAGTGGTTGTACAAACTCCAGCAACATGCCTATGTTAATCTTGTGTGGGTACTTTGTGCATCTAAATCATTCTTTCGAGTGCTCAATCAATTTCTTCTTCTTTGTTCAATAATGGCTTGGCACGGTTTGTGCATTCAGCCGGAGTCATGTGTAAGTCAATCAATCAATTGAACAAGGGTTTCCTGCCGATCGCGCGTCGGTTTGACATTTAATTTTGAATTTGGAAAGCGTCTGGCCAATGGCCGCCGGCCGGCACCCGCGCGCGCCTCTCATTGGCCCGCCGTCGACCGCCGCGACTAATTATTGGCCCTCTTAAAACAATAAGCGGTTTGATTTTCGAACACGATAATGGCCGACGCGTATGATCAATGCTTTGTTTCAAACTATCGTTTAATATTCCTTAGTTGTAATGGCGGCGCGATATTTAGCAGTCGTTTCATGAAAGTTATCTGGTGCTCGTTTCAGCAAATTTTCAGTTTTTGAATTCACGAAGTGTAAGCTAAAGTGCAGATTATAAATCCACACGGAAACGTTCTTCTTCAAAAGTAAGCAATACCAGATATTTAGATTTGTTGTAATACTTTTAAGACTTTGTATAAAGTTACAAATGCCTAACCTGTAAGTTTTAATATAGGTATTTGGAATCGAAAGTTTTGTCCTCTGCTTCAAACCCGATGCGTTTAACGCTGTAGGTATCCCGCGGCAAAATCATTTGTTCTGCGATTAGGTACCACCTAGGTAGGTAATACCTAAGTGACTTAAGTTTAATTGCAATTATTAATGTATAGTCTATATCTATGTAAACACACACAACTATCCATATACCTACCTAAACTATTTATTAACAAAACTTTGACTGAATTAAGCACAAAAACAAGAGAATAAACCTACTTTAATTATTTTGTATAGGTGAAAATTAAAATCGCCTATTACAAAGGCCGATGATGTAAATTTGCCACGTTTTATCTCAAAAATACAAGTGCTAACTCAAAATATTGAATTGAACTGCAGCGATTTAAAACACCTAATACCTTAGTTAAGAAGAATAGACTTGTGTACCATATCGTGGAAAATAAAACCCAAACAAGAAAACCCGTAAAAATTCAATTACTTTGTTTTCCTTTAGACACATTAACCTTTTTTTTATTTATTTATCTAATGTATAAGATGGATATTTAGTGTTGTAAAAATTGTGGTTTCGAGCACTCGAAAACATTTTACCACTTAGTTGAATATTTTTTTTACTACTTTAAAACTTATTAACATGAACTTTATGTCATATAAGTTTTATCGTATTATTGAATTTTAATATAAGATATATAGAGCTTATAGGTATCTCAAATTTTGACCGATATCAAGGCAAATGAACGGTCATTAAGATATAGGAATTGGGCATAAGTCATGCTACAAAATACTGCTGATTCTAAATTTTTATGTATTGAACAGATGCTCTGTAGGTATTTCGAGCAACGCATAAGCGTTCCCATAAAACATGAGGACGCGGCTAGTGTTTTGGAAACCTTTTCGACTGACGTTGATTTGGGAGTCATTTACTATTGATCATTCTTATTAAAGTGACCAGTATAGTTAGTATAGGAACATTTTAGTTTTAATTTTGTTTATGAAGTCATACTTTACAAGAAAAAACTGAATATACCTAAACCAATTCTATTGCTTCTACACACAATAATTGTATCAGATATCAAAAATTGCTTATGGCAAGGTTATATTAATGAGAGACCTAGGTCTTAAACATTGTTAGGTTATTATTGCTGAAATAAATAAACAAATAATTGGACTTGAACATGAATTTTCTGAAGTATAGCTTAAGCATTATTAAAAAAAATAACTGGTTTAAAATATTTTTAAATTAGGTAATGCTTTATAACCACGCGCATACTTTATTCACTGCAATATTACCTACCTAGCTCCTAAGGAACCAACCAAAACTACTCAAAGCTCAAAGGGCCATAATCGCATCAATCGATTAAGTTATTTGAGGCCTTGTAAGTATATAAAGTATACATGTAGTTTTATTTAAACACCTTTGTTTATTAGATCTAATTGAATGTGTCGCAATAGTCGGTAGCTCTCACTCTATTTAGGTTTATGTCATTCGTTTGTATGTTCATTTCAGTTACTTTATTTCTCTGTAAGTTGGTTTGTCGTGGGTATGCCGACCAGCTCCTCAAGCTAAACCTTAACCAATCCTATTTTCATCATGCATATTAAAATTCTGTAAATGAAACCTTTTTCATCTCACAGAGGAGATTATATTTCATATTCATATCAAATATTCCTCCAGTATTGTAAAACGAATCCCGCAATATTGTAAAAATGTATCAGCGGATAGTTGGTTGGACTGATATTGATATTGTAGGATGTATAAGGAAATTGGCAGGGTGGGTGCAGCCCTGCGGTCGGTGGAGGGTGAGAGGGGGAGGTCCCGCCCGCCACCCAACTTAGGTTTTTTAATCAACCGCCCTCTGTCATTAGTATGGCGCATAATGGAGCGCCGCGGCGGGCGATGTCGACATATATAAATATATATACACCTACGCACTCGCCGACCTGTAATTTGCATTAAATATTTATTAATGTATGTACTTCCTATACAATTATCTTGTAGATATACTCGTTGCTAGACACTCGAAATCTTCATGTAAAGCCTGCTACTCTACTTTCTCGGATTAAAAAAAAACAATCTGCTTTGATTATATTTAAAACCACCTGGGCTAGATGTTAATTCTAAAGTTACCCATTGAATATTTCCAAAGAAAAGCTAAAGGTTCTCTCATAATAGCTACTTAGAACTAAAATAGGTAGGTATTGATACTATAGATACCTACTAGTACTTAACTCGTAGTTTGAAATACGTCAAAGGGCTCTACTCCTTTGGGACACAGTATTAAATTTCATATTGTAACATTTTGATCAATAAACTAAACTTATGTAAGTAATGAGGTTATCATGCGAAAAATTTATGTAGTGTAAAAAGTTTATGAATAAATCTCTATATTAGATATACATTTAATTCTAAAAACTATTTTCAATGTAGCGAATAGATAATGAATATATATATATATATATATATATAATATATATATATATATATATAATATATATATATATATATATATATATATATATAATAAAAAAGTTGCTTTTAATGTCGTTCACGTAAGACTGAACGATACATGTGGCTTGGAAAGTGAGCGCGGCCACAAAACGGTGCGATGGAAAGCGCAAACTGCCTATAAGTGAGTCTCGCATTGCATAGAGGTGCAGCGGCGCGCAATTATGCACCCTCGGGGTGGGGAGGGGAGGGGGTGGGCGGGATGGCCTCTCCCCCGCGCCGCAACCCTCCCCTCGTTCCCCTCCTAGGGCTGCCATCGACATGGGGACCATAAATTATCGAATACTACATGTTTTAGAATGCGAATTCTAAACGAGGTTAAAGGTTGCTTAAGTTGTTATATTATTTAATTATAAATATTTATATAAACAAAAACATTGATTGAACATAAAAGTTCACTAAAATATATAAAAGTAAATAGTGTTAAAGGTAAGCAGTTAGTGAAAGTTCTAGACTATGTCAGAGGAGAGCGGGGCTTTCTGAGCTCTATTAAAATAAAAGTTACATAAAATTAACAATTCAAAATGTCAATTAGCAATTCCTTAGTAGTAGGTGCAATGTCTTCCTAGGACCACTTTGTTTTTGAGTAGCTACAAGCTTTTAAACAGCGCAGCACGAAATGTACTTCAATTGTTCAAATAATACTCATGGTCCATCTTTGTATGATAGGCATGGTATACACAAAAAACGCACACACGAAAAGTAATTGATAACGTGATTACGTGAAAGTAACCTTATATTAGTAACTAGGATATATCTGTGACATCATCCACGCATGACTTAAAATTCCCGCAGGATTCCCGGGACACAAAGCAGATGGTGTAAAAAGAATACAAGTTATCGTTTTGTGACAACTGTGTCGGAATAAGCTAATTTTTACGCACCCGAATAACTACAATGTCGGGATAAAAAAATCACACATTTCTTCACATAGGTACAATTTGCTATCAATCAGTGGGAAAAAATCATATTTGAATTAATTTTTTTTATATGGCCATTTTAAATCATTCTCAGCAAAATTTCCGCGGGATTACCAGGATTAAAAGTAGCACAGGTTTTAAGTCTAATAATTTGCTATGTATCAGCTAAAACCGCATCGAAATCGGCCCCGTAGTTTTTACGTAAATCCCGAACAAACAGACCAACGGACAAATAGACAAGAAATCAAAAAAAAATGCATCGTATTCTCCAATAGTTTCAATGTACAAACATGACATGTTAAGCATTTTATAATTTTATAGATAGATTTACTATTACCTTAGGTACATGTATAATAATTAATTAACACTGATTTGATTCACATAGTTGCCTACCTACTCTATGGAATTCTTATATCGTATTACAGCCATTAATTTGGTTTACTACATAGGTACTGCTTACATTTTTAACCCTTCGAAAAAAGGAGGAGGTTCTCCATTCGTCGGAATGTTTTTTTTTGCTTTTTTTTATGTATGTTCGCCGATTACTCTGTGATTTATGATCCGATTTACGTGATTTTTTTGTTCGACGCGGAATAGCTTTCAATTGGTCCCCTAAAAATTTGACATAGTTTGGCCCAGTAGTTTTCATTTTACGAACATTTTTTTGTTCCCGGTTCTTAGGACCTATATTTTTTAAGAAGCGCGGCACCATTCGTAGGTCCACCGATACATAGCTAGACACTAAAAAGTAACAAATAAAATTTAAAAACTTCGTTTAAAAAAACCGACTTCAAAAACTAAAAAACTAAAATGTATAAAATAACTTATTTCTAAAGCTATTATTATTAATATATATTATCTAAAACATCTTGAAGTCGGTGCAAAGTAAAACATAAAATAACTATATTTTGAAAATTACTAAGCATCGACTTTAAGATGTTTTAGATAATATATATTAATAATAATAGCTTTAGAAATAAGTTATTTTATACATTTTAGTTTTTGAAGTCGGTTTTTTTAATGACTTAAACTCTTTATTAGTAAGTACCGAATATACCTACATTTTTGACTAATGGTAAAATAAAGGATTGTATACATAAAATATCGACGCAATATTTGTTTTGCGTCGGTTCGCTTCGTTCCACCTTCCAGCCTCTAGCATGACAGCCGCATCATATCTATTCAGCCATCAGAATGGCTACACTTTTGCAGTTTTTGGGATCGACACTCTGCGACCATGATGAGGGCATGAGGCGCACAAGCTTTATCAAAACAGTCAAACGTCTAGTGGATGTCTCACATGAAGACTGATCTATATACCTCGGGCAACGCGAATAAGTAGCGTTGTCATTCCACGGGGTAATTATAGCCAGTCTTTTGGGGCCGAACTGATAGCAGTCTGATTCAAAATTTTCTAATTTCAATTTGTATGTACCTACATAACTGATGAATTTTCTATTGGGATTCCATGACCAAGTCAGAAATTATAAGAGGCCGAGGACATTTTGTGAAAAACTAAAGCGGTATCTTTAGCTTTTAGCTATCCGTGCAGGAACGGAGAAAGAATACAATTTCCTGGGCGGGCGGCCTGTCGTAAGAGGCGACAAAACAACCCACAGCCTGGTGGTAGGGCATATGCCCGACTGGATGGCTACCACCCCTGGTCTAAGGTATGTCGCCATAACAACCTTGAGTTGTGTTCCGGCATTAGTGACCAGGTTCCAGTCTCCCTTAAGAGGGCAGCAGCGCATTTGTAGCACCTTTGGTGTTGCAAATGTCCATAGGCGATGGTAACCGCTGTCCATCAAGTGGGCCGTCTGCCTGTCTGCTGACCTCCTGCAATAAAAAAAAAAAAACAATTATCCTAGTCAGGAAAAAGAAAACAGTTGTATTCTTTACAATAGATAGCGCACCTTTAAAGAAATGTCCAACGTCTTTAGTAGAGTTGGGCAAATATTAAAATAAAAATGTTCCAATGTCTATTCTTTAATACCTATCTAGGTAAAACTGATAAACACGATTGCCCATTGATTTGCTCATATATCCTTTTTTAACTAGATACCTGCCAACCCTGGGCAGTAGTAGGGTTGTCGATTGCTTGCTGGCTCTTAATAAAAGTAAGAACCTATCAATGGGCTCGCCGGGAGGGAGGGGGGCCCGCCTAAGGGCTTTCCTGGTACTAAAATAAAGATGAAGTGCACTTGTTGGTGTCATAGTTATTTACTATGAATTACTGGATCCTCCTATCTCATTCTAGACGTTGAAAACGTGTTCGCATCGCCTCTAGTATTGCAAACGTCTATAGGCAACGGAAACCACTGCTCATCTTGTGGTCATCTGTCTGTTTGTACGCTTCAGGCACTAAAAATAAGAAATACGACGAAAATTGTAAATTAATATTAAAAAAAACAAAACCAACTCATACTAAAAATAAAAAATAAATATTTAGCCGACTCTTTCTACATCTTGAACTTGGTGCTTAGTAAAGTTAAAAAAAATGTTTTACTTCACCCCAACTGCAAGACGTTGTAGAAAGAAATCGGTTACATATATTTATTTTTTGGTTTTTAGTATGAAGTCGGTTTGTTGTTTATTTAAATAATATTGTTTACTTTTAGTTGCCCAAATATATACTTCAATAGCTTTAGAAATCGTATATTAAGCACCTGTGGAAATTGTTTAACTGGATACGCATACTTTCCCACCTCACTTTTCGGTTATATGTTCTTTAATAAAGGTTGCTCTGGATTTCCTTGCGATCTTCTAATCAGGTCTTGACTTTATAACCATGGGACCACCTCAGAGTATAAACTTACGAATAAAGAAAAAAATTAAATCGATCTACAATTGAGGGAGAAATCGAGTAACATATACACTTAAAACAATAAGCGCCTCTAGAAAATGTAACACCTTTACGCGTATACAAGTTTTTTACAAGAATTTAGATGCACGGCGTTGTTTGATATATTCTCGATTTCTACTCCATTCACCCATCAGATCCTGACTGGGTGAATATGGGAATACCTCGGGACTACACACTTACAAGTAAAGAAAAAATATTGGCAAATAGGTTTATAATTGACGGAGATATCGTGTTACGAAGAAGTTGATTAACAATTTTTGTAAGTTTTTCTAATTCCTTGGAATCCACTCATTAGATCCTCTCATGGTGATATTGGAATTACATCCTTTACTTATAGCCTTTTGATTAAAAAAAAAAATGAAAATCGGTTCACAATTACGGAGAAAGCGAGTAACGAACAAACAAAAAAAAATACAGACAAATTGAGAATCTCCTCCCTCTCCAAGTAATTTTGTTTTAAGATTGCTTATAATTATTCATATGTATTGACGCCTTATGTAGTTGAACTTTCTAATTATTCGTAAGCATATCTCACTACAAAACAAATGTTTTGCGTTCATTTCTAATCACGGCAAATTTCACAAATCAATTTTGGGACACCCTTGAGGAGCACAGGCTGCACTAGGAGCAAAGTCGCGACCCATGTGTGGCATTCGCCAAGTTGGGGTGGCACTAGTGACTCACGTGTGACATGCTATTGCCACGCCGTAGTTAGGAATACCCACTATACACCTGTGTGGTCTTCGGGCATCCTTCATTCGGGCTGTGGGTCCGCTTGTGCATTCCCCTTCAGCCCGGACGGACGACGGGTCTTTACGGGCTAGCCCCACCATTTGCTAGCCGGGGAGCTGGGTATCTCCGGCTACCTCGGGTCTCACCAAGAAGTGAGATGCGGATTGGTGAGCGTCCGTCCTCTGGCCTTTAAGTGCGGACGTATCCGGTTTCCTCGCCAGTCGCTCGCTCAGCTGTAGTCTGGAGGTCGTCGTGGACGACCTCCGACGCCGCCACCGGCCATCTCCTGTTCCGCCGCATCCTTAGCGGACATGATAGTCTGGTAGAAGGAGGCGGCTGCGTAGCAGGTGGAAAATTAGTCAATACTGAGGTTGTCAGAGAAGAACAAACCATAAATGATTTGTATTTAAAGTATATATATACTAGAATATAACCGCGACTTCATCCGTATGGATTTATTTTGCGGAACCCTAAAAAGAAGTAGCTAAGTTACTCCTTAAAACATCAGCTATCTTCCAGTGAAAGTCTAGGTTAAAGCCGTCCAGCCGTCTCAGAGATTAGCCGGAACATCCAGATAGACTAAAATTTCCATTTTTTTCCGTATAAAGTTTGATACATGCATTTAGTAAAATGTGCTATTTTGACGTTACAAACAGACATTTCAATTTTATTTATCTGTATAAATATTATAATTACAATTTTGTAATAAAAAAGAGACAAAACCTTCATTGTAGTGAACCAATACACAGTATGTACTTTACCTATAATTTTTTGGTTGTTGGTGTATGAAATGTCATTTGTAACACCAGGGGTGCTGCCAGCCTCGAAGGGGGGGGGGAGCTCCATTTCCACTCTAAACCTGATCACTGACGGATGAACACCATTCAAGCTCGTTGTGGCGGTATATACTCCAGAGGTGGTAGTCATCGAGATGGCTAAGTGCCCTAACACTTTAATTAGCAATCTTCCTCCGTTCCTGCACGGACAAAATAGGACAAAAAATAAAGAAACATAATAAATAAAGGCCAGACCAAAAAGAAAATTTATCAAAGATCTGCGCAACTGCCTTTATAACAGAATTCCTGTTTATAAATTGAAATTGTATGACTTTGAAATGGTGAAATAATATTGTTACAGCGTAAACGGAGAGCAATTAATTGTAGACTGGAGTACGTAGGTATCTATTACAAATAAATATCCATAAATCCACATTGTACCGTAATGATACGAGTACCTACTTATTATTTGCATATTTTCCATTTAACGAGTACACACACGAGTAAAGACTTAGAACAGGCTCCAAGTGGAACACATTACTTATTCAAGTGTGTTTAGTATTCTTTTTGACGCTTCAGTTTCCTGCTTTAGACTAAGCCAAATAATAAATACTAGTGGTAGTCTAGTGGTCAAAATTCCACTATAATAATTTAAATTATACGTTTGAATATTGTTCAGGCTCTGTTGTCAAAGACTATACTTCTATAATAACAGATTTCGCCAAGGCTACACTGTTCATTTGACTTGAACAATAAACAAAAGAGTGTGTGTATGGAAACGTGTGTAATGTTTTTTATTGATTTCATGTTTTTTGTTATGAATGATTTAAAAATAATATTAGCATTAGTTGCTTCTTCTCTTTATAAAGTATAAGTGTGTGAAATTTCATACTCCTTCGTCCGCGCAATTTTCGTAAAAAGGTACAAAGTTTATGATTCACGTATTAATAAGGGTTTTGAATAATAGTAAAAACTAATGTCTCGTTTACATTATGCCCACTTCTCACATTTGTACCCATCAATCTTGCCGTTTAACATTATTTTTGACAAGTGACTTTGAATGAATTAAATGAATGAAAACTCTTTATTATTCACCACAATAATTTGTGGTGAATAATAAAGAGTTTAGGTTAATTGTCTAGGTTTAATAACCTAGACAATTAAATATGAATTTCCATTAGAACAATGGTCGGCTTAATCGCTTATAGAGCTCTTTTCCAGGCAACCCGGTATTCAAGAAGACTAACATAAAAAAAGTTTAATAGTTTAATTAAATTTAATTATTTAAATGCAATTAAAGAAGAAATAAAAAACTACTATACATATACATAATTAAGTTGATTAATATAATATAAATTACACATACCACCTACATGCGAACAATAATAGGAATAATTCTATTTACTGCAAAAAAAAAATTAATGGACAAGTGTTTGAAGGTAGTAATGGATGTAGCTTGTCTGGTTTTCAAGGAGAGGGAGTCCCACAGGCGAACATCCCTCCTCATTTGATATACCCATTGTTGGCGCCACTTATTTCCCAGTTAATAATTGTGTCTTGGGCTTATAGCGCCTTGCAACCCCCGATGTTGCCGCCGCTCGCTCGGCGCGTGAGTTTCGTACGTTGCCAAACGCCACGCCTTTACATAACTACAAACTCATATTCGCTATCGAAGATTTCCGCGTCCATTTAAATACCCGGAATTCGCCTTAACCACTTAAAACTTTAGTGTCAGTGTATCTGCGTCCCTTGTGCCCCGGGGCTCGTGTAGAAGGGCTTTGCCACCATTATCGCCACGCGAATAAGCAACGGCAGAACCCTGAACCAGCGCTGTCGTGGGCTGGTGGCTGACTGCGAGGTAAATGCAAAGGTCTATACTCTCCGGGCACCTGTTCTTAATTGAGGAATAAGGGATGGCCATATATTGAACACATAACCGCACCCGCGAAGATTACCTGATTGCGTCTCCACCCATACTGCCTTAGCTTTCTTCCATTAAATTTTTTGAATCACGGGTGCAACTATCAAAGATCCCCTTATGTAGTAATTTTTTACCCTATTCATTCTCGTAACACCACAAATCCTTCTTAACATTCTCATCTAGAGTTGTAAATCAGGCTCTATACGTTAAATATTGAACCTGCAATGAATGCAGAATTTCATTTCATGATTAAAAACCTGAAAGTTATGTCTTAACTAGCTGCGCCCTGCGGTTTTACTTGCGTGGTTATGTATGTTATATATCTTTATAAATTATACCCTATGTGTTATTCTGATATGAATGCGATATTATTGTAACGTTTTATCAAAATCCATTCAAAAGTTTTTGCGTGAAAGAGTAACAAACATACATATATCCATACATTTTTACAAACTTTGACGTTTATAATATTATTAGGATATATAGGGAGTACTTAAGTTAAGTAAGTAAAAATCTTGTGTCAAATCGACGTCAATAGAGGGAATGCTCCCAAGACACCAGCCGCGTTGCCTCGTTGGATGGCAACGTTAATGCGTTACCCGATGTTCAGACCAGCTTAGCTACGTAAACCACTAGATTTTATTGGGTTAGCAATTATTGCAACATAATTGCTAACAGGAAAATAGTCGTGCTGCCCAAACATGGGATACCTATCAATGAATCCTGCCAAATTTAACGTGATCCCCGAATTTCAGGAAGGAAGCAAGGCACGAAACGTGTATGCATTTCTAACTTTTGATATATGGAGTGGGCAATTTTGAAAAATTCAAGGGGATGGATTAAAGAATACTTTTAACTAGAATAGTCTAACAGGGTGTGCAAATCGCACGGCCCTTAACAAATAACATACTTAACTACCACTATTGGTGAACTTATGCTTGTTAATAGACCGATTTAAATGTTTTCTACAAAGTGCAAAATATATTATATGTGTATGTTAAATTGAAATACTGAAAATTAAATGATAACTTATCAAAATCTAATTACCATCAGTGTCCCTTTTCCCAGATTTCAACAAGTTATTAGTCCAGTAATCAAAATGCAATTGAAGAACGAAGTAATGGTTACATATTCGTAAAATAGGATATTTTAAGACTGTTTTACATTGTAAACAATTCACAAAGAATATAATTTAATTAAGTTAGGGTACTCTGAAAAATATCCTTATGCTTTTCCCTACTTACCGTTCGTGAACATAGCCACAATGATTTCTGTGTTTTTAAATATTATAACAGCGCGATCAGAGATAATAAATGTACAGTCAGTCGTCGCTCACTCGTCGACCGTACGATTTTGTCGAAGAGTGTTGCATTCCGGCGAAATTGAAGATTATTCTTCGTCGCGAGCGTTTTGGTTCAAAATATTTCTCACTACTGTTTATGAGCTTTTGATGTAGGTAACATGTTTTTTTTATAAATTGTAGGTCAGTAGATTCCGTTTAAAGGACTATTTTTCAATATTTATTTTAAAATTGCATAATCTTACTAAATACTGAAATTTTCCAATAATTATTAGAAATTCTAACCACCATTTACCCAATTACCATTCGTATTAATAAAATGGTAATGAGTTCATTTGAATGGTAATAAGAAATTATTATATTAATGACTATTATATATGGTTCATGAGGGTATGGAACTCAGATTACCTGATCAAATGTTTGTAAGTTCGATTATCAGAAGACAAAAGTAATTGATCCACAAGATTTGTTCCAATTAAATTCTGTTAATGAAAATTGTCAACGAGTATTTTCATCTTTGTGTTTCGTGATTACGACCACTGAAAAGTGGCCGAAATGTCGGAATAAATAAAATCAAATAAATTACCGCGCTTAAAACCGTTAAAACATAGTTTATTATGTATATAAGTCGCGAAAACTCTAGAAAATATTAAATTTTCTCTGATTTCTAATTACCATTTTGCCAAAAAATATATTTTCCTACAATGTCTACATTAACAGCTTTATCGCTGGCCAATTAAAATATATGGAAATACAACATAAGAAACTACCTTAAAAATCCATAAAGAACAGTTTTTAAACACATTTTTGTAGTGTTTTTGAAATGGCCGAATATGCACATATTCAAATATTCACCCAACAAGATAAATTGAGTATACATTTTGAGATATGAGTGTTTTTATATTAAGTTCCTTTTAAAGTTCTGTTATCAAATGAGTTGATCTTCATCATTTCTTAGGAACTTTGTTTTAGTGAGTAAAGCAATTAAATAAATAAAGTTAAAAAAATCGAATTGAATTTGTCTTGTCTCTTTACATTGTTCATGTTTTATGTACCTATGTATAAACAATTTTCTTTTAATACGATATTAAAATTAAATAAAAACAGACACCCTTTCAGTGTTAAAAATAAAGATTTACTTATATAGAGATAAAATCATTAAAACCTGAATAATTCTAGTTAACTAGCATTTTTGTTTTTCATTCATTCGTTATTCTGATTTTAGTGTTCAATAACTAAAATCACTTGTAATAATAGTTTCTGCCATGTTTATCATGTCTCAGAAATACTCGATGAAAGAAAATGTTAGATTATTAAATATAATGGGAGTTATAGCGTGATGTTATATAGTTTAACTAAACCTGCAAAATGGGATTTTTGTACAAATATGACCAGAGGCATTCCGGTTTGTCATAAGTTACACTTGATACGCATAGAATCAAATATATGTCATAACAATGTCTGCTGGTTATTTAACAAATAACACATTAATTTGTATCATGTTTCCAGCCACTGCATGTCTGCCGGTACAACTGCTGTACAACAGGAGGCAAATGGCATGTCAAATGGTTACATATTTGCGGCTTTTGGGATCGAGACCCTGGGACCATGGGGGCCTGAGGGGCACAAAACTTATCGAGACATAGCGAAACGCCTGGTAGACGTCTCACGTGACCAAAAGACTTGTCTATAGGTCCTTCTGGCAATGCCATGTAAGGTGATGTAGCCAGTCTTTTGAGCACGTTTCCAACTGACAGCGGCCTGGCACTGGATTTAGCAGTTTAATTTAATTTGTCAGTCAAATCAGAGATATTTTTTCTCATTGCCATACATTTTTTACCCAAATTGAAATCTCTAAGGATTCTAATGACATATTAATGTTTATTTATATTTTAATTCAAATTATTTTTATTACAATATTTTTCAACTATTCTTAATTTATTATTTTACATATTTTGGTCGATTATCAGTTTTTTTATTACATAAATATACTACATACATAGTCCGTAGTTAACCAATTGTATTATGCATGCCGTGTTTGCATAAAAAGTATATAGTGTGGAGCTATGAAACGGTTTAGTCATATATTTAAAAAAAATCTATATGTATAATCTATATTCAATTTTGCAGACTATAAAAAAATAGACTAGGGACAGTGGGCTATACCTAAATAAGTTACCACAAGTATGATGATCTCAAAAAACACACTAAACGTACGTTTTTGCAACTATTTTTTACTAAATTACCCCTTGAGAGGTTTTCTACAAATTGCCACTTGAAATTCAAAACTTGTTTCATTAGGTTCCTACTCAAATAAAAGCCACAAAACATCATTATGATTTGTAAATGCTTGTCTTGTGGTAGGTCAATTTTATAAATCCCAAAATGTAAACTAACTACCTATCTGTAAGTATAGGTAGGTATCCCAATTAGGTACTTACAGATATCGCTGATTTTTATTTTGTCCTCAATCTCATTACAGGAATAGAGAAAATAGAAAAAAGAAGGAACGCACAGTATTTCCACCACGCTTTTCCAGTGTGGATCAGGGTTTATAGCATTATGTAGGTAGCGGTATATACAATATATATAGCTAAATTTCATCAATAGGTACATGGCACACATCAAGATTAGCTTAGTAATTTTGAGAAAACGATCCTGCTGCACACAGACAGACGAGCAGACTCGTTATAAATAAGGAGCCTAAAAATCTAGTTCCATTCTAAATGAGATTTGCTTACTAAAAATATTACACCAAGTAACTGGAGCATGGAGTACCCATGCAGGAATGGAGAAAGAATGCCTACTAATTCTATTCTTGTGGCTAGGTTGTTTGCCGTAAAAGAAGACCAATCTATACTACCTACTACTAGAGGCGGCAAAACAAGCCTCAGTCTGATGGCAGGGTATTTACCCAACTGGATGGCTACCACCCTGGTCTAAAGTATATCGCCATAACAACATTGAGCGCCCTTAAGAGAGCAGCAGCGCATTTGTAGCACCTTTGGTGTTGCAAATGTCCATAGGCGATGGTAACCCCTTTACACTAAGTGGCCCGTCTGCCTGTCTGCTGAACTTATGCAATAAAAAAAAACCAAGCGATAGGGCATTGGCACGTTTGGATGACCGAAGCCTCTGGTCTAGATTATGCCAACATACAGCCTTCAGTTGTGTTCCGTCGTAAGTAGGCAGGCTCTAGTTTCCTCTTCAAGGCCAGCAGCACATTAGTAACACCTTCGGTATCGTAAACGACATATTATGTTGCTTGCTTCAGGCAATAAAAAAGCGTGCGTTCTGTATACATCTTCTAACACGTGTATGTTTGTTTGCGTGTGTATGGCACGTCAGCGGGCACAATGGGCCCGATTGACGGCGTCTCAGGTGTTGTGGCGATTCCCACGCGGGGGCTTACAACGCTTTGTCTAAACGTTTTGACACCGAGATCCTTTCTCGTCCTATTCACACACATCTTTGTACCACTCCGCTTTTAAATTTCTCTATTTTTGGCTATACTCGTATTGTGCTAATATTTTATGTATTTATTATTAGATGTTATTTATACCTCCAATATCTATGTATATTATATATTTGTGTAAACCTACAAATTGAATCATTTTATTTCTTATACTTCCACGAGTTGTCTGGAAAACATCGCGTCTTAGTGATAAGACCTTGATTGTGCACATTAGAATATTTTTAGCCAATAAGGTAAGTTTTTCTGTATTTTCTGTAATAGTGTTCAATAAAGTGTGGTCTCTCTCTCTCTTCCTCTTTTATAATATAGTGAATACTGGTAATTGCTACCAGTATTAGCTAATAATTGTATATTATTTAGCTTTCGAATAACTAAAATACATGACGTTGAAAACCCCATATTTCACTAACTACTTTACACATATCTTCTTCGAACAATTTTCATTGAAAATGATTTTCAATCATCATTTTCAGTTACCTACTTATTACCGAACTTTCTTTGTTCGTAAATTAGTGTATCACCTGCAAATGTTTTGAATAATTTTTGAAATAAATATCTGTCCACTATACAAAAGGTATGGAGAAATGTGACTTTTATGTAGTCTAAAAATAAAAACATGTAGGATTCCGTTACAAAACGTTAAAAATTTATACTTAAAAATTAAATTATTAAAAACTAATATATATAGATATTTTACCCATTATTAACTGTATGATAAATAGCATTAGATATAACAAATAAATTTCGGTATTTCGAACTTTTAAATTGCTTACTCAGCCTACTTTTCAGATTATATCCCAAAAAAATAATTTAAATTAATAGGTATAGTGATTCAGTCCTTAGATTAAAAAAAAATAAATTCGTAGGTACCTACTTTGATGCTTATAGTTACCATGATTAATACCAATATTTATATCTGGTTTTAAAATGTAGATATTTTTTCTTTTCAAGGCCCAAATTGCAATCAAATTATAAAAAGAAAAGCTAATATTAATATTTTCGTTTTAATTCCTTCAATTTACAGATTTTACAATGAAAAAAATAAACTACATTATAAATAAATTAATATAAATTATGTAACAAATCGCTGTCAGAAGGAAGCGTGCCCAGAAGAATGGCAGCATTGCCACGTTGTATGGCAATGCTGATTTGTTGCCCGAAATAGGAACCAACCTTCTGATCACAGATGGCATCAAAGAGTTCATTAATTTTAGCACTTTTGTAATCAGTTCTTAAAGAAGCGTTCAAACTTACTTCAACTCTTTATGAACAAGACCGTAAAGTCAAACAAACGATACGATAGACATTAAATACATCACTAATATTATTTGAATTTAATTTAATAACTTTTAATTGTAGGATTTTGTGTTGTGATTATTATATATAACTAGCTGTCCGGCAGACGACGTCTGCCGGTAAAAAAAATAAAAAAATTAGGTTGACTACCCTAACATTAGGGGATGAAAATAGATGTTGGCGATTCTCAGGCCTACCCAATATGCATACAAAATTCATGAGAATCGGTCAAGCCGTTCGGAGGAGTATGGCAACGAAAACTGTGACACGAAAAATTTTATATATTAGATAGGCGTATTGCCTGAAATAAAGAAAAACATATGCGTCTCGGGACCCCCGACAGAAGTGACAATATGCGTGAGAGAATAAGCCAGACAGACTGGCGCCGTAACGCGTGACGTAACGAAGCGGTTTACTCTCCTATAAGAAGTTATCACTTCAACATTATAACTATTTGTGTGGTGAACTTTTTAGCTACCCTCATGTTGCCTGACCACTATTGGGTGATGGCGAAATCCCACATTTTGCTACTGGTTACGTTTCCTGTGAAATATAATATAGGAAAAAATTTAACTGAAAAGTCTTTTTTAATTATTTTTTGTATTGTTTATCTAATTTCAAGACAAAAAGTCCGATATTCCAGAGCCATAAAAATTGTTTTGAACAAATAATACTTATCCACCAGTTCCAGAACTGGTGGATGAGCCCAATATAATAGGCGAGAGCAAGGCACATCGCTTGCGCTGGCTTGGCCATCTACTCAGAATGGGGAGGATCGCGCTATGAAAGAGCTATCTGGGCAACCAGCGGGACGGCGACCAGTTGGTAGGCCAGCTACCGCTGGAGGGACGCAATGGAGGCTGATCTACGCGAGCTTCATGCCGATGACTGGCAAGAGACAGCGCTGAATAGGAAGGAGTGGAGTATTCTCGTTTCGGAGGCCAAGACTCACTTTGGGTCGGTGAGCCGCAGCAGTAAGTAAGTAAGTAAGTAAATAATACTTATGTTTTTAAGCTGAGGCTCTCTTTTTGGTTAGAGACATTTTCTGGTTCCGTGATCAGGTAGTAAAAACAAACAAGTTTTCTTCACTGCTACATAATTCTTCCATGTGAAGTTTGTGTCATGCACTTGGCCTAGTTTCAATTTAAAACACGGACAAATTGGCTTTAATTAAAATCAAAGTTTAAGTTAAGGCAGTTCGTTTAGGTATATCCATTCTTAACTGGCTGTGGCTACTGCTTTGTCCCAGAGGAACTAGAGCTTTAAATTCAATTTTATTTATTTATTTATTGCATGAGTGCAGCATACAGGCCCACTTGATGGAAAGCGGTTACCATCGCCTATGGACATTTGCAACACCAGAGGTGCTACAAATGCGCTGCTGCTCTCCTAAGGGAGACTGGAACGTGATCACTAATGCCGGAACACAACTCAAGGCTGTTATGGCGGCATACTATAGACCAGGGATGGTCGTCATCCAGTCGGGAAAATACCCTACCACCTGGCAATTTTCTAAACCATACATAATGTAGAAATGAAACACAGGTAATTTTAACATAAATGTAATTTCTAAATTGCCCTTTAATAGAGATTTGGAAAATTGTTTTTAGATCGTTAAATAAGAAAATGCTTTGTATTGTCATCCACTGAGTCGTGTAGTAAGCAGCCTATTGAAGACATAAAGAATATGAAGGACAAAAATTCATAATACGGAAATTTTCACTTAAATTTTGTGTAAAATGTCGTAAAATAAACTCACATTGAATTTTCATATTTATACTAAAAACATAATATAATGAAAAACTAAAAATAAAGTCAGTTATACATCGCACGAATAATTATTACGCGATATTATACTAATTTACTAATTAATATAAAACTGAGGAGTTGGTTTGCTTGAACACGCTAATCTCAGGAACTACTGGTCTGATTTGACAAATTCTTTCAGTGTTAGATAGCCTATTTGACTAGGAGGGCTATAGATTATATATCATCGCCGAGACTAGTAGGAGCGGAGCACCAATGATGCATTTACTTACTTTTTTTAAACTATTCCACACGGAAGAAGTCGCGGGCAGAAGCTGGTAATTTACATTGACATAATTCAATAATGCCAGGGCGAAATCAAGCTGTTCAAAGTACGCGTCAGCTTATCCTTTTAGTTCATGAGCTCACATTATTTTAGCTCGCAGAATGTATAAAACCCGAAGAGCCCTTTGATGGGATGAGAATCCTCGAGGAGCGTGAAAGCTGGCCAGTGGCCATATCAGGTGCTGTAATCAGATATGGCAGCGAACGTGGGAAGGGGCAGCTGGCGAGGCGGAAGGCAGCGGCGGGAGGGGCCGATGACTGTTAATGGGGCATAATCGCGCCGCGGCGGATGTGCCATGGGGCCATTGTGGCCGAGGTGGGAAGCGCTCCCACCTGAGAGACCGCACTATTCATTTCTTACCATTAATCAAAATTTAATCAACTCTCAACACAACTATGCAATCTATACTCTAATTCGTACACATATAGTCCATTTCAGAGTGGCATAATTTTGAGTAGGCGTGTCTCAGCGAAGAAATCTGGCCAATAGAGTGCGGTAACAAAATATCCGTATTGGCTATTAGTAGGCTCCGCCCGCGAGGTGTGGGGGCGCGTTGGCCTCAGCGCCAAACGTCGTAAGTCCCCTAAAATACACAACTTTTATGACGTTATTCTTTGGAATGCTCATTTCTGGTAATCAAGACTGAAAGGGTACATGTTGTTAAGGCCGGTTATGGAGTTAAGCCGTTTTGGAAATGTTACAGCTGAGTCCGCACACCGAGGGGGTTTCCTCGTTTTTACAAGGTGGCAGGTTCGGACTGAACCAAAAGCGTTCCAGCCGTCGCAGTGAACGCTCGCGTCGCGATACTCAGTCCGAGTGTGCTTTTTCGCGATTTTCTTTTTAGAATATTATAAAAAAAAATCGTCTGGCCTAAATTGAAACCGGCGCCTAATAGTGACTTAGTGTATGAACTTGTGATATCGTAACCCCATTATGAAGTGATAGCCGAAGTGAAGATGCAAGCGATGAGCGCGAACGCCAGCACTCCCCGGGCGCCGCAGCGGTCCCCGTTCGCCATCCAAGAGCTGCTCGGCCTGTCCGACAACAGGGAGAGTAGGGACAGATACTTCGAGAGCCGGGATACCGACCGGGTGCTGAACCTCTCGGAGAGCAGAGAGCCGAGGTCCCCTTACACGCCGCAGTTCCCGCTGCCGGCGTCCATGGCGAGCCGTGTGGCGTACGCGGCCGCGTTCAACGCCCAGGCGGCTGTGGCGGCCGCCTTCCTCCCCGGCCCGCCGCTGCTGCACCCACCTCCTGGTGAGTATTGTCAGGCTGCATTGGGATCTCTCTTAATTGCTGTCCTATAGTTTCGATCTCTACTCACACGTTAAAATACGCCCAAAGTTATATACCTAATTGAAGTTTAGAAGAAGCCTCTTAGTTATTAGATTCTGCAGATACTAGATACATAATTACTATCAAAGTAGACGGCTGTGATAGTGATGGTAGGTAGATTTTCAACACTGTTTAAATTGTTTTAAATTTAAAATAAACATCGTCCTATTGGAAATTTTATTTCTCATTTATGTTGGCACCTATACGTTGTTGGTTTTTGTCAATACCTATACTAAGCCTTAAGACAGTACGGAGTAGCCTATACCTATTGAAAATATTTTAAGCTCTTTCTTTAATTTAAACAAAGTTTACAAAAATACCCAATAAAAATACCCAATTTGGCAACAACTAAATCGCTGAAAATATAGCTATTATGTTATTATAGGTGGGTATGCCTAATTAGATTGAAATGATAAAAAACCGCACTCACCTATAATAAAGCCTATTGGCCTATGATTTTGTTGAAATGAAAAATTAAATTAAATATTTTTCATGTCATCCTCTGTTTATTGCAAACTTTGTATTACGTATTTTGGATTTTTTTTTCATGATTTCATTCTCAATAGATAGTAATAAACTTTTGATTATTAAAAAACTTACAGAATCTTATAACCTGTAACATATCTTATACTTAACAAGTAGGTATTTCCCTACTTTCCTTTGACTTAAAGTGTTTGTATCACAATTAAATTGTTGGTAGTAAAATTCTGAAATGTTGACTTTAACCTAAACATTTTAATGTTTGAACTAATAATAATGTGCAATATTAAGGATATAAAGGCATAATAAAATTAATTTTATAAGATTAGGCAGCAGACATGATAGAGCGAAAAAGAAGTGCTAGTGGCTCGTTACACGATCATTTTAGCATATATGAACAAACAGCAGAGGAAGTAAAATTCTTTAGCTTTCATGTCACGAATGGTTTTAGGTCTGGCCCTTAAGATGCACACATGCGATATATATATAGGTGCATGCTGTGAGATGCCGGCGGGCCCTTAATCGAGCCCTTGACGCGTTTAATTAGCGTTTTTCAATGATAAATTAGCGCGTTCGCGGGACAATGAGCCTTTGAATGGGCCCCGAGCCGCCGACGACAGCGGGCTCCGGTTACGACGCCACTCAACGCATTATTATATTTTCAATTCATTAATATCGCGAAGCACAGCTGGGCCAAATAAAGCAGCTATATGCCATCCCTAGCACAATCTAAAATTCGCATAGTGGAAATTAACAACTAACATACCTTACCTAAATTTGTCAAGCGATGATAACATCTTTACAGAAATGTTATACAATTCTAAAAACACAATATATTCTGCCATTTAGTTATATAATATATAAAAGAAATAATTTATTAACTCATAAACAATACAATTAAATTAAAATATTTGGAATTTATTCGTGCAGGAACGGAGAGAAACACAACACATTCCTGCGTTGGGGTGGCGTTATCATAAGAGGCGACAAAAACAATCCACAACTAAGTGGAAGGGCATTTACCCGTCTGGATAGTCAACTCTGGTCTAGAGTATGCCGCCATAACAACCTTGAGTTGTGCTCCGTCATTAGTGGCCACGTTCCAGCACCTTTAATGTTGCAAATGTTTATGGGCGACGGTAACCAATTTCCACCACAGTTGGGCCGTCAGTCTGCCTGCTGTACTCCAGTAATAAAATATAAACTATTTAACAAAGTTTTTAGCATATCGATAGTAACGACAAGAAAATTAAAAAAATAATAATTATGTAGTCACATTATTGCACGTACCATTTTATAATAGGACTTTAACATATTAAGAAGCCTTATTATTGATAATTAAAATTTTAAAATGTTGATATTGAGTTGAATACTTATTTTATTTATACCTACAGTTTTAATGTGCATTATTGACCATGATTTTCACACTTAGGGTATTGCCACACCTATTCCCGCCGTGTGCACCGTCTATGCGTTAATTCTTATTGTACCTAGGTATATTTTAGTAGAATAGTTAGTTATAATTAGTTAAATCAGTCTCGGTCCCTAGGAGGCAAATAACTCAGCGATGATTTTACTTAGAAATAGGTTGGCATACTTACAATGTGTGATATATAATGTTATCTGTTGATTATTATAATAATATTATTGCAGTAAATTGTAATAAATACATTTGAACCAAATTTAAATAAATATTGAATAAATTTTAAAAAATATCCTCGATACTTCGTACCTTTGTAAAATACATAATAATAGTTAAGTATATCTAAATAAAGATACATAAATATATTTAAAGATAAACCTGCCTAAAACAATTTTAATATTTAATTATCGGTAAGTAGTTTTCAGTCTCGTTGTACTATTTTTATGTATGCATTTATTTGCAATCTAGATTTTTCTTCATATTTTAGTCGTAACGGTCTGTCATAATTGTATTTTGCTTTGTGCATCAATAAAAAAACGGAGTTATTACTTTTTCAAATTTTCATCATTTACAATTTTTCATAGACTAGTGGCTAGGCAGGTACACAAAGCGTGCAAACTAAGTTTAATGGTATTTACAAACTACAATGAACAATCTGTCTTGAACAAGCCTGGTAGGTATAAATAATGTACCTACTTACGAACTACACACGAGAATACCCATAACAGTGGACGCTTACGACCTAATATTAAACTAATTTATAAGAAGTTCCATTTAAATAATGTATTAGGTAAGTAAGCGGTTCAGTTTTAATCTAGCGCCGACGGAACGCAGCTTTGAAAATTCTGTTATTTTATTCTTTTCTATTCAATGAGCTCAGCAGACAGGCAGACGGCCCACCTGGTGGAAAGAGATTACCGTCGCCTATGGGTATGTGCAACACCAAAGGTGCTACAAATGCTGGTCTCTTATAGAATACCTACTGAAAGCTGTCCACTTATGCCGCCGGAACACACCTCAAGGTTATTATGGCGGCATGCCCTAGACCAGGTAGTCATCCATACAGGAAAATACGCTGCGACCTAGCTGGGGGTTGTACGTATACTTATTCATTATAATTAATTACTAATCCTTTTTAGAGCTATGCAGTTATTTTGTAAAATGTAGACCGCTTTAGCAAAGTCACCTTAGTTTCTCCATCTATCACTAGAAAGTCTAGCAAAAGGCATCTCCTGTAGGCCTGTCATTTTTCTTACATAGGCGTATCGTCAGATAACTTAAAAAATAATGATGTTTGACAGAGTTTTTATTTAAGTTAATAAATAGTGATAAGGGAGATTTGCAATACCATTTTAATAAAAAAACTTCCCAATTCTGGAACTGTGAAGTGAATAATTCTAAAAAACCTTAAATAATGTTGAATCTTAATATTTTAAATGAGAATTGGTTTCTACATTATATTATGTTAAGTGGTTTTTAAGATATTTATTTTCGATTAAAAGCAGTGGAATTGAGCTCTCTGAACCTTTTTATTGTGGTTGTATCCACAATTTTTACAAGCGGTTGGCACTAATTTTAATTGATGCACTTTTTATAACATTATAAGTGACTGCATGAATATGAAGTTATGTCGTAATTTACGAGTCAAATACATAGTAAATAATATTTAAAAAAAATTAGTGATTTTTATTCATGCCATTTTAAGAGTAATATGAGAAACAAGCTATTTTAACGTCAGCTTTATTACATGTGCATCTAATATTTTTAGACTACTATGTTGAAACGTTATTACATCATGTACCAACCAAATTTTCTAAATTACAAACTAGGTACGTATCTAATAGGTACTATATTTTTATTTTTTAATAATTAAATATGTCAAAAGTTACAGAGGCTTATTAGATAGAGCTTAGAAGATAAGCTATGTTTATTTGACTAATATTGTCTGGGATCCAATCGAGCTTAATTAAATTTTTATTCCAAGGTTTTAGTCACTTTTCAGTAGCCGTGGTCACGGATGACAAAGGTGTAATGTTAAAGATATTATTGAACCTACCCTCAACCTGTTCATTTAAACTTTAACTATGCGGGTTTAATCTGATTTACCACTTCTTTGTAACATATTGTGAGTTGAAGAGATTAAATTAGATTAGGATGCTTAGAGATGTATGCCTGAGCGATCCCACAGCCCGGACATGGGATGCAATAAGGATTACCCAGGGGTTTCTGTGGGTATACCTAACTGAGGGCGCGCTCACATCTCCTCCCGTGGGGAACGTTACAAACCGCCCCACGCCCCGGGTTAGACTTGGAAGATGCCAGGGCATAAAAGTAGTCCCTCGGCAGTAGAAGAGGCTTATGTGCAAAGGCCCCTACCTGCCAGGACACGTGGAGTTGGGCCACAGAACGGAACAACCCGGGGATTTTACTGCGTATCCCTAACTGGTGAGTGGCAATAGCATGGCACCAGCTCTGACTGGGCATGCTAGTGCCACCCTGACCTGGCGAATCCCACACACGGGTCACGAATTATCCCCCCAAGCTTCTGTGCTTGTCAAAAAAAATGGTAATCCCAACTGCGACATGGTAAAAGCATTTTTGTGAGGGTGCTTGTACCACCCAGATGAGGAGAATCCACACGCTGTAACAAAACAACAAAACCTATAATATTGTCATGTCCTATATTTCTGCTAGGTTCATAAATAAATGTAATCTTAAAAAATAATTATACAGTTCTGGACCTTAAGAGGTCTAACATCCTAAAAATCATTGCCAATGTGCGATCTACAAAAGATAATCTTGTCAGATTTGAATGTGTGCGCAGGCGCTCGATAAGCGCGACACCTGCAAACAAAGGCGCAGACGCACAGACGAGCACACGGCCTTTGAGCACGTTCAATAGTCACACCTAACAGAATGGGCCCATACAACTCCACGACGAATGTCAAAAAGGGCTTGTCTTACTCTTTTTCTACGAGTGTAAGGCTATTCAAGCGAATGGAATTAGTGGTCACTTTGTTGGATGGTGTTACGTCACTCGTTCTAGGGTTCCGTCCATGTTTTTATATAATATACTCATATATGTCACAGTCTGTTCTATTCTATGTTATATGTCACATGACATATAACAATATCTGCCCTACTAACTGCACTTGGTATAATCGAAATTTTTGGGGTTGGGTATTTTTTGCACGCAAATGGTATCCTTAGGCGCTAATCATAAAGCTTGATTTCTTATTGTTTTTAGATACACTAAAAAGTTATAATCATGGACATGTTCTTTATTTATCTAAAAATATGATCAGGTACCGCGTTTTTTTCGAAACTGCCATTTGAAAGTACTGCGTATGCTATAAGGACGGCAGATGCCACAGTCTGCTCTGTTCTATATATGAGTAATATGTCACAGTCTGTTCTGTTCTATGCAATATGTTGCAGTCTGTTCTGTTCTATGTAATATGTCACAATCCGTTCTGTTCTTTGTGTTATGTCAGATCTGTTCCGTAATTAAGGCGTGAAAGCGCAACAAACAAGCACATTCACATTTATAAATTTGTTACTCTATAAGGAGGTATCAGGACGGCACATTGCCTCTTTGGGTGATAACTGGGCTGGTGCCTACCGCGGACAATAGATCAGTATGAACCAAACCAGCGAGGACATATAACCAGCTTTCTGGGTACTTATAGCTTTAAAGAACTATAGATGGCATACAATTTAATTATTATAATAGTATATTCGTGCAGAAACGGAAAAGAATACAATCGGCAGCTTTGGGCCGGTCTGTCCTAAGAGGTGAAAAAATAACCCACAGCCAGGTGGGAGGGTTTTGCCTGTCTGGATGGGTACCACTCTGATAGAGTATGCCGCCTTAACAACCTTGAGTGGTGTTCTAGCATTAGTAGCCGGGTTCCTTTGGTTACAAATAATAGGCGATGGTAATCGCTTTCCAGCAAGTGGACTGCTGGCCCGTCTGCTGAACTTAGTCAATAAAAAAATAAGTTGTGTTTTTTTATTGCATTAGTTTGTTTGTAATAATTTAGTTTAATATATTTTTTATTTATTTATAAAGATGGGCCTGCTCTACGTGCTCATAGAAATTGATGTAGTAAACTTGCAAATAAAATAAGAAATGGTCGTCATGTATAGTACAAAGGATGAAAATAATATAAGGAACCCTAAAAATAATTAATATTTAAAATACTATCTTTCTTCAGTTTAATGCATATGTTGGCGTAAAATGTATTTATTGTTTATGTAATTATGATTAATTTAATAGCGTTTAATGACAAATCCATTATTTCTGTATATATGTGATAATGACTCTGTTTAGGTACCGATGTGTTTGTGTTTGTTTGTTAATTCACAAACACCTCAAGAGTGAACAGATATTGTGTGCTTTTGAATAACAAGGATATAGGTATAATATAATAAGTTTTCGCGACTAGTATACATAATACTCGTAAAACTACGTTTTAACGATTTAATAATTAGTAATTTATTTGTTTTTTATTATTCCATGCCACGACATGTTGTGAAGCGATGGTAAATTAAATCAGGCTCCCATAGAGTAAATAATAATCTTAAACAAAATTAAAACTAAATAATTAAAATGAACACGCTGGCGGGGGCTGAATAAAATTTTAATAATCGGCACGGCTACTGAAAAGAGGCCGAAACGTCGCAATAATCTAAAATTTTAAAAGTTATAACGGCGTAGCGTAGCAATATTGAATACGAATTTTAAATTAATTGACTTAAGATTTAGAAAATGAAGTGTTTGGTAAATATATGTAGGTACTTAGTTGTATTGTTATGTTTGTTTATATTTCAAAGCCTTGGAAAGTGATTGATTAGATCAAGTTAGGTTTTATACACATGTCATTTCTGTTACGCGAATAATTACAAAATATTGATTTTATATGTCAGAAAGAAGTTTTAGTCTTTGCTTGATACCGGTACAAAGTTTCGACTAGCAAAGTCACGTGGAAAGCTATATCTAGTGATATATTTAAAGCAATTTGTTCCAATCATTAGGTATCTAATAGTGGTGCAGTGTCCCAGATATTTTTCGTTAAACCTACATATTAAGAATTAAGTAGCCTCTCAGGCATTAATGACAGTTCAGATTAGTATTAATTAAGAGTTTTATAGTACTGAGATCGTAGTCAAATCGGGAAGGATTGAACTGGGCACCTCAGCGCGCACACATGCGCAACGAGGTGTGCGAAACACACCGACTGCGAAATGCACGTGTGTGCGTAACCCTGTATTAAAGACCGGTCCCATTACGGAATCAAGTGAAGGGAGGTGGCGGTTATTATTTTAATCACAAAATTCCTTTGTTTCCACGTTATTGGCAACTACACTATGTTTGTTGCGAAAATTCATAATATTGACATTACCGTCCATCGTCTGCTCGCTTTTGGGTCCAGCGTCTAGCGCTGATGCGTGTTATTCACCTCGCCTCGCTTGCCTTAATGTGCTCCCTCACCACGAGCATTCGCCTGTTATTTAACTGAGTATTCCATTGCTATAAAATACTACCTCTGTAGTGTTCCACTTATAAACAAATAGATGGAGCTGTGCAATAATTGAGGTAGCAAACGTTTCCCGAAATGTACACAGAATATATACAAATTTAGGTTCAGGCCTGCGTGAAACAACTATAGCCTCGCTGGAAGATCTGTCTTAGAGACGGAGGAGCATTCCATCTTGTTCCTTCGCTATTTACGGGGCACTCACTTCCCTGAATAACGAGCATTCGCCTGTTATGTAATATTTATAAGTCGTGATTTCGAGCATTACGTTACAATACTGTCTCCCTGACGGTCGAGCATTCGCCTTTAACGAAACATTTGATTCGATTTTAAGCATTTAGTTGATTCCAAAATATCAGTCGATGCTATCGTAGTGTTACAATTTGTATGTAACAAACACTACGATATATAGTGTGTTTGTTGCAGAATATTACAGATTTAATCATAACCGGTTGCGCACTGTAATATCTACTTCTCTATCTTCACCGATGTAATGCTCGAATATGTAACATTACAGATTGCGCACTGTAATGCTTGGTGAGGGAGTAAGTACCTTTACGCGCTGCCGAACAAAACTGTAACGAATCTAAAACCTTATGGTTTGAACAGAAATTAAAATGATTAATATTGTGAAATTTTTGAAAGTTTATAGACAGGTATCTAAACTCATGCTCGCTTTTGTGTACTTTATTTTAGAAATTATTATCGAATGTGTGAATTCTAACAATATTTATACTTAATAGAACAGTAATTAAAATAACATCTTACTTTTCAAATATTATCATAGAAATAATTTCAATTACTATAAAGAATAATGATTGTGCTATTTGAGTCCTTTTACTTGTACTTACATACTTCTGACGCCGTAAGTATAAAATCTATCTTGAGGCTGCGACACCTTGTCAAGATTTTTATAATACCGAAGCTGGTATACAGGTAGAAGGCCCAGTTAGTATGATAGTAATAATAATAGCCCATAAGCCTCCCACTGTATGGAAACGGACAATATACCCGCCACATTTGTCCCAGGCGGCTTGGCAGGTTTCACTCATCGGTTATTATGATGTTGTCCTTCATTATTGTTAGCACGTGGTATTTGTCACAATATGCACGTTAGGTAAGAACACTGCCTAAGTAGTGCATGTGTTCTAGCCAGCATGGAACCCATGCTCTATGAGTTCTCTTCGCACGAAACAAGATAGCTCAAGGCTAACCATCACACGCCGATATTCTGTCAGAGCGTGGTACTACATCGATCAAACAAACTCTGACAGCTGTAATCAAGGTGATTACTCCAGAATGGCTCTACCATGTCAGATAATAGTAAAGCATCTCAGTGGATGCTTATTGCGTAAACAATGAAGTCGTGCCTGAACCCGCCTCCGTCTTTGAGTTGGGGCGTGTTCCAACTCACGTCGTTCCTGCCGCGTGGGGGACGCTGCCGTTTCTTATTGCCAACGTCAACTCTACTGCTATACGCACTCGTACTACTCAACACATGGCTTGCATCTAACACAGGGAATTAATTCGGTTCTCTCTTAAAATCTATATATTAATACGTGAAGCAAAAACACAGCAAAAACTTTGTACCCTTTTTTACGAAAATTGAGCAGACGAAGGAGTACGAAACTCCGCACATTGTATTGGTGTACCTACAGAAAGAGTAATTGTCTTTATAGTGCAGGAACGGAGAAAGAATACAATTTCTTCGGCCGAGCCTGTCGTAAGAGGTGACAAAACAACCCACAACCAGGTGGTAGGGCATTTAAACGTCTAGATGGCTACTACCCTTGGTTTAAAGTATGTCGTCATAACAACCTTGAGTTGTGTTCCGGCATTAGTGACCAGGTCTCCCTTAAGACAACATCAGCACATTTATAGCACCTTTGGTGTTGCAAATGTCCATAGGCGATGGTAACCGCTTTTCATCAAGTGTGCCGTAGGCTGCTGAACTCCTACAAAAAAATCTGCTGTGCTATGTTATTATGGAAAATATAAGCGCCCACACAGACAAATATTCCATCCAGCAAATAGTCGATTCGAAACTAGATGTTGATGGAAACACGCAAACTGGATAATTCCATATTATCCATTGATTATTCTCACTCGTCTTGCCAACTTTGTCCCTGAAATTGCAAATTTGGATTCGAAACAACAACACCATACATATTTGATGTATAACTTGAGCACAGGGTTGTCATCTTCGCGCTTTCAGGACTAAATTTTTAACTGATGTGAAAAAAGGGGCAGCTTATGAAATGGTCGTGTAAATATATTTTTTAAGTACTTTAAGCATAAATATTTCGTTCATAAACTGAATTTGACAGTCCTTTTTGCGTTGGATTCAGCATAGACAATAAAACGATTGAAAAGTTTTTTTTTTAGAATTCGGACTATTTTAACTAAACCACCCACATTGCTTTTGCACTCTGATTCCGTCTTATATGTAATAAGAAAATGTAACCAAACATTTTATTTCACTATATTCAGGATAAATGGTTCCCAAAAGTCCTAGATATATTTGTTGAATTATCGTTGACAATTGTGTATTTTTGAACTTGAAAGTTCATTTTAAAATCTTTAAAAAGAAATCAGTACGCTTAAGCCGTTGTGTACACGCCATAGCAAAATTGCCTATGACAATCGCTTTTTTGTCTACGGCCAACCACCAACTCTCGAAAAATTCACCTTGTTTTAAAAAATACTGTAAAATTATAAAAATTGAAATACACGCATTATTAGAGCAAAATGTGCTTCATTGAAGAATTCCTACGCTTCAGCTGGTCTAGCTGAAATCCAGCGCTCGACGCGCATACTGGGAAGGTGGCAGCCCTGCTTGGGTTACCATACGTGTCCTCGACGCGCGCGGTGCGCGTGTGGGCGTCTGCGGTGGTGTGTGTGTTCGTATGTGCGCTCAAGGGCCTCCGGCCCGACACCTCTGCACAAAGCCCGCCACGCCGCGCGCTAATAGCTAGTTTCACTGCACTACCCTCACACACCTTGCTTCGCTTGCTACCATTAATTATTCTTTTGCAGTTAAACATATTTATATATTTTTTAAATTAAAACAGAATCCCAATTTTAATCTTGTACGATAATTAGTAAAGGAGACTGGGTCAATAAAATGTAATGAGTTGAGATATGGCTTAATAAAGGGTTATATTTTTCTATTACAAAATGAAAAACGTCAATTCTATCTGGAAGATGAGAAATCTTAAAAATAAGATCACTAGTAAAAATATATGATAATCGTTTTATGTGAATGAATTAAAAACACTTTACGATTAATACATTCAAGATAATAAAAAGAAACCTTAAAATTACTCATCTTTCCAATGTGGGCCCAAGAACGTATGACAGCGTACTACACTCCTTTAATAATATTGACAACATAGGTAAACATATTAGTCTAAATTGAAGAAAACTTAGAAAGAAAGACATATTTCATTTAAGACAAAAAACAAAATAGAGTAGAAAGAGAATAAGTCCTAAAATTGGAGCTCTGCGTCTCAGCATATGCTGCCTGGGACCAGCCAGTGAAGTTACGATGGACAACACACACATAATCATACATAATGTACTTACAATGCAGTTAAATAATGATAATTAACACTATAATATATAAACACAAATAATAATAAACACGTCTACGGTGTGGTTGTACGGTGGTTCTCCTATATTTACCAGCTATGAAATTTGCTACAAACCGATACATGCTACTAAATCAGCTGTTTCCAAAATTCACTGTATAAGTATAGCAATTTGCCATCACTGCTCATAATACCTATATAATGACTTTACATAATCATCGCAAGAAGTACGTGTCACGGAGATGATTATGCTGCGATGGATGTGTGCGCATCCGCGGCAGTCTTCATGTCCGTGACATAGCAGACAAACTGCAAGAGTGTCGCTTACGCTGGTATGGCCATGTTTTATGGAGACCGGCTAAATATGTGGGGAACAAATGTCTAGCTATGCCGCCTCCGCCAGGTCCCGGTGGAAGGGGTAGGCCCAAGAAATGTTGGCTTGACGTCGTGATGGATGACATGTATGCCAATGATCTCAAAACGGGGGATGCTGAAGACCACACGAAGTGGAGTAGAAAAAGTAGGAAAGCGGACCCTGGGCGTCGGAGTGAACGAACGCAACCGGGACTTTATATCCACCTATATTTTTTTAAGAACGAATAGTTTTCGAACGAAAACATTTTCTGAAATAGTTTAATTGTAGGTAGTATTATTTTAAAATAATCCGCATGAAAATACATCCGTTTCATTTTTTTCTTAATCATGATTCAACAAACCTCGTTAAATGATCATTGAATTTTGAATCTTATCAGTCGAGAGTTGGAGTCGAAATTGTTACAAAACTTAAGCCCTTCGTTTCTAATTAGCCTGAAAACGAAACTATAGTAGTGCTATTGTATTATGCGCTCTATATGAAACCTGATAAGGTAGTTTTCAGTTTGTGTTGCTGTCTACAATAATAGAGAACACTCGACCTCTCAGAGGTGCGAGATTTCCCGCGGGTTTCACTTTCAACTCTAAAGTGCTGCACTGAACACTTTGTATACTGAATTAGGAATAGCCTTCAGCTGTGAATAACACGCCTGCCGATATCTATCATTGGGACGCTGAGGTCTAGATTTGAACTCCCGGTGGGTCTTGGAACCTCTTTAAAATTCACCGGTTTATTCCTCGAGAAGAGAAAGTAGAATAGAATATAATATTCTTTATTGCACACATGAGTTAGCATCATTGAACTAGTACAATCGGCGGTCTTATCGCTCACAGCGATTTCTTCCAGTCATCCTTCTGGCTGAAGATAATTTCACATTTCTAACAAAGGGTCGGTCCGCATGTTTTAAAATATATACTACAATCATATATACATATATTAATAGTATATAGGTATATACATTTTTTTTTATGATATGATAGTATTATGGCTTTAAAAAAATATAGATAAGTAGACATAGGTACTAGTATTGCATAGTTTGTTTTTGTTTCGTCTTGTATTTTTTCATATTGTTACGAGTCATGAGACTCGAATTAAAATGCCGTTAGAATTACTATAGAGTTTATTAGTATATTAGCATGTATAACACAGGTACAAATATAACCGAACACAAGTCCAAACGTAATGCAGAAGGTCTTAATTTAATAAAATGCGCCGTGCGTCCGTCACTTATTAGATTCCCGATTGTAGTACACACGTCTTGATTCGCTCGTGGTTATCGCTCGCTGCATCCCCCCTCCAAATAGATGACCTAATGGTCATCATTTTATACTGCGCAACTGCAATGTCCCAGTATCTAAGTCGACTTAATCCGACACACCCGGCTAATGACTGCCATAAAAGATTACAATACAACAATGGACTGTTTTCGAATCACAAATTTTGAAAACAAAGTAAACAAACGAAGACGACCATAATAAAACTACGTTTTAACGGTTTTAAGCGCGGTAATTTATTTTATTTTAGTTTATCCGACGTTTCGGCCGCTTTTCAGTGCCCGTGGTCACGGAAGACAAAGATGACATTTGTCTAACGTGTATTGTCAAAGTTTTTATTCAGCCTACGCCAACTTGTTTATTTTAATTATTTAGTTTTAATTTTGTTTATGGATATTATTTACTCTATGGGAGCCTAATCTAATTTTACTACCGCTTCACAACATGTTGTGGCTGAAGAGAAGAAGCGGCTCAAGAAACTCTTCAGCAAACATGCCTAGTTCTAAAAGTTTTATATAATATTAAAATGGGTGGAAGGAAAAAATAAAAGAAATTATCCGTCGGGTTGGTTTGTGTTTCGTTGCACGCAGAAAGAGCTCACAGTGTCTTGAGATCTGGCAGTTGGTTTTTGCTGGGTTTGGGTCTTGATAGTTTTGATGATCGGATCCCAAACAGGTGGTACTTGCCAACCATCTTCTCTATTGAAATTTGGATGTTTTTTGATTTCAATAACCTCACGCATCATTCTTGGTATGAAACGATTCTCTTTCGCGAGGATTTGTGGGTTATCGAATCTGATGTAATGGTTGGGTTTATCCAGCGTGTGTTCACTGATCGCAGACTTCGTAGACCTTGTGTGTTTCATGTCAGCAATGTGTTCTTTTACCCGTGTTTTTTAAGCCGACCATAATAGAATTTAAATGTTATTAATTCAAATGCATAAATGTGCTTTGTTTCAGAAGTGCAGGTGGATTTTGTTTTAGTCGGGACTATGGTTGTAACAATATTATATTGTTTAACTTCTATTACGTTGTTCAATTGTCATTTCTAGTACTCATCTTCCATGCCATCTCATCATAACGTGTAGATATGGTAATTTTTCCTATGATATGGAAAAAGTGTCCTCTCTGAAAATCTATATAAAATTACCTAAAAATACAAATATAATTTTCGCTGTGAAAAGCGGACTTTCCTTGGTTAATGAAAACCAGCAGTTAGGTACATATCTACCTAAAATTTCCACCCCACAACACGATGGCTGAACATTTTTAAGAATCATGCTTATTTCCTGAAATTCAAACAAAGCCTGACACACGAATATTTCAGTTGGCTCCGTCCCCCTCACACCCGTGGCCAACCCGATACATCTGTCCTTGTCTGACAAATGGGGTGGACCGATTATGATAATGCTGTGCGTCCGGAATAGAAATTGGGCGCTTATTTACAACGATTCATTATATGTGGCGTTTATGGAGATTTTATTAACGTTTATTGCGTTTAATGAATTTATTATCGCCATTAATATGGTCTGTGAGTGCTGCTTTATTTAAATTGTATGATAATACAGATATTTTGGAAGCAAAAGGATGTTGTGTGCCAACTTTAACTGTGACTTTATTACAAAGTTTCTTTCATCGCGCTCCAGTGTACAAAGGTCGGCAGTTTGGTCCAACACTGATCAGCGAGTTTCAAACATAGATAATACTGATGTGTAAGCTTCATCACGATGTTTTCTTACAAAGCTAGTACGGTAAAGCTGTAAAGAGTTTGTTTATTGGTTGCTTAAACGCGCTAATCTCAGGAACTAATGGTCTGATTTGAAAATTTCTTTCAGTGTTAGATAGCCCATTTATCGAGAAAGGCTTTAGATTATATACCATCACGCTAAGATCAATAGGAGCGGACGACCAATTAAGAATGTTTCAAAATCGGGGGTATTTTAAACTTTTTTTAACTATTCCACGCGGATGAAGTCGCGGGCAAAAGCTAGCTGAATAATATCTACATTAGCCCAGAAAACAGCCTAAACTCTGTATGCTATCCGCTCGGGGTTCGAACCTAGACCATTGGAATGAAATGCCGGTACCTAGTCAGTGATCTTGATGTGTCAAATCACGCGACTTTGTTTGCCTAGGATTCGCATCCGGACACCATAGAAATCGTTCTATTTTGTGGAATTAAAAAATTTCTACATTCACTTTTCACAAAAAAATAATAATGCCAAGTGTGATCAAAGATTTAGGTATAATCTACACTTTGAAAATCAATAAAAAACATAAAAGTTAATTTCACTTTTATATAGATTGATTAAAAAAAAAAAATTATTGCAGTAGTTCAGCAGACAGGCAGACAGGCAGACGGCCCACTTGATGGAAAGCGGTTACCATCGCCTATGGACATTTGCAACACAAAAAGTGCTACAAATGTGCAGCTGCTCTCTTAAGGAACCTGCTCGGAATTAATGCCGGAACACAACTCAAGGTTGTTATGGCGACATACTCTAGACCACGGGTGGTCGCCATCCAATCGGCCAAATGCCCCTACCACCAGGCTGTGGGTTGTTTTGTCGCCTCTTACTACAGGCCGCCCGGCCGCAGGAAATTGTATTCTTTCTCCGTTCCTTCACAGATAAAATTGATAACTAATTTATCCAATTAATTTTACACAAAGGCGTTTTTTGTGTAATCAAATGTTAAAATTATCCCAGATATTTATTATGCAGTAGGTACCTCCCAAGAAGAAATCTAATCTTTTTATCTTCCAACATATTTTTAAAAAACCGGTGTGGTTTACAGGAAGCTATAGGTATAAGCCTCTTATGATCGGCCCATGTATATAATAACCCATACACAAGTACAATCATATTATGTAAGTTAATAATAGGTACTATATGTATTTTATCTTTTAAATGATTAATTGTTTAATTCAATAAAATTTTAAGAAATTGTAGGTTTATAAATAACTGGTAATATTGCCCTTTTCCGAACGTTTGTTTGTATAGTATCGTTCACTTTCTAAACGCTTGTTTTCACGGTCCGCACAGAAACGCACCCCCGAAAATCTATATTCACCCCCGTGTACCCCTCCACCCTGTCCCGCGACAGCCACCCGCTTCGGGATTGCAAGTGTCGATGTCGATACAAAATAGATGATATTAGTCCAAGGGCGGTTTCGAGCTCCTTTTTAGAGAGAAATAGAGAGAGAGAGAACCCGACTGGAGACAGGCCACACTAGCCGAAGAACCTGCAAAAGTCGTATAGTTTCTTTGCGTTGCTAGCACGTCTCCATATTCATTAATAATAGATACAGTAAATAGAAAGACTGCCCTTCGAAATGTTTTTTCGCTACTACTTCCAATCGACGGTATCCAAATGTGATGCGAGAGTCTCAGCTACCTTGATGTATCACCATTAGCTACCACACTACTACCATTTGAACTGTTGGTTGATATGTATGTAATTAATCTCACTTAATAGATCACAATAAGAGATGATGATGACCTTGGAGATGGAAGAGATGATGTTCATGATCATCTAGTCGTACATATATTACTCCGTGACTTTGTTTTATATGTTCGTATCTGCCACTTGATATTTTTCGGAAATCTGGCACACATAAAAATAATACTTATAATAGTGTGTACACTATACATAGTAGTGTACACAGTAGGTAGGACTGTAGTCCTACCTACTTACAATACAAACAAGCTCTCGTTAACATGAACTAAATACGAGTATAATGTTTCTGAAATATAGTGGGCAGAGAACTAAAATATTCTCCTGCTATCTTATCCTTTCAGAATAATTTACTCTTTGGTGTTTAGGTATTTTAACGGACTTAACAAAACTAGGTTCTCAATTTGTCACGCAATTTTTTTTATATGCCTATGTTCAACCAAACTTTTTTTGAACCTATTCTAAATCATTACTTTTGCGTTTTATTTGAATACATATTACAGGTACAGTATAGTGTAAAGGTGGTTTTGTATAAGCATTGCGTGCTTGTTGGATTTTGGGTTCCGAAGATAAAACAGAAAATTCTGAAAAACAAATTTGGAGTGTTTGAGGTATTTGAGCCATAATTTCTTTTGTTTCAACCGATTTTTTGAGCTTAACAAACTAAATCCAGTAATTTGCGACAAATATGTATACATATACTATTATAAAATAAAGTATTCATGCATTGCATGCAGCAAGAATTCATGTTGTGTCTATCCGTGAATCACTGCAAAGCTCCTAGCGGAAGACCAGCGCTGGTTGATTCAACTAACATCATGATAATTTGTTATCGATAAAAATGAAGGCAAGCCCTCGCGTCCCCGACCCTCATAACACTCCAGTTTTGGACTTTTTAACCCAAGATGGCTTAATTTTCTTCTCCCAACGATTATTCTACGTTTCTTATAAAACTCTATTAGAATCGTGTTCGCCGAGGCGTTTCAAGGGGGCGCTGGGGGACAGAATGCGCGGGGGAAAGAGGGGTGAGGAGAGGGGAAGGAGTGGGAGGGAGTGTTCAGGTTTCGTTGGATTAGCATTTAGCGGACAATACGCACAGTAACCGCTCACAACAGGCTCATGGCCTGAAAAGGCCGGTCTACGAAATTGTTATAAGTAAGTAGGTCTACATATTAAAATATATAGGTACCTATGTGATGGGTATGGTATTCCTTACAACCATTGTACTTACATATTGATAAGGAGCGAGAATTTGTCAATAATTCAATTTTGGGAATGTTAGATAATTTAACAAAGAAAAGAATTGTACGTCAACAAGGAAACCACTTTGAGTGGAAGATAATTTTTTTATTATTAATATACATATGAAAAATTGTTTTGGTGTTGCCAGACTTAAATGTAAAATTAACATATTTTTTGTCTTGAACAGGGAACCTTATGGATTTCGATGACCTAGTCTCAATATTCTTCAGTTCGTAGTATTAAGGGATTATAGGTAATACAATAAGTATATCTAAGTTAAGTTTTTTTTAAATCGCCATTCTCCGCCATGACATAAGACAGAGCTCGTTTTTATTCTTTATATTTTTATTTATTTTCTTAATATAATTTTGCATTCATTCTTTTTTTTCAGTATCTTTAGCATAGAAACTTTATACAACAATGTCGAGCCAAAATTAGTTAATTATTTTCAAAAACACTTATTTATTCTTCAGGTGATCAGAGGGCTGGCGCTTACCTGGAAACGTAGCCAGCCTTCTGGGCACCTTATTCATAGAAGACGGAGATCTAGGCTCTGTATTCTGCTTATAGTCTTCCGGAACTATGGGTCGAATACAATACAAATGAGTTAAGGTTTCTTTTTAACCGACTTCGAAAAAAGAAGGAGGTTCTCATTTTTTTTACGTGATTCTTTTTTTGTTCGACGCGGAATAGCTTCCAATTGGTCCCTAAAAATTTTACATAGTTTGGCCCAGTAGTTTTCATTTTATGAACATTTTTCATGGAAATAATTTTCACTCCGTTCCATATGTACACCGATTACTCTGAGATTTATGATTCGATTTACGTGATTCTTTTTTTTTCGACGCGGAATAGCTGCCATGTGGTCCCCTAAAAATTTGACATAGTTTGGCCCAGTAGTTTTCATTTTACGATCATTTTTTGTTCCAGATTCTTGGGACCTATATTTTTTAAGAAGCGCGGCACCATTCGTATGTCCACCCATACCTAGCTAGACACTAAAAGTAACAAATAAAAAATAAAAACTTCGTTTAAAAAACCGACTTCAAAACTAAAAATTAAATGTATAAAATAACTTATTTCTAAAGCTATTATATTAATATATATTATCTTAAACATCTTGAAGTCGGTGCAAAGTAAAACATAAAAATTACTATATTTGAAAATTACTAAGCACCGACTTTAAGATGTTTTAGATAATATATATTAATAATAATAGCTTTAGAAATAAGTTATTTTATTCGATTATTTATTTAAAAAAATATGAAGTGTACTTATTACTGTAATTGTGTAAATGTATTACGAGTATGTGAAATTATCAAACCAGAGGGTCAGAAAGAGAATCCGCCCAGAAGCGTTTCGAAGAAGCTTATACAACTAGAGTCCATTGCACAGAGGCTTCCTTACCGTAATCTACGTAACCTTTGGTCGTCTTCAGAATAACGATTAGTTAAATTGGGGACACATTCGAATGCAGATGTTACCGTATGTTGAATCCCTAAGGGGGGTGTAGGGGGATGAAGGGGAGTCGGAGGGGGAGTGTTATCATTCGCCCCGAGAAAACGATAAAAACACACCAATTGGCATTCACGCCGGCGGCGGCCTGCTTTGATATTCCTCGTAAACAGACAAGCATGCACACTTAGATATGTATGTATCTACATGGGTGTATGTCAGCACTTGATATATGTATAGAGATGTTGTGGAAAGGATTCGCTGAGGTTAGAGAAGGCAAGCCAAAGCTTTACAGCGCTATAAAACTCAGGTTCAATAGTATTATTCTTCTATTGTGTTTAATTGTGTTTTGTATTATATGAGTTCAACCCGCCTGATGGAAGGTGGTCACCGTCGCCTATGGACGTTTCTAATACCAAATTTGTCCTGTTCAATTAAATAAAATGACTGGTTAGTGTGATTAGTATCAGGTTAACTAATACAAAGCAGATTAATCAGAAAATGCTCTGGTTTTGGTGAGGTGCTTCATTTTGCTTGATTAAGTTACGGCCCAGAGTCAATGAAGGCCCAATTGAGCGATCAAGTGCAGCGCACTCCATTTACTTAATTCATTACGATGTCTCGTCTTTCGGCAGTTGCTGCACGTAACAGAAGCGAGGCGATAGATATATACCTATAATATAAACTCGAATTCAAATATTTGCGAATGGTTAGTTTATTATTGATCTTTTATAAACTTCTATTCTACTAAATATAAAACTTATTAAATAAAATTAGGCACAAAAATAAACTATATCTATCTATCTATACTATAATAGATCTATCTGTAAATGCTTCTAGGTCGTACAAAGCGTTTAAAATTTTGGAAAAAAATAGGGTGCTAATTTGGACCAGCATATTCTGAAAATACAAATTTTAGATTTTTTTCGGTCTGTCTGTCTGTCTGTTAGAGCATCAAACTATTAATAAAGTAGTTAAGTTTATTTTAATTTTGTTTTTCCTATTCTCAATGTTGTTTCGACTTTAAGTTGTCTTTTTTGGAGCCGGGTTTTGATTTGTTAGTATATTTAATTTAAATTAAAGGGAATACATTTATCCTAATGCCATTACCATGTCCATTTAGTTTTAGCATTTTAATGTATTAGTTGTTGGCGAGCTTAATAAATTAAAAATTAGTCAATAGTGAGATGTTTAGTTCCAAAGGCCTAGCTCATGGAAAGTGGTTACCGTCGCCTGTAGACGTTTGCAACACCAGAGGCAAGGCCAACGTGTTATCAGCCTTTAGGATACGATAAAGAGAATGGTATAGGGGGATGAGATAGAAGGATTAAATATGAAGAATGGGATGGGACATGGGGAAAAGTTGCGTTCAGTGAGTCCATATTTTGTTTAATATTGTAGTAGTATTTTTAGCACCGCTTTCGTGTAAAAGGCTCGGGCTGCGTATATATTCTTGGGCGCCGAAGCCTCCGCAGCTGGGAGTCGTGTCGATCAATTAGTAGGACAAAGGTGTCCGTCCAGGGCTGTCGGCGGCGGAGGGAAGCGCTCATTAAACGGCCCGGATTGCCCCACTCCGGGGCCGCGTAATAAGAAAATTGCGAATTCATAGCGACGATGGCATTAAGCGATTCCCATGTAGGGCAGGGGCACATTGGGTTATCACACGTATTATTGCATATTAGGAGTGGCATTATTCAATAACACTTTGCTCGCGTTATTGTTATCACATGCGAACTGTACTTTTCCAGGAGAAAAGTAGCCTATATGCTATTGCAAACTATCTGGAATCTATCTCTGGGCTAAATTTCATCCAGATCTGATCAGCCGTTCTGGCATGATTGGAATTATTATGCACAAGAAATGTGAATTGTGTTATCAAATATGGCCTTTCGAGATTTAAGAAAAATCCGCTGATTAGAGTCAATCAAAGTCCTACAATTCAGTTGACTGTACTGAAGAGTCATCAAGACGAGATTGTATGGACTTAGTTCCTTTGCCTGCTATTGTGGTGAACACTATATGCTATACTAAGTACTACTACTTTATGAAGAGGTCTCAATGAATTAGTAGGTACTTATACTGACGAACTTTTAATACTCATTAAATTCAAAATAATAGTATATTGTGATCTAAAAATATATATAACTAGTGGGCCCGACAGACGTTGTACTGCTCTGAAAAAAAATAAGATCTAGAACCCGATTCCAGCCATTTGTCTAGGCTGATGGTTTACATTATTGAAGTTTTAGTAGGAAATAATATTTATAATATTAGTATAGATAAATACTATAAAATACGTTAACCCAAATCAAAACACATGTTCGTTCATTATCACTCGAAAACCAAGAAAGCTAATATGATTTTAAGTGAATATGAGATTTAGTGGAGTTCTCGGTGTGTCGCAGGAGGCCTACATATTCTTGAGCTGTCGGCATTCAGGTTAATTAACAATGCCGGTGCGGCAGCCCCCGGCGCATCCGCCACCCGGCCCGGGCAGCGGCGCGGCGGCGCTTCAGCGCTTTCATAAACCAATCCAATTTGGTTCAAATAAATCCTCGCTCAAACAAACGATTCTATGCAACATATTCTTAGTGCATTTACGATCATCAAAAACTAAACCTAATATTTAACCAATTTCTTTCTACAACATCTTGAAGCTGATGCCAAATGAAACACGGTGTCAGGAACAAAAAGGAATGATAGGCACTGATGAGAGACTTCAGTCTAAATCCTGTGGATATTGGTGCTGTGTTGATCGCGAACTCCTCCCCCCCCCCGGTGGTGTAAAGGGTATCCTCCCTCGGGGGTATCCTAAGTGAGATAGCCACGAGTCGGGGTGTCACAATTGTAGTACCTATGGTCTACTAGTTCCTGTGACACCCCACAAAAGAGCATAGGAGAGGGGGGTGTAGGTTAGGTTTAGTAGGTAGTAGTGGGCAGTACGACTATGAAATGAGCACTAAGCATTTGCGTTTTTTTTTTTTACATTTTGACTGAAATATTGGAATTTTGTCTTCAACGATGAAGGAAAGGTTTAATTGAAGGTAACCCAAGAAGGCTTGGGTTATCTTTATTTACAAATTTTAAAGGAGCCACATTTTGAGGTCGACATAACGGCACTGTATTTCCGGTTGTATTTACCGAAAATAGTTTTTTTTTGAGTAATTCACAGCCAGACCATACAAATGTCCATAGTGTTCCAGCAAGTGGCTCATCTGCCTGTCTGATGACTTCATACAATAAAAAACGTATTTTGACAAACTCACAAAAAAATTCAATTTAAAATTTTCACTCAAACTAATTAGTTAAATCTTTATACCCTTTAATGTTTCATCGGAATATTTCTAAACCTCAAATTGAGGACCCAAAAATAAAATACAAAAAAACGTTCCCTACGACAATATTCGCCAGTGGCTTCGCTTGGAGCATTCTTCTGACACGTATCACCCAAAATACAACGACCCCTTAACCGGTTCATTACTTAGAGGTTTTGTTTCGACAACAGGCAAGCTGGCAGGCCAAGACATATTGGATTACGAATCTATTGATTGTTGACCAGAAATATATGATCTCTATGCTTTGGAATTACTTTTACATTTCCAAATTATTCTTTAACTAGTCCTTATTTTTTTTATGCAGTTCTACACGATTTGAGTATCTAGTAAGTGTTGAGTATCTATGGATATACAAGATTCAGAATAATCTTCAAGAACAAGCCACAACCAAGTTGTACATTTTTGTCTGCTGAACGAAGGAGCTTTTGAAACAGCTCTCCAAAAGGCGCATTTCAATACATAGTAGAAATTTCGTTAATTACAATCCAAATCCAACAATTTTACATCTTTTAAATAAAAGTACACGCCAAAAACTCTAATTTTACTTGATTAAAGTCTTGATAGATCCACGTGGAGAAAGGCAGTTATAAGTGAACCAGTACTATTTTAACTTATTCCATTTGACTTCATCTTTGATCGTGACCCTATGGGACTATATCGTATTTGCAATATAAGGAGCTCATCCTTTGTCGACACCGATGTACACGAGAGATTAAAGCTACTTACCATCAGATGGATCGTCTTTTGATCCCTGTAAAGTATTCCAGATGACACAGTGTGACGGTGTTAGGCGGGCGCAGGGCACTGGGGTCCAAGTTACCCTGGACGCGTGAGGGCGAGAGCAGTGTGTATTAGTGCTCACTTCACACGTACTACAAAGGTCCCTAACTGCCTGCTATTAACACTGCTCGACCCCTACTACAGAACGACTAGTGATGCCCATTTATACACTACTACAATATTTTTTAATACTATTAATTAGGTAGGAACGGATAAATATCATAACGCAGTGTAATAGCCTGGCTGCTTCAGGATACTGCGCGGTTGGTAGTAAAAACATCCCACCGCCAGTGGACACCGCGGTTCTATCGAATGTGCATGGAAGCCAAAACAGCCGCATGTATTCATGCCAGTTTCCATATCTACAAAAAGAGGCCAGGCAGCGGCATTTATAGTGCACCTTTGGTGTTGCAAATGTCCACAGAAGATGGTAGCCGCTTTTCATCAAGTGGGTCGTCTGCCTGTCTGCTGAACTCCTGCAAAAAAGTTGATAATTAATTAAATGAGGAGATAATTAATTTCATCCAAGGTCTATTCAGGTTAATGCACTCGCATCTTATTCCAATGGGTCCAATGTCTAGTTCCGAAACATTGCGGATGTTAGACAGTTTATTACTACTATCCCAATACAAAGCAGCTATCGAGCATATGAGCCTTTCAAGATGAGTCAACCAACTAATGTGGCTCGCGTGGACACATGGGCACTATTGCTTTGAAGAATCGTCATAGCGTGCATAGTGCTTCTTACACGACCATTTGTTTGCCGGAAGTTTTTGACGAACTCCGTAAAAATAACAAAAACGCCGTATCATCCTGCACCACGATAATGCCAGTTCTCATGCGGCCAGACAGACAAATTTTCACGGTGAAAAACGAGCCACCTGTACAGTCTCAACATGTCACCTTGTGACTATTTTTCCCAAAAATTAAGAACCAGATACGCGGTCAAGTAATTTCATCATCACAAAAGACTGTCGAAGAGTATAAAAATCCCCGAGGTCACCACAGAGGAGTAGTATATGTTCAAAATTCGTTTATTGCTATGTAAATGTGCATTTATGCTGACGAAGAATATTTTTGAGACACAATAAATTCATTTCTGATCATTGGTGGCATTTTTTCTTATTTGTTCAGAAACTTTTACTGCATTCCAATTATATTTTAGAATTATGAAAGCATATTAAGCTAAAATTTCTAATCGTCTTCTAATTAGAAAACAATAATTTTCTTTAGTTGCAAATTAGAAAGTAATGTTAGATAGGTAGTAATACGATCCCCGTAGTAAAGGTAGAAAACACCGCGGGGGTAGCTATTAATTAGAAACCCTGCTATACCCTTTGCTTTAAACATTAAATACCTATTCATGGACGAGAAGATGAAGCAGCAAGAAATTCCTTACCAATATGATAAAATTTCATATGTATATATTAGTTTGCATAAGGCTTTTTTTTAAATTCACTGATGTTAGGTACCTACTAGAATACAATAAGACAGTAATATATTATGTTTAAAGCTTTTCAACCAATATTACCTCCGAATAATTCATGTTTTGTTTTGTTGTCTGGTAACATCACTAGCGCTAAAACAGCCTGCGACTTGTTTCCTTACATCATTACAATCAAAAATGTATCTTACCTAATTCACGATAAGACATAAATTGGCTTAATAACCAAACATATATTTTTTCGAACTGGCACTCAAACGAAACGAAACTTAGTTGGTTGAACAATAAGTGTTCTTTTAGAATAATGATGTTATAAGAACAGGGAATCTTCCCTCCAAGGGAGAAATGATCCGCATAGGCCCGTTTGATAATAAACCATTAGATACAATTATCGTGAAATTATGTTGTTAGGCGTGTTTATTTAATGTTGGGAGCGTGGAAGATTTATTTCTTCTGTTAATAAGTCGAGCGATGGTTGTTTTTTGTTTTCTTGTAGGCAAACTGGCAAACGGACCACCTGGTGGTAAGTGGCTACCGTCGCCCATGGACATCTGCAACACTAAGGGAGCCCAAACGTTACATACCTCGTTGAGACTTTAGATATCTGTTCACGCCCTTTTTGAAGAGCGTCATATTGTAGCACTCTGGGAAAACTGCGGCAGCGCGTTCATTCCATAACCTGGACACATATAGCATGAAGGAGCGTCCGTCATGTACAGTGAAAGACTTCCAAGTGTCCAGGAAGTGTGGATGAACTCCTAATCGCAAACACGTTGCCATGGGAACGTCAGCGTCATGTTGCCATGGCGACGTCTTTGTTATTTGCTAGGACGACGTGCTTGTTGGAATGCCACGACGGCGTGTTTCGTCAGGATAGCATGCCTACAGCAGCGTTATGATCTTGGATAAAGAATTTTGAGCTTGAAAATAACGAGTCAAATATATGACTAACGATTATATATAAAATTAATAATATTCCGTGGACTGTGTCTTTTAAAATACAATAAAGCATTGGTACTTATGCCTTAATTTCAAAACACTAGCTGAGGATAATTTAAAAAATATGTATCAATTTTTTTCCTTCCGGGATTTGACTTTAACATTAATCAAGAAACAACCGTTTATTTGAAATTGCAATACCATAAAAATTATAATGCACAAAACAGTTTTTTTGTATTTTAATGTACTAATATGTAATAATAAATTCTGTTTAACAAATTATTATAATAAATTCATAATGAAAAAGAGGCGTCATAATGTTATAGAGTTAACCCTTACAGTGGCATTGGGTCCCATTGTCCCATTTGCCCTATTATCCACCACGTCACAATATTGTGACAACACCTTTATTATGCGACAAAAAGGACTCAAGATTGTCACCTTTCCTCACACCACAATAGATCCACTCGATTCAGTATTGTTCAGGCGTTTTGTAGAATTTTGGTTAGACTTTTCAAAGCTCTTGTCTATTTTGTACAGTGTCACTTATACAATTTTTTTAGTAGAAATTATTTATTACCCCCGGAGATTGTTAGGTCAGTTTTGAAATTATTAATAAGATCATTACGATGTGCATAGGAATTCTGTGCACCTCTTTATAGTTAATTAAGTCATTTATAGTTTAGTTAAAATATTGTAAGTCGTGGTACTACGACACCCAAATTCAAAGGGCGCGGGCTCGATTCTGGCTGAAACGCATGCATCCTCTAAACACTTTTCTGGTCTTACGTGTAAGTTTGTTATGATTGCCACGTGCTAACAACGGTGAAGTAAAACATCGTGATACAACCTGCACATCGAGGTAACGATGTGTCAAACCTGCCAAGCCGCCTTGGACAAGCATGGCGCATAGGTATAGTGTCCGTTCCTGTATAATGGGAGGCCTGGTCCCTGTAGTGGGACATTTATAGGCTGTTACTACTACATTGTGAGACGGCTTATATCGATTGCACCTGAAACTATTTTTTAACCCTTAAAATAGTATGGTATGTGGTGATATATAACATATTTATATATTAATTAATGTTTAACCCGCGAGTAATATGTGTTATATACTTAATTACCAACTCATGCAGATAATTTTACCAGCTGGGAGTTGAACTGTTTAACACGTCGATAAGAGGCAATTATGATAATCATTGCGTTCAACTTCTCGTCAAAAAACTAACGCAGTCCAGACGCAATGAGTGTGTTGAGCCAATTAGTTTTGATGTGTTGTATAGCACTGCAGTGTTGTCAATGTTAATTAAATTTTTATTAAGCACTCATAATAACTCTAGTGCTTCGGAATTTAAGAGCGTTGCAATACTTGATACTTGCACTGTCATTCACGTGTGGTGTGGATACAGGAGCCTAAGTAAACACATCATTTCCGTGAACAAAAAGCTGTTAACATGTTTCGATCCAATTATGTACTTGAATGATTCCAATAACAAATAACATGGCAACGATCAACCTATGTTACTAAAATAATATGATCAAATTATAGACTGAGCAAGCATAATATATAATTATTTGTTACATCTATAAAAACAAATTCTTCTCGTAGAAATCGATGGATCATTTTCAAACTAGGTATTTTTAATACAATATCAATGACTTCAACTGAACAAATATTATTAAATAATTACCTATAGTGCAATGAAGGAAACTTAACTAATATTGTATTCTAACTATAATTAGGGGTTATAGTGACCATAAGTAGAATACTGAGCCTAGGTCATCGATCAGTGGTTTCCAGAAGGCTGGCTACAGCCGGTGAAGGAGGTAGGAATAAGACCTCTGATCACCCATTGCGGTTACTATTGTAGGGTATCTGCCCGTCTGTATGGCTACGACCCGTGATCTAGAGTATGCCGCCATAACGGTTGTTATCAATTTCAGATTATGTATGTACAGGTAGGTAAGTATAGGTACCTAAGTCGTTACAAAACAACCTTCTAAACTCAAATTAAAAATAACTTAAGTTGATTAGATAATTAACATCCAAATAAAGCCCCTCAGTATCTAATATTCAGTATAGATAAACCCAATGCAACATCGTCAGTGCCATTGTGGTCCCATCTGTCCCACTCGTCGTTAATAGGGTTGTGTGCGGATATTTATTAAACCGTATCCATCAAAATACTAGCAATAAAATTTCAATTACCTCGAATAGCTTGGCGACTTAGCATCCCAAATGATAAGAGCTCTTTTGTTGGCGGATTAACTGGCAAAATGCGAGGGCTATGCCACACCAACGCCGCGCCGGTAATTGAAATAACTCCGCGCATTAGACGCGTTGTAGCCAGTTAACATTGGCCTTCCCCACGTCCCGCTGTAAGTATGGAAGGTGTGCGTTACCAAGACTTTTTATCGTTTCTTTGTTTCGTCATTAACATTCTTTCAAGGCTAACAATATGTCTCTATCACAATATTATTCTGAAAGACCGAGTAAAATAATCCAAGAGTAAAAACATAAAACAAACAAACGTGTTCGTCTCGGGACGGCCGACAGTAGTGATAACTTGAGTGAGAAAAAGGGAAGATTGGCGCCGTAACGCGTTACGTAACGAAGCGGTTCACCCTCCCATAAGAAGTTATCACTTCAATATTTATAATACCCATCATTTCAATCATTAATCGTTTTTGATGCTTTGGGTACATTACCAGAAAATGGTGCAAGCCAACATTTCTATGACGAAATTGGCCGCCACATCAGAATAAGGAGCAACAACGCATTAATTTCCAGGGCTCTAGATATAATGGGCGATTGTGAGCGCAAATTCTTCAAGGATTAGAAGTTGAGCATTGCAAAGCCCGGCTTCAATTAACCCACCCCTGTGTCGATTAGATATTAATTTATTGCCGCAATACTCTTCTTTTGTAGCGAATGATTGACATTTTCTTAATATACCAATTTATTATAAATAATATATAGCGTGTAAAGTTTAATAATTTTGTAAAAACAATAAATGAATAAATAAAATAATATGTATATAATCATAAAGCAAATATTTTTAAAATGGATGTTTAGATTTCTGGCTTGGTAGCTCGGCCTTTAAGCCAGATCTTACATTACAATTATTTCTTCATTTTCTCAAGCCTAAGCATAGCTCAGCTGAACTGTAGGTTATCAACTGAAGCCATTCAGCAGAGTTTTTGTGACAACTCAAAAGGCCACATTTAACTATACAGTCCACATTTCTCACAAAAACACATAATTACTACTCAAAAACTATCAATACAACTATTTCATTAAAGTAATTACAATTTCAGAAATAAACTGCACCACAACTCTTCAGTTCCTGCAAAAAAATACATACACCATACAAAGGTGTTAACAAAAACTTTTTACACTTCACTGAATTAAGGGCCCGGTACAGATGATGAGTGTAGCCTAGACGAATTTAGAGACATGGTCAGAACATCAATACCTATATTGCAACAGCCGTAAATGGAGAGCTATGAATACAAATTAAATACCAAGAAAAGTTGTAAATAAAGCTAGGTATATTGTTAGGTAAACCGAAATCGGGTCTACGAGTAGGTATGGTGGTGCACCAGGCAGTCCCTGTTTATCATTATCATATCATGTCATTCTCCATAGCAACAAACTGAGGTTCTTAAAATCAAAGCCATTGTCTATTTTAAACTGTACCCCTTGAGTAACATTAGAATCAGTGAATATCAAATATTGTAAATATCAATAATAAATACTGTATTCAAATATCCATATATTTATATAATTGAACGTGGTAATGTTGAATAAGAAGACGTTTGTTACAACCAAGATACAGCTAAGTATATCATCACGCTGACAGCCATACGTGTGGGTGTGATCAGAGGTTCCATACTTACATGATAACTCTGTTTACCCCGACATAGGTGGTCTTGTTGACTTGCATTTTTGTTTAATTTTCCATGTAAAAATGTGAAGTAAGTTTATAATCTACCGCGGTTGCGTCGCGTACGACAACAACTGAACGCAGGCACGAGTGGCGCGCGGACGTGTTCTGAATACAAATCTGACGTTTAAAACAAGATGGCCGACACCGAGTGGCACGCTAATGAATTGTGACACGAATTAACTGGCAAATTAATATATTAGACGCGTAACACGCTCATTATAATCAGTGCTCGTAAGTTTGAGTCTATTAGGTAGATAATACAGACTATACAGGTACTCGATTGAGCTTTTTATACAATGAAAAGATCACTTATGACGGTCATTGTAGCACATTTTTGATTATACTTAGATTAGTATGTATGTCAAAAAAAAATATTTTTGAGATCTGTTAACAAAGTTAGGTTTATGAACTTCTCTCAATTATATCTATTATCCAACTGCATGAACTGTGTCACTGTATTAATTACTTTTTTGAAAATTCGTCACTATCTACTTTCGACGCAAGAGGATTTAAGTGTACCTACAATATTTCATGCCTCAATACCATAAACATTTCTTTAAAAACTTTAAAACCTCTTTCAGTAAAAGTAGTTCAACATTTCTTGTAAATGAATAATCTTTAAGGTTGGTTCCTGATACAAGTCATTAAGAATTTATCAAATTAATAAGTAGACATATTATGAACTCGATCGGCGTGAACAATGAATGTTAGAGGCAAAGTAATCGGCATGATTCATCGAATTATTTGAAATCCTTATTACTGGTAAGGGTGGGGAACCACTGACAACAACCAGTTGCTGAAATACAATTATTAAAATGTATTTATTTTAAAGTAAGCCGACTGTACTAAATTCACTTAGGTATTTTTATTTAGTCTGATAACAGAATACATAAAAATAAGTAGTTTCTATAAACAAATTGGGTTAAATACTGTATGAAAGCAGTATTCACTCTGAGACACATTTCCATCCGACTGTATTGCACTAGCTCTAAAGGATATTTTGTTAAAATACGGCGTGAGTATTGACCATAGAGTATACGGTTTACTTGATGGTAAGTGGTTATAATCGTCCTTGAACACTTGAGAATCGTCGTCGTCGTCAGTCATTCGCAGTCCACTGCTGGACGTAGGCCTCCCCAAGACGGTGCCACTCATCAATATCCTCTGATTTCCTCATCCAGCGCCTGCCAGTGACCTTGCATAGGTCGTCGGTCCATCGGGTTGGAGGGCGTTCGCAACTACGTTTACCGAAACGCGGTCTTCACTCCAGGACTCGTCGTCCATCGACGATCGGTCCTGCGACAGACGTGATCGGCCTACTACCATTTCAACTTGCTAATTTTCCGAGCTAAGTCGGTTACCTTGGTTCTCTTACTTAATCCTGACACCAGTGTCCATGTCTGGGACCCGTAGGTCCTAACCTAACCTAACCTGAGAATCACCGCTTTGAATTTGCAATCACGTTAACAATCTCTGACGGGTATGAAAAAACTTCACCTAGAATGGCGTAAGAAATTATAATCGCCCATAAGTTTCCGCTCTGCTACCCGCTATCAGTGCGACGCCGCCTCAGCTCTAATAGACAGAGGTCTGACGAACTCGAGTGGGGTCCGTCTCAATTAAATCCCTCTTATTAATTAAAGTAAAGGAATCCGATACGTTAGACGCATTGACGGCTGTGTTGTAATGAACGAATAACATCCAATGCTTTGTTAGTAAATAAATTGAGAGATCGCGTGTTACCTACTCACTATTGAGGCACCACATGGTATGTCTTGAATTATTTATTGTGGAGATTTTGAGAAAATTAAAACAAAAATAATGTGGTGAGCTATATTTAGTCGATATCCACATATGGGGTTTTTACGCCGCTTAGGTTGCCAGGTGGTAAGGCATATACCCAACTGGAAGGCTACAACCCCTGGTCTACAGCATGCCGCCATAACAACCTCGAGTTGTGTTACGGCATCAGTGACACGTACTAGTTCCTTTTTCGAGGGCGGCAGTACATTGGTAACCCTTCGGGGTTATAAACTTCCAAAGGCGATGGTAACCGCTTTCCATCAGGAGGCCGATCTGCTGAACTCAAGCAATATAAAATTAGCTGTCCCGGCAGACGTCGTCCTGTCCGGAAAAGCTGCAATCGATATGCCGACAGCAGCACCACCTACCGGGTCCAGTTGCGAACCAACTCAGAAAACTTCTCTGGCTGGTGCACAACAACTTTGCTAAACAATACATCAACAGAAAAAATTTCGGCCGTTAAGACACAACACCATCATTGCCACTGATCTACATGTTACGTATGTCCATAAAGGAACCATACCAGACAACCATGTAACTGTTTAATTCATAGCAAGTAAGTTATCAAGTTTGTTCTGATCTCTGAATAAAAAAAAAAAAAAATGATAAATAGTTACATATAAAGAATACAGAAAAAATATAGTAAAAATTTTAATATATCTAATCAAGAATATAAACTCCATGATGTGTTTACCCATTTTGTAATTAGAAAGAAAATCTAACTAAAATCTAACTAATCGACTGCAAAGAAATTAAATACCAAAACAATTAACACACGGTTAAAAGTAGGCATCTCGTTTTATTTGAATGTTGTTTAAAAGCATTAGAAATTACAATGAGCGTATAAGATTACCTCGAGAGCAAGAAGTAAGAGCATAGAGGCTTGTAATCGAATAGGACCACAAATCAAATTTGGCAAGCCATAGACAATGGGGCGGAACAATCGTTGAAACCGAACGCTTTTCTATTCACTCCATATTTATGGTTGGAGATATCTGCAACTGAGATGACGGAGTCCCGGAAACAAATCACTCTAAAGACAGCTTTATTGACGTGCGTCCTGAATGATTTCTTGTTAAGCAATAGTTCTGGTGCAGAGATAAATTCTCCCAGGTCGATTGCATACTTTTCAAACTGGAGTATGTATATAACAAGAAGTCCGTGACTTCCACGAACAGTGTAGGATTTTGTATATACAACAAATCTCTACAGTTATTGTGATTTAGCTAAAAATTATTTAATCAAAAATTCTCCATACCTCAAAAACCGCTCTACAGATTTTGTGGTAATTAAGGCTAGTGTGCATAGACGCTAAAAATATATGACTAAACAGCGATTATTTTATTTCAGCTGTGGTTAAATTTCTGTGCACAGCTTAAGTGTCGTTATAAGCATAATCTACCCTTTATAGAGCTCATCCATAGAAAATTTATGTATTACACGTAATCACATTCACATCATCTATGGTATCAGGACAGTTATGGGGAGTCAGTGGTTAAGGTACTTCACCTTAACCACTGATTTAAAAAAAAACTACATAGATTGGAGTACTAAAAATCAGAAATTGCAAAAAAGCTTTTTACCGATATGTTATCAAATGAAAAGAAAATTATTTTTTCAAAACATGGTTAAACAGTTGATAAAAAGTGTCTCAATTGATTTGACCGTCATCTACTCAATTGTGTAAAACTTAGCTATGTAATCCACTATTGGTATATATCATAATTAAAGAATAATAAATTAATAAAATAATAATTGTAGACAATAGTTAGAACAGTAATTATTATAATTATATTATTAACCTTTTTATGACATTATTTTTGGGTTATTATTATCATATCATTTGAAGGAAATTCAATTATATTTATTATTGTAATTTTCTATGCCTAACTGGCCAAACAGTATACACATTTACTTATATACCATCATGCATATTTTAATATGTAAATACTTATGTTTAAGAAGTAAATTAACTTTGACGACGTGATATTTTCTTAAGTTTTCGCGACTTGTACACATAATAAAACTACGTTTAACGTTTAAGCGGTAATTATTTATTAACGTCGATAAACTAAAAAAAAAATACGGCTAAACGTTAAACGTAGTTTTATTATTGACTACGTGGTTAAAGTTTAACCACCACTACTAAATGTGTTTTGATTTCCTTTCTAACATATTTCCCACCCCCCAATTTGGCAACGATCAAGCTGTCAACAATAATTTGCTTTGAAATAAAAAAGAAATGGCACAAAAGGTTTCGAAATAAAGACTTCCTCAATTAGGAGACGTGTAAGATAAATAAAGGAATCGGAGCGTGTGACGGCCATTGTGCGCCCGCGCATCGCGCCGCGAACCAGCTACCTGTCACTTTGGAAATTTATTTTGCTGCATTATGTTTCCTTTTCTCTTTTTAGACAACAAACAACAGTACATTAAATATCTTATGATTATGAAAAGTAGCTACTTTATTCATATGTTAGTGTTTGCTTCCTTTAAACAGTTTCCTAGAGGCAGGCAGAGATGACTAATTATCCTTGGGAGGATTTAAATAAGTTATGTCGTGTGTTGATGATGGCTATCCCGTTGGATAGGGCGAGGCACCACTGGCGAGAGCCCAGGGCTCAATCGCCCCAGAGGGGAGTACAAAAGTTGTACTCTTGCCGTATATTTGTTTCTTCATTGTTCCAAATTTAACTTAGACTATAGGTACCTACATACAGAAATCTTTTCGTTTACGTGATAAGCACACCAGTATTCAAATTAATATTAAATATTACTTTTACACGCATAAAAGATTGGACATTTTTGATAATTTAGACTAATGCCCAATCTTATCGGCAGCTCTAACAGTGATGTCATCTATATTTACATAGCATCACGTTGTAGAAAATAATATTTTTTTCTTTTTAGTTAAAAGTAGTAGTCCACACTGCAACACATGCACCACTTAAGTAGTTTGCTGACCTAATATTGTACAATTACCACGTGCTAATGGTGAAAGAAAACATCATGAAGAAATGTGTCGAACCTGCCAAGCCGCCTTGGATAAGCGTGGCGGGTATACTGTCCGTTCCTCAAAAGGGGGAGGCTCGAGCCCAGCAGTGGGACGTTTTGTTATTGTTAATAAAAAAGTTTTTTTATATAGATAATATTGAAGTTATGCAAGAGCTAGAAATGACGTAGTGAAAATGCAATCCCAGCCAAGCTATTTAATAAACATAACGACGGTGGCGGGACGGCCGGCGGGCGAAGCGGGGAAGAAGTGGCGGCACTTTTAAATGAACATTCCTTGAGGGCACTAATTGTTGTTGCTTAATTAATGTAACTGTTTGTCCGCAGGATTCCCGCAAATCAAGTCGCCTTACAGCCCCACCTCGCAGCCCCATCTCACAGGTTGGTATGCACTCTTTATTACTGCATTCCCTTCTTTAACGAGCAGACAGATTTCTTCAAGTAGAAACACTATACACGTCTCGTATGCGTTTCAGAAAAGGCATAATGTTTTTATTTTTACTGCAGCAGTGGTTGGTTGGTTACTATCGCCTATAGATATTTACAAAACCAAGGGGTGCTACAAATGCGCTGCTGCTCTCTTAAGGTAGACTGGAACCTGGTCACTAATGCCGGAGCAGAACTAAAGGTTGTTATGGCGGTATAGTCTAGACCAGGAGTGGTAGCCATCCAGTCGGGCAAATATCCTACCACCTGGCTGTGGGTTGTTTTGTATCCTGGTTTAGTAAATTTCGGAAACGTATTTTCTCCATCATTTACCATGGTCTGGGTGTCTGGGATTGGCCTTAGAGTAGTCCGTTGTATATTACCCATAACACAAGCGTACCTTGCTTAATTTGGGGATTTACAATATGTGTGTTTGTCTGCTGATTATTATTATATCATTTATGTATGTATGTGCGGTGTAAATCTTCGTATTTGCTACATTAACTTCTGAGGTTATGCATGTTATAATTTGTGTATACAGTTCTTAGATGAGTAGTGTATTCTGGCTAATTTCTTTTGGCTTACCACCACCTCGCAAAGGCCTCGCTGAACTACCCCCGAACAATACCTTCGCCGGTGATTTAGGAAAGTGGCTGACGAGGGGGCGGCGAACCCCGCGTCCTCTTTGTCTCACTAATGAATCCGGCAAACGGCAAACGTCAGTGCGCAGACGCCAATTAGCCCTAGGCACCGAAGAGCGTTAACCAACTCATCTTACAAGGAAAACAGAATCTTATTGCGTCTTCTTTATGTCATGAAATTAGTCGTTATTTACAGTGACTTAGGCTGCTGAGGCTTTTTATGGATTTCTCTTGGAGCGTGCCGGCGTTAGGAAATATTACATGTCGGCACCCTGATGAAGATATAAAGTTGGTTTCGTTCATTATTTTTGATCTAATTAAAGATGGTTTTGGAGGGAGGGAGATAAGTTTGATGTCTACTAATCTTAGCGGATTAAATTTGATAAAATTAAGTAATTCAGGTAGATAGATAAGATTTTATTGTACATCAAAACAAAAATTAACTTACAGACTAAAACTATACCTAATTTTAACTACGCACAAAGACGGTCTTATCGCTGAAAAACGATCTCTTCTAAAGAACCAGAATAAATTGAGATGATAATAATAGTGGTATTTGCAACTATAGTACAAATGTTTATATTTTAGTAATAAATACACAAATGTTTATTTATAATTACATTAAACATATTAAACAGATATATACCTACGTAATCTACATACCATACAATCTACACAAAGTATATAAATGTTTATAGATGAATAATTACATACGTTTGAGTATCATTATATTCCAACGACCAAATCAATATAGGTACGTACGGTTCAGATGTCATACATAATTGTTAGTCTTGGATTTAATTAATAATACATACCTTAGTAATTGACTGAATTTTGATCACTTATCTTGTAGTTCAAAGACGGCCATGCTTACATTGTTCTTTGGTTAAAGGTCCCGTTTTGAAATCTTTTGTACATATATTTAAGAAACGTATAGACTATATTGTGCCTTTTATAAAATTCGTTTTCCTATCAGCCCATTTTATGTTGTTCACAAACTTCACGTAGATACCGATTTGCGAATGTTTTAATAAATTTAGGCAAGGCCCTCGCCTCCGTGCTTGCCTTAGCCAGCTGGCACGGAGTGGATATTGATAGAGCTAAGACTCAAGCTCCAGGGATGGGAGTGATAAATTGCATAACGTCGGAAGTAGCATCGGTGAAACTGCAGCTCATTTTTGGTGTTTGGGCAGACCCCTTGTATCACTAGCAGTTCACCCCCAATAGTCCGGTACTTTTTGTTCTCATTTCCCACAATAGTCTTACACTGGCCGGGACTTCTTGGGGTGTATTATTATGGCGTAGACAGGGATAATCGCCGGTCAACGTTACGCCACATTTACATTTTAGTCAAGAGGCCTCTACGTGTTGGCCTTCCCATGGCCCCACGACCCGTGATCTCTAGAGACATAAAAAATACTGTTTTTTTATCATTTTTCCCTTAAGTACAAAAATAAATAGACAAGGATTTTGTGTGTCACAAATTAAAAATGAATTAAATTTAAAGTTATTATAAAATATGAAGAATTACAAAACTAAGCAGTGGTAGACAAGAAGCCAAACTGAGAAAAAACCCGTGCTTTGGAATTCCTGGCCTTCCCCTCTTGTAAAGTATTAATTAAAATACCTACTTATATTCATTTGAAAATGTGTTGCATGGTAAAATATATAGCTGTTGTCTATTAATAAAAAGATAATTGATTAATCTCTTCTATAATTTAAGTTGTTAGCACACCCGTTACAATTTCGGCAGAGAGAAGAGAGAGCATAGATTTCCTTTTATTGTCTTTGATAGAGAGCGAATTAAATGCTTGTGTCATTTAAATGTAACTGCGTGTGTGACTATAAGTTATTTAGGTCACAATTTAAACTGGTTTTGTAAGGTTTTCAGTTTCCATAAAAATTAGAGTTTTACCTATATATGTACTTATATTAACCTAATAGATATCTAATGAAAAGGTAGTTGGAAGTTTATTCAATTGAAATGTTTGTATGTTATGTATATTAAGTATATATTTATTTAATATATAGAACATCTGTATATACTGCATTTATATATTTATTACTAGAATGTAAGAAATTTTACTGTGTATTATATATATCACTATGGTCATTCCTCGGTTGTCTAGAAGAGACTGCTTTTTAGCGATAAGACTGCCCTTTGTGCGTAATGAGACATATTTTAGTCTGTAAGTTTTTGTATATTGGTGTACAATAGAGTTATTGATTTGTTGAAATGTTATTATCTTCTAAGCTCGATCTAACACCTATAAGGCTCTCCATTTCTCTCTCTCACCTTTCCATAAAGCTAAGCGGGCACTACGACTTAACAATATCGGATTAAATTGTGAAAGGATGAGTATAGAATTCGTTATTATAAAACGGTGAGGTCAATTAGGTGAGGCAGAACTTGTAGAGTAAGGTAGCAAGTTATGACGTCATCCAATTAAAGAATCAGACAGCGTATCGATTATGGTTGAAACAGTGATTAAAGTTATGTAGCCAATTAGATAATATTAATTTCTTACGGGCTAATTACATTAATCGTGCAATGGTATGTTAAGAAGGAACTGAGAATACAAGTGTTTTAATTACAAAATTATTGTCCGCTCTGTAATGCAGTTCTGCTTAATAACAATGTTTTCTTCGTTGCTCTGAGACTACAACCACCTTCAAAAACCTATATTAGAGAGCTTGACTGCTTTTGAAAGTAATTTGAAACAATTATTATTTATAAAAAGCCTAGATATTTAATTAGTTAAAGATTTTTTGACGGATAAATTTTTAATAGTAAGTAATATATAATTGTAACAGCTTCATAACTTAACTATATTTACATAAATGAATTTGAATAAAAAAGTGATAAATGGTTTTAAATTAAATAGATGAAACACCAGATTCAGCTGTTGTGTTTACTATTAGTATATTAGTGGTAAGAGTATACGTATGGTATACTCCAAACACACAGACGAGTAGTGCATACGGGATGAAAGCAACGCAGCCCCGCGGCCATTACTGTTCCAAACATAATGCTCTTTTCGATACACTTAAGTAGAACACTGTTTCAAAATAAATACGAAAATTGTTTGTTAAAACAGTTTTTTGTGCTTAACGGAAGTATCTATCAGTCGACGTAATAACCCCAGCTACACGTAGTAACTAGTAACACTAATCTTAGTTTTGATGACTATGTCCAAGTACGTATTATTTATAGCGTTACATAAAAACACGTTGACGATTAGCTATATTAATCAAGTCCTCCAACACCTGCGTTATCGGTTAATGTTTAACATCATTTACAATGTCGCATCTTAAATAACGCATTAAAACCTTGTGTAATGTGTGTTAGTTGGAGCATTATGGCGCAGAAGTAGCAAAAGCATAATCAAATCAATGTTATTATGCTTCTGCTACAATGATTTTAAATAACATTATTTAAAATAAGTTTAATTTATTTATCGATGTCTAGCTTGAATATTACCTACTGCTTCACAATTTATTTAAGTATTTATTGAATAAGTAGTGGAAGAAACTTTAAAGTGTCCAAAATATATCTTGAGAGTAAGTACATTGAATTTATAATTACCTACCTATTGGGAAAGTTTATTCTAATATAGTACTAAAAATATTAGACTGTACAGTTACTTATTGCAACTCTACTTTTTTATAGGTAAAGTACAACACACAAGCAGATGGCTCACCTGATGAAAAGCGGCTACCGTCACCTATTGACGTTTGCAACACACAATGCACATGTTATTATTTTTTAATGCCACAACTATTATTAGAATAGCCTATATTTATGTATAGGTAGGTAGATAGATAAACATGAGTATCTTTTACAATATTGTGAAAGCAAATTATCATGAAGAAGTAATAGATCTTTTTGATTTTTTTTTCTTTGAGAAGCGTAAGATAATATATAAATAATTATGATGACAAAATCTTTTTCAGTCATACGTGCTCCCGGGGCGTTTCTTACCGCTTTTTCTCCTTTAAATTTTGACTACGTGTATGATCTTCAAAAAGAGTTCTCCAGTGGAACTTATTCTGAATAAAAACTGTTGAATTCTAGGTGTAGTACGATACTTCATATGTAGGTATGTAGAACACTCCGTTAGTTAGCTACATATACCAGGGCTAACCCTATTTTTTGCTCATTTTACACAATATACAGCAATCCTAAACTACCTATACCTTCGAATTTTATCCACGTAGACTCAGTAGTTTTTGAGAAAAATGACTGACATACTAACACAATCAGATAAACTGACAGACGAACGGAAGGACATGACGAAAAAATTATATTTAAGTTTTTTCCAAAATGGCTACGGAACCGTAAGACTATCATAGTAATATCATAGACTTTCATTCTAAGCAAAAATGACACATATTGACCAAACGACACCCATTGAGTTCCCATTAAAACAAATACCAATACAATACTTGTATAGCACAAGTGATTTTTCGTCTCACGTGTACCAAAATTACCTCCGCCGCCATTTCTGCGCAGGAATTTCATATTTGGAACGCCGCGGGGTGGCATTCGCGATTTGACATTTCAACATGGCCGCTGTTTTTTATTGTTTATAAAACAATGCCTTCGCGTATACGAATGTATTGTTCAGCAGCCATTTTTAATTTTCGAAATTTGGGGAGGGATTTATCTCCTCATATTTGGACCGGACTAGTTTCGAATAACTATTTTGATCTCTGGATCTTTACATGACAGAGGCAATTATTGACTTTATCTATCTGTTTTAATATACATATTTGAAAATATGTTTGGTTTATTTTAGGTAGATACCTATGTATCTAGGTATTGTTTCCTCGTCTTTATACGTTTGATTCGGTATACATCATGAAATAATAAATATATTCCGGATATTCGTGATACTTTATGGAGGATATGGAACTAACTAATTGTACCCACTCCAAACTAATATTATCTATGCCCGCTAAATTTCTCAATAAATATCCTGGCTTAAAGGCCTAGTTGCCAAGCCATAAAAGCTTTTAAAAGAAATCAATAATCATCACGAAGAAAGAAAGAGGAAAAACGTTTATTCGGTCTACACATGCGAGATGCGTGGCGATGAATTGTACGATGATATATAGGTACCAAAACAAAAATCAATAAGCCATTCAAAATTATAACATAAATTTTAAACTATTCATATACATGTAAGCAGGTAGGTAACTAGTGTTTTATATATCTAACATAAAACATGGCTGCATAAAGTTATCTATAATTTCAATTCATTGTTAAATGAAAACAATGCCTTGGTCGTGTTATGGCCGTTTTCAAGCCCATTGTTTAGAAGACGCCATTTTTAATGTGTAAATTAGGGTCACATTGTATTGTACAGCTAACGTCAGCATTTGGGGTTTCAAAATGGCTTCTGAATTAGGTCAGGCGCGTATTAGAGTGGAGCCTTGGTCCTCCACGCCTTTTTAATTTTGGGTACTAGAAATAATAATTTAAATAAAGTAATAGTAGAACATAATATACCGACCTATTCACATAAAAATATGACTGTATATAGTAATATGTAGGTTATGTGGTTAGAGGAACTATAAAAAAAATATGACGACACTGAAGAGACTGTGTATCTTATGACGTTATAGAGAGTTGTCGTTAAATGGAGAGAAGTTTGTTATTTTATCTGACGTATTTTGCTGCACCACTATTTTATTGTATTTTTTACTTATTTTATTCATATCTTGCGATATTGAGACACCTTGGTGATAAAGGAAGTACTCAGATTTTCGGTATTTCGGTATTTCTTAGATATTTCGGTATGCATGATGCCGACAGTCGAGCTTATTTCGGGCTAAGATAATAAAGCGATAAAAAATGTACAAAACCGCGAACTTAAAAGGTACTTTTTATTACTAAATGTTGTTGTTATTGAGAGTGGGTGTAATGCTATATAGAGGGTATCATTGTATGGAAGACAAGCTAAACCTATTGTAAATATCGATAGACGATATCTAGTAACCATGTTCCACCATATGGGTCCTGTATCTATTCCACCAATAAATATAAACCTGACTAATAATACCTGATACGCCTATCTAACATTGAAGAAATCTTCATCAGGCCATTAAATATGATTGCATGTAAAGTTAATATTCAAATAATACGTACAGATAAATATACTCAATTGGCGATATGCGCCTGATAATGTATTTTTGCTGATGACTTCGGCACTTTTCGGCATAATGCCGAAAGCGTGAAATGTAACACGACAGACGCTTCGTCACGTTGTTACCGGCCCGCTATTAACTCAACGCGGCGTGGCAACGTTCTCGATTACCCGAAACATTCGTTATTCAACTATTTTTAGGGTTCCTTTGCATTCCTACAAATATGTTTAACAATCGCAATTTAAATAATAGCTTTAATAATTCGGCAAACTGTATTTAAATATAAATGAAAGCACGTGTACTTTTAATACGAACACAATATGCACATCATCAAAAGTTATCGTATGATAACTAACGTGATAATCTAATACCATCTATTTACTAGTTTGTTTACTATCTCTATGGTATTAAGAATTCAGTGAAATGATTTTCAGCTTTGCTAAGATGAATAACAGTTCAGTAGGTTCCTATCAGGAATGAACTCTTATAATGTTCAAAACAACGTAATACAAAAAAAGAATAACCAATGTTTGTAGAAAACTTCCTCATTTGTAGGCGTATATATAGTAGCATGGATAGGTACTTGACTTATTGGCTTGAGCTAATACTCTTTCATACAATGATGAGAGTTCCGATGACCTACTTCCTCCCCTTCCTCATATCAGGTCTCCCTTATTACAATCCCCTAATACCCATTTCTCCTGCCTGATCCCTGTATCTTACCCCCTATTCTCAAGCCTATCTTCAAGGCTAGCAACGCGGTGGCTTCACTATTGGTGTGCAACATATTTAAAATTTTCGCAATAAAAAAGATGATACACAAAGGTGTTTATTCTGTAAACAACTAAATACAAACTACTGAACCCTGCTGACTAAACTGACTACACTCACCAGATTTTTTTGCGTCTGTCACAGGCGTCAAGACAAGTAGCGACTGTCGTTGAAAATCATTCAACACCGCGCTACAACATTTCACATCTCATTTCTCTTCTCTCTTAAATTGAAGAAGTTAAAGTTCAATTTCGCTGAGCAAAAAGAATGGAGTAAATTTGTGGTGCAGATGTATCAAGTGACACAAAGAGAGCAGTGTTTTCGTTTACTAAGTGGCGACAAGTTATAATAACAAGCAGTATATTAATGTTCTGCGGTTTTGTTCAATTCCTTAACGAATTAAGTATTGGGTTACCTTGGTGTATCGTTTGACAAAGTTGATTTAAGTTTAGGAATGCGAGCTTCGTATTTTGGATTAATAGGAAGATACTTTAAGGTGTTTATTAAGGATTTTGATGATGGTGCTTAAGAGAGTTGCTTATGTTTAAAAACTTGGCTGACTATGGAAATGTAGAAAATTGTAAGATTTTAGTATATCGATGGCATAAACTGCTCTTAAAAATTAAAGCAAGTATATTAAACTGAAAATATTTTAGAAGTCTAATGAAATAAATTCCATAACTTATTATATTATTTTATTACCTTTGTGAAAAAACAGCTAAGCGTAATGAATCGAGTAAGTATTATCAATTAACAAAGTTTATGTCTGTCTCAAAGAGCTTTAAACTGCAAGCGAACAAGAAATTAGAAGTTATTTAACTTAATAATTTGTTTTAAGCAATAAAACTTCTAAAGGCGTAGCAAGTTAGATAAAAGTACTGCTAACAAGTTTTCAAACAAATTAATTGACAATTATTGTATTAAATGAACGTTTCGTTTTAATTCTGCATGGGTACATAAATTTTAAACATGCAGAGACGTCTAACGTGACCAAAACGCTGGCCTATATTTTCCCAAGTAGAGACAGCATTTTGGGTTCAATATTTTATCTGTAACTTTCATCCGTGTTCATGTAGTATTAGATATACATACATAACGTCACGCCAGGTCCCTTGTGGGGTAGGCACGAACAGTATCAGATATACATCTAATATATAAAATTCTCGTGTCACAGTTTTCGTTGCCATACTCCTCCGAAACGACTGGACCGATTCTCATGAAATTTTGTGTGCACATTGGGTAGGTCTGAGAATCGGCCAACATCTATTTTTCATCCCCCTAAATGTTAGGGGTAGTCCACCCCTAATTTTTTTTTAACGGGCAGGACGTCGTTGCCGGGACAGCTAGTAGCTATATATTTTTAAATTAGTTTAATTTATGATTACATTTTAATTAGTTACAATTTCGCATACAAATACCATGAATGAAGTGTATTAGATAAGTTGTAACAAATGTGTTGTTAAGTGAATAACGAGTGGCGTGTAAACAGGCCGAGAGGCGACTAATTGTCGGTGTTCGGTTTCCTCTTGCCGAAACGGACACATGTGTCACAACACCAATCGCAAGCGCTGTTCTCATTTCAAAATAATAATAATAAGACATCATTTTATATTGTTTATTTTTATTCAAAGTTCTGACCATTTTATTGGACTTATTGGAAAATATTCAAAATTAGAGGAACCAAAACAATGAAATTGGAGATGTAAAGTAAAGAATAGAATTCTGAATTTCGATGGGTAAGTTTGGGATTCTCAATAACGAAGTTTAAAAAGTTTCTAACTTTTTAAACTAGTGGTCGAAATTCGACCATAATACTGTATGTTAAAGGCTATATACTTCTATAACCACAGATTTCGCCATTGTTACACTGTTAATTTGACTTGAACAATAAACAAAAGAGTATATATGCGTGTGTGTGTCTAATACGTGTAGTGTGTGTGTTATGTTTTTTAAAATTCAATATATTTTTATGCATAATTTAAAAAAAATGTTAGCATTCGTCGCTTCTTCTTTATATAAACTACTAGCGGCCCCGGCAGACGTTGTCCTGTTCTGAAAAAATATGACCCGATCCCAGCGCCACCTACCGGTTCCAACGGTATAAAAACTATCCTATCTTTCAAGTAGGATCAAACTGCACACGGTGTGCAAATTTGATTAAAATCGGTTGAGTTGTTTAGGAGTCCATCGCGGACAAACATCGTGACAGGAGATTTATATATATTAAGATAAGCGTGCGAAATTTCATACTGATCCGTCCGCGCAATTTTTCGTACAAAGTTTTTGCTTCACGTAATTAATACATAGATATTTGACTTTTTTACAGTCGAAAATTACTATTTACATTTATGTTAATGTACTATATGTAATATAGCTCATTTTTAAGAAGGATTTATATAGCTATATATCTGATACAAACTATGATCCGATGGAGTGAATCAGACCAAACATAAAATATCGGTTTTTTCAAATTACAGCTAGATAATAAGCGAATGTCAGAAAAATATTCGAGCTTCATAAAATACGTAAGAAATGAAAGACAATTTTACGATTAGTCCACGCGCCATCTTCAAGCTACTGATCGCATAATGATGTGCAAACTTACAATGGACCCTCTCTGCTTTGAATTCAGCCTTACTGCTTTAGGAATAAGGGCGAGGCCGGCGGCGCTGGCAGGTTTGCGTTTGTAAATATCAAAGCGAGCCCATTAGCAATTATAATAGGTAGGTTGTCGACTGTCCCGAGTCGCGTAAGTGCCTGCTGATTACATCCCGAAGGCTTCGGCGGGCAATTACTTGAGACGGCACTTCATTTATTGATCGGCAACACGTCTTTGGACATGCCTCTCAGCTTTAAAAGAGAGAAAAAGAATGCCTTCTAAGAAAAAATGAAAATGAAAAGCCCCTAAAGCGCTACACTACACCAATATTTGACCCTAACCCAAAAAAATAAATTTAAAATAAAAAAGAAACCGACAGCAAGAGTAATTATAAACTAATAATAAAAGATAGTGATGAAACAGAAGCGTATTTAGAAAACGTTGCAATTAGAAACCTCTAATAATTGCCGTCAAATTCAAATTCATTAAGTATCGCTAGCACATGCTAGTCTAGCTGACTAGCATGCTAGTCAGATAAATGTATATTAGTTGGTCCTGGTTCTCGACGGCAGTTGCTGCGGCACGACTCCGGCATTTTGGTTTACAGCAAACCAACCTCGCAACCCATTTTTGTCCGTTGTTTTAAAAGTCCAATTGCTGTAAGTGCATGACGAAAATTGTTTAATTAAATGATTACACTCATCGTCTTGTGTCACAAGGCAGCATTTTCGTTTGAATCTCAACTCCGATTGTCGACGTTTTTAAATACGAGGTATTTCATACTCAATTTAGTGCTCTTTATCGTTATCAATTTCTATTTTACACTTCCCTTGTCTTGCCGAGTCTACTACAGCACACTCTGTTGATCTTATTTAGGTACCTACTCGTTTTAGGATTGTCACAAACCTAACAATATTTTTCAATAGGTTTTCCATTTGATTTTAAGACTTTTCTGCTATATCTTCGGAAAACAGAGTGTAAAAGCAATTAAATTTATACAGTACTATTCTGAAGCTATAAAATCCAAAGCAAAGGGATCAAAATCGGTTCAGAAACAAAAAGCCAAAGTCCGAGGATAATGAAATTTATATCAGACTGTATGAAGATACTTCAAATCAAAAGCAAAAAAATAACAAAATTGGTTTCGAAACAAAAAGTAACAGACACCAAACACTACAGGGGTCTCTACTAGATTTTATGGATTTATTGCTATACCTTCGGAACTCAAGATCTAAAACCAATGAAATTCATATGGGATTATTCTGAAACATGAATCGAAAGCAAAAAGAATGACCAAAATCGGTTCAAACAACAACAAAGTAATGGCTGGCATACATAAAAAGCACGACGAATTGAGAACTCCCTCCTTGTTTGAAATCGTTATTTAAACTCATAACACCAATGCTTAATAGTGGTATAAATAACTTAGCGCAGTCCGTCAGCTACCAAAGTACCTAGTAGTAGTCTGGGGTTCAAACTGTAAATTACAGTTGACTTTGGCAACTTTTGGTTGCAGCGGAATACAAAATAGGCTAAAGTAAAAATTGCAAAATTTTGGACTTCTCAACCCTACACTAGATTATCTACTGTACTAATAGGGTTCAGATGAATAACAAATTAATATATATCGCACAAATGGTGCCCTTTAAATCAAAATGTATAGTTAAGCTATGCTTAACCTCTGTACCGGGTTTCTAAGCCCGTGTAGCTATAAGGGTTAAACCTACATAGTTATGTAACTAGATAGTTAGATACTAACTTTATTGTATATCAATGAAAAGCACCATGATGCTGATATTATATGAATCAACTAAAATGAATCAATTTCATCAAAATCAAAACGACGTGATGGTACTCGATAACATTGAATGATTCAAGTTTATGGAACACTTTGGTTAATTCTTTCAAATTGAAAAATTAATTCTCTCCTTGCAGGAACGGAATAGAATATCAACTCTAGAGTTGGGATGCCCCGTCGTAAGAGGGTCTGTCGTAACAACCCACAGCCAGGTGGTAGGGCATTTGCTCGACTGGATGGTTACCACCCCTGGTCTAGACTGTCGCCATATCAACTTTGAATTGTGTTCCGGCATCAGTGGCCAGGTTTCAGTTTCTCCTTCAAGGTCGGCAGCACATTGGCATAGCTAATGGCTATAGGCGACGGTATCCACTTGTCATCACGGTTGGGCCGTCAGCCAGTCTGCTGTGCTTAAGCAATAAAAAAAGACTGAAATCATCGTATATATTTTTCGGAACTTACAAACTAGTAAGATTGTGGTTGTGCATAAAGGGTAGATGGCGTTGCACACCATTCTTTTAGGCATATGCCTTTGCAATTTTAAAACTAGCCTATGTCACTATTTATGACATCAGCTACCTGAATAATCGTCAAAACCGGTCCAAACCTTCAGAGATTAATCCGAACAAAAAGACAGAGAGATGTTTTTATAATTTTTGCCTTTATTTTGACATTACAAACAGATACTCCTATTTTATTTATTTGTACAGATTGTCAAATTACTTTCGAGGTATGTAGTGTCGTTTCAATTTTCCAAGTCTATGTTGTATTTCCCGTCATCCCAGGTATAAGCTTCATTCTCAATCACTATCCGGCCAATAAGAAAATGTAACGTTTGGTTACAAAGTGGCCAATAACGAGGTGGCTGGTGTCCAGCGGCCACGCCTCCCCTTAACTGCAGAAACCCCCCCTAAGCTTGCCATATTTTCACGCGTCTTTGCTCATCTCTTAAAAATGCAACTTTCAAGTATTTTGAATGTAGTTTTATTTATAGATAAATATTTAGGTATCTGCATGCTATTAAATAAATACGTCGTGAAGGATGACATGCGTATTAATAGTCTCAAAGCGGGGGATGCCGAAGACCGCGCGAAGTGAAGTAGAAAAAGTAGGAAAGCGGACCCTGGGCGTCGGAGTGAACGCTCCGAACGCAACCGGGATTTAAGGCTCGGATGATGATGATGATGATGATACTATTAAATAAATAAAAACCGGTTAGATACCCTTATGTGTTGGTTTTAGTTCTTAAGCTAATTCTCCAAAAAATGTTGTTTAGAGCTTTTTTCTTTGCTTACGTTTTATTACTGAAAACTACAATAAGTTAGATGCTAGTCAGATCAGTTGAGAGACTTTTTATCAGCGTACAAAATGTCAGCCTTCTTGACTTAAAGTGGGTGTACGTTATGACCTCATAATATTAATTACTCAAGTAGCTCATTGCTGAAACAGTAATATCATGAAATGTTTGATCTATTACTTACCTATCCATGATCATAATATTTCATCGAGATAAAAGAAGATACCATAGGCTTGTATGTGGGTAAGTACTACTATCATATCCCTATTAATATTATAAATGCGAAAGCAACTCTGTCTGTCTGTCTGTTCCGTTTTCACGGAAAAGCTACTGGACCGATTTGGCTGAAACTCAGTATATATTATATGTAATTTTAATACCGAGGGTGGACAAGAGATACTTTACATTCCGGAAATGGGATAAGTTCGGGATAGATTTATGTAAAATTATTCCAAAAGTACGAAGTTTTTATTTTGCGATTTGCCACTTTCGTCATTTTGGTAAATTTAGTCGATGTGGTCGATTTAGTCATTTTGGTGTGATACTTTTCGTCCGGGAGATGGGATAGTTTGCTATATAAATGAAGTGAATTTTCCGGGACAAATAGCAGTAATATAAAAGTGTAATACAATGTAACCTGTGTTGTAACCTCTTTAAACAAGAGGCCGGCACTAAAGGTCGGCGTAAACTCTAGGATTTTATAAAATTTCAGGGTTAGCTATAGTAAACTAAAAAAGGCAGATAAAGTTCCTGGTAGTGACTAGTAATTAATAAACTTAAAGAAACATGTCTTCTATAGATCGGGAACAAATCTCGTTGTTAGGTAGCCCACGAAATGTCTAATATACCATGGAGCAATTTTCATGGTTAGCCAGTTATGCATTATCGGAGTTAGAAGAAAACAATAAACATGTAAAATGTTTCTAATCGAGCGGTCGTTTTTAATGAAACATATTTGTGTGGGATGCTTTTAAATTGTTCCTCTCGAGCGCCCCGGAGGCTGCGAGGCGCCTAAACTCTAATTGTGTGCTATTGCTTGCTCAAGTGAAGCGGGGAGCAGCTTTTTTGAAACCCAGTAAAGTGCACTACGTAATAAGGCAAATAGACCATTAAAATGCAAAATGAAATTATAAAAGCATCGAAATGAGTGTGAATTTATTTGACCAATCATTAAAATTATGTCAGAGATCAACCCGCTTAGTTAATTTTAATTGTGTGTAGGTACAGTCGACTCTCGATAATTTGAATCTCTCGTTAATTAGAAAAAAAATCCCGGTCGCTTGCAAAATAGTCGATAAATTGAATAAAATCCATAATATTTGTCCCCCCCTCGGTAATTTAAAGTTAGAACATGCAGTAATGTGAAGTCCAAGTTTCTCTACTCTCTTATAATTTGAAGTGCTACCCTACGCTTCTACGCCCTCAGAACCGATACAAGTCACGATATCTTCTCGGCTCTCACCACTATCAAAAATTCGTTGGACAATGATATCCGTGCAGGAACGGGGAAAGAATACAATTTCCTCTGGTCCGGCGGTCTGTCATAAGAGGTGACAAAATAACCACCCACAGCTAGGTGGTAGGATGCGTATTGGTCCATCTGGATGGCTACCACCCCTGGTCTATAGTACGCTGCCATAATAGCCTTAAGTTAGGTTCCTGTATTAGTGGCCAAGTTCAGAACAGCAGCGCATTTGTAACACTTTTGGTGTTGTAAATGTCCATAGGCGATGGTAACCGCTTTCCGTCAATTGGGCCGTCTGCCTATCTGCTGAACTAATGAATTTAAAAAAAAAGATAGAATAAAGTCACTCCGTCAACAGAAAATTACGGATTTTTTTTTCAAAACAAACATTTGTGAATAATTGTACAAATGTTTAAAACAATAAATCATTAATTTGGATCAAATTCTTCTTTACTTGGTTTTTTTTTTTTTTTTTTTTTTTTTGAGGATCACAAAATTATAACTTAATGTATAATTTGAACAAATTACAATCTGTTTTTAAAACTTATAATCAAAAACAATGTTATGGGAATACTCTAAATTACATCCATTTACTTGGGTTTTTGTCCTCTTAGGGGGGCAGGATTATTCTCCTTTGGATCATAGGTTAAACTCCTGTCATTTTGAACTGTTGGTAGTTTGAAATTTTTGTTTATCTGGTCCCTTAAGTGCCAAAGTATCGAAAGTCGACTGTATTTAATTACCTACCTATCTATGATTACTTAAAACTTATATATTAGTAAGAAGAAATGAGCCTATGTCACTGACTCTTCTAACGACAACAATTGTAATTGTAGAGATTTGTGTACTTAATACAGATTTAAATTAAATCACCGTCAGCCATTTTACATAATGTGACACTTTATTTCCAGTTGGTAGTCATTAGCCAGGTGTGGCGGATTAAGTCGACTTAGATACGGGGGCATTGCATTTGTGCAATATAAAACGATGAACTGATGAGGGGGAGGCAGTCGAGCGAAGGGAGACGTCGGTCCTACAATCGGAATCTAATAAGTGACGGTCTTTGCGCGTTTTATTGAATTATGATCTTCTGCCTTATACGTTTGGACTTGTTGTGTTTGGTCATATTTGCACCTGTGTTATACGAGTTTGTATACCTAGTTCTAATAAACTCTATTGTAATTCTAACGGAATTTAATTCGACTCTTGCGACTCGTAACAATGTGATTTGTTGTCAGATTATTGAAGTGAAGAGGCAATATAAACTGACATACTTTATATCATGTTTTAAAACGCTGAAAGCCGGCCAGGTTTCTGTTATAATATCATGGTTTTAAAACTGATTGTAATAATTGCTATCAGTTCGCCAACGTAGGTCCGAGGTTGTTAATACTTTAACATGCATCCAAGTGGCTGATCGCGGTGGGCGGATGGCGCAAGGCGGCGATGGCTTCCTCGAGCGAGGGGCCGCGGAAACCATCGGGAAATCATTTTTTGGGGCGAGAAAGCCCTCGAGGCTCGTTACGAGGGATCGGGGAGAGGAGAGCTCCGGTGTTACCAGGACACGGCGATTGGGATTGGAACTTTTTTAAATAAACGCTTACATTAAAGAAAATAATAACAACTAGTTGTCGCCCGTGGTCGAATTTCGACCATAATAATTTGTTGCCAAAGATTGTACTTCTATAATCACAGATTTCGCCAAGGCTACACTGTTAATATGACTTGAACCATAAACAAAAGAGTATATATTTGTGTGTGTGTAATATTTTTTGATTGATTTGTAATGTATTTTTTATGTATAATTTAAAAAAGATATCAGCATTCAACACTCCTTCTCTGTATAAACTATAAGTGTGTGAAATTTCATACTTCTCAGTCCGCGTTATTTTCGTAAAAAACGGTACAAAGTTTTTGTTTCATTTATTAATAAGTATAATGATTATGTTCTATTCTATAAAACGTTACCCAATTAACAATCATTAGATGATTTATTCCTAAGCGTGAATTGATCGAATATTGTAATTCAGAAAAAAAATCGTATATGGCAATCGGTGCAGAAGCTTTGCATATGGCAACACATTTTAAGGCTAACATAAGTAGGGTGGGGACTCCGCGTCACTTTCCGCAATTTTTTGAAAACGATATTGTTGTGGTGCCCTCGCGGAGGGGCAGTGGGGGGCGGGGAGGGGCGGAGGGCGGCGGGTAATGAGGTAAAAATATACCCCGGAAACAGCGCTCGATGTCCAATTTGTTTAATGTAAGTATACTCCAGTTGCGATAGTTTACAAGGCGGTTTACGTCATTGTGTATATTTATTTTTAATTTGTAATACTAAGCTCCAGTGATGCTGATAAAAAAAAAAAAATAGTTTATACAAGGCGGGTTACGGCTACAGCCATTGTGTATATTTATTTTTAATTTTTGAATACTAAGCCATCAACGTGGTATGATTAGCCTACGCATGGTAGTGCTGATATTACCGCTCATGTTGTAACCACCACCATCGTTAGCTCATGGTGATTGTAGTAATGCGCACATAAGGTCAGAAAACTGCCTAAGAGTTGCAACCGTCCCGGTCAGGATTCGAAACTGCGCCATTTACTACTTTAAAAAAAATATAAGATTACAATAAAATACGCAATTAAACAATATAAATAGCGATTGTTTCCATTACCCCAAAGAGCAAATAAGGCACGAAGGTGTTTCGAATCACCGACAAGTGCTCGATTCAACCTCGGTCTCCTTAAACATTTAATACCACTTAAATACATAATTACTCCCATTTAGAAATCGATAATTACTGATATTGTCTTAGTGAACGCCACATGGACAAATATCGCTGAATGCTTCAATTAGGAATGTGCACACAAAACAGATTGAAACAATATAGCTTAATCACTGCGTGTGTGTTTGCTTGTTTGTCGCAATCGAGCTGCCAATCGGGTAACTAAGCATTTACGCAATAAACATGGTCCAAATTTAATCATCCATTGTTCAGAATTCCATAGGAATTAGTGCTCTGTTGGCTTAAATCTTTGAAGAAATGTTTGCGCTTCATTAAATAGCTTTGGTTCTTTTAATTGACACAAATTGTTACACTTGACACGCATATTACGAATGTAGAAACAAATATGGACATGTACACAAATGACGACAAGTTATCGATTAAATGAAACAACCGTTAAAATTGAAGTAAAAGTAAATTTTATATACCAGTAGCTAAAGTTCCAGTAAGTTTCTAAGCATCTTTAAGTTTTTAAAGAAGGCTACAAACTTACTCTAACTCAATGTTAATCAGACCGTTTGTAATGAATATGTTTTATTATTCATGTAGTTGGTGAATGAGCAGATAATTAAAATATAGTAGCTTGAACTCTTTCATTGACTGAATGTAATAGTTCTATTACAATTATAAATAACTGGTGGTCTCGACGGACGTCGTCTTGTCTTGAAAAAATAAAAATATAGAACCCAATTCCAGGGTCTAAATGTGAATCTGAACCCACTCAGACAGTATTTTTTTTACATCTTGGGTTACATTATTGAAGTTTTAGTAGAGATCCTTAATTCGTAGTAATAAATATAGCCTATATTAATTTGGGATAATGTACCATTCTGATGATGGAAGAATTTTCGAAATCATTCCCGTAGTTTTTTAGTTCATTCGTTACAAACATACAAAAATACATATAAGTCATGCTAATTAAACAAACCTAAAAGATGTTGTCAAGGTGTGGTAGTCATTATGTGCCCACACATTGAGTTGCAGCTTAAACCTTATAATATGTAGATATTTCCATATTTCTGGTTGTTGCTGTTTCTAATTTTGTGCCAAATAAATAAATAACACTTGACATATCGTTTTGTTTTCTTACTACGAATACATTTATTAAAAATTTTAAATACTTATGTTTCCCCTCAACAATTCAGAATTCTTGATGCTAAAATATTATTACAATTTATTAGTTTATCTGTATTATGTTTAGTGCAATCAACATAAAACACGTCTGTCTCATTAAAACAAGATCGCCAAGGATATCTGATATTATTATCAAATCATAAACTAAACGGACCAACAGCCCCAAAATGCTCGTCCACAATACATCTAAGATGTGCAAAAAGTTCAAGAACACGTCCGAGATCATAATATCCCTATAGAAGGGGCTCGGGTCGTCGTCAGCACAATCGCTGTGCTCTTTGTCCGCGAATCTTTGCTCCATTTTTGTTAACACCTGCGTCGGTGGGAACGGCAGCATTGTAATGCGATACTCCCCCAAAGGAGCCACGGCCATCTCCGAGGCCGCCGCTCTCTTAGCCTCGATTAATTTGGAAATGTCTGCCTAAATGAACTACCACTGTATCTCTAGCAGAATGTTCTATTTTCAGTGCATTAGTAGGATAGGAAGTCCAAAACAACTTTGTACGTGTGTGTGAACTTTGTTGGTGAAGAGTGACAATAGCACCATCTTTTAGTTATATTTTTGTCTATCCCACGGAAACGATCTTATTTACACACTAATACGTATTCTAAGTGAAGTACCTATGTAAGCTAACATGCAATTTTGTTATCTTACGTTTCTAACTTTTATAAAAGTAACAATTATTATAGATACATATTTGAGGATTATCTGATAATTTATAAGTATAATGGAAGACTTTAAACGTTTAATAGTGAAGTAGTATTTTGCTTTGACAGAGTATTGTGGAGAATAAGAAATGCAAACGCGGTTTGCCAGAATGCCCTGTGTCACCTTTCGAATCGGATGTATTTCTTTCAATAAATAATTAAACGTTGTATTACGGCATGGCATGATGGCTTTATTTTATATCTCTTTCTGTATATCTTCAATAGTGTTTTCTTTGTTTATTGTTGTAATTAAAACTGTATTATTTTTTGTTTCATGTAATCGTAGCGGTTCGACAATTTTATTCAGGTAATTTGTGTTTGTATTTTTGTTAAATGCTTCCTAGAGTTAGCATTTTCGTGTATATCCACGTTGTACACCTAGTAGATAATTATCTCCTGCTTCATGGTCACTATTTTTTTTTCGCCTGTTCCTCCATTAATTACGTGGTAGAATGGAGATTATTATTTTCTTTTCTAAAAACTTTCATTTTCTTTACTACCAATTCATAACGAATTACACACACTTATTTTTATTACTTATTTATTTTTACTTTTCTTTTGTTGCTTTATGAAGGGTACCTATTTTATTTACCATTTTTTAAATGCTTTGTGTAGGTACTTACATATAGTCAATTGTATGTCTTTACCGTTTCTTGTTGACTCATTCTTTTTATTATGAAATCATACAGACTTATTGCAAGAAAAAAGAAGAATCAGCCAAGTTATATTACCTATTCTATAAATTTAAAATTTGGTTTATTTTTAATACCATACGATTGACTCGATCCAAAAACAGATGGAAAGAGAAGTGGGCACATTGTAAACGAGGGCTAAGATTTATTTCGGTTTTCACGAATCAAAAATACATTTGTGAAAATGCAAATGGCGGTTGGCATTTAGTGTTGCGGGACGTCATTTGCAATTAAGCCGGTTGGTTGCGGAAGGAATTGTCAATTTGGCCCCAAAAAGCGCGTCTCCTGCCCCTTCTGGGAATCATTCAATTTTACACAATATATGAACACACCTTCATAAATCCTCAAACAGTAGTTGTTAACTTTGTTTTTCTTTTAGACGAGATCATTTTTTTAATAAAATCTTAGTTAAACTACTTTTATTATAATTAAGTACAATATAATTTCATTTTAAATTAAACTAAATAAAACTTTTACAAAAATTAATCTTTAAAATCTAGTGCCAGACGTCCCCTAATGATGCTGAATGGCAAAATCAAGGCGTAGTCCGAGGCATAGACCAGTCTTTTTTTCTCAAAGACAAAATATTGCTCACAAACCACTGTCACGTACCGGGAACGTTCCCCAAAGTTTGGCGGCGTTGCCACGTTATATGGCAATGCTTAATCTTTGAGCAAAATAGACGCCAGTAATAGTGTAATTGATTAAAAAAATCGTGTGTATGATACACCAAAATTATCTTCTAAGCAGAACCAATGTATACAGGTGAATTTTTCAAGCAGGCCTTCAGGCCAAATCTTATACTACACTAAATAGAAAAACCCTTAAAGGAATCTCAACGCCGATTTTGACGAAAACTAAGCAGAAAACGTAGCTTTTAAGGATTCATTTCTATGAACAAATGTTCTACTTTCTGTACATTAATTAAACCGAGCCTCATTTTATTCAATATGGAAATGACGAAAATGATTCTATTCTTAAATAGGCATCCATAAATAAATATTCAAAACGCACGTTATTTTACCCTAATCAATTAAAGCAGTCAAAGGATAAACATCGATTGCGTTCAAATGATACCATCTTAGTTTTCGTCAAAATCGACGTCAAGGCTCCTGTGTTTAGAATTTGGCCCTCAAGGCCAACTTCAAAAATTCACCTATATATACACACGCGGATAGATGGACGAACATGTAATATCATCTTATCGTTGAAATGACTACCGACCCTAAAATTGGTTACAAATATCGCAAAGACCTTTAGAGTCGGTAAGGAGGCAAAATCTCACTTTACAATTTCAATTCGGTGAAGGAAAAGAAACGGCACGTTTATCAGTGGGTATCTTATTAATTCTATAAAAATAATGATTTCCCTTTCAGTCGGCAGGTGATTTGACGTGCTAGCGATAATTTGCATATTCACGTCAAACTGGAGTGAGTCACGTATCGCGAGGTCTCCACGTTTTTTGCACACGCGAAGACATCCGCTTGTTAAGGGTGTGGAGCCATTGCGAGCTTAGTTGCTTATAATATTATTTTTTATAAATGTAGTATTTAAGAAAATACTACATTAATGTTACCATATAATATAAAGAGCCTAATAAGTAATTTAAATATAACCAAAATTAACTGAAAGTATTCACGTTAGTGAAGTGTTCATTAGCAATTGTCTTATTGTATCCATTAAGGCGAAGATACTGTTCATGTATTCTTTATTAATACCTACTTAGTTTTTATATTATTCGACTTAACTTATTCTTGTCAGGAAGCAATACAATGTAGGAAGAAGTACGATGAATGTTTTGACTGGTAACTTGATTAGGGGTTATGAATGGATTCGAATGGTTGATGACTGGATCTATCAAGTAGTGAATTTATAGGTTTCCCGACAGTAAGCCTATTCAAATTTTTCCGCCTCTAAAGACCCTACAATTCGATACCCTTGTTCATAATTTTTTGTCAATACAATCTTTATGATTTTGCACTATCATGTTTTTTAGTCACACCACTTTTTCGATCGATGTGAAAGTTTTTAGGTTTTATTGAATATTTTTTCAGCCCATGGATTTCGTTACATTGCACAATAAATAGGGTTAATTATAATGATGATAATAAGATGAGTAAGATTTGGGTATTAAGGGGTAAAATTTCGGCATCAAAGTTGCCGCCCCTTAAATCTGCCGCCGTAGGCTCCAGCTTGTAAACCCGCCACAGGATCTGCCCGCTCACCGCCGTCAGTGAGACGGTGTCGGCCCCCGGCGACGCGCGCCTGACGTCCCGCGAATAAATCTAATACTGAGCTGATCTCGCGCAAATTGGCCGCCGCGATTGCCAATTGAGTCGCGCGCGAATTGGCCCAATACATGGAATAAGTGTGCGCGCGTCTCGCTGAGCTGTCATCCAATATATTCGATATGTTACGGTTATCGGTTACCGTCTATGTCCTTTTGTCGGACTTATCATCGCGTCAGTAGATATTGACTGGATTTAAAGTAACCTATAAGTACATAGCCTCGTCGACTGGTCTCGTGACCTCGAACACCCTGCGGCCGGCGGCTTTACGGTGGATGCAATCAGGCCACAGCTGGAGAAATGGGTCACCCGCACCAGCGGAACCCTGACCTTCAGGACGACACAGATACTGACCGGACACGGTTGTTTCGATCAGTATCTGTTTCGCATTGTGGGTGCTTGCCTTCTCCGGATTGCCGACTGTGGCGCACCCGATCGGCACGTGTGGTGGCGCAGGCGGGCGGGGGCACGGGCCGGATCGGCGACTTGGTAACGGCCATGTTGCAGAGCGACGACCGCTGGGATGCTGCGGTTCTTTTTGCGAGGCAGTAATGTCTCTCAAAGAGGCCGCAGAAAGGGATAGGGAGCGAAGTCCTTCAGCGCGTGCTACGGTCTCTTCTCGAGGTCCCTCCCTGAGTTAGGTTCCGGAACGAGGGGGCCCTTAGCTACTAGGTAAAGCAAGGGATTTAACAACTACCCCCGTCTCGAAGTGGAGTGTGTTCTCCCAGGGCACACTTCAAGCACTTTATTGCGCTGGATCGACTGTTGCGTAACTATGTTCTATATCTCAGTCTTTCCATCACAAACAAAAGCGCAGGGTCGTCAGGGAGGAGGGGGTTTTAGTGGGTATTGAGGTTGCTCGCCTGTGCGGCATCTCTCGGAGTCTCCACACTCCTCTGTGTAATCCATCGCGGACGGAACGCAAATAAAGCATACAATTGCTAGCGTTACCGCCCCCTGTGGATTCGTGCCGTTTCCTAGTGACGGCCCAGAGAGTGCGTAAATCGGTTAGTCATTTTCCCTCGCCTCAAAAAAAAACCTATAAGTACATAATTTTGAAAGCAGGCCTTCAGGGCCAATTCCTAGACTATTAATTACATTTTGACGAAAATTAAAGTCTTCGTCAAAGCCTGCACTTGGTTTTCTGTTTGACATTTTTTGTGCTACACTATGTATCAGGGACGCGTGCGCTAGCCATTACGATACCACGACTTGACACGACGACGAAAATTAAGCAAAAATTTAATTTAAGCAATAAGTTTTATGATGCCTAACTGATACTTTTGAGGCATGCTCATGAATTTAAAGAAATACCTAAAGTATTTAAAAAAAACTTTCAGTTATAATAAATATAAATGTACCTATACCTACTCTTCAAGAAAATCTCTACACCCTTGTAAGTTGTACATATATTAAGGTACAAGAGTGTCTGTGGAAGTGAGCAAGCGCTTTGGTCTGGCGGCAGCTCGCTGGACATCTGAATCGCTTTGCGGTTAACAGCGCAAATTGAAAATGTCTCTTGCACTCAGTTTATTTACTACAACTCCAATGCTGTTATATCTATAGTTCATATTATACGCTATATGACAGAACACCACAATGATAAGAGTTATAGTGATATTAAACTAAATTGTTTTTGGCGAAGTCGGTAAACAGGCTCACGGGCAATCTAATAGTATGCCCAACGCGATGCCAGGCCTTTAGGTTGATAGAGAGAATGGAATAGAGGAGATGGAATAGAGGAGTTGGAATGGAGAAGATGGAATCGGAGACCTGGGATAGGAGGAAGGGCAGTGGCATCATACGAATCACTTGACATAGAGATTAGTCGAGTAAGACAGAAACTTTTACTATCTAAATATCGTATAGGTAGGTAGGTACACCTGGTATGTTGTAACTATATTGATTTTATTTATAAACATGTCCATAGTATAAATACATATGAAATTACATTATAGAGATTATTAAAATTAATACACAATTTAAAAAGTTACACATATTCACATTCACACTTATTCACATATATATACCGCAAGTTAAACTTTGGCTATACTATTAGGTATGCATAGCGCAGCAGTGCCTAACGTAGGTACAGTCCACCCTATCGGCAATGATCGCCAGGACGGCGTTGGTGCTGGCCCGCACCGGCGCACCAGGGACGCGCACCGCTTCCTAGTGGTGGCCTGAAAGCATTAGGTGCGCGTCAGGGCAAACATGCCCGAGGCGCTGCAGTAGCGGGGCAGCCCCAACACCGCCCTGAACGCATTATTGTATTGGACACGAAGGGCCGTGTAGCTTCTCTGTGTATAATTTGCCCACAGACTGCACGTGTAGAGAGATGTACAATAAGCGTTGAAAAGCGTTAACTTTATTCTCTGTGAGCACCGTGCAAATCTGCGGGCAATCATATTAGCTCTTATGGACAAGGCCCTTCGTTCCCTTTCAATGTCTGCACTATAGGTATACAATGCCTACCTTCAAAACTTCTTAAAACAAATTATGTCTAAATTTACTAAATTACCTACCTACAAATGATTTTAATTACGGTATACATTGCAAAGTATTGTAATTATTTAAGGCCAGGATGAACACGTATTCATGACATTATTAACTTTTGGCGAGTTATTGCGAATCACAATGCGCACTATTAGACGGCTATTTTCTATTCTCAAATCTTATGAACTTGCAGCATTTCTCAATGAACTATAGATAGGGGAGAGCGGGGTTAAAAGGTCCGTATTTTATTCAATAAATTTAGTTCTAAAATAATATAATGTACTTATGTACGTACATAATTATATCAAAACATACAAATATTTTTTTTGGGTTTTTCGCCTAAAAATCTTTGTTATATTTTAATATATAAAGGTATTTATGTTTATATGCTGTTAAATATTTCCACAAGATGGCTTGCCAAAGTGGCAATGTTCTTGATACAAGTAGCTTTCCTTGGAAAAGTGCCTTCCTGCCCCGCTCCCCTTACCTCTAAGCCCGCTAAGGGTGGGACCTCGCAAATTAAATGTCCAGCCAAAAATTCCGATCTCTATCAGTGAGGGGTAAGGTTGCATTTGCGTCGAATTTACTATTCGTGATAACGCATACATTATTGGTTGGTACCAGCAACGTTGCGTTGTGATGATTACGACACATATTAGATACCTTTTATTACTTAACTTCTAGATTCAAATGTTACTTCTGTTTCTTTATTATTTTTATTTTAAACTTATAATTAAAATCTTTATTATAGATTTATTTTTTAAAAGGCCAAATTGAACATAAATTCGATACTGGAATACACTATAAAAATGATAGAGAATACGATACAATTATTATTTTATTTCTTGTCTGTTTTGTTTGGTATTCAAGTAAAAACTACTAGGCCGATTTCAGTGTAGCTTTTTGCTGATCGTCAGTAATTTTTTTTTAGACTTAAAATCTCCTCTACATTTTATCCTGGGAATTCGAAATGAAGGAATTTTAAAATGACTAGATAAAGAAAAAGCAATTGGAATTCCAATATAGTTTTTTCAATGATCTGTAGCAAATTTTATGTAATCAAATCTGTGATTTTTTTATCATTCGAAGTGGTTTGAAGTTATTCGAATGCATTAAGATTAGCTTATTGTTATAGCTTAAGTGTTTTTTATATACCTAATAATCGGCAGTTAAACACACACATTGTATATCCAATTATTTATTAGCTTAGCAAACTAAGTATGAGGTTAGGCAATAGACAACCGAAATCTTAGAGGCTAATTCTAGTTAACCAAAACCGGAGTAAAGAACTGAAAGTTCATTTACAAAATTTACTCTACCGCGGATAGTAGGGACTTAGTTCTTCTGCGTTATAGTGAACAAAGTGGACAGAGATCAAGTCATTTTTCTTAGGGGTGATGTAGTTAATAATGAAACTGTGGATCACCGCTTCCTTCAGCGGAATGCTTCATCGAGTGTGAAACTTGGATGATCTGTGGCGTAGAATGACACGCACTTGGCTGATTTATTTAATTTTTATGACTAATGAAATGTACTAAAGTTGTGTATTTCGGACTAATCTAAGGTGCTTTTCGAAAAGTTTAATATTTTCTTTGTAAGATGACATAATAGTAACTATTTTTTTCATCTACCTACCCCCGATGTACTTCGGGGCCTATATAACTTTATTCAATGCAATGAGGATATGACTTATACTTAAAAAGAATATAAAACTGTTATGTCATGTCTTGTCCGAATTACTCACTTAGTATTTTCAGAAGTCATTCATTTTGGCAATCACTTAAATATCTCTGGCTCATCGCGGGAGAGATCCCTTGGGGGCGCTCGAAGTGCCGGAGTGGCTGCCATGGCTATGTAACGATATCTCGACTATAAGATGCCGGCTGATCTGCAGTTTAGAGTAGAATTATCAGACCCAAATAACAACTCCTGGTCATTTTTAATCAATACCATATAAAAAACTGCACAGTAACACGTCAGCCTTTAAATTTCTGGCAAAAGAATTAACTTTCTCCGTTAAGTCATCAATTTTTCAACTAGCATAAGTATGTATTTATACTTACTAACTCACCCGGCGAACATCGTGCCGCCATATTTTCTGAATTCCTAAAATACTTTGTTTTATGACACAAAACAAAATCACCAAAATCGGTGATTAGCAGGATTCTAGAACCCGATCTCAGCGCCACCTACCGGTTCCAATTGTGAATGTAAACCACCCGGGAAACCACTCAAACACAAAAGCAAAATCGGTAAAGTCGTTCTTAATTTATGCGCGTATACATTTCTATGATTTATTTTTATATATCAAGATAGTTTAAAAATTATAACAGATTGGACCAAAAATTACTGGGATGGTTTAGAACTTTAGATTAACAATTGGTCCCGGTTTATGGCGCTGAAATCAATCTTTCGATTTTTATTTTTTAAGCGCAAGACAACGTCTGCCGGGTACAGCTAGTCTATGTAGAATTTAAGACCTGTATGAATTTTATGTATCATGTCATGCGCAATAAAATTTCATTTCATTAACGTTGCATTTTAAATTTTACAGTTGTATTTCTGACGTTTTAATAATAGTAACAACATAATTTGTGAAATTGAAAGCGTTCCGGTAATAGGGTTAGCACAATGCTAGTGTGACCAATCGATTAGGCGGACAGTCCCGATCGGACACCGGGCGCGAGGGCCCATTGTGCCTGTAATTGGACACATGTTGTTGTCACACAACGCGGCGTCCACGAGGATTATCACCTGATTATACACTCTTTTTGGGTATTTAATAACCGAAAATGTTTTTTAAAAAGTATCGTGGCTCATGTACACCCAGAGACCGTCACTTCAACAAACACCTGATTCGTGATACAGGCATATATTGTAAGATGGGCTGTAGGTACTAGTTAAGCTGCTACTTCTATTGTAATCAAATCATGTAATAATCATGACAGGAGTTTCATCAGTTCTAAAACACACTGCTTTAAGGACTGGACGCCAATAGCTGTATAATATCTTCCCTTAAATATATACGAAATATATTCTGCTATAAATTTATGGCTTTATTATCTGGGTAATATTTACAACCAGCTGCGCTCCGCGGTCTCACCCGCGTGGTGATGGAAACTCGTTATATTTTGGATAATTCGCACTATATCATTTCTTATTAGTATTATTCTTATGTGTACCTAAGCTATATTGTTGTAAAGTTTCGTCGTTGCGTGAAAGAGTAACAAACATATATCCATACATTCTTACAAACTTACCCGTTTACAATATTAGTAGGATAGGATATTTGTAAATATTAACCATTGTAACAAAGTACATTATGAATAATATATTATAACCGAAAGAGACCTAATACATTGAATATTAGATATTTATTGTAATTTTAACAGCAACATAATAATATAAACATGTAGTCTTAAAGATTAGAAATGGCATGTTATCAAAACTATTATAAAAAAAAAAAATTATGCCCGTCAAACGCGAAATGTAACTTTTACCACTTAGAATAACATTTGCAAAAATTTCCATGTTTCAAACAAATAAATTATTTTGACTTTGTAGAAGTATTGTATAAAAATCGACATTGTATTATAATGTAGATGCATAATTTTAATGTTGATGAAATATGATAGTTTTGAATTTACCTAGAAGAAAGAAAAAAGGTGCTTAGTTTATCAGAAGGCATAGGTATTTTTAATCAGATACTTTAAAAAGTACCTTCTGTCTCAACTCTCACATTTTTTATAACTGAATATACTCCCTGGTGATTATTATAATACCAATGTGCTACCTGGCCTCTAAAGAATGTTGTGACACATTTGACAAAACTCATATTTTATCACAACGCTATAGAAAAGGCTCATGTAGTAGTTTATGTTACATATTTCGATTATTTTGCATCAAAAAAACATTCCTACCATCATACGATTAATTGAATTTAAGAAGTTAACATTGCAATGAAAAGAGTAATGACAGACATTATCCTATCGCGTCCCTTGACCTCATAACTTAAGTGACATTTGCAATTCGTTCAACAAACAAACGACCGTATCCCCCTCCTCGGTATCCATCGCCGTTTTTACAGCCGGCGGCCAGCTCCGGCCTCATTACTAAACCAGCATCGGACGTGCAACATTGTATCTAAGCAGCAAAACCGCTCTAAATTTAATAATTCATTGTTGTATTCATTGGCGCCAAATTCAATTACCCGGTGTCCCCGGGGAGCGCTCCCTTCCTGCGACCCCTCCCTTCCCCGCCGTCTCCCCCCGAAATGCCCCCGGGACTGGTACGATCTATTCTATTAACCCGCCAACGGCTGTTTACTAATTCATTTGGCAATCACATTCGGTAATTATGTGACAAATCCCTCGGCTGTTGCTTCAAACTAGTTGTTAAGTGGAATTTCGGGCGGGCGACCGTTTTGCACGGGATACTGTGCAACACATGCAACCTGCGGGACAGACGGCGTTAATTGATTTTTATTATCAATACAAAAAAGTTAATTAGTGCAATTTGAGGATGTAACGTTCTTAGTGAGTTTTCTTTTGTGCAGGTGTCTCGTCGTTGGAAGCAGCGAAAGACTTCACAGTAGACGGCCTTACAGGGTACAATGGAAAGAAAAAGAAGAAAAAACGCAGACATAGGTAAATAAGTTTCTTATGTAAATTTAATATTATTATTGTAATTGCTAATCCTGAAATACAGTAAGAAGAGATGCTAGTATCTATCGTATCTATACATTAGGAACCTAGAAACCTCCAGCACAATCTGAGGTTAAGATTGTCCATATTATGATTATTAGCAGAAAATTACACCTATATAATTGCGTCCTTGTGTTATATATACGTAGTGTTTACGTAGCCTATTAAAATAAAGTAGTTTGATTAACTAGAGTTCTTCCGTATAGAGGCAATCCTCGTACTTAGAGCAAGTTTGGTACTCCAAACATGCGACATAATTCGAAACGTAAATTTTTATTTAAAATCTAGGGATTAGATCCGTAAGGATCCAGGTTGATGCATAAATAAATCTGTAATTGTTACATAATATATCACCTAAGACGTAAATGGAAACAATTGACGTATCTTTGAATAATAGTGTCAAAACTTGCTTGACGTATCTAGAAACGACTTAAGTCAAAACGACATAAACGGCCTTACTTATAATAATCTTGTTAAGAAACGATTAGGCATCTCTTAAATAAGAGAATCAGAATCAGACCCTAATCAATTAATATCTTTTTTCCCTTATAAATGTGTATTACCTGTTTTTTTTTACCTAAGAGGAGCACACATAAACGAAATTTGAATGATTAACGCAGATTGTACCCAAAATATTGGACTAAAGAGGAGTTTATGAGTAATATTTTCACTAATGAGTTGCTGAGTAGTTTCTTTAAATTTAAGAAACGATTATAAGTAAGGCCCCTAATAGCTAGGTGGATGAATGCGGACCTAAGTGCAATTCTGCTACTATCATCTGTCGAGCTATTTGCCAGTGCTGGCCTACCTGCAACTGATAGGACGGATCTTGTTTCAACATTCTGGTTTCATTACATCTTGCAATTATTGAATTGGGGTTTAGGAACGGTGGTTAAGTATTTAAGGCCCTCCAACGACGCAAATATGGAAGATTAGGAATAGATTATTGTGCATGGTCTATCGGGGTTATGGGGTATATATATTACGGGATTATTGTCAAAAAGATTTCTACAAAACAATATTCAAGAGACTATTTTGATGCCACTTACTCAATCCAGGTCATATTTCGCATGTAGAATTAGCATTACCAACCAACTTAGAATGCAGTCAGCTTTCTAGGTACGCTTTCTCTGATTATGAGTATAAATTTATGAATTTAACTACTTGATTGATTATCGTGAATCCACGTCTACCCATCTGTGTTCTGTTTCTGCAGTAGGACGATCTTCACCTCGTACCAACTGGACGAGTTGGAGAAGGCGTTCAAGGACGCGCATTATCCGGACGTGTACGCCAGGGAGATGCTCTCGCTCAAGACGGACTTACCCGAAGATAGGATCCAGGTCAGTGTACTATAAGTTTCCATTTTAAGATTTATTTCAATGTAGTGTATAACAATGTTCTTTTTGTATCTATTGTTTGAACAGCATGTTCATTTTTACTGATTTTTTATATATTTTAATAGATGACATTCTGCATCAATAATTAGAATAAGCTATAATATAATTGATGAATGAGCTACAATGCTGTTCTGGATTATTTTTATGGTACACATACAAGTACAAAACTTAAATTAATATCAATATTGAATTTATTGGCAAGCTGTCTAACAGTAAAAAAAGTATTTTAATTAAAAGTAATAGCAACAAAAATATGCCAAAATATTTCTTATTTACTTTTTACGATAAATTTTATTGCCATCACCAATAAAATATAATAGACCAACGACGTCTCGAAATCTTTTGTGGAGTTTTTTTCTACGTGTTACAGAAAAAACCTAAATCCCAACAATAAGTGCCATTATTCGATTATTAAGCAGTCAATTGGCATTGATTGGTCTCGGGGGCGTAACTTGACACCTGACAATCAGAAAAACCAACGGCCCAGCTATAACAGTGCCACTGTGCTTACATATCTTTTAAATTACCGGACAAATTTAATTTTGGATACAATTCTGCTTCTGTCCATTTCTGCTATTACTATCTCGCTAAAATCGCTGAACACGGTCGCCTCGATCGTAAGTTTTGCCAGATTTCGATATTCTATTAATTCCAGGGGCGTACCCGTGCTACGCCAATCTGTCTTTTTATAAATACATATTTATAAAAGTATACTCGCGAAATAACTGTTTAAAATTTTTGGTCGCTTTTCACATTAATTTCGGATTACACCATTTCTGTTAATGGTAATACCAATTATTTTCTATTATTCTACGGCGACCATATCGAGAAGATATTATCGATTCAGTAGAATACGATTTTTTGATGTTATCGCAATGGAATCAAGGTTTGAATATCGTCGCAACATAACTCTAGACTCTCAAAATTAAATGAAAGCGTATGACGAGGTCAGGATTAAATGTTAATATATTGGTGTTTTAGCGTTTCATTCGAGTTCAAAGTAATAAACAAATGCTTTCCAGAATGCATGGCAGCTGATTTAATGTTATTTTTTATGCATAATTTAAAAAATGCATTCTGCACTCCTTCTCTATATCTAAACTATAATTGTGCGAAATTTCATGCTCCTCTGTCTGCGCAAATTTCGTAAAAAGGGGTATAAAGTTTTTGCTTCACGTATTAATAGGTATATAGATCAAAATGTTTATTTTCTACAATTTGTATGAAATGCATTTGATTTAAATTAATATTCAAGATAAATCGTGTTTTTAAATATTTCAAACAGTTTACGATATCAAATGATATCCCTTAAATCGTAACATCATCGTCACCCTACTATTTTTTATTTGCTTTTTTTTGTAAAATAGTCTCGTGGATTTGTTTCCCAATAGTTCATCGGCTGTCACATCCGATCACGTCAGTGTTGTACTGAATTCGACACCGGGCTTGAGCAATACGATATTTTGCGAACACAATCGCATCGCTTCGCGGAAGGAAGTTTTTTCAGCCAACAATAGGACAAATCGCTCAACGGTTATACGGAAGATTGAATTGCATTTCTTTGATTTCGATCTTGCCAAAATATAAATTTAATTGATTTATTTAAACCTCTTCTTAGCGGTATTGTGTAGAATATTAAAATATTTTCGGTTACTTAAATACGTTTACCTATGTTTACGTCTAACTGTAAACGAAGAACAGGTTGGCTAATAAACTAATATGGGTTTATAATTTCAATCTAGCGAACAGTACTTCTGCGAATATTTAAATGATCTATTTCATATTTAAATCTAATCACAATTTCTAGCTGAGAATCCAACTGGTAGGTATGCGGCAATTTCGCGCCGCAATAATTGCTAGAGTAATAATTATTAATAGTTTTTCCGTTAGTCAGTTACACACGACTCGAGTACCGGCTTCCCTCGGAAACGGGGAAAACACAAATAGGGGCACCCCACCACCCCGGTGTCCCCTTACCACCGCCCCCCCCCCCCACCCCCTTTAACCGCGCATTTATGAAAATTTCATTACCAAACTCCAAACAACTACAAACAGAAATAAACCCTAAAAACAACCGCATACAGTTTATTGCCACTTAATTGACTTTGTGAGGAAAATTGTCTAAATTCCAGTGAAAAATGAAATTTATATACTTTACATGAAAGTCCGTTGTTGTTTGTGTGAATTGAAGTTAGCAGTTGAATTTTCGGTATAATGGCTCGGTGGGTATTAGGTTTCCCCAATTCACCCGCGAGTTTTGTGAGACGTTCATATGTATAAATGGATTATTATGCAATCAAATGTCCCCGTCGTAATAATTCAGGGCGGACACAGACCGATATGGCGGTGGCTCTTTTAATAAATTAAAACATAGGCAATCAATTAATCAGCTATTAGTCTGAGTGCTACCAGATAGGTAACAAGTTATTGGATAGTAGGCATATACAGCGAAACCTGGTTAAGTGAGACATCAAGAGACCTGCAATGAGGTTTCACTTATAGAGGTATTCCACTTACCCAGTGTCTCAGTTATCCAGGTATAATCAAATATTTGTCTCATTTACAGAGGATTCCATTAATAGAGGTCAGAATTTGCGGGTATAATAAGAATAAGTCAGTAAACAAACAAAACGATGTTATCTCAATTACAGAGAGAGAGAGAGTGCATATATAATTCACTCGCTGTCTCAGTTATAGAGGTAACTATGATTATAAATCGAAAGAACGAATCCCAGATATAGAGGTTTGCTTCGTCCCACTAACAGGGGAAATTCAGTGCTAAAGTGTTGGGACTTCAGCACGAGTTCCAGTTATGGAGGTTTCTCACAGATTTCACTGTATATCGATGGGCGCTGTGTATGCGACTCTCGGTGAGAGTCAAATGTTTGTGCCGTTTGCTGTTGAAACCCTTGGACCGTGAGGTCCTAATGCGAAGATCTTTCGAAACAACTCTTTTTGTTTACTCTTCGGGTGATCAGAGGGCTGGTTTCCACCTCTGTCAACGGTATGGGATCCTGCTGAACACTACTCATCGACTTCCAAAACTTTTAGGCTCAGTATTTTATTTTATAAGAGGATAATAGATATAATACAATTTAAGTTAGTACATAATATGTATTTGTGTTAAAATCGTTGCTTTTTAGCTCTATTAATATAATAAACAATTTATGAATCTAATGTATATGTAGGCCTTATGAAATCGTCATGTCTCTCCGTTTGTCTGTCAGTTCTCAGAAACTATTGGCTTAAATATAAGCCTAATAATTTCTGAGAACTGATAGACAAATATATAAGTAGATGAAATTATGCAAGAAGATTCCTAAAGTCTGTATCTACCACGCTACAAAGTTCTGTACTGAGATCGCGAAAAATATAGGTCTAGATAGGGGTGGTCACAAATTGGTCAAAATCAAAAATTTTGATCATCATGATGGTCAAAAATTTATGTCAGAGTACCTACATAGTCGTATGGAGTAGATACCGTTAGCAAAATCTCGAATAAAACCATAACAATTTTTCTTAATGACTTATCTATTTGAGTCATTACCTAGCATGTCAATTTACTAGTTCCGAAGCTCGTAAGAATTCCACCATTCCCCCTCAAACTTTTAAAGTACGAAGCAGAAAATTCTGGAAAATGAAACTTGTAGAGCTTTAGACATAGTTTTTCTGAAAATAAATTTGTAAATTGAATAATTTTTGAGAGTTGGCACTGAACTAGCCCACGCGAGCATGGGAGGCAAAGACACTGGAGGCTGGGATCCACCTGGCAATGGATGCAGATCATTGGCCCCCGCTTGCCAAGAAACACGAAGCTGGTCTTGCTTGTGCTTTCCCGTAGCCCTAGCATAGAGCGAAGGAAGGAACACCGAGGGCCTTTAGTGGGTATTCCCAACTCGTGTGCCATTGCCATTCCAAAGTGGAAAATCTCACACGCTCCCAACACGCTTTTCTTGAGGAGGATAATTCTCAATCGCATTTCTCCTAGTTGAAAACACATAAGATTCCAGCACAGCTATTACCCGAGCAAACCATTTTATTTCTTGTAAATGCGTAACAACACTCAACTATAATCATTTTTGAATAATTTTTATTTGTGCTATTGCTTTAGTAAGAAATAAATCCTTTCTTTCTTTTTGCAAAAATGCCTACAGCACACTAAAAGTACCTATCTACACTTAACGTCGCTCGTCACATGGTACCATGTTCAATGTCCTTGTTTATTTCTTGTTTTAGCGACTGTGTCGAGTATGTGTGTGGTGTGTTGTTGTGTGCTGTAGTGTAGTGTGGTGTGCTGTAGTGTCGTGTCGTGTGCTGTAGTGTGGTGTCGTGTGCTGTAGTGTGGTGTGGTGTGGTATATAACGTAAGTGAAGCTATAAGGCACAGTTAATTTATTTATGGCTGAATCTAGCAAATAGCTAGACGGCCCACCCAATAGTTGCCGTTGCCTTTAGATGCTTGCCAGTCAAGAGGGATGTCAACGCGTTGCCAGCCTTTAAGATCGAATAGTCCACTACATGGGATGGGGGACTGGGGAAGTGGGCCATCGCTATAAACCCATTTATTCGTAACAATCTTACACGTCCTGGTTATTGTAGCGGTACTAAGGTTTCTTTCCATACTCTTTTATAATTTGAATAACATTTTTGAGAACAACTGCTGATCCAAAAGGAACGGGCTATCAGACTTGTCATTATTGTTTATAGAGGCAGAAAATCTAGAAAAACTGAAATCGTCTTCAGCCTATGGCTGATTTAATAAATAAGTTTTCCGCAAAAAGGCGACAAATGTACCTATCTTCGACCTTATAATAAATTTATAACTACTATTTTAATTCAATTCGAGCAATTTTTTTCTATTTGATACAGGGCCGTCTAAAACAAGCTACACCACTGGTACTATTAAACAATAAAATCAAATAATATTGCTTGTCTAGTGTATGCCATTAATTAGATTCTAATTAGCATTATAGCGAATGCTTATTTCAGCCACAATCATTAGTAGAAAACGAGACGTGAAATGTCAATACGAGCCATTTAATAGAAAAGAACATGCAGTCAGCGCCATCTATCATGTAATAAGCGTAACTCGCGTCGTCATAGCAACCGCGCGCTGATTGGCCACTTCTATTAGAACATTCCAGGTTATTTCAATACAACCGCCAGAGTACAGCAGACTGATATAGGCTTTAAGTATTCAGTATAAAGTTGGGTTTTGATTAAAGAAATCCGTGAAGTTGTAATATCTGAGTGTGTGATATTTGTATGATTAGCTCCGCCCTTCGTAGTGGCATGGCGGACGGGTTTTGTCTCGGCGAGGTTTGTCTTTTTGTGTGGTTTTGTTTGTGTGTTACCTGTATTTAGGTGTGTTGGTGGTACGCAAGCGACGAGTGGAAGATTACGCTACAAGCTCCTTTGAGAAAACAGTTGGTACATTTTCAAAGTTACCGTTTAATTTAGTTTTTCACGACAAAGATTTTAGATAAACTGTAAATATCTATCGTACTAGGTGTTGGAACTCAAGTGATTGCCATTTTGTCTATTTCAACAGGATATTAAGGAATGTTAACATTTTATTTGGTATCCATTTAATAATTACTATTATTAATAGGAAGAGGTATTTTATAGCTACAAAATATATTTGAAGTGTTTTTTTATTTATGGTTTTGGGTTTTAGTCTGTGACAGTTCTTATTGGACGCACTTACCAAGCATTTTATTTTTATCCTATTGATAGTAGGTAGGTACCTAAAGATCTCTATGTTTTAAATATTTCATTTCAATAAAATAGTTTAATAGACAGCTAAAAAATTTAGCTATTTTTATAACCTGAAGTAGGCAAACAAACAGAAGGCTCACCTGATGGAAAGTGGTCACCGCCGCTTAGGGACATTGGTAAAGGGCATTACCAGTTATAAGTAATTTAAACAAAATATATAATTCCCTTATTCAACATACAGAAAAAACATTCTACACTGGGGGTCCATTTATAAAAATTAACTTAATAATAAAGTACAAAGTACCTACCCGCATTAAATTTAATTAGGTAAGTATCCTATTTATTATTGGTTTAACTTTACCGGTTCACTGCTGTAACATGATATTTTACCGCTTAGGTAGGTACATAGGTATTAAGAGACGTCGTCACCAAATTAAGTTTTGGAATTTGAAAAGGTACCTAGGTGGTATATTATGCTAGAAATAATTTAACACTTAGACCGTCGTCATTATCCTACTAATATTATAAACGCGAAAGCTTGTAAGAATGTATGGATGTTTCATACATCCATACATTCTTACAAACAATAGTTTGTTACTCTTTCACGCAACAACTACTGAATCAATTGAATGAACTGATGAAACTTTACAATAATTTTTTTTATTTTATTTTATTGCAGGAGGTCAGCAGACAGGCAGACGGCCCACTTGATGGAGAGCGGTTACCATCGCCTATGGACATTTGCAACACCAAAGATGCTACAAATGCGCTGCTGCCTCTTAAAGGAGACTGGAACTGGTCCACTAATGCCGGAACACAACTCAAGGTTGTTATGGCGACATACTTTAGACCAGGGTGGTAGCCATCCAGTCGGGCAAATGCCCTACCACCTTGGGTTGTTTTGTCGCCTCTTACGACAGGCCGCCCGGCCGCAGGAAATTGTATTCTTTCTCCGTTCCTGCACGGAGCAAAATAATAATATAGCTTACACATCAGAATAACACATAGGTTATAATTTATAAAGATATAGTGGTAATTATCCAAAATAAGTATAACGATTTTCCATCACCACGCGTGAAAAACCGCGGGGCGCAGCTACTTACATATATTTTTGACCTTTGTTTAAACCTTTACATTCCAGTGTCAACATTTTGGTATAGGTACTTACTTGACTCAAAACAACAAAGGAATTTGAAAAAATCTCCAATCTGGAAACCCAGAACCTAACCAAATAATTATTGAACGTGTGGTTGGCACCTCTCGACTGCGTCAAATTTGATTCATTCTGGCTGTGTCAGTTTAGCTGTTAGAAATATAAACCAATAGCTTATAGCGGTACACGGCAATAGACTAGCCGTGAACCTGTAGATCACCAGTAGATATCCGGGTATTGGCAGCCGGTTATTCAGCCCGGCTGGGCATTACCGGCGCGCCGCCGACAACCGGGTATCTCGATTTCTCGCCAATTACCCGCCGACAACCGACACGCCGCGCCTTTAATGGATTCCATCGTGTTCTGCTCAATATCATTTTGAGTTTCATGTCCACATACATACAAGAATCGTTCAGTACCTGTTATAGATAGGTACATTATTGATAAAAGATTAGCATATGCCCGTTTACCTTCATCCGCGTTCTCTTGACGACTACTTGTTTCATATTATCTAAAATTATTAAAGTTAGGCATGTTTACTCAAGAGTTTCTTGCGCTGCTTCTTCAAGTCACCACATGTTGCGTACGCGTACTTTGTCTTCCGTGATCACGACTGCTGAATAGTGGGCGAAACGTCGGAATAATGAAAATCAAATGAATTACAGCGCATTAAACCGTTAAAACGTGGTTTACTATGTATACAAGTCGCGAAAGCTTGGGAAAATATTGGACAACTTTTTTGTTAGTGAATAGCACGGCACCATCAAAAAACGCGCGATGCATCGAGTTTCATTTAAATACGAGTAGTAGTTTCCGAGTGATGCCCTGACAGACACTGTCAAATATTCCAGACTCGGGTGGTTATAGCGTTTCTTCGGAGGCGTTATTACCACCCCGCGAATCGCATACTCTCCCACAGGTTCAATCACGACTGAACCTCTTCCCTTTGCATTGTCAATTGCAAGGTAGAGAATGGAATTCAGTTTATTCCAGGAATGCAGCATTCTTCTGATGGAGAGATGATATCAATACCCAACCACTTAGGGACACCGGTCGCGTTTACGCGTGCGGATGCCTCGGAGGCCGCTCCGGGTGGCGTGACTTCACCTAATAGCCATATTCGCATTCCGTTCCATCCCAAATAGCTTATTCCGACGTATTAGCCACGTTTTATATATTATAAGTCTATCCCGCTGCTCCGGCTACGTAACATTACTACACAGGTAAGTTTTCGAGTAGACCTTCAGGGCTCAATCCTATAAACTATACGAATTAGCGAAAAATACATAAAGGATTCTAGAGGCCTTTTTTATTGCAGGAGTTCAGCAGACAGGCAGACGGCCCACTTCATGGAAAGCGGTTACCATCGCCTATGGACATTTGCAACATCAAAAGTGCTACAAATGCGCCGATGTTCTCTTAAGGGAGACTGGAACCTGGTCACTAATGCCGGAACACAAGACCATGGGTGGTCACCATCCAGTCGAGCAAATACCCTACCATCTGGCTGTGAATTGTTTTCTCGCCTCTTAAGACAGGCAGCCCGGCCGAAAGAATTTTTTTTCTTTCTCCGTTCCTGCAGAAGTAACATGAAAGTAGGATAAATGCAGTTAATATGAGAGCTTTGAGAAGTATATGTATGAATAGTGTAATGAGGGAACGTTGTGGATTGAAAGAAGATGTAAGAACAAGAGTTTAAAAGAGAACGTTAAGGTGATTTGGGCATGTAGAGATGATGGATGAAAATAGAATTACAAAACAAGTGTATGACAGTCTTGTGAATGGAAGAGTTTGTACCGGTAGACCACGACGTACACACCATGATCAAATAACAAAAGTGTAAAACAAGGTCAGGTAAAAAGCATATCAAATAAACATGCATGTATGAAGAGGTTAATGCAAGTGGAGATCTATAATCTCTGCTTACCCCCTTGGGAATGTAAAATTATGAAGTAATGACATGTTGCTGGGGAGGTTGAACCGCCTCTTCTTCTCTAACAGTAACTAACACTGGTTTGAAAGCGGTGATAGACTTATGGCTAAGACGATAAAACGAATATACCAGTTCGATTGACTTTCGTAGTCCCTTCGGTGAACAGGAATGGCGCAACAGATTAAGGGCTCGCAAAGCCGGCCTTGTGTTTGGTTCAAGTGGTTAATCCAACATGTTCGGGTCCCCTGGTGTATCATCACGACTTAACTCAAGTGCGTAGTTCATTAATATGCCGTATGGCGTTTGGAACCACCAACTACTTATTATCTACTCCTATTATAGGAGCTTAACTTAATTCGTAAACTTGTTTGTTGTCATTTTTCTAATTTAGTTTTATGTATTACGATATCGAAACGCTATTATAATTTATTTTTGTCAAAAACAACTTTAGTGGGTATTTATGAATTATCTAAGTCATATATATAGTCAAAACAACAACAAAGCAGTATCAAACAATATCAAAAACATTTTTTTGTCTGTCTGGAAGTTCCGGCTAATCTCTGAAATGGCTGCACCAATTTTGACGGGACTTTCTCTGGTAGATAGCTGATGTTATAAGAAGTAACTTAGGCTACCGTCTAAGTTGGGGGCACAGCTAGTATTATATATTATAAAGGTAACATTTATTAAACATACCTAATTATCTATTATCCTATAAAGAAACTAGAAACATCCAAATAAGTATTAATATCTCATTATAGTAGTATTATAATGACGTGTAACCATTCGTTTTCCCATAAGATAACAAGAGCGCGGCGGACAAGGCGGGCGCGTGGGCCGCCGCGGGTGGCCGCGAGTGGCGCGAGTGGCGCGCGTGCCCCGCTCGCAATTACAACAAATGAGATACTTTTCAACTAATGTTTTGTCACGTTTTATCCTTTTTATGGATTAATTGCTGTGCGATTGTTGCTCTTGTTTTGTTTTCCATGAAATCTTCTAGAACTAATTGTGTTTGTTATACGAATTTCGTAGACATTTTTGGTAAAACAGAGTGATTGTATAATCATGTGTTGGTGGTCTCTACGTCTGTCTTAAAAACTAACATACATACATACATACATACATAACTTCACGCCAGGTCCCTTGCGGGGTAGGCACGAACAACAGAGCGCCATTTAGGCTTATTCTTACACACCTCACTTGCTTCTTTGACATTCATAGTTCTTGTCATGCACGCTCGTTTGTTTTTAAGGCTCCTGACATCACCTTCTGCTAGTACACGATCAATTTGATCATGGAAGGTGTGTCGTGGCCTTCCGCGACTTCTGCATCCATCCACTTTTGCATTGTATATCTGTTTGGTCATTCTTTCATCATACATTCTTCCCACATGCCCGAACCACCGGAGCATTCCTTTCCTTACCTTCACCCCGACACTCTCTTTCAGACCAAAAATTAACATGCCGACACAAATATAATTTGGCACAATGATGTTATTCTGCATGACACCAGACAATGGCACAAGGCGCATTAGAATTTTAAAATGTGTAAACTGAAGGAAGTTACCATCCACACGCATAACTGAGATTATAGTCAGTCAAAACAATAATCAAAGAAATATAGTATAAGTATACAAACTCAACACTCCCAACACATTTATGCAGTAGGTACTAGCTTTTGTCCTCGGCCTAGCTCGCGTTCATGTTATCCTACGCGAGACATACGAAGAGTAGCCTATGTGCTATTATTCCAGACGGATTTAGTATTCTGTTTAATGAAACTTGCTTTCGATATGTTTTTATATATTATATAATTTCACAAGCTTTTATATTTACTAGTCGCCCGTGGTCGAAATTCGACCAGAATAATTTGTTGTCACGCCTTTCGATTCAATTCGATTTCGCCAAGGTTACACTGTTATATAATTTGACTTGAACAATACACAAAAGCGCATATATGCGTGTGTGTGTCAAATACACGGTACTGTGCGTAATGTTTTTTTTATTGATTGAGTGTATTTTTTATGGATAATTAAAAAAAAATATTAGCATTTGTCGCTTCTTTTCTGTATAAACGATAAGTATGCGAAATTTCATAATCCTTCGTCCGTGCAATTTTCTTAAAATTTTAGATTTTAGACTTTTCTTAAATTAAAGATTTTGCTTCACGTATTAATATATAGATTTTAATTTTTAGAGAAATTATATGGTATTTTATGTTAGACGTATGTAGGGTGAGTAACATGTGTGACTTATAATAATATTACGTTATGATATAGGTAATGAGGTCTGATGGAAATAAAAGAGTTGCGTTAATCGCAAACAGAGGCTATAATCTTTCAACGTACCCTGTTTTGTTGATGCTGCGGCCTACTTTAGGCTACTTTTATGTTTTAATATTTTATTTTTTAGTATAAATAATGCTCACAAATACTTTGTGCTTGAGTTGCTAACGAGCTGCTATTAGTCGTAATATAAGACTTCAACTACCAGTAAGTTAAACCCAGGGATCAGCATCCAAGACCTAATAGTACGAGAATAAATCCCTGAAAGCAATAAGTTGTATTATCTTCACTGTACTATAAGAAAGCACCAGCACTCCACCAACTACTGCCAGCATCCACCACTACAAGCAAAAACAAGTGCACAAACTGCACACTATCTCTGTGCTAAATTTAATCTAGATCCATTTAGCGGTTCTGGCGTGATTGAGCCACAGACTTCCACCCAAACTTTCGCATTCATGACATGCTATTGAATAAACATACAGATTTTAACCATAAAATCGGCCTCAAAACATGTGATTATTGTAGTTAAGGTTGTCCCCGTGTATTGTGCGTCGGATTAGTGGCCAGCGCACGCGCTGCTTTTTGTTCAGAACCATTATAGCGGTAAACGACCAACGAATTAGAAAAACAACTAATGATTATGTGGCTTTGATGCGTTGCGTAAGGGTAGCAAATAAGGGTGTTTGTTAAAGTTTAGAAAAAATATACTTATAGTTAGCACTGACAGTTAGATATATTATGCAAGAACCTTAATCGAGGATTCCACTTGAAACTTTAGACGCGTATTTCGAGGCTTTTTTTAGTTTTAGATATCCAATGTTCAATATATTAAAGACACATCTAAATATACTTACCAAATTGCATGAAAACGATGCATGTTTAAGGAATTTATTAATAGTTACGTTAATGATAAAATATCATACATTTTAGAGTTCTAGAGATCAGTTCTTCAATTTTATACCTTATTTGTATGTGCTAGATATTAAAATCCAATTTCTCTAAATTTTAATTTAGGTCTGTATAATTTTAAGGGTGCGATATATTGCGAATTACTGTCTATTTATTCATTCAAATTCACCATTTTGTGCTAATAAAATATGCCTAATTACAGTAATTTTGTAACTCAACTTAAAAACTCAGTAGCAACATAATTTTGGTTCAGGTTTAGCTAGGTAGGAAGACATGAAAGCTGTACTCGTGGTTGCTGCACAGTTCCTATGACTCACCGAACGTTTATTTGCCTTACCTATTATCGTTTATAATTTAACATGAGCTGTAATGAATCGATGTTATTTTTTTTTTCTTTATGGTCCGTTAATTCCGTGTAGGTCACAAACTCACCGTTCTAGTCACTTGTCGCCGAGTAAGCCATCAGCGAGTTGTCATACTTGCTAAATGCTTGCTCGACCATCACTTAAATAGTTATTCATGAATAAATGGTGACCAGTCTATTCTGGCACTCGCCGGCCGCTATTTTCTTCGCACATTTTCTTGACATAGGGATTGCAGAAGGGATAAGTATTCATCTCTAGTCTCCCCTCCACCCCTCCAAATACTTGAACTCAACGTGTCGTAAACATATCTATATACCGCACCCGAATAATACATTAAAGTGATTTATGGATTGAAATGCTGCTTCTCATTTCTGGACCTTCGAAATGAAAATAAATGAACCGAAAATTGTTTATCAGTATAGTCGCAATTGGGATCTGTCTGCCTACACCAATTAAAACCCAATAGTTACCCAAGCGTATAATACAATAATGTTATTGCATTATAGAAGCACACTTTTCATATTTGTTCATATTGTACCTATCATATTTGGATTGCGAAAATATGTTTCCGAATATTGTAAAAGACTCCAGCGGCTTCCTATTAATTTTCCCCGAAACACACACATTCTCACTCCCCTTTGTAACATATTATTTACTCCTAATACTACCCAGTACCTTAAGGAACGTTTTAAATTCCTTCGCCTATCCACTGCCCACAATTTGCGCAATGATAGGTACCGAAAACTTGTGACACCTGCACACACTTCATCTTATTACGATGTTTTTTTTACAATGCAGGCAACTTTGGAATATACCTCCTCTTACTGTTCGAGAGGCCAAATCCTTACCAAGATCAAGAAATTTGCTCAGAAAACACTATTTGTCCACAAATAGTGTCGTGTGAACATAATATAATCATGCTAATACATTTATTATAATAACGTATGTGTTTTGAAATATATTATTATTATATGACTATGTATATATATGTACATTTATTTCTCAAATTAGTTTGAGTATTTATGTATCTATGCCTGTTTCCTGTACCAACTTCATCGCATGATTAAAATTTCTTTGATTAAGTTGAGATCACTTTGAGCGATAAGGTTGCCTGTTGTGTTGCCTAGAAAATATTGTAAATATGGTCCGTTTTTGGAATTGTATATATTGATGTATATTAAAGTGTTATATCTCTTCTTACTCCTCTCGCCGTCGTAGTAAGCACTTGAACAATAATCTCATAAAGTCAGTCCTTGTAGATAATGATAATAAATGGGTAAATTAAGTGACCCATCAGTACACCCATAAATAAGCCCCTAATTAAATTGGTGTCCTTTCGCCGATGGCTGGTGGCAGGGCCCTTGCGCCGAGGGCCGACGGGCACATCCATAATTCGCGCATTGTTGAACCGCCAACGGACCCTAAACTGATAAATCATACACATAAACACTCATTACATTGTTTGTTTATCACTCTTTAACTTTTATTACTATTATAGAAAAACAAAATGATAATACTGGTCCATGGAAAGCTTGGTGTACGATTTAAAGGTGCCAATTTACTTCTTTGACTTTAATCTACATGCATAGCCATGAATGGCGTTGCCTTGGACAGGCCTAAGTCCAGCAGTGGACTGTGATTGGTTGACGACGACAAAATAAATATCTCGAGACAAACATCCACTTTGGATATCAAATACCCAGACCGTAGTGTAGTAACGATGATATGAGAGTAGTTTTAACTGTTGAGTGCTAATATGAACTGAAATGAACTAATTTATTTTGGAAACGGTCACCTTTAGTACAAATATTAACAAGTCCTACAGCTAGTACAATAGCACAACGTGTGAGAAGGACGGATGATGTACGAGCAAGATAGTCAGTAATTCGTTGTCCACTGCGATGACTAGACGTATGCAGCTCTCATAATAGTAAATAGAGGGAAACTGGTTTACAAAATACACCATTTGCGTTGCGTTTGTTGTTGCAAATGTCCATAGGCCATGATAACTACTTTCCATCAGGTTAACCATTACTATGTCTTTAATGCTATAGCAATAAAAAATTACTAAAAAAACTACAGACAAAAAAACCCTCATTTCCAGTATCCGAAACAATAAACAAAAATCATAAAAACAAACTCACTAAAAATAATCATTAGTAAACATTAAAACTTTTAAGTCACCGGACCGGCTCATTATTAGGAACAAGGGGATGCTATTGCACCCTCTATTAATAAAACCGAAAATGATACTGACGGTTAAACCAAAACAAACCTAACATTTCTTAAGATAAAGTCGAAGCCAACAGCAAAGATAACTTTGTAATGTTACTATTTTATACGCAAGTTCGACAAGCGAAAACAGTTCCTATTCCTTATGAAAACAAAGTGCTTCAGGGATGCAAATGTAAGTTTGCATAAAGATAATTTATAGTTCATACCCTAAATTGATTATAACACATGAATCGCGTGTATAAATCACATATCATCCGTTTAGTACGATGTTGTTCGTTTGTGGTCTTTATTAAATTGTTTTTATAGGTTTTTATGATGCGAATGTTGGCTCTCGACAGGGTATATTTGTTTGTTGTAGGTAATCTAATTTGGATCACATAAAATTCAATGTTCGTAATGCATTCACGTGACTGCAAGCGTGAGGAGTTGACGCGTACCACGGATTGCATTTTAAATACATAATAGTTGTTTACAACATCGGCCTGGCCGGTTTTTGGCCGGGCCGTGCGTTTAAATTTCAACCTTATTCAATATGGAAAGTGAGTATTTATTGAGTGATGAACCTGCGGAACAAAGTATGGCGATCGCGAGTGAAGGTAGGAAAATTAATAATGAGTCACAAATAGAAAACGAGTATTCAGGTATGGAAACCAATACACTGACGAATAAAAAAATACGAGAAGAATGGGTAGAAGTTTCAAGAAGAAAAGGCAAACAAAAGGAGATTAATCCAACCTTCGAAATATATGTGACATCCAATAATATTTTTCCGAAACAGTTCTCCTTAGCTAAATTGTTTCATTCGCAAAACATATGTAATATTACTAATATCAAATATTTGAATCCGTATAAGATCGCCGTGGAATTTAGTTGCGAAACCAGCGTCGAACAATTTGTAAATCATCCATACTTACAGGAACTAGGATGGAACTTTCAAAAACCTTTAGAAGTTGGGTTATCGTACGGGGTAATTAAAAATATAGAACTAAACTTATCGAGTGAAGATTTAATGGAAGGCCTGTTTACAGGAAATTACACAATTGTTAATATAAAACGTTTAAAACAAAGGAAAAGGGATGAGAATGGCTGGGAAGAGTCTGAATCAGTGCGCATCGGATTTAAAGGACCTGAACTACCTCCATATATTTATATATTTGGTTCGCGTACAAAAATAGAACCGTACAGCTTCCCGGTTACTCAGTGTTCTAAATGTTGGAGGTTTGGCCACTCAATTAAGTTTTGTCCATCTAAAAGGATTTATTGTCCCAAATGTGGAGGTAAACATGCAAACTGTGAGACTACTAGGCCTCAATGCGTAAACTGTACCAACAATCATATTGCTTTAGACAGAAGTTGTCCAGTATATTTAAGAGAAAGGAAAATTAGAGACATCATGAAGGAATTTAATGTTACATATCGTAAAGCTGTCACTATGTATGTACCACCTGAAATTCCAGCACAAAAATCCTCTATGCCAATTAATAATGTAATTTCTACATCAAAATATTTTGATTCAACTCTTCCAGTTGAAGACATCCCGACTTATGCTGAAGTAGCTTCAACTTCTTATACAATAAATAAGAATAGGATATCTACGCAAACAGAGCCACAGACAAAAAAGAAAAAGAGAAACGGGGAAAATAATTTAGATGAATTTAATTTTATTAGCGAAAATACAACCAATTTGGAAGAAAACAATGACAATTTGGATACAGAAACAAGAAAGAGGAAGATTAGACGGAAACGTAGGGATAGTATTATATCTTTTAGTAAGTTACTAGAGAAACTTAAAAATATTATTTTTTACAATGACAATGATTCATGGCAATGTAGAATTGAGAAAGCAACGCACCTATGTATTGATTGGCTAAGTACCTACATAATGAGATGTATATCAAGCATGCCTTTTCTTAAATTTTTCTTCGATTGATTATGGCTAAAAAATATTTGAATATTTTGCAATGGAACTCCCAAAGTTTAATGCCAAAACTTATAGCTTTTGAACAACTTTTATGTCAAGAGAAAATTCATTTTGCAGCTTTGAGTGAAACATGGTTAAATAAAGATACAAATGTAAAGCTAAAAGACTATAACATATTTCGTCGAGATAGATTAGATTCATACGGAGGTGTGGCTGTTTTGATACATAGGTCTTTCCAAGCTCAAGTATATCATACGGCATGCATTAACTCTTCTATTGAGCTATTAGTAGTTAAAGTCATTAACTGTGAACTTATTGAATATGTAATAGCTTTATATTGTCCGCCAAATGTTAATACGTTACCTGCAAACTGGGATACCATTTTTTCAATTAATAACCGTAAAACAATTATACTTGGAGACTTTAATGGTCATCATCCCAACTGGTCTAATAAAAGGGATGTCAGAGGTACTCAAATATTTGATTCACTTATTGATCATAATTTTGTCACTTTAAACGATGGATCACCGACGCGTCTCAAACTAGTAAATGGTAATCTTCAACAATCAGCCCCAGATATTACAATAGCTTCATCGGATATATCTCTAAAATTCGACTGGCGTGTGACATCTGAGTGCTTAGGAAGCGATCATTTAATTATTAAAACATCAACATCGTATAACTACAATCCCGTTTATTCTAAGAAACGTAATTACAAATGCGCTGATTGGAACAAATATAAACAAATTGTAGCTGAAAAACTCACTAATATTACTATTTCTAACGATCCACAAGTTGCTTATGATACCTTTGTTAATACTATAAATAATGTAGCAGATATATGTATACCATTCACTAAAATATGTCAAAATCCTAATAGTAAATTTATCCCCAAGCCGTATTGGACTCCTAATTTGTCAAAAGCAATAGCTGAGAGACGTTTGGCATTAACCAATTTTAGACGCAATCCCACTCCAGATAATTTGTTGAAGTTGCAACAAAAGACTCGTGAATCTCAACGTTTACTTAGAAATGCTAAAAGTAAGAGCTGGAGACAATTTTGTGACTCTTTGAATGAAACCACTTCAGTAACCGAGATGTGGCGGCGCATGCGTTGGCTTAAAGGTCACAAATACTCTAAGACTTATACTGACCGAAATGCAGCCGAAAATCTTTTAACTAGTCTTACGCCCGATTTTGTTGAATCAAGTTGCCCAAGCTTTGTTTCTTCTAATCCTAAATTAGAAATCGAAATATCACACCAAGAGTTGAATAAATGTTTAAAATCTAAAGACACCTCGCCAGGATGCGACGAGATTTCTTACTCAATGGTTTTCAATCTCCCTGATATTGGTAAAGATATATTACTCAAAATCTATAATATGTTTTTTTCTATTAGTTTTGTACCTATTCAATGGCGTAAGATTAAAATAATCCCTATTCCTAAAGCTAGTCAAGAAGTAAATTGTAGAACATCACTCAGACCAATCTCTTTACTTTCTTGCTTGTCTAAAATATTTCATGCTATTATAAACAATAGAGTAGAGTGGTATCTAGAGAGTCAGAAATTGTTTGCAGATGAAACTAAAGGGTTTAGAAAAGGACGTTCATGTTTAGATAATCTAAGTGAACTGGTAACAAATATTCAAATTGGTTTTTCTACAGACAAACTAACAATTGGGTGTTTTCTTGATATTAGTAATGCATATAATCATGTTGATATTACGAGCCTTGTTTTAACCTTGGACAATCTTAACATAGGATCAAAAGTATGTGCCTACCTATGGGAGTTCCTTAAAAGCAGAACTCTTGTAATTGAAAGCAATGATTATAAATTATCTAGAAATACCGGCCGTGGTTTAGCGCAAGGTGATCCAATTTCTCCATTGTTATTTAATATATCAACAATTAATATTTGTAAAGTTATATCCACATCACCTAATATCCATATCTCACAATATGCCGACGATTATGTCTTGTATATAGTTTCAAATAATATGTATGACGCTGCAGAAGAACTTCAATTAGCCCTAGATAAATTGAATACATATTTGATAAACATTGGCTTAGAAATTTCACCTACTAAAAGTAAAATCTGTGTTTTTAGGAAAGGATATCAAACATATAATATAAATTTAAATATTAATGGTACTTGTATTGAAAATGTTCAAACTGTTAAATATCTTGGTCTATGGCTGGATCGTTCCCTTAAGTGGACTAAACATGTAAACGAACTATCTGAAAAAATCCTTAAATTATTAAATATTTTCAAAGTATTATCAGGTTCAGGATGGGGGATGCATCCTGTACATTTACGTAGGCTATACATATCGATTATAAGGAGTAGACTAGATTATGCTAGCTTTTTATATGATAACTGTTGCAAAACCACATTAGCAAAACTAGACAGACTACAAAATCAAGCCATGAGAATTATTGGAGGCTTTATACGAAGTACCCCAATACACGTTATGGAAAGTGAACTTAATCTATGCCCTTTATATGTAAGGAGAAGATATCTAAGTGGTAAATTTTGGCTTAAATCAAAATCTATATCTAATAATTGTATAGAACTTATATCAAAATTAACAGAACTTACTCAAAATAGATTCTGGAATACTAAGAAGAAACCTTGTTTAACTTTAATTCATCCTGATTGTGAAAATCTTGCGATTCATTCAAATACACCAATAGGTATGTTCTCCTTAGAAACATGGGTATATAATATTAATACTTCAAAATTCATAAGAACTAATATTGAAGGAATCGATAGGTCTAAACGACAGTTTCACCCAATATTCTTAAAAAATTTAACTACAAAATATATTAATGACCATTATCGTAATTATGTGAAGATCTTTACAGATGGTTCTAAGGAAGTCAATACAGCTGGAGGGGCTTTTCTGATTTTAAATTCAAATTATCACTGCAGGTTTAAAATGAATCCTAGTCTATCTATTATGGAAATTGAACTTGTAGCTATTTCAGAGGCGCTGTCATTTCTAAATTCAACTAATTATTCAGACATAGTAATACTGACGGATTCTAAAAGTGGTCTTGAACACCTGGCTCAGTGTACCTCGACTTTTCGAGGGCGACCGGTAGCCTATACCATTCTGAAGCTTCTCATGAATTTAGAATCTGCACGCAGAAACATTGTTTTACAATGGATTCCATCGCATATAGGGCTGGTTGGCAACGAACAAGTAGATAGATTAGCGAAACAGGGTGGAACTGACGGTGTGCCGATAGACATTCTCCCTTCTTTTCCAAACTACATTAACAAATTACAAAAAGATTGTTACAATATCTGGCAAGAATATTTTAATCTAAGGTCCTTAGAAAAGGGCATTTGGTACCACACGATCCAGCCACAGCCTTTAAATTCTCCTTGGATTGGCAACACAACTTTGACTAGAAAGGAATTAATAACAGCTTTAAGACTCAGATCTGGACACATTCCATGCAACAAATTCTTGTATTTAGTTCGCAGAATTAATTCCCCAAGTTGCGAAACTTGCAACACGGTAGATGATCTGTATCATATATTGATAGAATGTGTCCAGAATGACACTTTTAGACAAAGTTGTGGAGTCAATTTAAGGCCATTAGGTAAAATTAATAGTATTCTGGCAGACCCATCTTCGGATGAGGCCAGAATTCTGTATAAACTGGTAGATGTAAGAAATCAGTGATGTTATTATGTTGTAGTACATTAGTTAATTTATGTTTTGTTACTTACGTAATTGTACTTACCAGGGCATCATGGTCGCTTAAGCGACAATGCCCTTTAATTTTGAATTAAAAAAAAAAAAAAAAAAAAATGTTCGTAATGTTCTTTGGGTTGCTTGATTATGTGAATGGCCTGCAGACATAATATATGTATATATAAGAACACAATTTAAAATACATATAGTTACGTGCGAGCGGGGGTACGCACTTATGGATTGGAAGAAAACACCAGTTTTTAACTAAACGCTTTTATTGACTTACTCAGTTGCACGCAATACCTCTCTGCAGGGCTGCCCCGATACACAAGACTAACGATTCACTGTCTCGACGTTAAGGTGTCTCACTCCCAATACCGTCGCCGATATTGCGTAGACCACCTCCGATATTACCGGGTGTAGCTGGCTTCTGGTCCTTCTCTCGAACTACGCTACACACCTCCTTTACTTACTGTCCACTAAACTTACCACTAAATTCACCACTTAACTCGTCACTGTCTTCTATTAAACTTCTCTTCCAACTCTTCCGTAGCGCACTTGTCGCTTCGCTGTCTTGAACTGAACTCAACTCTAAATTGTCTGGTAGGCGCGCCTTACGCTGTATATATACCCGGAAGAATTTTCTGGAACCCATCTATCTATAACTTTCGTTTATACATCTACCCCTTTCTAACATCTATCTATCTCTGTCTATTGTTCATCGTCTATCCCTTTTTAAAATGTATGCGTCCTTGTCTTTTCCTTCCAGAATGTTCTAGTTTTTTCTAAAAGTTCTAAAACTAACTAGATGATCACAATATCATAATATACATTTTTAGTACGTCATGTCATTATTATAACTATAATGTGAGCGATGTAATTATAATTAATAATTTATGGCATGGTAAAATGAGTGATGCGTGCGAAGGCTCACATTTATACAGAGCGCGGTCTGAAGCTTGCTGCGTGTGAGACGGTCCGCGGCCATTTTCGCTTCGTTTCCTTGTCTTTATTGAAATCCATTGCGCACGCCATCATCCGTTTTATTTCGCCATAAAAATCGTAAAAACTTTGTACATTATCGAACCAGCACAAACTGTCACCTACATATAATAATTTTTTTTTCCTTTTATTATGTCTTTGTGTTATTGAGTAGGCACTGTTTGCTACAACTCCATTAATTCTTCAAAAGTTATTCTGTAACATAATTCTGTATAAAATCTTTAAAAAAAAGTACTTAAATGTAAAAAATAGAACAAATATAAAGAAAAACAATTTTTAGCTAGACGTGTTGCTGGGGAGTTTCTTGCCGCTTCTTCTCCTTAACAGCAATAACACGTTGCGAAGCGGTGTACATAGACTAGGAAATTAAATTAAATTTTAACTTATTCGATACTTATTATGACCTTCAAAAAGTGTAAAAACTTTTGAATTAGAATTTGAAATAATTTTAATTTTCAAACAACGACAAATGATGTCATAAGTAAGCTCGTACAAAATTTATGAGTTCCACGTTCTGTAACTGTACACGTTGTCTCACTAGGTTGATTGTCCGCTTCCCTATCTATATATCTAATATTATAAAATGCTAAAATGTCTGTGTCTGTACATGGAAGCTATTAAAAAAACCAACTGGAATATATTATATATTACACGACGGAGAACACGATGATATATTCTTTTTTTTAATAGTAAATTAGTTACTAATTTAGGATTTTATAATATTAAAGATGTAAAGTATCTCACTTGACTGTCAAGCCTATAATATAATATCAGGACATAAAAGTCCTACTAATAGGGCTCGGGCCTCCCATTATAAGAGGAACCGACAGTATTCCCGCCACGCTTGTCCAAGGCGGCTTAGCTGGTTGCACACATCGGTTATCTCGATGTTTTCCTTCACAGTTGTTAGCACGTGGTAATTGTAAGAATATACACATTAGATTAAAAAACTGACCAAGTGGTGAATGGGTTCCGGCCAGAATCGAACCCGCGCCCTTTAAACGGGACGCGTGCGCTAGCTATTACACTACCACTACTGTAATAAAAAAGATAAGTAACATAAGTATTGAGACAAATAGACATTAATGTAAACGATAAGATGGAAAAAGAAATATCTACTAATACAGCAGTGGGAGAATTGTTGGAGCATCCACCACTAACACTAATCGAATCAGGCTGCGGGCGGAGAGAGACGAGGCCATTATGCGCGCCACAATACAGCCAGCCCGGCGGACTCGGGGCTTGGCGCAAACCAAAAGCTGATCGCGGTTTTATTCACATTTTCAGATACAATCATTCTAAAATGTCAACATGCTGCATTTTGCAGTAGTGGAGTGTGGGAGGCCAAGTTTCAGAAAAATACAATGCACGATAATAACATTTCATTTATTTTACTTTACACATCTAAACACAATTGAAATCATGGACTTTACACTTCACTTTAACCTTTACTGGTCTATAGATCGCGATCAAGTAATCGTTCCCAACAAACACTATCCGTTTTTATCTTTTTGCGCCAAAATAAATTGAGTTGCCGTAATCGATTGGTATCTCAAGTGGATTGGTATCTTTATACAGCGAATGTTCGTGGTGATAAGGTTTTCATAATAAAAAATGAAGCGATCGTTCTAGTGAAATCGTATCGGGATGAGATAATTTTTATACAACCTAATAATTTTAAACAATTTCCGATAATATCCCGCACGATTTTCGGTACATAAAGTACAGATTTTATGTCACATAATTTTCTATCAACTAGCAAAACCGAATCGAAATCGGTTCAGTAGCTTTTACGTAATTCCCAAACAAACAGAAAAAAAGTGTACGTCTCGGGACGCCCGACAGAAATGATAACTTGTGTGAGAGAAAGGGAAGCCAAAGAGACTGGCGCCGTAACGTGTTACGCAACGAAGCAGTTTACCCTCCCATGAGAAGTTATCACTTCAAAAAAATATGTTCTCTATCTTTCATATAGTCTATATATCCCTGTTGTTTTTATATAATTAGCGTCACTGAGCAGACATGGAATTTTTACATCTTTACAATATTGTAGACTATTAACCGCTTAAGCCTATAAACGAGGCCACACACGATCGGATAGATTTGCGGATATGTAGTTAAACGTCTCGATTTGTCGCTAATGTGATGGAAGTGGTCGGCGTGTGCCATCCGCCCGCTCCGGCCCCGGACGGCGTTACGCCGCTGCGGATGGCCCCGCTAATGCCATTGGTGGGCCTTATTTATTGGGCAAACGCATTCGCCATTAATACTGATATCCTCTTAAACGATTTATTTATACGTTCATTATCGATGGGGGCCGTGATTGTTACGGCAGTTAGTTTTTAATTTCAAAGTATGTAATTAAAATCATTTGTAATTGTTTAGGAGCATTCGTGGACCATGAGAGCTATTACTAATTGAAAATAATAATGAAAAAATGTTGAAATTAACTATACTAATGGTCGCCTAGTGGTCGAAATTCGAAAACAATAACTAATTTAAATTATAAGTCTCTACATTATTATCGTTCAGTTGTCAAAGACTATACTTCTAAGTATAATCACAGATTTCGCCACGTCTACGCTGTTAATTTGACTTTAATAATAAACAAAAGAGTATATGTGTGTGTGTGTGTGTGTGTGTGTGTGTGTGTGTGTGTGTGTGTGTGCGTGCGTGTGTGTCAAATACATGATGGTGTGTGTGAGGATTTTTATTGATTTAATGTATTATAATGCATAATATTTAAAAATATTAGCATTGGTCGCTTCTCTATATAAACTATAAGTGTACGAAATTTCATACTCCTCCGTCCGCGTAATTTTCGTAAAATGGGTTACAAAGTTTTTGTTTCACGTGTTAATATATTATGTTAAAATATCCGTTATTTGATGAAGAATAATAAAACATACCCACCATTATACATTATTAAGTTTACAATATTCAGAACTAGTGGGCCTCGCAGTCGTTATCCTGCTCTGAAAAAAATTAAATCTATAACCTGATTGCTGCGCTACCTACCGGTACTAATTGTGAATCAAACCATCCATGGACTCACACACCCAGAATTTCATTACAATCGGTTAACCCTTTTTAAATTTCAACCAGACTATAGAACTGAAATTGGTTTGCATATATGAAAAGTAGATACCTAAATTACTTTCATACTAAGGAGTGGTTAGATAAAACATTGTCACAGCGAGTTAAAGTCTAAACTGCTCTAGATATTCATATAAATACTCCTTTAAAACGTAAAAAGTTAGTATCGCAGCAAGAGTGGAGTGCTCGAGCAGGAGAGGGCCAACTTTTAACAAGGCACCGTCGAGCAGTTAGCCTGTTTTCTTGTTTACAATCCACTCTATATCAAATCCCCCTAGAACTAGTTATTTACTTACTGTTATAGATAGTTTTAATGAGCTACTTGCTAGACGTGTCTGGCTCGCAATTTTATATCTAGAAAATGAATAAAGCTGGTCAAGTGCGTGTCTTTTCACCTACAATAGTAATGATAATAAGTTTCATAGAAGATTTGTATCCTCTCATTCAATAGAATGTCATCATCATCTAGCAGAGTTTGTTTGTCTATAATCGCTTGTACTATTTATAACTTAGTTTTTTTAGTTTTTATTGTATTTTTAATTTTTAGAATATAACTAGCTGACCCGGCAAACGTTGTTTTGCCTTTTAAATTATTTTTAGTAATTTTAAGCAAGTTTGATTACAGTACTAATATCGCTATTAAAAATTGGGGTTGATCGTAGAGGGTTAAAAATTTAGGGTTTTATGTATTTTTTATTGCTGTATCATTAAATTATTTTTTTTTGACACGCCATATATGCGCGTATATAGGTATACTATATTAATTATAGAAGTAGTATAGTCTTTCACAACAAATTATTTTATCAATAGGTACTTACTGTATTGGTGTCGTATAATTTGACATAATATCTATACAAGTAATATCAAATTTAGATCGATTGTAGGGCAAGTGAATCAATAGTAAAATCGGAACCGGAAATATTTTGCAATAAGATTCGTTCATATATCCATTCGTTCTTCCATTCACTCAATATGAAGCAAACTTCACGCTGGCAAAAATCAATTACCCTATTCAACTATTTTTATTTTCTTCATTTGAGAAGCACTATCGCTTACTTACTTTAAATTGAGGACCATCAAGTTTGTGTTAAAACATCATTTGTTTAATAAAGTGGCGATGAGGTCTGACTCTTAGTGGGAGGCAAGGACGGGTGCAGGTGCGGGGGGGGACAGGGAGCAGGGGCTATTATCGAATTACTGCCGCACCATTTACCGGCTGCTTAACATAAATGATTCAATAATACGCAATATAAGCGCTTGACGTTGTTAGCAAATCTTACTGGATGACAAGCTAAAATATTTCCTCTCCAGACTTTTGTAGTTAGACTGGAATAAGTAAACCCTTACAGATGTCGCTTGTGTATTTCTGCATATCATTACTATTCCATTTTACTTCGAGCTCATTTGGCAGGTATTACCTAAGTGAAATTTTTAAGGAAATAAGCTTATAAGTTATAGGAGTCAAAGTCAATATCTTTATTAAATTTTATCAATATTCGTTCAGCCGTTTCTTAATAGAACAGGCAGAAAATTATTTTGCATTTATAATAAAATATTTTTGCTTATCGTTAGTGAATGACGCATTATTACACATGTTAATTTACATTCAAATTCTCAATATCCCAATAAAAGAATTATGCCGATTTAACTAAATTATTTAAATAAATATATTTAACAAAAATGTGTTTGTTTTGGTCTTACGCCAAAAAGAAGATTTGCACTGAAAATCAGGGTTGTGTCGAATATAATTCCGGCACAGCAATATGCTGAGTGCAAGCACTGTTTGCTGAAGATGCGACTACAAATTCTCAATTGATTCCCTGTGTATAAATAATGTATAAAGAATGTAATTTTTTTAAATAAAATTTTACTTTCTTTACTACGCCATTGAAATAGAACAGAAGGCGAAGCAATTTAAGTTATTTAATCATGAGCTCAGTTATTGATTACAATACCAAAACAATCGTTTCTAAACTGTGTACAAGTAAAAGACACAAAGGCTCGATTCGTCCCGGTTGTCACATCCCTCACGCGACGGGGTGATGGCAGACAATGAAGAGACAATAATTTAATCAAGTCACGGACATTGATCGTTTGCTTGTTAATTTAATGGATAGGTTTAATCATTTAAACTACAGTGTGAACTCTATATACCGACACTGAAGGGACTGTGCATTTTATGACGTTATAGCGACTTGTCTTTAAATGGAGAGAAGTCTGTTATTTTTGTCTTACATCTTTTGTTGATCGTAGCAGGTGGAGGTCTATCGTCTCTGCCTACCTAACCTTAGGTTCAATTATTAGCAGGATAAATTCCATATAGTGAATATAGGACGAAGACTCTCAATAAATTAAAATCAACAATTCGAAGACTGAATTAATTGGAGTCTTAGCTTCACTGATTAATTTGTTGTTTTTGTAACTATTCAAACACGAAAATAATGAGAGGTGTATGGAGTTCCCCCACTGACGAAATTCGCCACTTTGACTATAATTCTCTGGTTTTGTGTCTGATATCAGCCATGTATCTATGACACAAGAATTGTGACTTCCTTTCTTCCTTCTTGCCTAAGAATAATCATGCAATATGTAAAGGATAGAACACATAAGTTATATTAACTTTAATTAACATAAATCCCTCATTTTTAACGGCTTTAATCGCGGTATTTTATTTTTATTTCGACGTTTCAGGCACTTTGAAAATACAAACACTGTGAAACTTGACATTTATGTACGTCTTCCGTGATCATGGCTGCTGAAAGTGGCCAAAACGTCAGAATAAAAATTAAATAAAATACCTCACCTAAAACTGTTGAAACGTAGTTTTATTACGTGTACTATTCGCGGAAACTTAACAAAATATAGTAATTAATTAATGATATTGCATAAGGTTAAATGTATAAACGTATTGCATTGCAATACAATGTTGACACTGAACATCACCTGACCTACACCAACGCGTCAATATTATGCCAATTCCATATTATTGTCAATAAATAAATGTTATAATTATTAATAATAATATTTAGGTATGGCTTTGGTGCGCATAATTATTAATTAACAGTTGTATTTGTGTCGCGTTCAATGGTTAATTATGTTTATACAGTTGTCAGACCGCGTAATCAACTGTTTTGTTTTGGATTAACTAATATTATCACCTTGTCTGCTTTGTATGAAGTATCGGTGTCGAAGGCATTTATTTAAGAAGCATTAATTGCGTAGTGGCTTCGACCCTGGCTGGAACGCATGCACCACTTGAATCAATGGTGAAAGAAAACATCGTGATGCAACCTGGACGTCGAGATAACCGACCATGACATAAGTGTAACATGCTTAACTTGGGGATATATAATGTGGTTGTATATCTGCTGATTACTATTTTAAATAAAAAAGAATTAAGGACATGCCTTAAATAATAGACCGTTGATTGAAAGTTTTAGTTGAGGTCTACTATATCTACTAATATTATAAATGCGAAAGTTTGGATGTATGTTTGTTGCTCAATCACGCCAAAACCGCTGAACAGATCTGAATGAAATTTGGTACAGCTATAGATTGTGGTCTAAAATAACACGTAGGCTACTTTTTATCCTGGCATAATGTACGGTTCCCGTGGGTGATTATCGCGAGCAAAAACTAGTTTTCTTTAAACTAGACTGATGGCGCCAACTGGTTGATTTTTATTCCTTAGTTCGTTCTTCTTCTTTCATGAGATACCTACCCAAAATGAGTGTTATACATTTGGGAAAAGTCTCATTTTCATGTTTGCTTTAAAACCGGCTGGTCAGTAATAAAAGATTCATATGATTTGCCGACACTGAATATTTGCGTTGAACCCTTCTTACCCGCCGACATGGTGTCGGCAACCCTTGTTTGTTCGCCGTCACTCGAACGCATTCAATCGCTCGTAAAACAAATTAATGGCCCGATATTGTGTCTAATGTTTTACAATGCTGCAACACCAATACTCTTTCGATACGGCCATCCAAAGTTCTCATGCGTTAGTTGTAAAACATATAAGCCAATTGCAAATTTAGATGAGTTGTTTTTTTTAATGCTGGAGCACAGTAGACAGGCTGACGGCCCAACTGTGATGGAAAGTGGTTACTGCCGCCTATGAAAATTTGCAACACTAAAGGTGCTACCGATGTGCTTTCAGACTCGTAGATGGGACTGGTTGTTATGGCTGCTCTAGTCCAGGGGTAGCAGCCATCAACATGGGCAAATACGTGGCTGTGGGTTGTTTTGTCGCCTCTTACGACAGGCCACCTCAACACAGAAATTAGTATTCTCTCTTCATTCCTTCACGCATGAAAAGTTTCCTTGGAAGATGCCAATATGGCTCTATGATTACGGATTTTTGGTGCCCGCGTTATTATATATATTCCATACATAAATTACCGCGCTTAAAAAAGTTAAAACGTATTTTTTAATATGTATACAAGTCGCGGAAACTAAAGAAAATTATGTGAACCACGCTATAGTTCGACGTAATTGAACGAAAGCCTCCTGCTGCAGAATTGGATTGAGTGTTTCAGTACATAAATATACATTCAGGAGCTATTTCCGAATGAGTCCGGTTTCACTGCAGTGCCTTTGATCGAATTATGTTGCTTTATGGCAGAGTGGCCTCCCGTCGAGAGATTTGTGATTTGTGTTCGGCTTAGTTATTGCCTTCTTAGTTTCCTCTTGTTTCCAAAAAGTAGATAAACGAAATATAGTTGTGTGAACATTGTTTGCCATTTATAATCCTTTACTACTGTTAGTAGAAAACTGTGACAAATCACAGTTGTCTGTTAGTTTATTAACTTGTATTATTGATCGCCCAGCGGTCGAAATTCGAAAATAATTAATTTAAATTATAAGTTTGGACATTATTAAGGTACCTGTTGTCAAAGACTATACTTCTATAGTCATAAATTTCGCCAAGACTACACTGTTAATTTGCCTTTTAACTGTAAACAAAAGAGTATATATGCGTATGTGTGTCAAATACATGGTGCCGGAACAAAGTCCGACACAGCACTGATTTCTCAGTACCCACCTCCTAAAATATAACAGAAAACAGTGACAGCTGAAACAGCTGTTTAGATTTTGGTCGTTTTCCTGTCATTGTAGCGTTACTGAAAACAATACACGCGGTGCCAAACATATAGTTCTCCTGTAGTAGATAAACTGAATTTTCCTTTGAGTTCAAACTTTGCCGACCTGCAGCCACTCCACTGTTGATGTCATGTCGAGATGTTTGCACGCCCGCGAACGGGCAGCGATCTCTTGTCGGTTTGTTCCTTTCGATTTATTTTGGTCTTTGGTCAGGGCAGCGACGAGAGATTCGTTAAACTTTATCTGATTGTAGATTTAAATTGTAGATTTTTCTGCATTTAAGTAAGTACCAATAGACACGGTAATATTAGAATGGCATAATAGTTATATTTGACAGTGACTATCGGATCAACATTAGATAATCAATTAGGAAAGTGACCACTATAACAAAATCTACGGACGCAATGCGAGAGCCGGGACAAGGCAAAGGGACGTGGAAGTAGAAGCAAGGGAAGAGTGACTTACCTCGCCACCAGTCCACCACCACTACAATCGTCCTCTGGGGGTTCTTTAAATTATTATAATGCTTTATTTCAATAGTGTGTTCCAACAATCATTTCACCATATGCGGTGACAGCACTGACTCTGAGTTGAATGCTTGTTTTGTTATATCGAAATTTTTCTAAAAAAATTAACTCGCAATTTCACACTAATCCGAACATTATTAAATTAAATAACTGTTATTGTACATAGTTCACAATTTTAATTAAAAATACAATATAAACAAAAGTAAATTACAAATATAATAAAAACTAGAACTAAATAAAAAAGGGAAAAATTGTTAAAGATAAAATATTCATTAATATAATATACTAGCTGTCAGACGTCTGCCGGTAAAAATAGGGTTGTCGCAGAGGTTAATAATTAGGTTGTATGTATTTTGTACGTTGTATCATAAAAAAAAAAAAAAATTATCTAAAAAAAAAAAAAAAAATAAAAAAAAAAAAATAGATTGCGATCTCATAGATACGGAAACAAAAAAATTCATCAAAATCGTCAAGCCGTTCGAGAGTATGCAACGAAAACTGTGACACGAGAATTATATATTAGATTATAGGTGTAGTTAAACTATATGACCTTATTGTTAAACGTAAATTGCTGTGAAATACAAACACCGAAGAACAGACGCCCCTGCGGATGAGCGTGATCTAAGTATAAAGACTCCATTTTTGCCAAAATGACAGTAAAACTCTAAAGCTAACCTGTATCATGTTTTAAATAAATAAACCAAAGCACACGGTGTCAATGGACAGGACTTGAATAAATAGCAAAGTGGAGAAGGGCTCTAATCCTGGTAGTTCGGTCGGACCCTTGCGATCCTCGACAAACCCTTTGCCATCAACAAATTGGAGCACCTTTTTGTGTGTAAATTTTGAAAACGGACCCTACGTGAGCCGCGTAATAGTGGGCCCAAATAAGGAACACGTCTCAAGAGCCATTTCCGAATTCTGCACATACCAAACTTGACATCATGTAACGAATACAGTGTCAACTCTATATAACGACAGTGAAGGCACTGTGCATTTATATATTGTACATTTATGGCGTTATAGAGAGAGGAAAGAAGTCTGTCATTTTTATCGGACGTCTTTTACTGCGCCAGTAATTTTATTGTATTTTTTACTTATTTTATTCATAACTTGCGATATTAAGGCATCTTGATGATAAAGTAAGTACTTAGAAATTGTGGTGATTCGGAATTTCTTAGAAATTTCGCTATCCATGCTGGCGACAGTCGAGTTTATTACAGGCTAGAATGATAAGCGATAAAAGAACGTACACAGGTATGCAGTTTGTATAATAATTAATTAAAATTTTATTTTAACGAAATACTCTTCGGTTGTGATATCTAGTATGTATTTATTATTTAGTATGTAATTGAAAATACTGGCATAATGGTAAGAAAAATTAAGGAATTTCTTAGAAATAAAAATGTTAATTTTAGAAATAATATCCACTGCCTAATTAGTGTAAGTAATCAAGAATGTCTCAACGACCACAACGATCGCTAAATAAACATGTTCTCCTTAAGATAACAACTTACAAAATATGTAATGAAACATAATCGAGTTAACTGAGGCTCCTAAATCAACACGAGGTGTGGTCGAGTGCACGGGCACTTGGCCAATTACAGTAATATATATAAATAAATATGACTAGCGTCTGTTTGTACAGCCGCTGGACGAATCAGCTGTTCAGGCGTTGGAGTGTAGATTACTCAAACACTATGATTTGTTCGAATAAATTATAGTTTGTCACCAGCATTATTAGGAAGTAGCCCACGAGCATCGGCTTCATCATCACTTGATAGTCGAGGCTTATAGGCAATACGGACATAACGAGAAGGCTCAAAAGGACAAAACCATTAGAAGTGGTGGTATAAACGAAACAAAAGTGCAGTGTAATGTGCTATCTATTAATAAAGAACACATGAACAAAGTGTCGTCGCCTTAATTGAGACAATAAGACAAGTGTTAATGGATACTTTCTTAGTATGAATAATATTAGTTATTTAGGCTATATTTAAATTACTAATTAATGTCTTTAGATTGGATGGTAATATTCATGAGGTATTTCTTCTTAAATACTTCATTTATTTTAAAAAAACCTGTGCGTCTCGGGACGCCCGACAGAAATAATGTCTTAAAGTAATCTAAGTTGAACTAAGTATTTAATATTGAAATTGTTAACCGTGGGAAAAGCTTAGGTTATTACTTAAATTTTATGTACTTATATTAATATGATAATGTAAGGAAAGGTTATTTATTAATAAACTCATATAAATATTGATTATAAAATATATTTTATTCTTAGTTACAATTCTTGAATATGTAGGTAATTAGAAGAAATATGTATGGCTAGCGCTGTGGGTTAAAGTGAGAGAGGAGAAGCGTGCCTACCGCTGCCGTATGCGCCAGAGAAAGGGAAGCCGTAGAGACTGACGCCGTAACGCGTTACGTAACGAAGCGGTTTACCCTCCCATAAGAAGTTATCACTTTAAAAATCCTGTTTTAGCACTAATTACCTAATAGCATGCCTTCTTTTACTTGTACAAAATTTCTTTTTTTTCGTTTATAGTATTCAAACACACTAGTAAGTGCTCAATAAGTCTACCAATCTTAATGAGGGTCACTGTTAAAAACCAAACACAGAGAATAGTTCCACACGTCAGTCTTTTCAATTGTTAGAACACATTATAATATATTGGATAGCTTATTATATAACCGTTTAGTGAAAAGCAAATATGTTCAATAGAGACGTAGTGTCCCATTGAACTCCCATCACAGTCATCACCACAAAGGAACGTATAATCATCTTATTATTTTAATATTGTTGCAACAGATGACCTGGTATTATTTGGTTTACACTAATGAGTGTGTAGGCACCTTTGCTGCCAACTTAATTCTGCTTCCTCTTCACTCAACACATTCGATAATGAACCTTATCATGTTTAATTTACAAGTCTGTGTATATTATATAAGAGCATTGTTATATTTGTCTGTGTGTTTTATCAGAGACCCATTCTTCCGTGAAATGGGATTGTAAACTCGACCCTAAGGCATCTGCGATTAAAACGATTGTTAGAAGTGGTTTCAAGGCACAAAGAAATGACACGGGTTGCATCTCGGCGCTGTCATCTGCTGTTTTCAAAGAAAATATGCAGTCGTGTAATTATGATTAGTGGAATATATTGTCGGCGTTCGCGGAATGCGGACGTGTGTGGCCGACGGGCGAGGCCGAAGGCGCGGACGAGTGTTTACTTATTAGGTGTTCATTGATTGGACGATTACACTTATTTGTGTTTTCACACGTCGCTCGTTGTGCTAATAGGTGACGCCTGGCGCCATCTAGCTCGAGTTTTATTAAGTATTATTTTATGACGTCAATCATGTTGTGTTCTGTTGGTATTGGTCATCAATTACGGTTGTAGTGCGCTGGATCGGCTGGGCGTAACTTTGTTCTAAGTCTCAGCCTTTACTTCACAAACCAAAGCGCAGGGTCATCAGGGAGGAGGGAGTTTTTAGTGGGTATTGGGGTTGCTTGCGTATGCAGCTTCTCTGAGTCTTCCACACTCACCGTCAAGACCATACTATTGCTGCAGTGATAACTCCCCCGACCGACGTGTGTCGTTCCCTAGCAACGACCCAGTCTGTGCGTAAATCGGCAGCATTTTCCATCGCCTCAAAAAAAATGGTCGGCAATTACGGGTTCCTTATAATTGAACAAGACTGCCGATTTTATTAGGTCTAAATTTATTTTTATCGAAATACTTCCACTCTACTCTACTCTATTCTCTCTACCAATGTTCAGTATTTTATTATTGATTTTTGATTAATTTTTCATGTTCATATTTATCATCGTGTGTCTGTCATTTTTTTTGACATTTAGGTTGGTTACCAACCATGGTTTTATATGCAACAGTAGGTAGATCAGACAAGCAGATGGCACACCTGATAGAAATTGTTTACCATCGTCTATGGAAAATTGTAACATCAAGTTGCTGCTCACCTCAAAGGGGTCTGGGACTTGTCCACCGATGCTAGAATACAACTTAAGGTATTATGACGGCTTCTCTCGACCAGGGAAAGGTGGCCAGCCAGATGGACAAATACCTAAGCACCTGACTGTGGGTTGTTTTATAATAATATTAGGTAATTCGTTTTTGAGATATGGGCAGTATTGTCCATAAAACCTTTTTCTCTTGATTCAGTAGCCAAATTATGAAAACGATATATTTTGGTACCTCTACGAAACCCTTCATAGATATTTACTTATCTATTTACATAGATAACACTTTATTGCTCACCAAATATACAATATAAAAAAAATGTTCAATTACAATATTGACATGGTAGAAACAATAGGCAGCCTTATCGCTAAAAGCCATCTCATCCAGGCAACCCAACTTAAGGAATGGTTTTACCTAATCTCGCGATGTAGGTGGTACAGATTATTAGTTAGAGCTTAAAGAAATATACTTAAAGTACATATTTTATAAATTAAATAAACATACTTCATACTTTCTGGACTTCCACGTACTTGCCCTATAGGTAAGTAGGAGTTGTAATGTTTTATTAAGTAACAAACGAATTAAATTGTCAAGTTATTACTGCATCCTGTTCAACCGCCATTGGGCTATTAGCATGTCCAATCTGCATGAAAATTCATTTCACACAAGTCCCATTGTTGCTGGAATACACCTTTGTCCTGTTGCGATGACGTCATCAATGGTGTTTTGATTTGTCATTTTTATACTTTCTCATGAACAAAGATTAAGAATAATTTTGATTAAACTTTTTATGTGTGTGTTTCGGTGGGGCCCCGGATGGTTTAGATTTACAACTGGAACCGGTAGGTGGCACTAGAATCGGGGCCTAGATTTTTATTTTTTCAGGGCAGGACAACTTCTGCTGACACAGCTAGTTTATTATAAAAGGGGTTCTTTATGGACACAACATAAGCTAATTGCGTGTTTTATGTCACAGTAAATATAGTAATGTAAACAAAATTAATAGAAGAAGTAGCATCTACTGATGAGCACACAAGTATTAAAATTAGATAAACGTTGAGACAAGTCCAGAAACAAGGATAGCGGGAATGCTGGAGGCAAACACGATGTCACAGGCACCACTTGTGCCAACATGATCAAGCTCATTGTGGACTCCTAGTTAGCCCTACTTCGTTGTTTGATCACTACATGTGTTTTGGGTGAATCATTGTCAGCATTTTGCCTCCACCATAACGTGTTTTGAAATCTATATTTATTGAGCACTTTCTGTAAAATGAATTATTTAGTATTGTCATTATGGCAAAATAGCTACAGGGCTCTAAAACTAAAAATGAAACCGACTTCAAAAGCAACTAAAAAGTAAGAATTAAAATTGTCTACATCTTGATGTGGGTGCCAAGTTAAACATAAAAATTACCGTAAATATTGTAAGGTAGCTATTAAGATAGCTTCTCGAATTTGGAAACGATAGCTATATGAAACAGAAGCGTATTTAGAAAACGTAGTTGAGCACAGCTCGAAGCTAAATTATTTGTACTTATGAATGACAAATAAGTGCTGTCTGTTGGCAACTCGGCAACAAATCCGGATGACCATATGATTAACTCAAACTATTAAGGAAACGGTAGAAATTGCACCTCGAGAGATATTAAATTACCACCATTACATGTAGAAGGTATGGTATACACCTTTGCTGTATGCGGATGATGTCGTGCTTTTAGCCGAATCGCCATCAGAACTGCAAACACTAGTCGCAATGATGAAGATGACTGTCAGGCGAGAGGCTACATTGAATACGAAGAAAACAAAAGTTATGGTGAAAGAGAAAAACCAGAACGAATGCAAGTATAATGGTCGATGATGTTATGCTGGAACAAGTGAATGAGTTTGTATATCTTGGATGTGCTTTAGCAGGGATGGAAGGTACACCGCTGACATAGAAAGAAGAGTCAATTTGGGAATAGTGAGAATGGAGCGTTAGGTAAACTCTAGCGCTAAAACCTCAGCCAGAAGCCCAGCTTACCATACACAACGCGGTTCTGGTACCTACGCTCACGTATGGAAGCGAGAGTTGGGTATGGAATAGAGAGCATGAAAGTAGAGTAAACGCGGTCGAGATGCGAGCACTGCGCAAAATCTGCGGAGTGACGCTCGCGGACCGCGTTCGTAATACCGAAGTAAGAAAGAGAGTTGGTCTGAAAGAAAGTGTCGGGGTGAAGGTAAGGAAAGGAATGCTCCGGTGGTTCGGGCATGTGGAAAGAATGTATGATGAAAGAATGACTAAACAGATATACAATGCAAAAGTGGATGGATGCAGAAGTCGCGGAAGGCCACGACACACCTTCCATGATCAAATTGATCATGTGTTAGCAGAAGGTGATGTTAGGAGCCTTAAGAACAAACGAGCGTGCATGACAAGAGCTATGAATGTCAAAGAAGCAAGTGAGGTGTGTAAGAACAAGCCTGTATGGCACTCTGTTGTTCGTGCCTACCCCTCAAAGACCTGGCGTGAAGTTATGTATGTATGTATGTATGTACATGTAGAAGGAAAAATTGTATGTGACAAAGTCAAATTTGTTGGTGTTGCCAACATTGTCAAATTTCACTAACAAATGTGTCGTCATCATGGTAATGCAAACGAAATTTCTCTAGCATATACTATACAAACATAAGTTGACGCCAGGTCCCTGGCGGGGTAGGCACGGACAACAGAGTGGCATACAGGTTTATTCTTACACACCTCACTTGCTTCTTTGACATTCATAGCTCTTGTCATGCACGCTCGTCTGTTCTTAAGGCTCCTGACATCACCTTCTGCTAATACATGATCAATTTGATGTAGAAGGTGTGTCATGGCCTTCCGCGACTTCTGCATCCATCCACTTTTGCATTGTATATCTGTTTAGTCATTCTTTCATCATACATTCATTCCACATGCCCGAACCAAGCATATACTAGTCAGTGAATAAATGTAAATCAGTCAGTTTTGGTACTTGCCGGCCGCTGCCGCGGTGCCGCCCGTGCATTTTGATTTTCACTAAGTTATTTAAGATATACGATTGGTGTAAAGGCTTGACGAAAATTGTTTAGTACAATAATTACACCCGTGATCTGGTTTCACAATGCTGCCTGCATTTTCGTTGGAATCACAACTCGGATCATCGATGTTTTCTAGATACGGCGAATCTCATAACTCAATTTAGGTAGTGCTGTTCATCGTTATGGATTTCCATTGTACGCCTTCGAATGGATAACGCTCGCGTCCCAATCACAAAGGGCGTGGGTTCGATCCTGGTCGAAACGCATGCTCTTCTTAGGCATTTTTCTGGCTTAATGTGCCTATTGTTTCAATTAGCACGTGCTAACAACGGTGAAGTAAAACGTCGTGGTGAAACCTACACATCGAGATAATGTGTCAAATCTGCCAAGCCGCCTTGAACTAGTGTGGTGGGTATCCTGTCCGTTCCCCCTGAAATGGAAGGCTCGAGCCCAACAGTGGGACATTTATGGGTTGCCATGTAAAAGTCATTGTGCTGCCATCTAGTTATAGATACTTAACATAATAGGTACCTAAGGATAATTATCATATTCATCAGCATAAAAATGATATTAGACTCTATAATACAGCATATATAAATGCAAATTAAGATTCCTTCCGTACGTTATAAACGATTCGGGCCACTCGGCATATTCTGTAATCTTATTTTAAAAGCAGTTTACGTGAGACCGCAATCCGCCAATCGGCTTACTCGCGTCAAAGGGACCGGCCCCTTAAACCATCCATGTCTCTAATATGTTTTTTAATTACTTGAGCGAGTCGGCGGACGAGTGCGTTGTTGGCCGACGTGGTGTTGCCAGGTTTAAAACTGCTTTTCCTACGTTTATCTTACAAAAGCGTTTAAAATCAGTTTTTAGAGATTGTTCGCATTAAGAGAGAAATACATCACTTAAAAATTCTTGTTTGTGTGCGACGCATGACTGGAGTTTACTCCTTTAACTTTAAAAAACATATACAGTAGTGAAATAAGTGACAGCGGCTGAATAAGGGCGGTTACAAGAAAAATATACAGACAAATAACTATTTATCCAGTAGAAAATACACATATAAAAACATATTCACAAATGTGATAATTAAAAATTAAAAATATATAAGTGATGTCGGAGCGGCTATCAAAAATATAATAGTAGTTTTGCTAAAGCTCTCTTGGTAAGCAAGCTAGTATAAGAAAGGGGAGCATTACCAACCATATTACCACTTAATACAGCGTTGAATTAAAAAAACCTAACGCTTTTAGGTTAAGACTTGTATTATTTCACTTCTCATAAAATTTTCATACCCCATGCTTTATGTGAAAATTGATTCTTAGGAAGGAAACTCCAACACCAACTTACATAATAAAAAGATTGTAGAAAGAACATTCGGCTTCACGTCAAGTTAAATTAAAATAAAAAGCAAGCTTCGTCAAACACTATTTTACTCTTAGATTTAGTTTACTCGTTCGTTCATTATTTCACGTTTGCACAAGCTAATAAATGCTCGGCCTTGAATCGAGTAATTTCACTCTACAACCTGGCAACAAGACAGAACATGGCAACCCGAGGACGGGTCGGTGCACCGGAAACGCTACACGTAATACCCGATTATGATAACTGAGGATTTGGTTTATGCGAATTGATTTCAATAGTTCAGTCCGTGTTCCCATTTAATATTGGAGTTAATACAGATTAATTTAATAGGATATTTCGATGATGCGGCCGAGGTGGGTGTGCCATGCTGTTGGGACTCGCTTTAATACGATCCAATTGCTTTATTTATATTAAAACTCATGATATGAACTTTTTTATATGGGAGCAAACAGTTAAGTCAGTTAATTCAACAGTTAATTCTTCCTTTACCTTGTTTGTACATTCTGGAAATTTGTATTTTTGTAAAAAAACACTTTTATTTATTTAAATCAAAATATGAGGTGGAAGTAGTAGAACCAGACATAAAGAAAAACTATGTTTCCATCGATTAGATTATCATTGTTTAAGAAAAACGCATATTGTATGGCAATAACAATATTTAATAAATTACCACCAATATTAGCGGGCTACCATTGAACCGGTTCAAACCCTATATGACAACTTTTTTACTTAATAGATTATACTATAGCGTAGACGAATATATTAATGACAATACAATAAAATAAGATAATAATATTGACATTTTTAAATTTTGTTTTTAAAATATTTAACAATTCATTTTTTTTTGACATGTATATTAAATTAAATTAATTTGTAAACATTAGTTTAGGGTTATGCGAGTATATTTGCACGTCATGTAAATGACAAAACATACTGGAAACTTTATATTATGTAACACCTATTCATGTACCTATGTTTTTGCAAATAAAGACTGATTGATTGATTGATTGATTGATTAAATTAAGTAAGATATTTTTGGAACGAAGCACTTTTTGCTATAGTTGAAAGCCGTGCGTGTTCTAACCTATATCGGAGGGAAGCTATAATTATTGGATGTATTGTTGACTGGATGTATAACGCACAATATCATATTAGATTTGTTAAATGTTTCTATAACTTAAAGATCGTTCTAACCTAATAAAAGTTATGAATATTGTAATTTAATAAACGACCAATCAGAGCAGAGCATATGGCGGAGCGGGGTCAGACGCCCTCTATACTTTGGTAGTATCTACTTCGGTAGACTGAGGAGTTTTTGTGACACATTTTGTTGATGGCAATAGGTCGAGTTGGACCATGGAGTATTTTAAAGAAAGTGTTAAGTTAAGAAGTATGAGCGGGTGCCCTGAACCCGCTGCTCGGTCTAAACTATGTTAAAATGTCTTTTAAATCTAATTTAAAAGTGTATAAACCGTTGGCCTTGTGTTTTATGCTCGCATTTTATCCTGATGACGCCCACTAAACCTGCAATAACTAAAGGAGATGTCGTGAGAACGAGGCCGTTCTGCGACATACATACATATATATCTGTATGTGTGTGTGTGTGTGTGTGTGTGTGTGTGTGTGTGTAACTTCATTCCATCCGGGTGTCCCTTGACACCTTTCAAGTTTTTATTATCTCCTTATACTAAAATTATAAAGAGCGATTGTGTTTATTTGCATTTAATAGGCTCCGAAACTACTGAACCGATTAAAAATTATTTCACTGTTGGCAAGCTACAGCTATCAGCTTGGTAACAGTGAACAAACAAACAATCAAATCGTTCCTTAGTATAGAAGTACAGATAATGTATTAATTTCTAGCGAACTTTTTGTTTGTACTCGGAACAGGCAAAAATCATGTCATCTCTGAACGATGTCTTTAAACCACTTATTCTATGTATCTTGGTTTTGTACAATTAATAATTTTATTTGATGTAAGTACGTTAATAAAAATTAGTTATACGTCGTACGAGCTATGTATCGACCAGATCTGGTTTCGATGAAAACAGACATGACCGATGATTAGACGTCAATGTGTCGCCCGTCAGTGGCGTAATTGTCGATGTCGGTGTAACAGCAATTAGATGTCGGCGTAATTGGTCGGCGAACGCGTGTGTCGGCGGACGCGACGCCGATTGCCCGAAATCGCTTATTCACCGCCGCTAGTTGCCTACTTAGCGCGACTGGACGCCGGCACAATAGGTGAGAGAATGGCGGGTGTATAACCTACATATTGTAGGTATCTTAATACTTTTATGTCAAATCCAAACCTTTTTATTTTAAATTCTAACCTTCTACTTCTTCTTCAGCCAATCTCAGTCCACTGCTGGACGTAGGCTTTTTCAAGTACGCGCCACATAACCCGGTCTCCCATCTTCCTCATCCAGTCCCTGCCGGCGATTTTACGCAGGTCGTCAGTCCACCGGACTGGAGGGCGTCCTACGCTACGTTCGCCGAAATGTGGTCTCCACTCCAGGACTCTTTTGCTACATAGGCCGTCGGTCCTGTGACAAACGTGACCGGCCCACTGCCACTTCAACTTGCTAATTTTGCGAGCTATATCAGCTACCTTCGTTCCTTACGGATGTCCTCATTTCTGATTTTATCCCTAAGAAAAACACCTAACATAGGTCGCTCCATAGCCCGCTGAGCGACTTTGAATTTGTGGACCGGTCTCGCTGTCAGTGTCCACGTCTCGGTATCGTATAACATGATGGGTAGGACGCACTGCTCGACACTTTCGTCTTATCCTGCCATATGTACTAAATACCCGCTAATTGCTTATAACTCAGACCGAGCTACAGCGCACAGAGCACACAATTTGCTGGCGACAGCCTCTTGTTTATTTTACAGGCCGGCCGTCGGAAGTCTCATTTTCTCTACACCAGTTATATTTTCATAGCATTATTAATATTAAACAACTGTTGGGCGCATGACTTGCCCTTTTATGTCCCTGTTCCACAGAAGAACGTTAATGACTCGTGGTTTCCGTTTCCATGTTTGACACGTTGATTATTCCAATTTCAAATACGAATTTCAATTTATTAATAATATTGAGGGTAATGTAGCGGGTATTTCAGTTTGCTAACGGCCTGTTAAAATAACCGTTTATTTCATGGCATGGCATTTCTCATGGAAATCTTTAATAATGACATAGGTTTAACTTTTAGATTATACTATATCGTAGACGAATATATTATATATTGATATTTAATACAATAAAATAAGCTAATGACATTGAAATTTTCAAATTTAAATACTTTAGCATGTTTTTAATAATTTAAACGATTTTTTAGATTTATTTGACATGTATATTTACTGAAATTAATTTGGAAACATTAGTGTAGGGTGATAGTATCAAGACATTTAGTGAATGTAAGTATTTGCAGGTCATGTAAATGACAAATCATACTGGAAACTTTATAGTATGTGATACCTATTCATGTACCTATATTTTTGCAAATAAAGATTGATTGATTGGTTGATAAGTTCTGACAGAAATAAATTAGATAGATAATATTTTTTTCTGTTTGTATAGTACTATATAATATACATGAAAACTAACTAATATTAAAAATTATTAATTAATATCTATAATATTATGAAATTCTAAATACGTCGTGTCTGTACATTGCTGCTATTAAATAAAATAAAAAACATCTGGAATAGACTATATATATTTATATAATATAAAAGACGAAGAACACGACGCAGTTTTTTTAGATTTTTTATCTGTTTGTTCGGGATTCATGTAAAAACTACTGGGCCGATTTCAATACGGTTTTCGCTGATCGACAGATAAGTCTAAGACTGTCTGCGCTATTTTTACTCTGGGAATCGCGCGGTAAATTTTCTGGGAATTATTTAAAATTGCCAGAAGCCAGGTTTAAAAAAAGAAATCATGCATAAAAACTAGCTTATTCCGACACATGTTCCACTAAAACGATAGCTTAGATGCTTTTTTCAATGCTACGGCACTTCGTGTCCCGGGAATCCTGCGGGAATATCAAGCGACGGGGCGCGAGTCCATGAGAATAACACGCGTTATCCCCAGCCACGTGACGGAAAGAGGGCCAGACGTTGTTGACGGTTGTGTCTATATTTCAAGATTCCAGGACAAAGGTAGACAAAGTCGTAGGCGGTTGCTATATAACAATTGTCACTTATAAATAATATGGAATATTTTTATAGTTACTTAGTTTACGAATAATTTGAATCTGGCTAAGTTCTTACAAGTAGTCATGCAGAAACGGAGAAAGATTACAATTTTCTTCGGCCAGGCGGCCTGTGGTAAGAGGCGAAAACAGAACCCACAGCCAGGTGGTAGGGTATGTGCCCAGGATGACTACCACCCCTGGAGTATGCCGCCATAACGACTTTCAGTTGTGTACCGGCATTAGTGGCCAGGTTCCAGTCTCCCTTAAGATAGCAGCAGCGCATTTGTAGCACCTTTGATGTTGCAAATGTCCATGGGCGATGGTAACCGCTTTCTATCAAGTGGGCTGTCTGCCTGTCTGCTCAAATAAAAAAAAATATGTGACGTTCCACTTTCAGATTCTCTGAATATCTCCTTGATGACGAAAATAAAAATGTGTTAGGCTGAAATTGAATAAGCAATCGCGCCTAACAGCGTTATTGATTTAACCCCAGAGTTGAAAACTTCGTACAAGATTAAAGGAGGACAAAGGAAGGGGAGGGAAGCTGGAAATAAAATTCAGTTATCAAATATGAGATGGTATTGATTTTGATATTCGAGGGTGGCCCAAGAGTGTACTACTGTAAACGTCTAACACCATTCATTCCATGTCTTACACTAATTGTGTCAGATTCTTATATATGAAATGAAAATAATTTTATTAGCATGTAAGTAAGTAGTACAGGGTAGATACATATAACATGACTAAAATACAGAGAGAGAACAGTACAAATGGCGTCCCAAAGGAAACTCAGTTTCTCGCGCTAGCTCTTCTTAGAACCTGTGTGGCGGGTCAAGGATTCGCTTCGGTCATTTAATTCTTATCATTATCATTAATGGATGATAATACAATAGTGCAATGTCTTTGTGTGTATATACATATATATATGCAATATATACATGTAAGTTTAAGAAATCAGTAAAGCAAATTTTATTTGAGAAAGCTTATTATACGACTAAATAATTTCTAGACGACCGCACCGATATGAATAATGCGTTCGCTACCAAGAACTTTCAGTAATTATTTATAAAAAATACTTTGGTAAACCTTCTGTTAGTATTAACTACATTTAAAAAGGTGAATGTACATCCCTATTAATATTATGAATGCGAAAGTAACCCTGTCTGTCTGTTCCGTTTTCACGGAAAAACTGCTGGACCGATTTAGCTGTAAACTATAAGAATGGACATGGAATACTTTTTATCCCGAGAAATGGGGAACAGAGGTAGAAGCGCGGGTTAAACTCTAATATATAATCATTATGAAAATATGTTTCTGGCGAGCTCGTTGCGCCGCTTCTTCTTTAACAGTCACTAAAATTACTTTGGAAGCGGTGGTAAACTCATGACTTTCTATGGGTAAGTAATCTGTAAGATTGCATTTTGAAATAGATACATTCATTTTCATTTGTAAGTAAATATATGTAGGTATGTCTAATGTCACTTGTATAAAATATTTTTTGGAGTTGAACAAAGAGTTATTTTAAAATTCGTATTAGTTTGATTTTTGAAATTGTACATTAACAGCTTTAAATATTGTTTCTATTTTCATATGAGATGTATAATTATAAAATCACATACAAAAAACAGTGTATATGTTATAATCAAAGGTCGATAGGTATGTAGTCTCTTCCCGGAATGGTTTATCCTAGGTTCGACCAAGGCCTTTTGACAAAACCCGAAATAAATTCTAATTAAACCTTTGGCTAAACAATTTTTAGTCCTCAAACAGATTTCCCCTGGCTAAAAAATGAGAACGAGATATGGGATCGGAACATTCCCTTATCGCACGAAACACAATTATTTCACGGCTAATCGTTTCACGCCGATATTCTGTGAGAGCGTGGTACACACCGATCGATCCGACCCTAACAGCTGAAATCAAGGCATTGATTCCAGCATGAATCCATCGCGTAAAAAGATTGAAGGTAGTAAAAACAAAAGATATACCTATGTCAAAGTCATACCGATTTTATGACCCCCAGAGATTAAAAAAAAAACACTTCATTCAGCACAGATTATCAAAGCAATTAGTGGCAAATGGTATTCTGTGTCAATGTCAACGCTAACCGCGCATTAACTTATTGACTAATCAAAACGTGTCCGAGGCACCCCCAAATTAAATAATAACCTGTTAGGCGAACACGAGTAGTGCTGCCAATGTACTATCGACATCATGAACAAATTGATTTCCAGCGTTGTTATCGATACTCGAATCGATTTATAAATGATGAAAAGCGAATATTCAGTTTAAAGACATTGTTTTCGCTTCTCAAATCAAACCTTATGAATGAAATGAAATGAATGTTGTTACAATTTTGCACCTTAGTGTAAAAGTTTAATACAATTATATATTTGATGAGTGACAACTATATTAATAATAATTGATTGTCGAATATATTGAATTATGAGTGCATGTTGGTAATAAATAACTAATCATTATCATTAGACTATGTACCAGAGCACTTGTAACGTTCACCCCGCCCTCAAAGAGCCAAGGAATGACAAACTCAAGCCGAAGCATAGAGTGAGAAATAAAAGAAGTTATAAAGTGAAAATTAATAACATTTATTAAGTAAATAAACTTATTTTGGCCATAAATCGTGATCATCTAGTAATAAGAACCCTCGTCATAATACCGTTAACCCTATGTTCACAAGGTAGGTTATATAGGAGTGTTGATCAAGGAACAGGAAGACTCAAGGATCGGTGTATAATATATATCTATATAAATAATAATTTTGTAGTATAAGTTGTAAGTGTAAAATGCCATGCGTTTTATGAATAATGATAAATGTATCGACTCATGACATAAGCTCATCACCTGAGTACGCCGTGCCTTTATTAGCCAAAAGGAATTTTAATGCACATCTCATAACAAATTATATAATTTTGTGTAGGCACCCCTCCTAACCACCTCTCTGATATTATGCCACCGCATTCTTTAGCTATCAGTAAAAGAGCTCACATCAGAATAAAAGAAGAACCTCCAATCTTTTAATTAGAACTTATTGAATTGATCATAAACATTATCTAAAACTAGCGTCGGTTCACAACGTACTATCACTGGCGAGAAGAGCCGACAAGAAACTCTCCAGTAGTACGCCTAACAATTTAGAAAACCCCTTTGGAGTGCCTTATGTGTAAAATGAGTTGGAAAAGCCATAAGACTTGAGTGAACGTATCATACCAGAGCCACTCGTCCAAAATATCAAATAAATTTGTAAATATGAGGAATAATACCTCAGCGACCTCCCCTGATGCAAGATAAGAATATCACAGTAAATTAAAGATAAAGTTTAAATGAAGTTTAAATAGTGATACTCTCTACATCTCATAAAATTCCCATTAAGTTATTAGTGTAAGAGTTTCAGGATGTTCCTCCGTGAATATGAAGTAAAGATAAAGATAAAATTGGGTGGAGGACACCTTCACTCATATTATTTGTTTCCCTATGTCAAAGACAGATTTCAGTGTAAGAGTTTCAGGGAAAATTCTCCGTAAAGTAAAAGTGAAATTAAATTGGTATTGAACTGGAGTATTCCCTTACGCTCGTATTGCTTGTTATCTATTTGTTAAAGACAAGATTCAGATTCCACCGTGAAATTTAAAATGAAAGTTAAAGTTAAAGTAAAGTGGCGGAACCCTACATCCGATTAAAGACCCTAAAACCCAAGAGATGAGAGCATAGCACCGTAAAGTAAAGTTTAAATTGAAATAGACATGAAATGGTGGTACTCTACATCAAGGGTGTCAACATCGGTAACACTGCTCATATATAATTTATCAATAATTATTCTTTCCAATCCAGTCAGGCTTGCCAGGCCTACCTACTTCTAAGACTCTTGTGAAATCACATATTGTGAAAAGATGTAAATTTTGATACGAATGATCCGCTTGCAATTGGCCAGTAGCTGGCCTCCGGGGCCCTCAACTTCGCCTCCAAGCTGATCCGCGATTTAACAGTCTCCAATCCCTCAGTTACTCATTCAGTTAAACTCAATATGTGAAATCAACCTAGTCTCATGAAGGCACATATTATAACCAAAACAAACTAGGTTGCCTAAAAACGGCACGCGAGAAAACCTGGATAATTGACGAAACTATCCTAGGTAGATTAGATTGTCCCAATAAACAAATGGTTTGCGACGTCATTTGTCCAAGGTTACAGGGTCCATTAATCCCGGCTCTAACCTGAATCTTCATGAAAATATTCAATATGTGCTTTCACATCTAACTAGTTGTTGTTTCATTACAATTATACTACTGTTTAGCATATATCCAGTGTCAACAGAGTTACTTGCATGTAGATATATAATTTAAAGAAATAAAATATTCATGAACAATAAATTTAAAATAAGTAACTGCATTGCACAACAGAGTACCATTCCGGCTTATTCTTACACACCTCAGTTGCTTCTTTGACATTCATAGCTCTTGTCATGCAATTGCAGACTTGTCCAAATAAATATATATTCTAAACGGTAATCCACGTTAACAAAATGAAAGTTAAAATAAAACTCTATTGCACGAGACCATGCCGAATGCCGAAGGCAAACCTTCTTAAATAAGAAAGTATTTAAATCATTAAAATCAGTAAAACCCAAAAAATAAACGTTAAATTTCTTAAAGTCTGTCAAGCTTTCCCAAACAAGTCGCATGATTGTTGTAGAGTGTGGTGTAATTATGTAGTGTTATAAAATATACTTAAATATATACACATATAGGAATAGACTAAATAATAGATAATAAATCAAGACCATGATCTCACAGACCTAGGTCAATAATAACCCTGCCTATGTTCAAAACAATCAAGACTCAATACGACGTCTGACTTTAAGCTCACTGCGACAAGAGCAGATAGACATTAACAATCAACACCCCTATTAAGTAAGTGACCGCAGCCAGGTACAACAACATGTATGCAACAACAAGACAAGAACTCCTAGAAGTAAATCCCCATTGACATATAATTAATCTCTCTTAACAAATTAATAAATAATTATATTGCCTAAAAGAATCATTAGAACCCCTTAGTAGCTTCCGACTATGAAGTAGTAATATTATTTAATTCAGTTTCTAAAACCAAAGTTATATTTCAGAACCCCTTAAATTAAATTCAATAAATTAGTATTTTTATCCGCAAGAGACTATGTGTCATACTCCCTAAGTAATATATTAACACACTCAGGCTTTACAATTAACTCTTATTAATTTAGTTAACTATAAAATTAAAACAATGTATAAACAATTCTTATCTGTTAATAACGCACAAGTCAATCAAGACATACATCAAATTAATTTAATTTTGTATAGCTCATTCTCCATATAATATACAAATTAAGGACAGTAATTAGTTAAACTAGTTCTAGTTAAAACAAGAAGGTCAGTAATAGATAGTAAGCAAGTCTGTCTTTCATTACATATGAACATATAGGCCTCCTCAGTAAATACTTATGTATGTTAGCATATATGTCCATATAAATCAAAGGAACATTCCTATTAAATTAAAAGTCTGTATAGGTGGATCCACGGGTCCCAATATGTCTAAAGACTAACACCAAAGTATACCATAATCAATGCTAACTAATTAATATATGCTGCTGTAACTAACTACACATCATTAGTTAAGTTTTTGAAGATAATCCCAGGTTTATACATACAGACACTCATTAAATGCAAATATTCCATAATTCCTAAAATTTAAATTATTAGCACAATATCATTAGTAATATATCTGCAAGAAAAGGGCATTAAACTTGTCTGCAAAATAATGTGATTAATACACAAGGAAATATCAATAATCTACACATAATTAATTATAAAATACATGTTCAACAAACAGATTAGTTTAAAACACATAATTAGATATATCATTAATAACATACAAACATAAAACAGCCTCTGGATCATCTGAGAACAGAAATAAAAGCAACAAACACAGAATAGATTAATGTTAGTAGATTATTAGTATATAGTTATTAGTAGTTATATATTACAACAGTCCAGGAGAACATCTGAAACATAGATAAACACAACAAGCAAGATATTAAACAAATCTACATGATTAGTAAAGTTATTAATGTATTAATTGTTGACTTGAAGATGTGAACTAGCCCTTTGGTGAAATCCATAGCACCGAAGTCTGTAGCGCACATATCGAAGATATAAATATTTATTGTTAGTATTGATCATTTTGTCCACAAATAGCTTTTCTCCATCTGTAATATTATAAAACACAATTTTTTCCGAGAATAATTTTTCCATGTCTTGTTCTGTCAAATATCCATATTCAAGTCCCTTCTCTTCTCTGTCAAATTTTCAAACAAAGAAAAATTCAATTATATCATACAAAGAGATTAATAATAAATACACATATTATGCGAAATAAAGGAGGGAATACATTATATGGAGAACAGCCATTCCTTTATAAATAAATAAACATTAATAAAAGAAAAAAAATTAAATTCATGATGGTGCGTACCGTCACACCACCCCGAATTTAATTTCGTAGCTTGCGGATAAATTAAATTCTAACCTAAGGTACGATCATCAAATAATAAATTGATAACACCCTGTATATAGTCCTATAAGTTAATAACATCCTGTACATAAACTTAATCTAAGTTAATAACACCCTGTATATAACCTTAATCTAAGTTAATAACATCCTGTATATAACCTTAACATAAGTATTGTCCATCCCATATACCCCACCAACTATATGTCTCATATCCAAAACAAATTTTAAAATTAGATAAAATCACCCCTTAAAATCTGAAATTCATAGGCGTAATTTAAACACCCCATAGAACATGAAAGCCACAAATGTTTAATATACATAAGTCATAATTCAAAGAAACCTAAAACTTCTTCATTAAAGAAAATTTCAATAACTGTTCTCCTTAAAATCTCGAGAGTCCTTCTCCTTAATATACTTTATCTGGTAGCTAGATTGCTCTAACTATAATATCCATCAAGTTAACTGATTATTGCATAATTCCCAAATCCTTACAAAATCAAAGTTTTATGATCAATCCTAATTACTAGCCTAATAATTATATGACCCGAAAAAGACCCTCAAATGCTCTACCTATCGACCTATCTATCTATCTTGGGTATAGGGAATTTCCGTACGACCCTAATGTTTCCTGATCAACCCTAATACCTGAAGTCGACATGATATGCCCTAGTATTTTAACTTCTTATATATGAAATTACACCTTTTAATGTTACAAGTAAGACCAGCATCTTGTAATTTCTTTAATATTATACTCAAATGCTCTAAATGATCAGTCAAAGTACCACAAGTTAAAATTGCTAAATCATCCAGATAATTTACACAAAACTGCCTAACCTCTGGGCCCAATATAATATCCATAGCCCGACTAAAACTGCCCACTGAAGTCTTTAAACCTTGTGAGAGTACATTATACATATATGACTTTCCGTTAAAAGTAAACCCAGTGTATTTCCTGCCGTCCTCAGATATAGGTATCTGAAAGTAGGCATTATTCAAATAAACCACACTTATATATGACACCCCATGAAAAGAATTAAGTACATCAATTTGCATAAGTGGAGCTTCAGAGCCTGCAACCATAACTTTTGATCTCCCGCGCATCTAAGAATAAACGTAAAGACCAGTCGGGTTTGGTCGCAAACGTTAACGGACTACTATACAGAGTGGAACCCCGCGAAATAATGCCCATCTCAACCATCTCCGCCAGTTTCCCCTCCATCTCTTGGTGGTAAGCATAAGGCACAGGATATGACCATCTTATAAATGGTGTAATATCTGACATCTTAATCTCATGTTCATAACAATTTGCACGACCCAAAACATCAGAAAATATACTACGAAACCTACTCAAAACTTGTTCTAACTGTACATCCGAAAGCTCTATCCCCGTTTTAATTTCCTTTAACTTTTCTTGGAAATCTGAATCATCAACATCTCGAGTAGATATCTCTGATATTCCACTCTCAAAGATTATCTTCTTAAAAGGCAGAACTACATCTTGTTCATTAATTTTTTAAGCATAACCCCATTTCAGAACCTTGTAATTTAATCGTGGCTTCAACTAATGATAACCAATCAAAGCCTAAAATCATAGATTGCAACAAATTTGGTACAATAAAAAACTAATATCAATAATGTTACCTTCCAATTAAACTGGTAACAATACCATTTGTTGAATTTTAGTACTTTTCTGACCTACTGGACCCCTAATTTGGATTGGCCTGATGGGCAATAAATCAATTTTACTACATTCTTTTGATATTAACTCCCAAAAGGTGCTGGAAATACATGTAATGTCACTCCCCGTGTCTACCAAACAATTCACTTCTTTCCCATAGATTTTAACAGTAATTATAGATTTCACTAACTCAAATTTATCTGGCAAATAAGCATCTTCCTCCTCAAACAAGGAAGATACACATCCGTTTGTCATAACTGAATTAGGATCTACATCCTTCAAATGTAATTTTAAAATATTAATAAATGCTCCCCCACCAAGGCTTCATCAACATAACCTAGCCCTGACTTATCTAATGAGGACTGACTCTTAGCTATAATAGGTGTAAGTATACCAGAATTACTAGTGCCTAAAGACTGTCCAGGTTTCCACCCACTCAACGACATAATTCTTAACCCTATCCACAATTTATCATCCCCTCCTATAGCAGTGAACTAGCACTGTTACATCTCTTGGTTCATCCTGAAATATTAGAATTCTATCCTTCAATTACTTCATTCAAATATTTACTCAACGCTAGCAAACTATAAGTAGTCATAAACTATCTAAGTTATGTATATAATATAATTTAAATTATTAAATATTATTCCTAAGTTCATGCTTCATAACAACATCTGACTCCACCATAGTAAAGAATTATTAGCCTAACTCCCATTTATAACACAAGACTGACTAACAGTTAATAAACTTCCTCAACTCTGTTATGAAAAATAAAATTAATAAAGTCCTCATTAAAATTTCATAAAATAATGATTAATATTTCATTTAATTGAAAATATACACCCCATTAAATTAAATTTGCCTGGCTGTGTAATTAATCAACAAGACTAAAGAATATCAACAAGGTCATTGTGGTGCCCCCCCAACGGTAAAGTGTTGAACTAATTCGAATGCGAGGAATAAAAATTTCTAAGTCACTTGCAACACCCGTAGTAACAAAAGGATGAACTAATTTGAACGCTAAAATTAAAAATTCAAAGTCACTGCAGCGCCCTCTAACGGCAAGATGACGAATTAATTTGACACATAATTAAAATTTGCAATACCACTGTGGCGCCCCTAGCGACAACCTGACGAACTTATCTGGACACGAGATTAACTTTTTTCCCATAATTTCTAAATCATCTACCTATAAGGTCAGACTGTTAATTATTACACCAACCACCGATCACCCCCAGTCAACCCCGAAATAAACAACAACCCTCTATAACCTTTGAAACCTTGCTCCGCCTCACAAGCAACAAATTGTGTATCTTTCAGATACACAAGAATAAAATAGCTCAGCCTGACAGCAGAACTTGTTCACTAACATCAATCCAGACACCTTGGATGCAACACCTAATGTAATTTTGGACTCGCGCGCCGAAATTGCGAGATCCAGGATAAGATCCAACTGTCCTAGTCCCGCTCCACATCATGCTGCAGCAGCCGATTCTTGAATCCTGGTAACGCGCACCGAATTGTAACGTTCACCCCGCCCTCAAAGAGCCAAGGAATGACAAACTCAAGCCGAAGCATAGAGTGAGAAATAAAAGAAGTTATAAAGTGAAAATTAATAACATTTATTAAGTAAATAAACTTATTTTGGCCATAAATCGTGATCATCTAGTAATAAGAACCCTCGTCATAATACCGTTAACCCTATGTTCACAAGGTAGGTTATATAGGAGTGTTGATCAAGGAACAGGAAGACTCAAGGATCGGTGTATAATATATATCTATATAAATAATAATTTTGTAGTATAAGTTGTAAGTGTAAAATGCCATGCGTTTTATGAATAATGATAAATGTATCGACTCATGACATAAGCTCATCACCTGAGTACGCCGTGCCTTTATTAGCCAAAAGGAATTTTAATGCACATCTCATAACAAATTATATAATTTTGTGTAGGCACCCCTCCTAACCACCTCTCTGATATTATGCCACCGCATTCTTTAGCTATCAGTAAAAGAGCTCACATCAGAATAAAAGAAGAACCTCCAATCTTTTAATTAGAACTTATTGAATTGATCATAAACATTATCTAAAACTAGCGTCGGTTCACAACGTACTATCACTGGCGAGAAGAGCCGACAAGAAACTCTCCAGTAGTACGCCTAACAATTTAGAAAACCCCTTTGGAGTGCCTTATGTGTAAAATGAGTTGGAAAAGCCATAAGACTTGAGTGAACGTATCATACCAGAGCCACTCGTCCAAAATATCAAATAAATTTGTAAATATGAGGAATAATACCTCAGCGACCTCCCCTGATGCAAGATAAGAATATCACAGTAAATTAAAGATAAAGTTTAAATGAAGTTTAAATAGTGATACTCTCTACATCTCATAAAATTCCCATTAAGTTATTAGTGTAAGAGTTTCAGGATGTTCCTCCGTGAATATGAAGTAAAGATAAAGATAAAATTGGGTGGAGGACACCTTCACTCATATTATTTGTTTCCCTATGTCAAAGACAGATTTCAGTGTAAGAGTTTCAGGGAAAATTCTCCGTAAAGTAAAAGTGAAATTAAATTGGTATTGAACTGGAGTATTCCCTTACGCTCGTATTGCTTGTTATCTATTTGTTAAAGACAAGATTCAGATTCCACCGTGAAATTTAAAATGAAAGTTAAAGTTAAAGTAAAGTGGCGGAACCCTACATCCGATTAAAGACCCTAAAACCCAAGAGATGAGAGCATAGCACCGTAAAGTAAAGTTTAAATTGAAATAGACATGAAATGGTGGTACTCTACATCAAGGGTGTCAACATCGGTAACACTGCTCATATATAATTTATCAATAATTATTCTTTCCAATCCAGTCAGGCTTGCCAGGCCTACCTACTTCTAAGACTCTTGTGAAATCACATATTGTGAAAAGATGTAAATTTTGATACGAATGATCCGCTTGCAATTGGCCAGTAGCTGGCCTCCGGGGCCCTCACTTCGCCTCCAAGCTGATCCGCGATTTAACAGTCTCCAATCCCTCAGTTACTCATTCAGTTAAACTCAATATGTGAAATCAACCTAGTCTCATGAAGGCACATATTATAACCAAAACAAACTAGGTTGCCTAAAAACGGCACGCGAGAAAACCTGGATAATTGACGAAACTATCCTAGGTAGATTAGATTGTCCCAATAAACAAATGGTTTGCGACGTCATTTGTCCAAGGTTACAGGGTCCATTAATCCCGGCTCTAACCTGAATCTTCATGAAAATATTCAATATGTGCTTTCACATCTAACTAGTTGTTGTTTCATTACAATTATACTACTGTTTAGCATATATCCAGTGTCAACAGAGTTACTTGCATGTAGATATATAATTTAAAGAAATAAAATATTCATGAACAATAAATTTAAAATAAGTAACTGCATTGCACAACAGAGTACCATTCCGGCTTATTCTTACACACCTCAGTTGCTTCTTTGACATTCATAGCTCTTGTCATGCAATTGCAGACTTGTCCAAATAAATATATATTCTAAACGGTAATCCACGTTAACAAAATGAAAGTTAAAATAAAACTCTATTGCACGAGACCATGCCGAATGCCGAAGGCAAACCTTCTTAAATAAGAAAGTATTTAAATCATTAAAATCAGTAAAACCCAAAAAATAAACGTTAAATTTCTTAAAGTCTGTCAAGCTTTCCCAAACAAGTCGCATGATTGTTGTAGAGTGTGGTGTAATTATGTAGTGTTATAAAATATACTTAAATATATACACATATAGGAATAGACTAAATAATAGATAATAAATCAAGACCATGATCTCACAGACCTAGGTCAATAATAACCCTGCCTATGTTCAAAACAATCAAGACTCAATACGACGTCTGACTTTAAGCTCACTGCGACAAGAGCAGATAGACATTAACAATCAACACCCCTATTAAGTAAGTGACCGCAGCCAGGTACAACAACATGTATGCAACAACAAGACAAGAACTCCTAGAAGTAAATCCCCATTGACATATAATTAATCTCTCTTAACAAATTAATAAATAATTATATTGCCTAAAAGAATCATTAGAACCCCTTAGTAGCTTCCGACTATGAAGTAGTAATATTATTTAATTCAGTTTCTAAAACCAAAGTTATATTTCAGAACCCCTTAAATTAAATTCAATAAATTAGTATTTTTATCCGCAAGAGACTATGTGTCATACTCCCTAAGTAATATATTAACACACTCAGGCTTTACAATTAACTCTTATTAATTTAGTTAACTATAAAATTAAAACAATGTATAAACAATTCTTATCTGTTAATAACGCACAAGTCAATCAAGACATACATCAAATTAATTTAATTTTGTATAGCTCATTCTCCATATAATATACAAATTAAGGACAGTAATTAGTTAAAACTAGTTCTAGTTAAAACAAGAAGGTCAGTAATAGATAGTAAGCAAGTCTGTCTTTCATTACATATGAACATATAGGCCTCCTCAGTAAATACTTATGTATGTTAGCATATATGTCCATATAAATCAAAGGAACATTCCTATTAAATTAAAAGTCTGTATAGGTGGATCCACGGGTCCCAATATGTCTAAAGACTAACACCAAAGTATACCATAATCAATGCTAACTAATTAATATATGCTGCTGTAACTAACTACACATCATTAGTTAAGTTTTTGAAGATAATCCCAGGTTTATACATACAGACACTCATTAAATGCAAATATTCCATAATTCCTAAAATTTAAATTATTAGCACAATATCATTAGTAATATATCTGCAAGAAAAGGGCATTAAACTTGTCTGCAAAATAATGTGATTAATACACAAGGAAATATCAATAATCTACACATAATTAATTATAAAATACATGTTCAACAAACAGATTAGTTTAAAACACATAATTAGATATATCATTAATAACATACAAACATAAAACAGCCTCTGGATCATCTGAGAACAGAAATAAAAGCAACAAACACAGAATAGATTAATGTTAGTAGATTATTAGTATATAGTTATTAGTAGTTATATATTACAACAGTCCAGGAGAACATCTGAAACATAGATAAACACAACAAGCAAGATATTAAACAAATCTACATGATTAGTAAAGTTATTAATGTATTAATTGTTGACTTGAAGATGTGAACTAGCCCTTTGGTGAAATCCATAGCACCGAAGTCTGTAGCGCACATATCGAAGATATAAATATTTATTGTTAGTATTGATCATTTTGTCCACAAATAGCTTTTCTCCATCTGTAATATTATAAAACACAATTTTTTCCGAGAATAATTTTTCCATGTCTTGTTCTGTCAAATATCCATATTCAAGTCCCTTCTCTTCTCTGTCAAATTTTCAAACAAAGAAAAATTCAATTATATCATACAAAGAGATTAATAATAAATACACATATTATGCGAAATAAAGGAGGGAATACATTATATGGAGAACAGCCATTCCTTTATAAATAAATAAACATTAATAAAAGAAAAAAAATTAAATTCATGATGGTGCGTACCGTCACACACTGCCAGAGGGAAGCCTGTCTGTACTGCCAGGAGGTAGTAAAGCTAGTTCCCTGTAAGAAGTATAAATCAGCTCTCTGGTCTTTTCAAATATGAATGAACTACTGATATGATATTTAATTTGTTTAATAGATTAATATATTGTGACTATATATTGTAGATATTTTAAATCTATGTCTATCTAGAGGTACCTATAAAAGTTCATCTTGCATATGTTTCGTGTCCACAAAACTCCGAAAACAGTTTTTGGATTGTTTTATAAATTTTTAATGTGGCATATTTGTAAAAAATTGTTTAAATAGTAATGTCTATAAGTGAAAAAAATTACATCCACCCTATCTGTCAAATATTCTTGAGAAACCAAAAAAAGTAAGGATTAAGAAGAATGCGATTTAAAATAAAACGTTTCACAGTAAATCTATGTGCTATATAATACTTTTATTTACTTCCTTAACGCAAAGCGCGGCCGAGTTTAGTTAGTTAAATATAAATGCGACCCACTTGAACGCTGCTCACAAACTGCGCTGCAGTTTGACAATGTAATTGTTTGTATAATCTTGTAACTTTTTTATTGAAAAAAATAAAATTAGTGTATTTTACGGTCCGCCAATATTTATGTCGATAATTTTTCTCAACGCAGCTTGCAGAAGTCCCTAGACGCCTGTAGCGCGGCGAGAACGGACTGGAGTGACGTCATTGTGCCGCAAATTGCCGCCAAATTGAGAACAGACTCGCAATCGCAACTCTATTTAGCGCGCGCCTGCACCTGATTGGTCGACACGCCCCGCCTCGGCGCGGAACGCGTTCGGAAACTCAACACAAAGACGCTAAAGAAATGAAATTATGCACTACGTAAATAGGAACGCCTTTGACTCTTGACACTTACTTACATTGTCAACAGTATCTGAACGGATATTTGCATTCATGGATAGCGTCTATCCCTATCTGATTGGATATCTATCTATTTACTGTCTATCTTAAATAAGCCGATATGTCTGACACATCCCATAGAACGTAACTTGTAGCAATGTTATATTTTTTTTACCTATAAATTAAATACAAATTGTAATTACGTGGAATTAAAAAATAACAACAAACAACCCACAGCTAGGTGGTAGGGTATTTGCATAGGCGATGGTTATCGCTTTCTATCAGGTGTGCCGTCTGCCTTTCTGCTGAACTCACGGAATAAAATAAATAATTACTTCTTGCTGTTTAATAGTGACATTTTAATTACATTCACGATATTTCGCTTATTTATGTACCTAATTTTCAAGTAACATTTTATTATTTACCTGAAGTTTTAAAGTTACGCAGAGGAGCTACCGAGGGTATTGAGAGAAGTGAAAAGAAGCTAAGTAAAAATTGTATCTAAGTAATTAATAGCTCTAGTATAAGATACTGCTACAAGTTACGTTCTATGGAATGTGTCAGCCATGCCGTCGTATTTGAGATAGACAGTGACTAGAATGTTTAGAAAGAGAACAAATTTTTTTGCCCTCTGGCAAGGCTTTATTTACCTCACGTTGATCCAAATTTACTAAAAATAATTAGCGAATACCATTTAGCGAAATTTTAATTTTTTTTTCGATATAATTTGACGATATTTGCCATAGCGCGCCTTACGCTGCTTATATACCCGGAAGAATCTTCTAGAACCCATAATTTCGATCTTCTTCTCGTGAGCCTTTTATTCACTATCTATCCCTTTATAACATTTATCTGTCTCTCTCCTTTCTTTCCTGAACTTTCTTTTCTAGAATTTTGATTCATCGTCTATGCCTTTCTACAATGTATCTGTCCTTGGATTTCCTTTCAGAATCTTCTACCTTTTTCTAAAAGTCTTGAGAGTGGTTTACGCTACCAGAAAGATCTACCCTCGGTCGCCACAATATTGTATGTGTGACGAGTAACGCACAATCATCACGTGAAAATCACTGAGCAAATAAAAAGCTAGGTTAGTCGTCGTCAGCCATTCGCAGTCTCACTGCTGGACGTAGGCCTCCCCAAGTTGGCGCTGGAGCCAGCTTATATTCCGGTAAACACTTGGAATGTGTGGGACAGACGAATATACAGAGGACGAATTAGATGAGACCGCGGTCTTTTATACACTAACAAATCGTCTTCATGACAACGCATACGAAGTTTCACAGCTAGAGCAACGACTAACAAGAGCAACTAGCTTAAGCATTAACAAGGTAACCCACTAATTACTCAATAAGAAAATCGGTATTTGGGTTCGAATCCCCTTAGCGGCGAGTCCCACGGGATTTGTATTCACTTAGCGGATTGTTCGTCACGCCAAAGTCCCGGGTTCAATGGGGTGTTAGTGTTATCCCCTTGCCCACTTGTTACCAGATTATAAGTATTACGCTACAACGTTAGGGGTGAAGTGTTAAATGTTTTTTTTTAAGTTGATCACGTTATGTGAAGGGCGATTCGGTCGAATCATGATTGTAATCTGTGTTTTACTACAAATGTTTAAACAATGCATTTTGGGTTAATATTTTGCCCTTTGTTAGCTGATATATTTTAATTATGTAACAAGAAAGAATTTTAACAAAATATTAGCATTCTGAACCCCTTCTCTTTAAATGCTTTACTTAAGTGTGCGAAATTTCATACTCCTCCGCCAGCTCAATTTTCGCAAAAAGGGGTACAAAGTTTTTGCTTCGCGTATTAATATATAGGTTTCTAAATCATACGACTAACGTGTAATGAGTTTCTGTGTAGATATGTCTTCCTTTAATAATGAATTATCCGTGCAGGAACGGAGAAAGAATCCAATTTCCTGCGGCCGGGCGGCCTGTCGTAAGAGGCGACAAAATAACCCACAGCCAGGTGGTAGGGCATTTGCCCGCCTGGATAGCTACCACCCCTGGTCTAAAGTATGTCGCTATAACAACCTTGTTTGTGTTCCGGCATTAGTGACCAGGTTCCAGTCTCCCTTAAGAGTGTTGTTGGTGTTGCAAATGTCCATAAGTGATGGGAACCACTTTCCATCAAGTGGGTCGTCTGCCTGTCTGCTGAACTCCTGCAATAAAAAAAATATACCTATTTCTGTGCCATAGCCCTTAACAATTAAACATTACAACATATTTCGTAATGCTTCTGCTTCAACTGGGATAATGTTATGTCTACTACTAACTGTTTCACGTATTGTAGATAAGGGCGTAATGCGTTATTTGAGGAGCGAAGTTGTTAATCACATTAAACATTGACTGATAACTCATGTATATAGTAATGAAGTTAATTTTTAACGCGTTATTTTTTAACACTATAAGTAAAACGTATTTGGACACAGATACTGAATTAGGTGGAACATGAGGAACATACATGAAATGGTTTTAGAAAATCACCACCATTGGAACTATAAACAGACCCTGAAAAAGCAGCAACATCCCGACTAGAGTGAATATCCCCAGTTCTGCTTATTAACCTACCCCGGAGGCCGAGACGTGCTCCGAATTTCCTAATTAACATACGCTCACAAAGGTTCCGTGTAATTGGTAATTTGGCAACACGTACCCGCTTTAATGACGCGTGACGACGACGGTATTGCGAGCTACCAACGATTTATTACTCACATGTCCAAATCACCAGCCCACCTCGACCTCCGATCCCGAGCAACAGAGGAGGGAACGGCCAAGCAGCCGGGGATCAAACAGAACCGGCCGCATTAGTCAAGGGTGCTGGTAATGTCGAGTAAAACATTCGCTCGTGTGCGCTGCTGAAGGATTTTGGGGTCTGAACGAAATTAACTGTTTAGCAGAAGTGTTTTCGCGTTTATTGGGATAGAGCGTGTACTTATTGATGTCTATCTGTGTCGCTGGGAATCACATTTTTGCTACAGACATGGATCAAAGGAGAATGATAAGCTTCTATATATTCTTGGGCCCAGACAGCAAAAAAGATGAGAATGATTTTATTATAATTGTAATGTGTGTAGTTCTACTTTGAGTAGTACGTTTGTGTGTGCGTGGATCCGAAGTTAAAAAAACTGCGGGTAATCCGCAGGTACTAGCTTCTGCCCGCGACTTTCTCAGCGTGGAATAGTTTAAAGTAAAAGTAAGTTAAAAGGAACACTCCGATTATGAAACATTCTTCATTGGTGCTCCGCTCCTATTGGCCTTAGCGTGATGGTATATAGCCTATAGCCTTCCTCGATAAATGGGCTATCTAACACTGAAGGAATTTTTCAAATCAGACCAGTAATGTTTGAAATTAGCGCGTTCAAGCAAACGAACAATCTCTTCAGCTTTACGAATATATATTAGTACTAGCTTCTGCCCGCGGCTTCGTCCGCGTGGAATAACAAAAAAGAAGGTAAGCTAAAAAATCCCGATTTCGAAACATTCTTCATTGGTACTCCGCTCCTATTGATCCTATCGCAATGATATAGGTATAGTTAATGGGTTATTTACCACTGAAAGAATTTTCAAATCAGACAGTGGTTCCTGAGATTAGCGTGTTCAAGCATACATTCAGACTCTTCTGCTTTATATGTTAAAACTATAGTTGTTTCTAACATAGAGGTTATGTTAAATCATGTTCCTCTTTTATGAGCTAGAAAACAAATGAACCAAGGATAAATGCCTGTCTTTTGTTTTATGGGAGCAAATAAATTAATAAACAAACAAATTGAGAAAACATGGCAAAGGGCTCATAGAATTATATAGACAGAAATATATAGCCTATAACCATCTACGATTAATTCCGCGTCGAATGGTTGTGGTTTCATGCTGATCGGTCCAGTAGTTTTCGAGTTTACCTCGGACAAAGCAAAACAAACTTTGCTTATATATATATATATATATATATATATATATATATAGATATTTTGTTGCCTTCGGTTGTTGTGTAAATGTTTGCGGAATTATAATAAACTAGTGTTTGAAATTCGACCATAATTAATATAAATTATATTTTTGAACATTATTAACGTTCTGTTGTCAAAGGCTTCTATAATCTTCTATAATCACAGATTTCGCCAAGGCTATACTGTTAATTTGACTTGAACAATAAACAAAAGAGTATATAATATGCGTGTGTGTGTGCCAAATACATGGTAGTGTGTGTAATGTTTTTTTATTAATTTAATGTACTTTTTATGAATAATTTAAAAAAATATTAGCATTCTGCACTCCTCTATAAACTACTATAACTGTGCGAAATTTCATACTCCTTCGTCCGCGTAATTTTCCTAAAAAGGGGTGCAAAGTTTTTACTTCACGTATAAATATATAGATATTTTACAGAGATAGATTAAGTAACATTAACAGTTCCATGCTATGAAAGACCAACTAAGTAACAATTGCTATTCTAAATTATATAGTATGACACCTATGTAACACTTACTTTGCAATAAAAATGATTTGACTTGATAAGTAGTGCAGACTTTAAGGCTCCCGAAAGCGTAAAATCGTAAGCCTTTCCTCTCCACAGCTCACAGCGCTGTCTAATCTCTTTATGCCCGTGCTCATCAGCCTTCGGGCTAAGTGAACAATCACGATTGCTAATCCGGCACGAGGAGTAATCCGCGCCGCGCAATTAGTCTGTCAACGCGACCACCAGCTCAATCAATATCCAACGGGAGACAAGAAAGGGTTGCTCGCATTAACAGTTTTTCTTTCAACATTTTCTATGAAATGCTGAACATTTACTGAGTTTTTCGTATAACCTTTTTTACATCTGTACTAGTCAAAGGTCAAGCAGCGAATTAACTTGTGAAAAATACCCATATAGTGTGTTAAGTGCCCGACATAGATAGATAGATAGATAACACTTTATTGTAAATTATGTTTGTCAGAATAAAGCACTATGGAAGAAAGGACATATTGTGCCGAATACAAATAACTTGGAGAAGATGCAAGAAAGAGAAAGATATATTTATGCTGCATTATAAAGCTGCGTACCTTAGATATATGAATATAGCACACGCAGTAGATATGTAGGTATTTAAGTCGTGTTGGTAGATAGACAAACAGCAAGCGCCGCCGTAATATAATACGAGCACTGGTGGAGTATTAATTTGCGCGGAACGCTTGGATCCGGTTTAATTAACAAATTTAATTAGAAATTAACTGTTTTGCAGACGCGCACGGGCCTCTGTGCGGTTGGCCCGACGGCAACAGGGCTGCCACACCCACGACAAACAAATTACTATTAAATAAATATAAAACTTACACACATACTCGCACCACCACGTTGCATTACACACACACTTCACAAACAAACCAAGACACACAAAAAGAAAACCACCACACATGGCACTAGTTAGGTTATTAATACATATAAGTAGACATAAGGCACACACTGCACACGAACTTCCTCGCAACACCAGCATGTAACAGATACACTTTACATGAGTAGAAGTTTCGTATTAAAACTAAAATAAATTAATATAATAAGATATACTTAAGTTACACCACAAGACAAACATACATTCTATAATTGTCACACACAACAAAAATAACAAACAAGCGTGTATAATTAATTTCAAAACTTTTTTCTAAATGAAATTGTAAAGAAGAGTACGAAACTAGAGTCCGTAGTTGTTATAAAATATATATATATATATCAAGACTTTACATAATTTAGATGCTATTAAACAAATCGCTAGACATACGGCCTCTGTAGTTGAGTGTAGTGTGTGTGTAGTGTACTGTGTGTTGAGCCCAAGAGTGAGTAAGCAAAAATTCCTAAAATATTATCCACAATCTTTTATAGATTAGTAATATATTTTAGAATAACATTTGGACCACTAGGAACGGCTATAAGATTTGTCTTTATTGTCTATAGAGGCAGAAAATCTAGAAAACTGAATTCGTCTTCAGCTGATGATTTGATAATTTGGCTTGCCGAAATTGATTGATTTAAATTGTTCATCTAAATTAGCTCCTAAGAGTATTCAGTATAATTATTTTAATTAATTCGAGCATTTTGTGTTTCTTTTCTAAACAAAATATCTTTATCCTCCTTTGGGCCCCCCAACACGTTTTAATACAGGGCCGGTCAAAGGCAAGCTACGCTACTGCTTCGCTGGCCTATCCTAAAGCACAGAGTAAGTAGTTGGAATTGACAGGATACCGAAATCAGGCAAATCATGATTGAGACGTCAGTATCCGGCGAATTGATAAGTGTTATTAATAGTAGAATTGAGCCCCAGATTAGACACCGAAACCATAATAAATAACGGAAAGTTCTTTTAGGTACGAAACTTACCATGCCCGGAATTGAATCCGTAACCTCTGCGCTATAATGAGGTAGAACGGCGAGGTCTTAGAACACAACCACAGAGCCATCAGAGGCTGTATTAGTTTTTGAATGGGATGAGGTGGTAGCCCTGGAGGAGGACATTCGTGGGCGTGGGGTAAACAGGGGCATGAGGGGGCTGCGCTGGAATTTGAAAATTTAATTTAGCCGCGTATTGTTCCCACTAATTGGTTTGTTTTCATTGTTTAGACACTATTTCGAAAGACATCCGATGGAAACTATCATCACAATATCTAATATACAAACATATCATAGACATATTGTCACGCCTGTTTACCATGCGGGTAGGCAGAGACGATGGATCCCTACTTGTAACGATCCTGACATTTCATTTCATCTATTTTCATTTATCTTTTCATACACTTGTGGTGTAGGTGTTCTTAAGCTTTCTTTGATACGTCTGCTATTTAATCATGGTGTGTATGTCGCGAACTACCGGCACCAAGTCTATCATTCGCACTGGTGCCATACTCTTATTTTGTGATACTACTTTTATCCAATCTCTTGTTCAAGCCATCTTAAAATTCCTTTTTCAACTCTTATCGCGACATCTTCTTTCAATCCACAGTATCATCTATCTATCTATCTCTCTCTTTTCTTTCACCATATCCCAATTATTTGGGATAGGCACAATATGTCTTTTCCTTTCACACTTTTTTATTTTTACATACGTACTCTGTCACACCACAATTCATCCATTTCTTTTTTGGTCTACCCTTACATATATACCTATACATCTAGTAGTTTAACATTCTTTATCTATATAACTATACTACAATAAATGTGTAAATGGTTCGAGTTTGTACAATGCGATTAAAAAACAACAAAAAAATCACGGGAATAACGCGGACCAGCAAATGACGAAAATGCAATGCAATTATTAAATAAATCTGTCTGTTAGAGCATCACGTGTAAACTACTGAACGGATTTAAATGAAACTCTTCATAGAGTTAGCTTATATTCCGGGGCGTAGCTAGGGATATTTGTTATCCCGATAAATTACATTGTTTCAGTAGAATAAACGAAAATAGCGAAAAATTTACATTTGGCATATAACCCTAGTTCACACTTGGGATACATTTTAACCCGACAAATGACGTCGTTTCTTCAGAATAGAGATTAGCAAAATAGATGGCGCTGAAATCTCGTTTTTCAAATACCTACACTGTTACTTCATGGCATCAATTTGTATAACTTTAAATCAGGTTGGCTTCGAATCGCCTTTGTGTGTTGCTTAGCAGTTGTGTAGAATTTATGGACTTTATTATTGTAGTGAATTTAAAAAGAAACTACCATTGGCTAATTATGTTGTTTATAGTAATAAAATCTAGGGCTTTTGGCTTACGTCACTTTTTCATTTGGGTAAATGTTATAGCTATTGACCGTTTCATACAGATGTAGCGATAAGTTTAGTGCATTAGTCGTGATGTAATTGTTAATAATGTTCAATAGTGACAGATAACGTAGGTAGGTATAATAATTATAATATTGTAAATATTATTTTGGTTAGTTAATTGAAGGTTCACATGTATAATTTTTTTTTAAAGTTAGTAATAAAGAGCTCCTATCAATAGTTTTAAAATGACAGCCTAAATGTCTTGTATCGACGGTCTCTGTTGTTGCTTACTGTAAGCAGAGGTTTGGGGTTCGATGCCTGGCATGATACCATTTTTGAAAAATTAGCCCATTCAGTACTTCTAATGTTTGATAAACTATCAACGAAAATCAGCTGATTCAAATAAAAACCGCCATCTTGCTTCTTAAGCATTGATTGAAATATGTCTCGGCGTTGTTTAATTTTGATAGATGTTTATTTATGCATTACTTAATCACCTCATCTTAAAAGGCGATTATAAGTAAGACTTAAAATGTGTGTGTAAGGTTATACGTGCAGGAATGGAGTAGGAATACAAGTTTCTTCGACCATGTGGCATGTTCTAAACAACCCTCCACCAGGTATTCGCCTGTGTGGATGGCTACCACCCCTAATGTAGAATATGCCGATAACAACCTTGAGTTGTGTCACGGCATTAGTGGTAAGGTTCCAGTTTCCCTTTATAGAATTGCTTTCCATCAGTTGAGCCGTCACCCCATCGGCTATAAAATAAAAACGATATGAATACCTTCAGTAAAAGCTGACGTATTGTTGCACAGGTGTGGTTTCAAAATCGCCGCGCGAAATGGCGCAAAACGGAGAAGTGTTGGGGCAGGTCGACGATAATGGCGGAGTACGGGCTGTACGGCGCCATGGTGCGCCACTCGCTCCCCCTGCCGGAGACCATCCTCAAGAGCGCCAAGGAGAACGACGCCGTCGCACCCTGGCTACTCGGTACGTTGCATCACTATCTCTAGTCTCCACTATCCACACCAATAAATGCTAAAGTAACTATGTTTCTACTTTATTATGACAAAACGACCCACAGCCAGACGGTACGGTATTTGCCCGTCTGGAGGGCTACCACCCCTAGTCTAGGGTGTGCCGCCATAACAATCTTGAGTTGTGTTGCGGCATTACAACAACAACAATACCCTTTATTGTACACCAACTTAAAACAGTGACACATTAACATATATGACAATTAGTAGGTAGTAGTACAATGGGCGGCCTTATTGCTTAAAGCAATCGCTTCCAGGCAACCTTTGGATGGACAAGGATCTCAATCAAAATAAATTGTTGGTTGTTGGCATTAGTGGCTAACACCTTTGGTGTTACAAATGTCCATAGGCGATGACGACTGTCTTCCATCAGGTGAGCCGTCTCCCTGTCTGATGAACTTGAGTAATCAAAAAATATAAAAAAGGATATGGATATTGAAGATTTTTATGCTTTAGGAGGTAGACTGTTTCTTGGGAAGGACATTCAATATGGTTAATTTCTGGCTTTAAATTTGCCACTATAAATCAACCAAAGTGATCTAGTATATAACGTAAACGGCTGTTTAATAAAACTACGTTTTAACGGTTATAAGCGCGTTAAGTTGTTTAAATGTTCTTATTTCGACGTCTCGGCCCCTTTTCAGTGGCCGTGATCACGAAGACAAAGATGTCAAGTGTCATGAGTATTGTTAAAGTTTCATTTATCATATCGCCAACTTGTTCATTTTAATTATTTAGTTTTAATTTTGTTTATGGTTACTGTTTACTCTATGGGAGCCTAATCTAATTTACCACCGCTTCGCAACATCTTGTGGCTCGAAGAGAAGAAGCGGCGCGAGAACCTCTTCAGCAAACATGCCTAGCTTGAAAATTAAACGAAATAATTAAAAGGAACAAGTTGGCGGTAGGCTAAATGAAACTTTAACAGTAGTCATTGACACTTGACATCTTTGTCTTACGTTATCACGGCTACTGAAAAGTGGCCGAAACGTCAGAATAATAAAAATCAAATAAATGACCACGTTTAAAACCGTTAAAATGTAGTTTTATTATTACTATCAAATAAGTCTGTATAAACAGGTAAGTTGTTATAATAGGATTGCATTATGTGTGAGTATGTAGATTTGTGTAGATGTGTGGTATGGTATATAATTGTTGTTTGTCATTTAGATATATGTTTAACTAGCGGCCCTTAGGCGTCTCCATGTTCTTTTTAAACTTTTAGTTTATTGGGATAAAAGTAGCCATTTTCATGAAAATCGGTATATATAAATTTAAGTAAATGTACAATTCTACGGTATCTAGGTATAATCAGGGACAGTAATTACAACTCTTTTATTCTCTCTTTTCTTTCACTTTCTCCCAGTTATTTGGGGTCGGCACAATAATTATATCTCTTTCTTTCATACTCCTCTATTGTGGTATAGGTACATGCTCTGTCAACGAAAATACTCTGTCAAATCCTTAAGCTAAATAAGTTGCGCTTGTGTTATGGGTAACAAACAACGGACCGCTCTGAGGCTAAAACCCAAAGCACACTAAATTTTCAAAATCAAAAGTTATCCAAGTTTAGTTCCACTGGAGAACACTTATTGAAGGTCAATGAATATAAGTTAAAATGTAATTTTACTTCCTAGTACACCGCTTCGCAACGTGTTATTGCTATTAAGAAGTAGAAGTGACAAGAAACTCCCCAGCAACACGTCTAAATAAAAACTGATTAATTCAAATTTTGTTTACCATATCAGAAATCCATACCTAAAGGTTCTGCGCTCCACTGAGCTAGACCATCAAGATACACTCAAACACAAAAACCGTCATCAAAACAAAGATATAAAATATATGCCTTTCCCTGTAACAATCTGACTACAGCAAACATCAGAAAAGCTCTTCAAGTGAACAGTCTAAGTAATCCGGAATGTCTTTATCAAAACCTGCTACTTAAGTTTATTAGAAAATTACTACGGACTAGATTGCAGAGGCTCTTTATGTATTATTTTCAAAGACATACAGCCACGAAGAGGTTTGAGGTAGTCCCATCTCTTAGGGGGTAGCTTATCGAATTCTGACCGTATGATTTTGTTCAAGAGACGAGAGCAGTGACAGAGGGGGGGCGCCCGTAGCGGACCCCGGCCCCCGCCCCCACCAAACGCCGGTGAGTCACAATAATATTCACGACCCCCATAACAATTAAAACTACCCACAACGTCACTGCTTCAGCGCCCTAATTAGCTCAGATCTTGAACAAAATCATTACGAGTGTCATTTAAATGCTTGCATGTTGCTTAGTTATGTTTTAAAATCAAAATGTAATAGCCCAGTAGTTAAAAATTAACTAAGTAAGAAATAATACGCGTGCAGGTTGTCAATTGGATACTGAACATGGTGTAAGGTGGAGAAGGACATATGGAAAGTGGATTCTGAGTTCAGAAGTTGAAATTTATGACTATATTTTTAACCTCCCAATTTATTAGATAAAATCGTCATGTTTGTTTGTCTGTTTTTCCGTCGGCAATGAGAACCATGATTGATGCTATATACTGCCCGTGCGCAGAAGGTTTGCCGTTAGCCTTATAATTTCACGCGTCGATGGTCAGTAGGGTTGCTAAAAAGGTTACATAAATAGTTGTTGCAATAAATTTATTATTGTATGTGTATGTAAAGTCATATACAATAATATTAAGTAATAGGTACTCTACAATCAGAGTAAGTTGTCATCGGCAAACCTTATGTGTGTGTCTCATACAACAATCCTATGAATTTAGTATGTACCTAAACTTCGATGGTAAGGTGTATTGTACGTTTTATTATACAAAGATGTAATAAAACCATGAAAAATTAAAAATTGTTTTCACTTTACATAGGCGTGAATTTTAAAAACTAACGCTGGAATATCTTTAGTCAGTTTTCAAAATTATAATGATAACCCTTAGTCAATTTTTTTGAGTCAATAGTTAAGTTACTCTGTAACTTAATTTTAAAAATGGGTAGCAACTTAAAAATACTTTCAACGGGAATTGATTTAAACAAAATCCTTTACAGTTTTTAAGATAATTTTGATTGGCTAATTCACAAATACACTAGACGCAGGTATATCTGCGGGATCCTTCGTTATGAGCCGATTCCCAAGCATTTAGCAATTTATTTAGTTTACTTATTTAATGCATTGAACTAAAACGTAATCATATTGTGAATTTTTATAGCTTTTAGTATTCAGATAAATTGTATTATTGCTTCTTTAATTTAATACTCTAATACCAACTAGAGGCTAACCATTCCATTGACACAATGATTACAAAAGCCGCCTTGTCTCCATGTCTGTGAGCAGAATCCCCTCAATCACACTTTCAAGAATCTATCAGCTTGATTGTAAACACCTTGTTGATACTAAATACGTTATTTCTATTTGTAAAATGATAAAAATGCCAACAAAAGCAAGGCCTGAACCAACTAAACCAGTCTATGAAGGCATAAGGTACATACTACTGCCCCTAAAGAGTTTGATTAAGAAAGATGGTCTTTAGGTAAGGTGCATATCCTGACAAATCTAAAATACCCACCATCCCTCAAAGATACAACAAAACAAAGTATAATTTTTAATCTCAACAACAGGGGATGCTCATTTTTCACGGGAAAGGAGCCTTACATCTTTACAAAGACTTATGCCAAAATGATCAAAGCAAAATGAACCTTGTGCGTCTTGAATAAGGGCGTTTGAGCTTGTTTTTCTATTGTTGTCTAGTGTGCAGGAGAATCCGTTGACAGCTTATGAGGGGCTGTTATTTGTTGCAGTGGATACGTGGTTTATATTGTGCCGGAGGAGGAGAATGGGGTTGTTTTCAAAAACTGGAGGATTTATGAAAGAATATTTCAGTCAGAATGAGTGTTTCAGTGCTACTTGCACTATTTTTATTTTATTAAGAATCACCAACAGTTTTGTACATTTGATCAGTTACTGGACTTCCGACTAAGGTTTACAATGCGATGTAAAAACTAATTATAGGTGAAAACAGCTAGCAATTTAATTTCTTCACTATCATTTAATTAAACTCTAATAGTAAAAATAATAAAAATGTGTAAGGTAATGAAATTAGTCTGTCCGTCAGTCTATGTCTAATTAGTGTGTTTTTGGGCTAAACTAATTTTTTAAATGAATAATTTTTCCTATTATTCACTTCGTTTTACACCATAGTGTGAATAATAATAAGTGAATAATAGGAAGCTACATATACATGTGTAGTACAATAGTTATGTTGCTTATCTAAATTTTGAATGTGATATTTTTTCATTATTTCCGAAATAATGAATAAACTTGATGCAAGTACCTAACTTCAGGACCATCCAGGTGTACACCTGGATCCTTTGATCCATAGCAGCTAGATTCGTAAAATAGTAGGTAACATGGATTGGGCTAATTTCGACATATTTTTTGATGAGTTAATACAATAAACTTCTGATTTTTTTATAAAAAAACCATATAATACTAAAACCCCTTAATCTGAGAATGTTTAATTTTTACAGTTGATTAATGCGTTAATTTTAATTTAACAACGTGTGGTCGTTTCCCATCACTACACCTGCACCGTCACAATCACAAACATAAAAATTTAAATAGCAAAACACGAAAACAAGGTCCTAAAGAAATGAATTAATAAAGGCTAAGCCCCGCGCCCCTCCCCGCGAGGGGGGCGGCCCCCGTCTCGCCCCCCGCCCCCTCCCCGCGGGGGCCCGGCCCCGGCAACATGGCGGCCGCATTGTCTAAGCCTTGATTAACGCAGATTTAAGGGTTGGCACTGCTTACATATTAATTATGTACTTAAATGTACAGGTGCGAGGTTTTATGTTAGTGCTTCGCCACTCCTAGGTATTGCCACCACCTTTTACTTGAGCGCTCTTCTACATTATTTATTTTTAATCTTTATGTGCTCACGATATTTTGAGCTGAGGCTTTTTTAATTTAAAATCTTTTTCTTGTTGACAACGTATTTTAAATATGAAAATTAAACATATATTGACATTATGATAAGTAACAAACCTATGTGAAAATCTTAATGTAGGCACCTATAGTACCTACGTAACGTCTCAGTAACATGATTTATATGATAAATAATTAATGATATCTTATTAAATTTTAAAATATGCTAAGGATTCTTCTACATTAGTTATTTAACTAACGCCCTAGTGTATAAGCTACTTGGCGCTTTTACATTTTAACGTTGATAAAAACTTTATTTAGTTCCTCTAACATGCGCTTGTCTTATTAAGGCTTTCCCTTACTACATTAAATTTAAAATAAATAATTTCAAAATTATACTTAGGTATTCAGCACTTTCTGCGAAAGAAAATTATTGCGTGAACTGCAACATTTTGTTTGCAGATTATTGAAGTTGTGCTTAATTATGAAATTAAGTACCTAAATAAGTGAAGATATCTAGCGAATATTTTAATATAAACTTAATCACTCATTAAAACAAAACAATAAAATAATTAGCGATTCATAGTTTTAGACCATAAGCAATTTACAGTGGATACTGTTAGTATTGATTAAAAATGGCCGAATCATGAGTAGTGCTTCTAATTAATTAATACATTAATTTATTAAGATTTACCATTGAAATTAAACATGAACATAAGAATTTTAAATATAACCAATTTCATAATAGAGAGCATTTTGCAAGACTATGAATATAATAGCTCATCCAGTCAACTACTCAAGTATTATAGGTAACAAGTACTTTTAAAATTACAGACAACGAGATAATTTTACACATTCTATGGAAAACCCTTGTAATATTACAAATCAAAGACTAAGTGCGTCAGACACGTCACTCGAAAGGAATCCATCCACAAATGGATTGTAATGCACGCAGAGAGGCACCTTATGGAATTATCTGCCTATTAACCACTTGCTTTGTGCACATCGCTTTCATCTCCCGGGCAAATGACACTATGGACTCACCAGACCATTATCTTAAGTGAACAGAACACCCGGGCACTGCCACGCGAAAATTCACCTCTCCGACATTTAAGTCACTCCAATTTGCACTTTAAAATGTTGGAAAATCGCATATTTAGACATAAATGTTAGATTCTAACCACATATTCAGTTTTGTCCGTTATCTGATTGACAAATTACTTATAGTGCTTGACGATACAATAAAAGCTGCGATTATAGGAAAGTGAACAGTATAAACTTCGTGTGGTGTTGTGGTGATAATTTTAGTTGCGTTCTTTGCCTAAAAAACACAACGCCTATGGATGACAGTTCAGAAGTCTGTATACGTATCTAATTCTAATACCATGTCTTTTGCATACATAATTCATAGATTAAGTTATAATTTAGAGCCGAAAAAACAACATCTAAAGTTTTGTACATTAATAAATTACATAACAAACATTAAAGGACTTAAAGGATTGGTCGCTCTGCGGGAGATATAATCATTTTGAATAATTTAGAATGATATTAACATCGCCATCATTTCTCTTATAAATAATTCTATAACTATACCAGACAACGCAATATGATGCGAACATCCTGTAGGTTGGAAACTGATGTTCCCAACAAGTCGTTAACTATCCAAACCCAACACTCATAACCTTTAACTAAATATATCATTTTTTAAGTACTTAGATGTTTGAAATGGTCGTCCAAAGATTGTATAATCCACTAGTTAGCTGTAATTTTTGTAAGCATTCCTAAAAAAAATCAAAACAATGAGACGCTTGTACCGTGGGGTCCTGAGGCCATGAGCCTCTACCAAAATTTATCAAAACGACTCAGTGACTCTTCAGGCGATCAGAAGGCTGGTGCCTATCTCGGGTAACAGTATGGCGATCCAGCGAGGAAACGTAGCCAGCCTTCTGAACACCTTACCCATAGAAAACGGAGACCTAGTCTCAGTATACTACTTATACCTAGTCTTGAAGAACTATGGTTAGAATACAATATAAACAAGTTAAGTTTTCTTTTATTGTATTAGATTAATTATGTTGGATAAAAAATATACACACATAATTAATGTTTAATATATAACAAAAAAACCTCTATAAGTCGAACTTGAAGGGAGACGCCAAAAAATTCGAGTTAAAGAGTTTTCAAGTTATGGAGGATTTCGACTAAAGTGAATTTTGTAACAAAACATTCGATTCATTATACCTAGAGGTTGTAAAATCAAATATTGCTATTGTCGAGATACAGAAGTCCAATTTATTTTTTCTAGTTATATAGGGAAAATAAGTACTGAATTTGTCTATAGAGATTCACTAATTTATTTCCACTTGTTTAGAAGGTTCAGATTTCGAGCAAAGGAGGTTTTGGGGATTGAAGGGAAGGAAACACAAAAAAATCGAGTTTGGGGGTTTTCGACTTATCGAGGTTAGACTTAAAGAGGTTCTACTGCACATTAAAAATATTAAAGACCGATACCTTGAAGTTAATGTAATAAAAGCTAAAGGGCTAACTATAACTATCTCATTACCAAGTAACATTATGCTAATCTTGCATTAGCTTATATGAATGAAAGAATTAATAAATTTACTGTGTGTTATAAGATTCGGTTAACAAAATGTAATACTAATTTACCGTACAATAGGTCTTATCGCTTTTAACGAATTCTTCTATACAACCTTTGGATGGAGTTCATACTTAACTCAAGAGCATGGCTTCAGCCAGAACTATTTATTTATTTATTAACTTACAATCATAATACATCGATATCATTACAGTTGTCACCAATACGAAGAGTGTTGTTACACATAATACATTATAAGTATAAACATTGTTTGCGATTAACGCAACTACTTCATTCCATAAAACCTCATTATTATTAAAAATCACTCGCCTTACATACGTCTAAACATCAACACAATAATTTATGTATAAAATCTAAAACTACATATAAAACTGTATCTAAACTCGCAACATTTAATCCGTGCAGGAACGAGAAAGAATACAATTCTGGGCCGCGCTGTCTAAGAGCGACAAAACAACACAGCAGTGTAGGCATTGCCGACTGATGCTACACTCTGGTCTAGAGTATGTCGCCATAACAACTTGAGTGTTCCGACATTATGACCAGTTCCAGCTCCTAAAGAGCAGCAGCGCATTCGTAGCACCTTGGTTGCAAATGTCCATAGCGATGTAACCGCTGTCATCAAGTGGCCGTCTGCTGTTGCTGATCTCCTGCAATAAAAAAAAAAAAAAAAAAAAAAAAAACAGACGTTTCAATTTAATATAACCACAAAACAAACATAATTATTAGTCATCATACCATAATATAATATGCAGTTATTGTGAATTCAGTACAAATAAAAATGTCAATTTGTTGAAATATCTTGTTCAATGTTCGCAAGGCTTACGTCGTCGGCATCTTATTAAGTAAGTTGGTCCTGCTGTATGGTAGTACGAACATGCCGGCTGCCTACGTCTCATCACAATATTCGTTGGAACTATATCTACTAGAACTCACGCATGTCAATAATTCATGGCGTGTCTGCCAGTATGTGGTAAGGAGTTAACAATTTAACAAGTGAACCCAATAGCGACCCAAGTATCCTCTGGCAACTACTAACTGGTGTTGAGTTCATTTGCTCTAAATCAACACGATTTATCCGCTCCGATGTTAATGGAGAAAGTTGCTTGGTAACGTATGTGTGGACACAAATCAAACCGTTGTTCAGCAATGCTAATGACCAGTTAACTTTGGCGCTTTGACCCGAATTTGGCGCACGCCGCCCCGCATCTGTTACGTTAATTGCTTGGGTATCTCTATCGATCCGCAACGTTTCAAACTCTACCAACAAAATTTAAAAAGATGCAAACTTATACCCTTTATATTTCACCAAAACAAAAATTACTAAATACACAAACAAATTACTGTAAAAGAAAAGTTACGCTTAAAGGATCAGGCAGCTGACTCCAAGGAAAAGAAAAAAATAACATAAATGGACAGCAGATGACAGCTTAGGCGCCGTCCTATAGTCATCGCTCGCGCGATGGTTGCGTTACGATTTCATCGTACGATGAAACCGGCTTAGAATCGAGTTTTGGAGCGATGCGATCACACTCGAAATGGCTCTTAACAGAGATGCACAGTTTATGCTATCGGGCCATATTTCTTTAATCGTAAATAAAATTAAAAAAAGAAAACGTGGATGACACAATATACCTACTATATAAAAACAGAAATCAGCGCGGTGAATTTCACAATCAGTATTTCGACGTACGGAAAAAAGAAGATTTTTACGACTATTTGTCTATGTCAACAGAAACATTTGATCCCGCGAGCGGCGAGCGCTATAGGATAGGATATTCAGTACTGATCAGTATGTGTGCGATGCGTCGATGGTCGCGCGGTGAAATTTAAACAATTTGATCGCATCGCATGATCGCGCGACCGTCAATAGGACATTCAGTAGTGATCAGTATGTTTAAACGCACGGTCGCACGATCATTTTTTGATCGCATCGCACCAATCGCGCGCGCGATGACAATAGGACGGCGCCTTAAAGTATTGTAAACTCGCACATACATTATTGAGTAAGACTAACAAAATTATTCCTGAGTTAATTTTAAAATATGGCAAAACATTTAGCTTTTCTGGCGTCAGTGGCAGAGTTCCAAAGTAAACGGCCTGCATGGCGAAGGAGTTGGAATAAAATGTTGAAGAGTGTGCAGTTGCTATTAACAGGATACTGGAGCGCAAATTAAGGGGGGTGTGACGTATAAAGGAAGTTGAACCATTCTTAAGATAAGGAGGGATATAAGATATAAACAATATAAGATATTGTATATTGAGAAGATGAGCATTCTGGCAAAGTGAGATGAGAACCATAAATAAAATTGAAACTAAATAATTTAAACGAACAATTTGGCTGTCGGCTAAATCAAACTTTAACAATACTCATTGACAATTGCACCTTTGACTTCTGTGATAACAGCCACTGAAAAGCGGCCGAAAGGTCGGAATAACCAAAATCAAATAAATTACCGCGCTTAAAACCGTTAAAACGCAGTTTTATTAGAAAATACAAATTCTAAAATTTTCATTTCCGGTATCAGCTGATCTGAATTAGCTTCCCTGATTACTTCAACCTGATATTCTTACCTCCCCGTATTGATTTCCAATCGTTATTCTAAATTTTAGTTCAAACCCCAGATTATATTTAACTGACCGAATTACGTTAGATGGTCAGCAAGTTCTATCTTACCCTGCCTCCCTTTAATATCTCGGTGTGTAGTTTTTACGAGATTTTTACAGCCTCCGCGCCGTCTGTTCTGAATATCTAATCACTGGCGGGTTATTTGTCATCCCCATGCACTGGAATTATTCACCATAGATACTACATTCTTGTATAACAGCGAATTTCATTTACAAGATCTGCATTTCAATATAAGCTATTCACGGCTGTCTTAAGCACATTGGGCGCTGAGGTACGAAAATCAGCTTGCGCCCCTCTTACCAACGATGAAAAATAGCATTTAATTTTTATATTGTAGTAAATTATAATTCTCGTATAACTTTTCGAAGAAAAATACCTAATTAAAATATAGCGAACGGTGTATATGGATGCAGATAAAAATTGTTGTTAGTGTGATCAAGTTAAAAAAAACCGCAATCTGTTCAAATGCCAAAAAAATCCTTTTGGACCATATACCGTTCTGGCTTGACTGGTTGCAAGCCACCTTGTTCTTTCTTCAACCAGTGGCGCTCAAAAGTTTATGTCATCGACTTACAACGATTACTTATAACCTGCCAGGTAACATTGATTTTAAATGAACGAGTCATCCATTAGTAACTGGTCTCAAACGAATTCCCCCTCGAGCCTTCTGAGCTAAAGCAGTGTTGACTTGAAATACTGGTTAGGATTTATGGAATTATTATAAACCTTGTTTTTTTATTAGGGAGGGTTCTGTAGAAGACCTCCATAGGGTACCTGAACTCTGGTGTAATTGGCAGGCACCCTTGCTGGCTTACCTTCTCTTATTTACTTCCCATACCTTCCATACCAAACCAACTAACTTCATATCTCCCTTGTAAACCAGTAATATAGTATCACTACATTTTTTTAAATACAACAGTCTATATTTTAGACGGCAAACATTTCTTCCGATGTTTAAGATGTGTAAAGTTTAAATATCACGAGATTAAAGCCGGGGTATAGAATTATTAGAGGCGTATAATACAGTGAGCTGCATACATAAATTATGATTTTATGCGGCAGGCAGGGGGGCGGCTGAGTTTACGACTCGAACGGCATAAATATGGATGCACGCTTAGTTAAGTGCTTGCGAGTGCGAGGCGCATCACATTAACATACGTCGCCTGCAAGTTGTCTGGGATTCGAATTTCGGAGCCTAAATGTATAGCCTCAGATCTTATATTATATCTCAATGGCAATTATAAGTCGCGGCAGTCATACATATGTTTACGGTTTCTTGGCGCCTCATCGAGTATTCCGAGGAACTGTTTAGAATGGTACCTTCGTCCTCTTTCCACCATCGCACCGCTCGCCATCGGTTGGGAGGGAGTTTATCCCCACTTCCTCGAACCACTTCGCTCATGTATGCAACGGTTCTGTAGAACGTTTCTCTTGCGTATCGTGGGATTTGGGTTTTCCATAGCACTACGATATGAAGTTTAATAGAATGTGTGTGTGTGTGTGTATATATTTATACACACATAAGTATATCTTATCTTCTAATATATAAAATTCTCGTGTCACAGTTTTCGTTGCCATACTCCTCCGAAACGGCTTGACCGATTTTGATGAAATTTTTTGTGCTTATCCGGTATCTATGAGAATCGGCCAACATCTATTTTTCATCCCCCTAAATGTCAGGGGTAGTCCACCCCTAAATTTTTTTATTTATTTTTTAGACAATTTTTTTAATTTCTATTTTTTTTTGATACAACATACAAAAATACATACAACCCTAGATTTTTTAACCGTCTACGATCAACCCCTATTTTTTACCGGGCAGGACGACGTCTGCCGGACAGCTATATGCATACATGATGGTAGTCTGAGATCGACAACATTTTTCATCCCCCTAAATGTTAGGGTAGTCCACCCTTCATTTTTTAAGATAGAGAATAATTTAGGTCGAAAATGTAAATGTCGGTTGACGAGTGTCCCTTGGTTGCAGGCATGCATCGCAAGTCGCTGGAGGCGGCGCAGCACCTCAAGGAGTCGGGCTCGGAGCGCGAGGGCTCGGAGGCCGAGCCGGACAGGGCGGCCTCGGAGTCCCCGGCGCCGCACCACCACGACAACCATGACAACCAGGTTAATGTTTCACACATTCCATCATCACATTTATTGAGCACTTTTTATCATATTACAAAACACTGAAGCCGCTTTCATTTTATACGGAATCGCAAGTGATGACGTCACATCTTTAAGCAGTCAGATAAGTAATTAAAATTACTTGCACATTCATATTTTCAATAAACCCAGCCTCAAGTTAGATGAAAATATATCTATACATAATAAGACTGTAGGTCGAATTTCTGTATAATGAAAAATATTTGCTAAAAACCAAGTCAGGGGGATGTAAGTACTAAAAGAGAACTAATTTAGATTAATTTCAAATTTTTAGTTTCTCTGTTTGTCTGTTTGTACGGACTTTCTCTGAAACGAATGATCCGATTTAAATGAAATTTTGTATGGTGGTAGCTTGTTCCCGTGGGATAGTCAAAAAACTTTCAGAACAGAATAACAGACGCTAGTATCTAATATATCTAAAGTGACTAACACCCAATCTGCTCGATTGCTAGGTATGTAAATTGTATCTATACATTTTTTAGGCACTGAGCAGACTGTATTGTAATACACAAAAATTCAAAAGTTTTTATTCAAAATAAGTTCCACTGGAGAACACTTTTTGAAGCTCATATATATAAGTTAAAATTTTATTTACTTCCTATTCTATGTACACCGCCACGTGTTAAAGGAGCGCTAAGAAACTCCCCAGTAACATGTCTAGCTAAAAATTGCTTTTCTCCTTATTTACTGTTGTACCCAAACAGGCTGTCCGCGTTATAGGGAGGTTGTCCAGCAAATGCTTAGCCCGCTCAACCACAGAGGCCATCAAATTATTATAATTCTTTAATGTAACAGATAAAAATCATATCAAATTAACTTTACGAGTTTAGTGTAAAACCAAAATTATACCCCATTTAATGCATGCAGAAAATACAGAAATATATTAAAATACTAATACTATAGGTACTATAATATACTTTTCTGTTGGTGTAATAGGTCACTCTGCATTCCGGGGTGATCAAAGCTTGTTGCGCGGTTGAGCAAAGAGGGTAGCTTCGCTCGTCATCTCATGTTCTTCCACGCAAGCGCCGGGTATGGGACGCAGGGTTAGGTTTAGCGGAGTAGTTGGTTCTGCTGTCTTCTCGCCGCGTTTCAGTCCCACCCTCCACAAGCCTTAAGCCTTATATTTTTCAATAGTACCTTATTAAGCATTTTACGTCTGCCTGTTACTTTTAACCAATAGCTTATTCGTGAAACCTGTCATTGGCTTTTTTGTTAATTATAGTTATTTAATCAAATGTATTTAGCTGTAGGTTTCCATAAATAAATAAAAAACAAAATATAACGATTTCCATCACCACGCGGATGAAACTGCGAGGCGCAGCTAGTAAAGAATAAACTTAAATGAGGAATGCGTTGTTTTCAGGCGCAGAGCTCCCCCGCGAGCAGCACGACGGCGTCGTCGTCGGCGCGGGGCCGCGCGTCCCCGGAGCCCGGGCCCCCCTTCGAGGACCCCGAGGCCTTCCGCAACAACAGCATCGCCTGCCTGCGCGCCAAGGCCCAAGAGCACCAGGCCAGGATACTCTCTAACAACCTCTTGCTGCAGGTGAACTATCTTGCACAGGTAGTTTGGACAAGCCCAAAGGCGCATTAGTGGTCGGTGCCTATATCTCACTATTCAGTCACTTGCCCTACCATTGCATCGGTTGAATTTTGACTTGTTTTAACCGATATTACCTACACTAAGGCAAATGAACGGTTGGTAATATATAGGAATCGACCACAACTCATCATAATTATCTATTAGTTATTAGATCATATTAATGCAACTTAGGTACGTGAAGATTACATCTCTAGTAAGATATTGTAGGTATATACATTTAGCTCATTGGATTTCCTTAAGAGCTTAAATTTATATATTGTAACGGTTACTGATTGAGATATACTAAATAAAATATTTGATGATTTAAAATAATAATTGACGCCTGATGGAAAGTGGCTACCGTCACCAACAGACGTCTGCAACACCAAGGGCGGAGCGAACGCAAGCCAGAATGAGTTACGGAGGATGAGACATGAGATGGATACCAGTGATAGGACATGGAATTAGAATGGGGGATGAGATGGAATAGGGGAGGAGGAAGTAGGCCGTGCTTATCCGTGTTTTATCCAAGCAGGAACGGAGAAAGAATACAATTTCCTGCAGCCGGACGGCCTGTCGTAAAAAAAAACAACCAACAGCCAGGTGGTAGGATTTTTGCCCGACTGAATGGCTACCACCCCTGGTGTAGAGTATGTCATCATAACAACCTTGAGTTGTGTTCCGACGTTAGTGACCAGGTTCCAGTCTCCCTTAAGAGAGCAGCAGCGCATTTGTAGCACCTTTGGTGTTGTAAATGTTCGTAAGCGATGGTAACCACTTTCCATCAAGTGGACCATCTGCCTGTCTGCTGAACTCCTGTAATAAAAAAACGTAAACAAATATGATAAATAATGTAGGTAATTGTATAAAGTAACTGACTGTGAAACATATTTTCAATTATCTTTAATATCCCATTACAGGTGCGCGGACTTAGCCGTACTCCAGCTCCCCCCTTGCCCGAGGACGAGGCTCCCGGGGACATCGACGTGGGCACGGAGCCCCCGCCACTCGAGCACCCACCGCACGCACCACACCTCTACTGACCCCACTGAACTGGTCCAAGGGTCCATCATGCAAGCACCTCGGCACTAACTCTAATCAAGAGACATTAACGTAAATAAAAGTTCGAAAAAGATTAACAAGACCGGAAACATTAGGCAATGTCAAATTAGAACGAATGAAAGAACGGTACACCACATTAATTCTAGAGACCTCACTGAACTTTTGGTCCGACGGTGCACCATGCAAGCACCTCGCAACTAATTCTGATCAAGAAACCGTTAATCTAAGGAAAAGTTAAAAAAATTGAACAACGATTTGACAGCAGATTAAGACCGGTATGAAATGTCAAATTTGAGTGAATGAAAGACCGGTGACCTCGGTCTTTGGGTACTTAAAGTAATCAAAATAGCTAAATCACATTATGTTGATCATAATTTGCAATTAAAGAAATTACCAAATGGAGATCTACCTTTACGAAAGACTAGCGGAAATTCGTGTACTTTTTTCACCAGATTATTGTTAAAAATTAAAACCATTGGCAACAGGCAGCCATCTTGCGATGCAACGTTAGTGCAAAAATAAACATTATTTAGTGAATAAGTGTAATTATGTAAATTGTTGATGTTAAATGCGTATTTAAATGAATTCCCGTTTCGTGCAATACCTTTAGTTAAGTATTTATCTTTGTAGCAGTGTTAGTGACGTTGTATAAAGATCCTTGTGCACTTAATTACCTAGACGATATTTTGTATTGTACTGTGGTACCAGCAATATTTGGCGTCGATACTTTGATATTTTAGCATTCTGGACGCAAGTCATCAGTTTTACTCGTTACTATGAAAAAGTGCAGCTTTGTGAGTGAGGGCTAGCGATTTTGTTCAGATATTGCTTAAAAAATCAGTTAAAACATCACTTATGACATGTAACAATTAAGTTAGAAATGAACCTATACATAATATTTGCTTTATCAAAAAAATGCCAAGTTATTTTCTAAAAAAGATTTATACAAATATGTACATTAATTAGTTAATCTTAACTTTTCTGACAGATGGCGTTAGTAATATAGTTGATCAATATTACACATTGCTGATCTCTTTTTAATTTTAATTATAAATTTATGTCGTTAACCGAAATGAAAAGCTACCAAATTTTCAAACATTTATTTCGCGACTTTTCGACTATGAATTTAAAAAAAATAGCAGTGTGCAGAGTTGGGCTTTCGGGAGATGCATACGGATGCATGCAAGATGTCTAGTCATCGCAGCGAACAACGAACTACTGGGTAGCGCAACGCGGGAGCACACATATTATAGTTGCTCTTTCTCGCTCACACATCATCCGTCCCGCTTACACACTGCTATATATTGTACTACCTGTACGACTTGTTAATATTTGTGCTTAAAGTTACTGTTTCCAAAATAAATTAGTTCACATCAGCACTCAACAGTGAATACTGACTGCCATCTGAAGTATAATTTACCTCAGCCTAATAAGAGATTTTTTCAAATTATCTTCAAAGATTTTATGTTTATAATTTTTTTGATGATGTTAGATACGCGAAAATTCTAAGTACAATTGTTGGCTATGCATTAAATGTCCGAATATCTCGCCAAATGTTGTCTGAGAGCACGTCTACTGTATGTTTCCTTACCTTTAATATTGTGCCCAGTAGTGGTTAAGATACTCGACAAGGACAAACGACTATGTAAAATCGAATTTAGTTTTAATTAAGAATCGGTACTAATTCTGTTATCGAGGCCTAATTATTTATTTAGAATAAAACGGGCTATGTTCAAACGAAAATACACATCGAAGACATTCCAAGAAAATTATTTTCAATATTGTTGCCACTTTTGGCTGGTTGGCTACTGTTTGTCGAAACTGTTTTTGTATAATTAATTAGTGTATGTCAGCAGACCACGAGTCAAAAAAATAGCCGGATTTTTGGAGGGCTTGTGTGGGGCCATAGGAAGGCCAACACGTAGAGGCCCCTTAACAAATTTAATTTAAATGTGGAGTAACACTGACCGGCGATTATCCCTGTCTACGCCATATAATGCACCCAAAGACAAGCCCTGGCCAGTGTTGGACTATTGTAAGAAATGAGAACAAAAGGTACCGGCCTTTGAGAAGAACTGCTAGTAGAACTAGGGTTCTGGGTCTAAGGGGCTATGGCGTCTACCCGTCGCAATGTCGGGGAAGAAGCAAAAATGGCCAGACGGTGACTCGCCACTCCCTGCATGGGCCCCAAAACATGCCATAGAAGACAGGGGCAACATGGGTGAGTGGCTATCCTTCACCGAAGCTACTTCCGACATTATGACATTTATCACTTCCAGCCCTGGAGATTAAGTTACAGCTCTAGTGATCTCCACTTTGTGCCGGCTGGCTAATGGTTGAAATCATGATAAGTGTGAAGCCTTCATAATTTGTGACCTGCACACACTTGTCCAATTTCAAGTTAGAAATTCTGCTTATCTTACTTATTTTACTACTAAACTAAAACATTTTTTGACGGCTTCTGCAAAACATGGTAAATTTTGGAAACGCATTTACTCCCTTCTTTATTATGGTCTGGGTGTCTGGGATAGGCATGGTAGTCCGATGTATAATGTTAGCCATAATACAAGCGTAACTTGCTTGATTTGGGGGATATAATATAATATGTGTGCTTGTCTGCCGATCGTTATTATATTTCACCTAACTCTTTTTATATTGAAGGATAATTGCTTTTACTGAACTGCAAATGCGATTCTGACAAACAGTTGCTAACGATAACCGTTGTACTTATATATACACCGTACTTAAGTCGATATAATTGTAATATATATTTATTAATAAAAATAAAGTTAATTGAGTAATGTGAGACAGTTAATTCATCGTAATATAATAAGATTATTCCGATGAAATAAAGAAAATGTATAAATCTTATGAAAATTGCCTTTTCATTTATCACATATTACCTCCTTACATAAAACCGGCTTTACATCTGGGATTTTAACTCGCGTGAGCCTGTAAAGCTAATAAGGCATTACGATTTATCAGTACCATATTCAACTGTAAAGGAATGAGTTCAGCACTTGTAAGAGGTCCACTCGCGGAAGGCGAGTGGAACACTAGGTGTAAACTCGCTGCTTGGAGAGATTCAGACTTCAGCAATTCGACATCGCGCTATATATACTTGTAGACAAAGCGCCGTCTTTAATATGCTATGATAATGCTTACGCAAGCAAAACTTACAGGTGGATGACAGGGCTTAGACCTCAAAATAAAAATACTTAAATTCTCAGCAATAGGACGGGAACTTAAGAATTGTAGTTTTTTTTCACAAAATCTAATATTTTTTATAATGAACAATAAGTTTTAATTAAGAATTATAAGTTGCTTTGCTTAAGACATGGTCCATAATTGAAAGATGGCATTGTTCACATGTTTAACTTCATCGGGCATGCTGATTGTACCGCTCTCTAAAAGTAGCATGAAATAAAACAAGAATCAATGATAAAAATAGCCACTGACATTTATTATAATATAAAAACAGCTACAAAAAACACTAATAATACAAAAGCATATACTGCCTAAAATTAGTAAAATTCATATTTTTAATGTTCTCCAAGTGTGGAGCTCATGGAAACAATCTTAAAAATAGTTTTAGCGATTTAAATAGTCCTGTAAAAGCAATTTAACGTCTTCAATAAAAAAGACACACAGGTAACAGTTTCTTAACAATAGCACCACCTTTTAGGCGTTTATAATAAAATATAATATAACAAACACATCATTAGGTTATAGCAGGACGAATCTGATTCATTCACTACTGCTTGCTCAAGTTACTCTAGGCGGGTATGTGACCTGTATCAAAATGTGTTGGCCTAAAGGTAGGGTAGGTATTATAAAAGAAAAAAAATGCTCGAATTGAGTTAAAATAATTATATATTGATTATAAGTTATTACTTATCCGTAATGCTCCTAGGAACTAAATTAGAGGAACTATTTTAATCAAAGATAACTTTTAGTGCCTTTTTTCGGAAAACTTATTTATCAAATCATTCATAGCTGAAGACGATTTCAGTTTTTCTAGATTTTCTGCCTCTATAGGGAATAACATTTTTAAGAATGTTTGGCCTGGCCCCATGCCGATGATCCGGTAGGAGCTACGCCCCTGTCTATTACACAAGTCAACAAATCAAAAAAAAAGATTCCCTAGATATGTGCAACTACTACTACTTTTTTTATATTTAACACTACTGTACACACTAATTATTTCTTGTAAACAAATTCAAATATGCAAAACAAGGAGACCTGCAGTCGTTTGCAACACCAGGAAGGAAGTCCATATGTTTAAGCCCCTTGAGGATGGGAAAGGAGGGATGACATAGGGAATGAGGTAGAGCGTACTAACAGTACAGAGTATGTTTTATTTTAAAAGGGGTTGATGTACTAACAGTGGTATTTCGGGCTGGGCGTAACTACGTTCTAAGCCTCAGCCTTTCCTACACAAAAGCGCGGGGCACATGGGAGGAGTGGTTTTAGTGGGTATTGGTTGCTGCCCGTGCAGCGTCTCGTCTCCACACAAGCTGATCGATTGCGAGTGGGCTACAAAGCATGCAGTAACCCTATTGCATGAGATAATGGTCCAATCCCTTGCAAAGGACCCAGTGCTGTGCCTAAATAGCATTTCCCCCACCTTAAAAAAAAACTAACAGTGGTATTCTGTTTAGTCTGTGAAATACCAAACGTCATTGTCATTAATGTCATGTCAGTTTGACAAGAGACAGCTCGTGAATATCTTCATCCCCTTATAATGGTCGAACAATGGAGGGTAGAGGTAAGCAGTATCATCTTATATTTAGGAAAATAGTTGAAGAAGTGTCCAGTTGTAAGCTATAAATAACAGTTCAAAAACCGTCTATAATGTAGCTGTTGTAGACGAATCGAAATATGCCGAGTTAAAAAAAATAATATCTATGGCGATTAGAGTACATGGTGACAGTATACTGTTATAAAATGTCTACTATTTACGTAGTACTAAGTAATTTACTAGATATAACCTCAAAGAATTGTTATGTGAAGACGTGAATAGTGATTCTATATCGTGAATTTTGAATAATACGCTTAGTGATTTTGTAATATTTAATTTTATACAACTATAAACTACTAAAATAACTTTTGGGGCTTTTTTTAAAATCCATCCCGATGGCAAAGTGGTGCCACCCTAATTTAATGAATTTCGATGGACACTTCTTCATATACAGAGATGGTTCTTCTTACTTCTACCCTCCATATGTTGAACAAAATCACATACACAAGCATTATATCCTAAAGTTCATATTTAAATACATTTAAAAATATATAATTAGTGGTTTTAATATCAAGAAACGAAACAAGACTAGAAAGGTCAAACAGGAGGAATTGAATAGGAGGATTGGGATAGGTAAGATGTAAAGTGATGAGTTTCAAATAAAACTTGGCTCAAAATGCTTGTTATCCATGACAGCAGCATAGTATATTGTGATTTTGAACTTATAGTAAATGAATCAGAAATCGTAAATGCAAATATTTCGCCATCTTCCTCGACAAATGGAGGTGAAATTTAAAAAGTACAATCTTATAGTTCTACAGTATATAACAAACATCAGTATTTATTCAATTAAATGCATTTAAGTATTTATTTAAGTGTTAACAAACCGTCGCATTGGCCAAGGAATCGAATTAAAATGTCGCTGTTTATCTTAGTACTAAAATCCATTTATAACAAGTATTCTCATATTTATCTCAATAAATTGTAAATAACTACAAAATACAACAGTTAAAATATAACGCGTACGTAAGTACAAATAAGAACTTATATTACTTTTAAAGTTAAAGCAAAAGCTTAAGTCCAAAAGTTTATTCAGCAAATAAGAGTTATCTGTTGACTTAATTATAACCCGACTAAATACAGAGGTGAAGCGATTGAATTATTATTATTCATGCTGCTATATAACTGCCTAACTGATCTAAATAACTTTTATCTGATGATTGAAAAACCAATTCTCAAATAAACGAACAAAGATATAAAAACACTAATCTGTATAGTTTTTAGTTCTATACCCCGTCCAAGACTTGGTAAACAGGGTTGCCAACAACCAAATTCAAAAACCCCTAAAGCCAAAAACACCCAAAATTAAAAAATAATAATTAAAGTGATATTCTTTACTTATAACAGATTTTATTACGTGATAGATAAATGTTAATTTTTGAGAGTTGGTAACCCAGTGTCAATATCGCACCTTGAACACAAAATATTCAAGAATAGCAATATCAACGTGATCTATCTCGAAAATACGCAAAATGAATTTGACATATTTTTAAATATCGCAAATGCCTAGATGGCGTTAACATTTTCCGTAACCGAAGAAATGTAGGAATAGGACAGCGTCTGCGTCTCTCTCTGTCGCACTTACAGGGCTGATGGGAGGCGTAGTGACGTCACAGTGTAGTATCGATAATAATACTATGAAAAGGTATAGAGAGGTATGATATCGATAAGTGACGCAACGCACGTGGCTCCCTAATGAGTGAGCAAGTATGTTGTCTGGACTATATTTTTTTCAATATTTAAAACCGTTAGACACTTGATAAATACAATATACTGAAGTAAACCAATTTTAGTAGAGTGCGACAGGTTACAAATCGCGTAAGCGGAAAAGAGCTAAAAGTGTATAGCAAGCAACACTGCCGTTTCCGCTTGCGAACAAAGTTCAATGGTGTACGAAACCGGTCTGCACTTGTCTGCGCAAACGAAAACTGCCGACAGGAATTATAAGTGTGTAAAATTGTACACAATTCACTTTAATTGATTTGCAGTTTTCTTTCTTATATAAAGATCAATAGCTAAATGACATAGTTTGACAGTTTAACATGTGACATTTGGGTCTGTCATTTTGGACTTACCAACTATTGCGTAAAGCATTGTTATTTAAACACTACTATAACTTTATTCTTATTATTTATAATAATATATTTTTAACGTGTAAAAGCATCAAAACGTCATAAGCTAAGGAACACTTCTACTTATTACATTGGCAACATTTAAAATTTTGAATATAGTTTTTTCTTAAAAGTATGTGGTTATATATCTTAAGAATAAGCCATACAATTAAAATAGCACTGTTATAATAATGGAATAGAAAAGTTCTGTCCAAAAATATAGTTCTGACTAAAATTGAGTTATAATTTTTGTTAAAAAATTAAGTCGATCTCAAACTAATTCATCTATAATCAGTTTCCAGTTAAAAGTAGCACTTTCCTAAAGGATCAATTGCAAACAAATAGTGCGAATCAGGGTCGCCAGGTTAAGCAAATATTTCCCAAAACTTTTTTGTGGGTAAAAAAAATTTGGGATAATTTTAAAATTTTGACTCCACTATGTAAAATTCGAGCTATGCAACAGATTATATCTATAATATTATAAAATTCTAAACATGCTATGTCTGTACATTGAAGCTATTTAAAAGAAAACAACTTGGATAGATGCAATGTTCATAAATTTCACGTAAAAACTAGTGGGCTGATTTCGAGCTATTTTTGCTGGTCGATACCAAACTCACTGATTTCGAATCTACTGTACTTTTATCCCGGAAATCCCGCGGGAATTATTCGGGAAGCAGTTTAAAGTTGTTAAGGCGAGATTTTATAAGATTATAGATACAATAACGACCATGATAGTGATACGATGTCAATTTTAAGGAAATAAAAATTTTCTTTATCCATCAAAATATGTAAACCAAAAGATAATCAGACTTATTCATAGTAAGTTCGAGTAGGTTTGAACACTCTTTTATGGTTCTTATAGAAGTGTTTAAACATACTTTAACTCTCTATGAATAAGAACGATTGATTATCTATGCAGTTAAGAAACCGATAGGCTAATCAATAATAGGTAGGGTGAATTATACTATCGTTGGCACTATGTCAAATTATTCAAAATTATTTAAGAAATCTTGAATAAATTGAGCAGGTGCCAACAGTGGTATAGTTTATCCTATTTGACAGTATATTGTAAAGGTAAAAACATATATAAAACATATATGTAAAACTAATTAGGTAAGTTCTTCTGTCTTTACATGGAAATATTGGTGGGTGTAGATATACATAATAATATGTAGGTATGTATATTAAGATCATTTTTACGTCATTCAAATTTATATCGTCATACAAAATGAATAGAACAACCATCTAAAGGCCACTTCTAATGTACTTATTTCTAATAACCTTTACAGGCCGTTTTTCAGGCACTACAATTTTTTAAACCCGTAGAAAATACATTTAATACACAATTATTGGCACCTTATTAATTTACTCAAAACATTGATTTCTTTTTATTATTTTATACTCATACAATAAAAATATCGTTAATATTGTATGCCTTACATAAAAATTAATTACTGTTAATATTCTGAATAAATTGAGAGGATGCCAATTATGGTAGTTTCCCCTATTATGCAGTATGGCAACTCTATGACAGTAAGTAAATAAATACAATCTAAAATCTTAAAGCAAACAAAACTTTTTTCCAAGCCTCTTTTTAGGTAAAACGATGTTATTAGAAATTGTTCTTATTTACACTTTACTGTAAATAAAAAACAATTGTTGTTCATCTCGAGAACTGCATTGTTTTTAAATTTAAATAAATTCCGATAATTAATATTATACAATTAACCTTTGAAACTGTGTTCAAGTTAGATTCAATCTAATTGATCATTGGCTTGACTATTTTTTATTCATTATATTTCTTGTCAAATTATTCTTTGAAACTTCGACAATAGTAGTTATTACCATTTAAGGAACATTAGAGTTCTTCGAGTTTCTTAATAGTCGGTCTTGGGCCCAGCCATATCCTCGGAGCTCTTCAGCATCAGGTAGTAGCTGTACACGCAAAGGATGCAGTAAGCGAGGATGCCTGGAATTATTAAAAATATATATTTTGTAGTATACATGTATTAATGCGTAAAAGAAAATCTTTATACTTCCTTTGGAGAGTGGGGGTGTATGGTAGTTAACATATAGACTTGCTCAGATTAATTAATGAAGATGTGTATCTGTGATGAAGATTGAAAAGAAATATGATATAAAAAGGTGAATTTAAAATCTTGAAAAGAGAATTTTAATAAATATTAAGTAGTATGGAAAAACCTATTTTTCTTTGGAAAATTCTTTGTTCTTTATACTTCTAAAGGTGTTGGGTTTAGTTACAAACATATCAATGTTGAATTTTAGTGCTAGATCCATTGATATATAAAAAATGCAAGATGTACAAACAACGCCTCAAAACCGTCCTCATACAATGAGCGCAACTTTCTAAATAGTGCACTCATTTCCAATATTAATATTGTCTCGCGTCGCCCGCGTCTAGGTGCACTCGTTAAAAATGCCGAAGTGTTCCCTCACAAATTACAAGAATATTACGTCAAAAAGGTTAAATTCAAATTCAAAAGTTTTTATTCAAAAATAAGTTCCACTGGAGAACACTTTTTGAAGGTCATACATATAGGTTAAAATTTAATTTAATTTCCTAGTCTATGTACACCGCTTCGCAACGTGTTATTGCTGTTAAGGAGAAGAAGCGGCTAGAAAGTCCCCAGCAACACGGAGCAAAAGAATGGGATATCATATTTTCGGTAAGTAAAAGAGTTTATTTTGTTGTTTTTATGTCTGAATATAGGAAGCAATATGTAATTTTGATTTAATTTGTCTAAAAACTTTACTCAAAATCGCATAATAAAAATCATACTGTATTTTTTATATATCAATGACTAGATCGTTAAATTGTGAGGCGCTGCGGAGAAAGAAAGAATTTTGCCTATAGTTGGCTAATGACCAATTATTGGGTGCATAGTCCATCCAATATTACAAAGAAGATCTGTACAGTCGATGAAGCCGCTAGTTATATTAAGTAGATAACAAATATCATTTATTAAACATGATATTCATTTAGGAAAGTAAGAAGTAAAAGAGATAGGGCATAACCTACACGCGAATGTTAGAATGAGTTAGGTGTATGTGATATAAATAAATGAATAGGCGTTAAAATAACATCTTATTATCTAAGTTTTAAAATATCGCCTGAGCATTAATCTTTAATTACTTTTCAAATAATAATTTTAACTAGTGGTCCCCAGTGGTCGAAATTTGACTATAATTATTAATGTAAATTATCAATTTGAACATTATTAAGTCTTTATCATCAAACACTTATACTTCTATAATCACAGATTTCGCAACACTGTTAAGTTGACATCGTTAAACAATAATCAAAAGAATATATATGTGTGTATGTGTCAAATACATGGCAATAAGTGTAAATTAATTTAATATATTTTATGCATAATTAAAAAAATATAGAGTTATGCACTTCTTCTCTATATAGACTGCGAAATTTCATACTGCTCCGTCCGCGCAAGTTTCCTAAAAAGGGATACAAAGATTTTGCTTCACATATTAATATAATGATAAATACGCTATTCGACTTCTTTTACTTGCACCTACTTATGAGGTCATAAGTACCTACATGTCAGAAGTATTTAACTTGATTGGACTGTGGGCTCCTATATTCAGATAGGTCACAATCGTTGATTTTTTGCAAAATATCATGTTTCATAGTGTAAATTACTATAATAAGAATCTTTATTGTCAGAGTCAAGTTTACATTATTTATACTACCTATTGGTCCCAAATTAGGCGAAGCCTGTAATTTGTACACCAAAGTCGATGTTGATAGCCACAGCGGGGCAGACGTGTGCGCATGTGTGTGTGTGTGTGTGTGTGTGTGTGTGTGTGTGTGTGTGTGTGTGTGTTTTTGTGGGTGAGTGTGCGTTTTTGTGGGTGAGTGTGTGTTTTTGTGGGTGAGTGTGTGTTTTTGTGGGTGAGTGTGTGTTTTTGTGGGTGAGTGTGTGTTTTTGTGGGTGAGTGTGTGTTTTTGTGGGTGAGTGTGTTTATTACTGTCTGGTATGTGTGTTGAATGATTGAGGCTGATGGATGATTGATGGCTTACCGAAAAACAGCAATCCCTCCAGAAAGGAGAGGAAGATGTCGGAGCCGCTGCCGGACATGCCGTGCATGGCCGCCGAGATCACGATGAACAGGATCGCGGCCACGAACAGGATCAGCATCAGGTACACCCACACGCGGAGCCCGGTCGTGTTGCGCTAACATCGACCACACAAATCGGGTATTTGACACAATTTACAATTAATGCTAACACAATACAGGGGAAAGTATACCATTACTCTCAAAGATTTGATTCTTTCTTTGGAAAGTTTATTCAGAACAGTATGAAGTTTTAAATTAGAGCCCCCGTATACTAATACTACTAATTAGGCAGGCGAAATATTGAGCAGCCAGTTATTTATTTTAATAATATTAAAATTAACAGAATACCGAAATCATATTCTACAATTGAGACGATAGTGTCCCACGAATTTGACGAGATAGTAGAATTGAGACCCAGTAGTACCCAAATTGTATGTTTTTGGCACTTTGAGCCAGCTGCATATTTTTGCTGAAGATAAGCTCCATCAGCTTTTTTAATCACCATTGCGCTGTATTTATATGCGATTTTCGCTAATCGTCAGCTAATTTTTAGATATAAAATCTGCACTACTTTTTATATTGGGAATGATTTAAAATGGCCAGATAAAAAATCGAATTCCTTTGTAATCTTTTCACTGATCGATGGCAATTTTTTTGAAAAGAAAGAAAGAAAAGACGTTTATTTAGAAAACACACAACGAGACAGACATGGAATGAATTACACGGTACGGTGATAAAAATTAGAAAGTCTCGCGATGGTACTAAATAGGTGCAGTTCAGCATGTGCCAGGCAACCGCGGATGCCTAACGCTGGTTTTCAACTACACCCTAGGACGAACGGATGTTGCACTGTTATTTATATGTATATGTATGTATGTATATATATATATATATATATATATACATACATACATATATATATATATATATATATATATATATATATATATATATATATACGTATAGTGTGAATAATAATAAAATAAATATAAACTCATATAATTCAAACAAATATTCGGGGGATACCGATAAAATAAATATTCATTATATATGATACACATGATATATATTACATATTTATAAACAGAAATAGTATTGTTAGAGGCAGAAGAAAAAAATATTATATTATATAAGAAAGATTTATATTGACATTTTCTAGCTTCCGTTGCTCATCTAAGAGGTAATTCTTCAAGTTCTTACGAAAAGTAAAAGTCGAGTGATTTAATTGCCTTAATGGTGGTGGTATATTGTTCCATATCTTAGATGCAGCATAACGGAAGCTACCTCTAAAGCATGTCAATTTATGTAATTGGAACGCTAGTTGACGGGAGCATTGTCTACCTTTGACTACCCTTCCTCTGGCTACCCAGCTGAGCTTATTATACAAGTACTGAGGCTCTTTGTACTTAAGGATACCAAAGAGAAGGCAAGCCAAATGCAGTTTGCGCCTAAGTTTCATTTTCAGTACATGATGCTGCTTTGTAATAAAATTAATGATATTTTCATCCCAGGAATTTTCCCGGGAACGAATTATATTGATTCGGGTGCATAAGAATTAGCTTATTTATTTCTGCAGTTTTTACTAAAATAATGTGTCCCGGGAATCTCGCGGGATTTTGTAATCAAGCGTGGACGAAGTCAAGAGTCTATATCTATAATAAAGAGTATCTTTCAACGGACGTACTTAAATATAGCTTACCTTATATACGGAAATAATTAACGTAAGAGCCAATACAATGTGCACGAGGGACAAGACAGCAACGCTGAGGGCTATCCTATACCATATGGTGTACAAGTGGTCTCCCGCGTCCTCCACCGTGCCGATATTCTCTTTGGCACTTGAAGCGAACATCGTGCAAATTATCAGCATAACTATTGACGCTATCTGAAAATATTCAATTACAACAATAAGATTTTTTTAACGCTAAATATGCTTTAGCGACATCAAACCTAGGCAATTACCCAAATCCTTATTAATATTATAAATTCGAAAGTAACTCTGACCGTCTATCAGTTCTGTTTTTACGCAAAAACTACTGAAATTGGACATATATCCGTGCAGGAACTGAGAAAGAATACAATTTCCTGCGGTCTGGCGGCTTGTCGTAAGAGGCGACAAAACAACCCACAGCCAGGTGGTAGGGCATTTGCCCGACTGGATGGCTACCACCCCTGGTCTAGAGTATGTCGCCATAACAACCTTGAGTTGTGTTCCGGCATTAGTGACCAGATTCCAGGCTCCCTAAAGAGAGCAGCAGCGCATTCGTAGCACCTTTGGTGTTGCAAATGTCCATAGGCGATGGTAACCGCTGTCCATCAAGTGGGCCGTCTGCCTGTCTGCTGATCTCCTGCAATAAAAAAAAATATATATATGTAATTTTAATTACGAGGGTGGGCAACGGATACTTTTCACCCCGGATAATGGGATAGACTTATATAAAGGTTATGCCAGAAAGTAGGATAGATTTTTTCATTTATTAGTCATTTGCCATTTTAATTATATTGGTAATTTTGGTCATTTAGCTAAAGTTAAATAGAACAATCAATCTATTAATGAAAATAGTACTAAGCAGACACTTTCGTATGTTTTTGTCCTTGGGCCAACTATTATTATTGATAAATAAGTGGATAGTTTCGGATAGTCCACTAAAAATCACTTAAAAATCCATAAGATACCACAAAAGACCAAATTAGTTAATTATACTAACACATTTATTATAATAACTTATGTATTTTGTAATATATTATTGTTATATATATGATTATGTATATTTTTGTATATTTATTTCTTAAATTGGTTTGAGTATTTATGTATCTATTGCCTTTTGTCCTGCACCACCTACATCGCCTGATTCGAATTTGTTTGATTTAGGTTGCCTGGAAGCGATCGCTATGAGCGATAAGGCCACCTATTGCACTCGTATTGCCTATAAAATATTGTAAATATGGTCTGTTTTTGTAATTGAATATTTTGGTGTGCAATAAAGTGTTATCTCTCTCTCTCTCTCTCTCTCTCTTATTAAAGATGAAGAAAAGTATACTAACCACATGAACAAAACCGATGACCCTGGAGCCGGTCTCCAGGCCCATGCACCAGAAAAACGAGGTAATGTGAGGCATACCCATCTTCAATTTCGTCTCTTCTATTTCTTCGCTGGAAACAAGTAAACGAATACATTTTTAGAACAAAGTGGACATGCCTAATATTAATTTGCCATCGAACTCCGTAGTCATAATTACAAACAGTAATAGGTTATTATGATTAAATTTATGCTCAGAGACGTTTCTTCTATAACGTCTTTGGTTTTTGGTCTTTAGTCCTAGAAATGCTAACCCCAATAGATAATAAAAGAAGATTATATATACTTCAGGCAATCCCAACAAGTGCAATTCTTGTTTGTGGAGGTTGAAATAGTGTGGTGCTTCGGTGGTGAAGAACGACCCCTGTTGTATGTTAAAGATGCACCACAAGGGAAGAACCTATGGTTCAATCGCCGGGGGATTTAGGTTCGACTGCTTGAGAGGGGAGTACAACATAACACGAAGAGTGTTGTGCTCTACATATATTTACTTGATTAATTAATTTAAGATTCAAACTATACATACAGAAATCTTAATTGCTACGTAATAATTATATTATTATATAAATAATTTGTAACCTAACATGTTCGCAGATGCATTTCCCAAAGTTTTGTCTGTTTTTCTGTATTGACAGATTTTGGCACGTACATATAGGACTACTCAGTTTTAACCTTGCTAAATATAAAGCAATAAATTATTCTATGTAACGTAACGTAACACTATTATTATTCACTCAATGGTATTAAAAATAAACAACGAGAAACTAAGATCAGCAGACAGCTCATGGAAACTACTTGACGTCGCTTGTCGCCTATGTGTTATGAAGTGCCGGTTGCATACGGTATGATACGCGAAGGAGTATCATACCCTATCAAAACCCCGTAAAGAGAGGTCAATGGGAACACATTGATTGAGAAAACTTGAGATCCTTTGCGTACATAACAATCGAGGATCAATGAAGTTAAGATGAACAATCAGCTGGCTGCGATCGGTGAGGTTGTAGCAAGTCGGTGATATCATTTTGTACAATTCTTTGAAACGCTTATTATACTGGCGGTAAAATCGTAGACAGACGTGAAATCTTATCTACGGCAGTAAGATCTAGATTTAGATTCTCTAATCGTCGTTGAATCGAAATTTAGATAATGAAGCTGATTAGCAGGTTATAGGTATAGACACAAACTTTGAATTAAAACAGAAAAGGTAACAATTGCAAACTTACTGTCTGCTACGGTCCATTGTCAACGAAATACTAAACTCATTGTAAATGTAGTAGTCAACGCAAATGGGACAGGTCTCACTTTTTATAGACAAAAGCTGGTTGAGTGTAGGTTCTTGTAATTATTTTTATGGGCTAAGTAAAAAGAGATACGACCAAGTTTCGCACGTTCATAACTCTCAAGTATTAAAATATATTGTAAGTTTAGATTTTTTTTTAAACTATTTCCTTATTTTGTTTGAAATGAGTAGATATGTTTTTAACTATATTATCGTCTGCCAGAAGATGATTTTCCTATGCACAAGGTATCATCCTATATTACCGAAATTTATATTCTCATCAGGTACTTTTCAAGAGTTGGTTTATGCAAAATAGATTCTATACTAGGACCTTTAGTAATAGATTAAAAAATTCATTGTTTGGAAGCATACCATACGATACTAATGCTAGAAATGTCCTTAGCCTTAAACGCTGCACAAGTTATCGTTTCTTTTATTGCACAAAAGCATAAATTGATAAACCGTTTCTTTTAGAATGTTGTTGGAATCAACCTCTTTAGTTAATTTACTTTTTTATGTTTTGACATCTGTCAACATTCTTTTGTTTTTTCTTTTTATTCATTCTATGTACAACATTGCATTGTAACGTATCATTGTATAATAAATATTAATATTATAAGAAAATATCGTGTTACTTCACGTCCAAATCAAAATATATACAGTCTACGTGCTCTACACAAATGTACCATATTAAACTTGTACTGTTATAAAACATGATTATAGAGCACAATGAACTATTCCTGAACGCATCATCGCAATAGGCTGCTTCATTATAAAGCCCTCGATCTTGTTATTATACATACATACATAACTTCACGCCAGGTCCCTTGCGGGGTAGGCACGAACAACAGAGCGCCATTTGGGCTTATTATTACACACCTCACTTGCTTCTTTGACATTCATAGTTCTTGTCATTCACGCTCGTCTGTTCTTAAGGCTCCTGACATCACCTTCTGCTAGTACACGATCAATTTGATCATGGAAGGTGTGTCGTGGCCTTTTTATTATGCGGAATGTAAAGATGCAATTAATTTAATTAACTAAAGAATAATCATTACTTAGGATTCGATAGATTTGTTAAAGAAAAGTATTACAGAAGAAACTTCATATCAGCAATGAAAATTATAATTCAAATATTTAAAAAGATTTTGACATTACCAAGTGAGAGATAGAGATGGATAGTCTATCAATTTTAATATTTTCTTTATTACAATTGTGTATGTCTCTAGAGACCACAGGACTTTTAGAGGGCTTGCGTAGGGCTATGGAAAGGCCAACAGAAGCCCCTTGAAAAATTTAATGTAAATGTGGCGTGACACTGATCGGCGATTATCCTGTCTACAAATATAAAAATGCACCAAAGGACTAGCCCCGGTCAGTGTAGAACTATTGTAAGAATTGAGTACAAAAGGTACTAGGCTATTGTGCTGAACTGTTAGTGGAACTAGGGATCTGTAAGTATGGGGACTATAGCGTCTGTCCATCACAATGTTCGGGGAACATGGAAAAATAGGCAGGCGGTGACCCCCAAATAATGCCGTACAAGATTAGCGATGAGCAACAACATAATTATTGTTATTATCCCATGTTTATTTATACAGGTTTTGTGGAGCGGGCTAAGCTTTTGGTGGCCTAGATCACTGAAATGCAAGAGGCTACAGCTTCGAGTCTTGGAATGGTAAATTAAGTTAACGCGTTATTTACTATGGTCTGGGTGTCTTAAACCTTACTTCTTAAGCTGATTTCTATAGTCTCTTCCCGAGAAGTGTAGGTGTCTGGGATCGGTCCCTGAATGGTATGATGTATATGTATAACCCATAACACAAGGGTAAATTGCTTAGCTTGGGGATATACAATGTATGTGCATGTCTGACGATATTTATTTATTTATGTTAAAACAAAATGATTACGAGTTGCCTCAACGTACAACAAACTCAATACAGAAACATACCATTCCTTCGATAAAGAGTTTGCAACCCAATATCAATGTATATCCGTCCTAATTTGGAATCGTGCCAAATCACAATTGAAAAATATGTAACAGCCATCCAACATTACGTATTTGCGTCATCCTTTGTAAAATTCAACTGTGTTCCGTTGATTTCAGAAACCTTAACGATTTTTAAATTCAAAGTTGAAGAAAGCTTACTGCTTACGACTTTACAGTAGTCGTAATAATACTATAGCCAATCAATTTTACGGCCCTAACTCCCCGGAATGCAAACGTTCCAGGTTTGATTCCAAGCATAGTAAATGTCGTAAACGAAATTTCCATTGTTTACTAGTGTCTTTATATTGTCCATAACACAAGTGTAAATAAAGATGCACACACACGTTATTATCCGCAAAGTTAACTTGAGACCTGAGCGGAATGCGCGCTCCTCTCCCGACCTCTGCCTCCTTGCCGCTCTCGACATCGACGCGTCAGTACCGCGCGCTTACGTCATCCGACCGAAATCTCAAGTTAACTCTTGCGTGTTGTACAATAAATTCTAATATATTAGGCTGGTTCAATGTCACGCTTACGCCGACGCGGGTGATAAGCGACGCAGGCCACGAGCTAGGTATTGCCTTGTACCGTCTCATAATGACAACTTCCCGCGGTCAATTCAAACGCGGTTGGTTGGCACTCCTCAAATTTGATCGTTCTAAAGAATCTTCTATTTTGCAGAGTAATCATCAAATGTCGTTATAGAATGCGATTTTAGGCATGACACAAGTACTATATGACTTTAGGAATTTATTACAATTTGGTTAATTTATAGATATATGTTATTTATTTCGTTGTGTGTGTTGCTACAGTAATTTTGTATACATGTATGTGTTATTTAAATTATTAAATTATTAATTTATATATATTTATATAGTTTTTAGTCTGCAATTCATTCACCTTTATCAAACTGTATTATAGTTGTTGTTGTGTGTTTTATTGTCCACCGTGACTTCACTTTGTGGTTCCAGGCGGAAGAACAGCGCTATTCCTTGTTGGCTAGCATCATGCTCAGACTGAGTCCAATTTAGGACTTATTTTGTATCTATTTCCATGTATATTAACTCAGTTTTTGTCCTAAATAAAATATTTTTCTTTCTTTTAGACAGACGAAAATACTTGCTCACACAATGAAAAAACCTTTTCATTGTGTTCTCTTAAAGTCGAGAAAGACGTAGAGAATACACTTCTTAGTAATCTCGAAATTCTTTAGAATCGTCGGATTTGAAACTCGATGAAACAATAAAAAATAAAATAAAAAAGTATAAAATAACTTATTTTAAAGCTATGTATTATTATTAATATAAATTATCTAAAACATCTCGAAGTCGGTGCAAAGTAAAACTTTAAAAATGACTATATTTTGAAAATTGCTAAGCATCGACTTTAAGATGTTTTAGATAATTTATATTTTTTTTAGGTTGTTTTAAACGAAGTTTTTTTTATTTAATTTGTTACTTTTTAGTGCCTAGCTATGGGGTAGACCTATGAAAGGTGCCGCGCTTCTTATAAAATATAGGTTCCAAGAAACGGGAACATTAAATGTTCGTAAAATTAAAACTACTTACTATTTAAAGCCAAACTATGTTAAATTTTTAGGGGACCAATTGGAAGCGATTCCGCGTCGAACAAAAAAAGAATCACGTAAATCGGATCATAAATATCGGAGGAATCGGTGAAAATACATAAAAAAAACAAATAGATTCCGACGAATTGAGGTTCCTCTTTTTTTTGAAGTCAGTTAAAAAAGCGACACTTAAGAGATAAACACATAGAACTAAGCCTGATAGAAAATGAGATACCTACGAGTTTTACATTGTGCACAGATTAGAGAGTAAATGACCGAATTAAAACTGATAATAATATTTTTTACATTAAACCAGTGAAGAGGTTTATTTTAAATTATAATGTATTGACGGATGTAGGCTAAAATAATTATATTTATATAAATTAAAGCTATAGAAGAATTAGCTGCATATTCTCTAAAATTTCAGATCTACTGCGTGTGAACTGCACACACACAATTTTGTCCCATAGGTAACATATAAGTAATATATGAATTAAGATAGGTGTCATAGCGACCGTCCGAGCCGGTGAATTGCGTTATACTAAACCAAGAAGTACATTGAATAATATAAAGATACTAAACTCATTTCAGAGATTTCAGACGCGCTGCGACTCGCACGGGCGGACAGCGTGACTCTGACACCAGCCTTAGGTAGATTTAAAAGACTAGACGATAAAAATTATCATCATATAAATCTTATCATCTTACTGTCAGAGGCCTAAATCCTTACCAAAATTTAGAAATATGCTAAGAAAACACTATCCACGAATAGCTATGTCTGATTTAACACAATATAATCATGTTAATACATTTAATAAAATATCTTACGTATTTTGAAATGTACTATTGTACATATATTACTATGTATTTGTATATTTATTACTTAAATTAGTCTGAGTCTTTATGCATCTATTGCCTTTTTCCTGCACCACCTACGTCGCCTGATTCAAATTTGTTTTTGATTTCGGTTTCCTGGAAGATATCGATCTGAGCGATAAGATCACCTATTGTATTGCCTAGAAGGTCTGTTTTTGTAAGTGTATATTTTGGTAATAAAGTGTTATTATATATCTCTCTCTCTCTCTCTAATCTATCTTTTAAAATATCATGATATGAATCTTTGTAGTTATTTTCAAACAATAAAAGTAAAACACTGGCCTACAAGAAACTGGTCTGTATTTTAGACTAAACTCACCTATTCTTATTTTTTTTATGCGCTGAATCCGAGTCTGGGGTAAGTTTGGTCCAAGGACCCTTAAAAATGGGGTGCATGGACCAAACTGACCCAGCTCTGATCTTTTGGTCCATGGCTCTGGTCCAAGTACAGAGCACTTTTTTTACAGGCCAGTGTAATTAATGCGCTATTTATTTTTATTGCATGACTTTAGCAGACAGGCAGACTGCCCACCTGATGGATAGCGGTTACAGTCACCTATGGACTCTTGCGTATCAAAGGTCCTACAAGAAGCTGCTGTTCTCTTAAGGGAAACTGGAACCTGGCCACTAATGCCGGAACTCAACTCAAGGTTATGGCCGTCGATTATCCAGACGGGAAAATACTTCCACTACCACCTGGCAAAATTATTTGACTGTATATGGTTAGTTATTAAGTAATAAGTAATGGATTAGGATAAGAAAGGAACTAGTTGATGAACCAATCCAAAAATGCTTTAAATATTATGTGAGTCATTTAGACCGATAATCCAGTTCGGCCAGTGTGTGTGTGAGGCCAGAGTAAGGTTTGCAGAGTGCCGAAGAAACTCACAAAAGTACATAGCGTCCTTTCGGTAGTTAGTATCGTAATACTGTCCCTCCCACGAGGGTATGAATAAAATGTAACCTTTCAATTTTGCAAAAAAACTAAAGAACCTCAAAAACGAATAGCCTGGATTTAAATACCACGTATTGTATGTTTTTTTTAATACAAGTAACGGAACGATCTCGTAAAACAGGTCCTATACTATTTAAAGACTTCTTTTGTTCGAGCGGGGACCGTGAGACGAATAATAAATGACTGCAAATATGTATGAACACATGGAACAACTTTGCATGGCGCCAGACGGGTGTTGTTGCCTGCGAAATTGGCTCAATATTTACATTGTATAACGATTTTCGTGTAAAAATTCATAGTACGATACTAGCTAAAACTAAAACATCTAGCTAATGTAAAACACCTGGCGAATATACATCATTATGTAGAACGCCTATAATGAAAGGATACTGTAGGAAGAATATAATAATATACCTGTTCGAAGCAAGTACGTACATTTTCTCAACTCATATCCGTGCCTAAGATTTTTAAACCTATATATTTTAATAATTTTCATGATTTATATACCTAGATTATTAAGTATTGTCATGGATATTTATAATTAAGCCTCAGAATATCTTAAAGCAACTTTTAGGTCTTTGACAGCCAATAATTAATCGAAAGAATTATTATGGCGACTCCAAAAGGCGAATGTCAGTAAAATTATAGTCAACTAAAAGCACGCTTGCCCATAATATCCAACAATTATTACTTACTTTTAACCAATATTTGAATTTGAAATAAAATAAAGTAGAAAACCGTTCAAGTTCCCACCAAAATTCTCTTTGGAAGGCTTTTTATGTTACAAGTTTTGTTAGTATTTTGTAGAAATATATTAGAAGGGCACGGGGTTCATTCCTGGCCGGGACGCATGCACCGCTTATGCATTGTTCTGGCCTGCACATCGGGTGTCAAAGCTGCCAAGCCACCTTCGACAGGCGGAGCGGGTATAGGTACTGTCCGTTCCCCTATAACGTGAGGCCCAAGCCCAGCAGTGGGACATTATGGGCTGTTATTATTATTATGTTCAGTTAATAAATATAAGGGCAAAGCAGATCCCAGCCTCAAAACAAAAATAGGCCCTAGATTTAAAGGTAGTAGATGATGGAAGATGATGGTTAAAACAGCTTTATATGGAGGAAATCTACATTTGACAACTTTATTATTTATTATAATAATTATTATGAATTATATAATATTATACATAAATATTTACATACATTATAACTAGATATCAGATTATATGCATTTACATGTTTGCATATGCCAATGCATATAAATCTATTTTTTATAGCGTTATTGCATATTTTGGTACTTTTTCATTGACAGTGCTTATTTCAATAGTTGTGCGTGTTAGGCGTCTTGTATTAATGCCGACGACACGTCCGCCTGGCAAATAAATGCAGTTTTGTATAAAAACCCCGGTATTGAAAAAAAAAAAATTGACGAATTTATCAACGGCACCGGACAAACTTCCTGAAGAGTCTCTGCAGAAATTGCGCAAAATTTCAAGTTCTGTCCGGTGACGTCGAAAGGTGATTTTCAGCCTATAAATTAATATTAAATGACAAACGTCACAATTTGCTGCAGAAAACCTGGATAAGTATGTTATTGTTTGCTGTCACAAGAATTATAATAAGTAAATTATTATAATAATAATTTATAACTAATTTTAAGATATGTCTAATATGTAAATATAATGTGAAAATAAACTTGAATTCTAATTAATATAATAATAAATGGTTTATTGATTGTGCATATTTCGCCCTTTTTAGTGCATATTTGCATGCATATTTTTCCATTTTGATAGTGCATATAATCCGATGTCTAATTATAACATATTGTCCTTTAAGAAATTCCCAGTAGTAAAGTATAATACACTAAATATCAGTCAATAGTTTAAGGATAAATTGCTAACAATTTAGTTGTAAGACTATTATGGCATTGTAATTGAATGAAATACAAATTACTCTCCTGCAGGAATGGAAAAGAATACAATTTCCTGTAGTTGGGCGGCCTGTTATAAGAGGCGACAAAACAACCTTCAGCCCGGTGGTAGGGCATTTGCCCTATGCTACTATAACCACCTTAAGTTGTGTTCCAGCTTCAGTGGCCAGGCGTTCCGAGTTGGTGCCCCGACCGCGCTGACGCACTGAGAGCGCGAGGCGGCGGGGGGGGGGGAGGGGGGGGGGCGGAGCTCCGCGCTCCCCCGGGGGATGCGGCGGACCAGCGCCGGGGGGCGCGGGCGTCGAGTCTGGGAAAAAGACCTCGCCGCTATGCGGAGGGGCGGAGGGGACGTCATCCGGCCGCACAGGAGGCGCTCTGTACGAGGCCAGCCGCGGGGTGGGTAAGTCGGCTGTACGTGACCCGGCTGCGGAGAGGCTCCATGGTTAGGTTCCGCGGTCTATTAATCCTCACCACATACCCCACAGATCCCCGGCTACATGCGACAACGCATTCTCATGTAAAAAAAGTTCCAGTTTCTACTTCAAGTCGGCAGCAGGTATTACTAACTATAGGCAATGGTAACCACTTTCCATCACAGTTGGGTCGTCAGCCTATCTGTTGTGCTTCAGTAATAAAATAAAAAATTAGGTAATAGGAAAAAAGTAGGAGTTCTCAGAGAGGTGCTACACTAACCTGAACTTCCGCTCTGACATACCAAGCAGTTTCTACTCTACTAATCATTGCAACCGATTTTTAAGACCCCCTTACAAACAATATTATAGTATTATCCCCCAAATTGCTATTGCGCTGCAACCTTGTCAAATTAACATTCGCGTGACGTCATCCGCAACTCGACATGTACGCGTATTCGCCGGCCAGTTATGCTAACAGTACTGAGTGTTCGACTACGGTTACATCACCAAAATGGCGGCCAGGCACAATAGCAATTTGCGGGATAATAGTAGATTTTTTTTAACAATTCAGTTCAATATAAATTAACTAAGTCAAATTGTTGTACAATTATTGGTTAAAGAAAGAATGTTATATCAAATATTATGATCTCCAAACACGGTGTCAAGGTTGCTTTAATTAGGTATATATAAATGATAATTACTTGTACCAATTATGATTGTGTACATCTATGTTTGGAAGTTTTGCCTGTTTTTTGAGTTGAATACACACAGATATTTCAATCCATTTGTAAATGGAATGAAATGATAGGCATTATATAGATAGTGGTATATGTAGATACAGTTGGATTAGTGAAGTTGATAATTAACTTGTGAATAAGTGCTTATCATTGTTTGGACAGATATCTACTTAATGGAGAAGTTGTTACTTAACTGGAACACTTCTGTCCAAATGATAAGGACTTACTCTCTAGTTTCAGTAGTTATCTTACTAATTAACTAATACATAATATTACATTAATCAGGCTTAATTAACACTAAGTTATATACATTGTCAAAAAAGTATTGGGAATGGATAATTTGTTTATGGTTGGTTCCAAAGCTTTATTTTTTTTAAAGCTTTAATGTACAGGCATGGCATGTTAGGAATTTTATGATATTATGTATTAATTGTATGTCTCTACAAACTTATAAACTAATTAATAAACTATTTAAAAAAAGGAAAATCTATATTCTCTAATCTAGAATTAAATATTTTTATTATCAAATAGTTGTAATTTTTAATTTTATTTTATAAAGTGGACATGTCCTCGTGAATATGTGCACCTTTCCTGTTGACATTTGCCATTGTAATTTGTAATATTGTTATGTAATTATCAAAGGACAATATGAAAATAATAACTTATGTGATTTAATTATTAAGGATTCAATTTCAGTAAATATTATTAACTATTATTTTGTGGGAATATTTGTGCAAAAAATGGATGTGTCATAATTGAGGATAGTTCTCAACAGCAGACCACAATCCACTATTGTAGTTGTTTTGGATTAATAGAACTGCTTCTAAATTCATATCATAAATTATAAGTAATAATAATTTGATAACATTTAAAAAATGTAAATGTGTGATTTTTGAAGTAAGAAAGATGCTGGAAGTTAGTTTTTAGGATTTAATTATTTCATAGAATACCGATTGCTTAAACAAGTAAAAATGTTGAGAGATATGGTTAAAAGTAAAATAAACCCTTTTCAACCTCATGGACCATGGACCTCATTCAGCCAAATGGACATTTGCTACACCAATGTGCTGCTGCTCTTTAAAGGTAGACTGGAACCTGGTCACTAATACTAGAACACAACTCAAGGTTGTTATGGTGGCATACTCTGGACTGGATCTCTAGGGCCCTGGGTGGTAGCTATCCAGACGGGCAAATACCCCACCACACTGTGGATAAAAATTTACATCCAATTGCTTGGCCTCAATAACAAACATATTAATGCACAGCCCAAACTACTGAGGCTAGAATTATGAAATTTGCATGGGTATTCTCTACACTGTAAGTGTAAGCAGATTAAGAAAGGATTTTTGACAATTGGACATGTAAGGGTGGGAAAAGGGGACAGAAGATTATAAAAAATCTGTTGTTTTCAAAATAAAAAGATAATATATGGTTAGAAATAAATGTGTATCGGTGTTTATGGAAATTCAACAAATAGCAAAATAGAGGATGAAAATTTGCTCAAACTATTTGTAATATACACAAGTAAAGCCACCAGCAAAAGCCTAGTATCAGTATAAATAATGGTAACACAATTTAGCCTAATAATGTTATTTATGCTGTATTCTTAAATTAACTGAATTATCAGATTCAGCTCAATAAGTTTCTTCTCAATTATTTGCAATTAAACATTATTTACAAGAATAAGTATAATGTACTTCCAAGATTGTCTTGTTGTCTCAAAGAGATTACTATCAGTGATAAGGCCACCCATTGGTCAATAGTATATCTTTGCCAGGATTATATTAACAGTAAGCAGTAAAGGATTTGTTATTCATTCATTACAAGTGTAAGGAATCCTAATGCTGCTTCACATTTATGTGTTTCTCAGTTATCAGATGTACAAAAATAAATATGCTTATCAAATTGTATACCTAATGATTTATTTGCTTCACTTTTTTATTTAGTTTGCAACTGTCTCATTCTTTATCAAACCATCATTCTTCCACGGTTGGGTTTGATAAAACGTAGTATAGAAAGATTGCCAAGGTTATGAAATAGGTATTAACAAACACAATACTATCATCTATATATATATATGATGTGATTATTAATTAAACTCCTAACTTGAAGGGAACAGATTGGTTTTTTCATACTTAAATCAATATAACAAGTGAAGCAGAAACAACCAGCTAATTCTATAAAATATTATCTTCTTTTTTAAGATATTATGGTATAAAATATTATGAAATACAGTAAATACAAACTAAGAAGTTGGTTGTAGTAGTCTACTGTATAAGATTTATATGATTATGAATACAAGATAGCCTAGACTAAATTTTAGTCTCTCCATATTATCAGGAAAATGCTGTGTGTGAATTTGATTCCGTATAAAAACCGCCTTCATTCGGGTGTTCTTTCATTACACAAGTACGAGGTAACAATTGGAGTATTGACTATTACCTCTTCTATTTTTCAAAGGTTACAAAAACACAATAGGTAACTATTGCAGAATAAAAGTGTTTTGCGTTTTTAAATGTATTTAGCCTTGAGCCAAATATACATACCCGAACCAGATATGCGTGCACCAAGTTTACACTTACACAGTACACTGATCACTAATTTCAGAACTGAAACTTCACACTTTATGGTAATTAAACTGACCGACGCGAGCATAAATTGGAACTGCAGCGAGTTTGAGTTTTCCCAGTTTCCTCTGAATACAGTGAACACTAGTCAACAGTGAACAGTGTCCACTGACGTCATAGGGATTATTTGTTTTGACTTTTGATCACGAAAACGGAAAACGAGATGAACAAACGCAAATGAAAAGTGCACACGATGCCAGACAAAGGTAAAAATATACGTACCACTGAAGTGCGAGCGAGTCAAAATAAAGTTTATTCGAACTGTCAGTGGCGACGAATGACGTTATCAAAACGTCATAGATAGAAGACGTCAAATATGTACGATCCGTTTCATATTCTGAAGTTAAAGATAAAAATGTATGTAAGAGTGGAATTATAAAATGAAAACTCCAGTTTTAGTTAAAAATATTTGGTTACCTATTAAAATTAACTCATAAAATATATCACAGACACAATTAGATTATCATATTTTCCAAAGTTCATCTTTTACGTTCACCTTATTTTAAATAAAAAAGTATTATAATAATTTTGTTCAATTACAAATAACAATTTCATTACAATTATAAGGCATGATCTTCCGTTTTTACTGGATGATATAATCTAGCTGAATGTTGAAATCTTCTCTCATCCTCTTCGAACATTATTTGTTTGTGTCGACTATGGACTACAACAATGCAATACACGGACACACCTGAAAACAAAAGGTAATAAAGTCTACCATCTGCGTGCATAATATAAATTGGTATTATAGCTATCATGGCACTGGATAGCTCTAATAATACCTGAGAAACAAAGTTTATAATGTACACTTTAGTTTGCCCCGCAGCTACGCCGCATGTCAAGTCGTAGGCAGTGACTTTGTTTGACTTACATAAAAACAATTTGGTATTTTACAATAATAATAAGTAATAAATTAAGCCCATATAGTCTAGACAGATGCCCAGCAAAATATAGAGGTGAGGCGAAGCCAACCTGATTTAAATTGATACTGCCAAGGGAAGTAAATCTTCCGGCGACTTCATTCTTTCCTTAACATCCTTAAAGGAGAATCCATTCCTCCTGTCTTATCCCTATATCGCAGCTCCTTTATCTCATCCTTTCTATACAATCTTAACTCGTCGGCTTCGCTTCTGGTGTTGCAAACTTCTATGGGCGATGGTAATCACGTCTCATTAACTGGGTCATGTGCATGTTTACCAGCATCAATAGAAAAAAGTAAAAATTTTCATATCATAAACTTTTAGTTTTACTACTATGCAGTAAGCACGAAAATTTAACCTACATGCTCTTACTAAATGTACAACAATGACGACAATTTCAACTTCCAACAATTCTCCTGTGTCCTGAAGTACTAAGCTGATACCAGTAAGACATAATAAGAAGAAGACTGCAGTGATGATCCCTGTCACTATCGTCCACGGTAGCGTCAGAGAGGCTAGTTTCTGAAAGCAAAAACAAAACAATAAAATCACGCACGCTCTTGGATTACACAACATTCAGAATTGCCACATCGCTGTCAGTGCGTCAGTACGGAGATAGAGTTGATAAGGGCTACGTTCCATTAGAGACTCACAACGACCAAGTTCACGACCGCGATTTTTCGCGTTCCACTTGTTTGCTAGCTTGCCGGTGTTACAATCGTAAATCCAAATGGAACGGTTAATCGACCCACCTCTTGACATGGGTAGTTGAGCGTTGTGTGATCGAAAATGATAACGACGTTTTCGGCTAACGGAGCATTTGGTTCCATTGTAAGATACTAATAGAACGCGCTGAAGTTAGGCCATCATGGCTTGTCACGGCCAAATTTCTCCATCAGCCGGTCCACCTGGCGACCTGGCGAGGTCGTGGTGAAAATGTCACTAATTATGTCATAATTTTTGATCAAGCAACGCTCACAACGACCCATTTCAAGAGGTGGGTCGAATAACTGTTCCACTAGAGTTTATGATTTTAACGCCTGCAAACAAGTTGAACGGGAAAAATCGGGGTCATATAGGACGTGGTCGTTGTGAGCCACTAATTGAACATAGATTTAATGACATTATCCGTCGGTCTCTTGTCACTGCCGGGGCACCAGCTTCTTCTTTCTTCGTTCTCAAATACCGTACCAAATGAGCTGCGCCGCGACAATGGCAAGATACCAGACAGAATGTCATTGGTGCCATGAAAGTTGGGACTCCCCTTAGTATGGGACACAACTTGTGTTGATACTTTGACGGCTTATAGTAGGTATTAGAATTAAGTATGAGAATTTAGTCCGTTGCTATTAGTCGTGGCTATATGCATGGTCAACATCAAACGGCACAAACAAAACTCCTACTAAGGGTTGCATATAGAATATACAATTAATATTAATTGTATGTTCTATTTATTGCCTAGATCATCGGGATCCTGTCGGCTTTCTTTAGAAATAAAAATATGTAATGAATAATAATTGTTGCTTGATCTCACCTTATACGCTGCTACTATTAAAAGTATGGAGCACACTAGATGTATTCCACTGACTGTAGCTGCTGTTATATAAAAAACTAATTTGTTTACCGAAATTTGCCCATTTGTACCTAACGGTGCTAATGTAACTAGAAGACAGTAGACAGCTAGTTCCAAAAGCGCCCATATCTGTAATTTAAAAAACCACTGTATTATACAACGCTTAAAGAAAGGCTGTTACGACGTGACCCAAAACACTATTCATAAAAAACAAAACTAAATGATACAAAATCAGAGGAAAGGGTTTTATGTTTAATGAAAGAAACTCTTGAACTTCAAATCCCAAAGACGAATAGATGAAAATCTTGCAATGTTTAGTGTAGTAAATAATAATCATAAATTTATTAGCGCCTGATACAATTTTAACAACAATCTTACATAATTATCTAACATTTATTTAATTGCAGGCGTCATACAAAAATTCTTACAAGAGATAAAAGAACCATTCGCATAATTATTATACTGAATACACGTCATTTCAAATAAATAAATCATACGCGACCTATTTTTATTCAAGGGCAGACAAAAAATGATGTGATTTTTACTGATGAAAAAGTTGTCCACAATGTAACTACAGTCAAATATTTGTAGCCTAGAACTGTATCTCTAAGGGTAGTGCTATTTTGAAATATTTCACTTATAATATAGAAAAGATTATGTTTTGTAAGAACACGGTGTTGGAGACGCATGGAGAGAATCAGTTGGAAAGAAAAGAAGATCAATGAAGAAGTACTGGATATGATAAAGAAGAAATGCACAATTTTATAAACTCTGGAGAAAATGAGGGGCAGGATGTTTGGCCATTTGCTACGACATGACACCTTCTTATGCATATTAATCGAAGACAAAGCAGAAGCAAGGAGAGGGAAGGGAAGATCAAGGCGAGCATTCTCGCGTGCAGCTCTTAAATGATGATGAATGATACACAGGGAGGGAGGTGTAGTAAATACGAATAGAGTTATGTGTTATTTAATGTTTATTATACTCACTGTGCACAGATAACCAATAATCAATGTTCCAGTTTGTAACTTAACACAAAAACAGCATGTTTTAACCATGGGCACACTCATCTTGCGCATATAAATAACAAATCTCTACATCTATTCTCGTTGATGACCAGTTTGCGTTTATCAAACATGTATGAAAGGCAAACAAATACGTTCATACGGTTTCAAGGGTGTGTTATCACTATAACATTGTGCGTGATAATGCTAGGTCGAGTAAGATTTTGCTCCTGATAAGGGTACTACCGTTTCATGATCTTATCACTTCGTAATCGAGATCGGAAAACTGGTACGAGGAAATCTTCAACCATGTTTTTTCGGCGTTCTTTGAATTTTTTAAGTGCTTTAGAATCGGTTCTTTTGCAGTTGTAATAATAGCATCCTATGAATGTCTACCTGCTGGGTTCCGACCTCCCACTATAGCGGTACGAACAGTATACTCGCCACGCTTGTCCAAGGCGGCTTGGCAGGTTTCACACATCGATTATCTCGATGTGCAGATTGCATCATGATGTTTTTCTTCACTGTTATCAGCAGGTGGTATATTTTATGTTTGCGTATAAGCAAACTGGCACACGAGTCCACTTGATTGCAAGTAGCTATCGTCGCCCGTGGACATTTGCAACACTAAGGAAGGTGATGCGTTGTCTACCTCGTTGAGACTTTAAATATCTGTTTATCTTTGAAAAGTCCCATATTATAGCGCTCTAAGAAAACTACAATAATTGTAACCATAATTATGCACATTAGGTCAGAAAACAGCCTAAGTGGTGCATGCGTTCCGGTCAGGATCGAACCCGCGCCCTTTGAGTTTGGGACGCGTGCGCTAGTCATTATGCTACCGCGACTTATTTTGTTGTTGCTTTATATAATTTAATTTTAACGTTTCATGTGATACTAGGATCTGCCCAAGCTTGACTTGAAATACCCGTGGGATTTCCGGAGACACAAAGTATAGTTCACAAAGTGTCGGAATAAGCGAATTTTTATGCATTCGAACAACTTCGAACCGCTCCCGGGAAGATTCCCGGGATAAAAATCACATAATTATTACATTAAACTTGCTATCGATCAGTGTAAAAATCACTTTATAATTAGTTATTTTTTTTAATCTTGCCTTTTTAAATTCCTGGGAAAATTCCAGGGAGATTTCCAGGGCAAGAAGTAGCGCAGAGTTTAAGTCTAAGAAAAACTAGATTAGCGAAAACTGCATCGAAATCGACCCAGTAATTTTTACGTGAATTCCGAATAAACAGACAAGAAAATTGTATCATCATATTCTCCATCGTTTATATAGCCCAGTCTAATTGTTTTTTTAATAGCTTTAATGTACAGACATGGCATGTTTACAATTGTATAATATTATAGATTATTTTAAAGGTTATAAAATGTCAGCCTGTTAACGTCCCACCGCTGATCTCCAGCGTCTTAATTTGTTTATTTAAAGCGAGTTATAGAGTTTCATTTATCGATTACCTCGATGTTGCTCAGCTGCCAGCACGTGGTAATTGTGAAGAATAGCCCGTTTGGTCAGACAACTGCCTAAATGACCTATAGTAAAATTATTTTCTCCATGCAGTTTGGGTCATAAATAATCGTAGCGGTGAAACGAGTATTTCGCTCTCTCTTCCACTCACGGGCCTTATGGGCAGGCATAGTAATACGTATTATTGTTGTCGATAAGCGTTATCGATAGTGTATTTAGTTTTGTCATTTTGTGGGTTAGTGATAATTATGAAAGAAAAAAATAGATAAAACAACGTATTTATAAAATAAGAATAATTATGATTTAAAATAAATTATTAATTAGGTATCTATGTATTAAAAAACTATAAGTACAAAAGTTTAGAATGTAACAAGTTATATTAAAAATAAATATAAATACTTATATCTAAGTTTAAAATTAACAGCAAAAAGATAATAATGATTTTTATAAGAATGATAGTCTTTCTTTGATAAGAATGAGCTTTATCGATAATGGCGTTGGGCCCGCACAACATGCTCACCGCCATAGCCGGGCTGAGGCCGAGTTTGATTTATGACCCACACTGCACGGAGAAAATAATTCTACTATAGCAACAACCCGTAAGAGTTAACTTAAGATTATGCTCGGATGACGTAAGTGCGAGGTACTGACGCGTCGGTGGCGAGAGCGGTAAGAAGGCGGAAGGGAAACCCGCATTTCGCTCAGGTTAACTCTTGCGGATAGTAAGATTGGAACACACGTTGTTTTGAAACACAACTGCTTTAGCCGCTAAGCTACTTAGTACAGCTTATTACTTACCTAAAAGTTATAACTCCACGTATTCATCGATTTAGTTGATTGCTAGTATATTGTAACAGTTATTACCTAATTCTTATATGTAAATATATAAAATATTCAGGTGGTGCGGTACTTAAATGACAAAACTTCATATACATAGCAGCTCGCTCTTGCCTCTTATTCCATAAGTGTAACGTTTGTATCTTGCCAAGAATGTACGGAATTTATAGAGATATGTTGCAGCATAAAATTTTAATACGTCATGTTATTATTACGAGTAAAACGATAATAATATTTATCTCTCCTTTTACTGCATCTTTGTCTTTCTGAGTATGACTGTTTGCTACAACTCCATTAGTTCTTAGAAAAGTAATTGTGTGACATATTTCTGTATAAAATTTATTTAAAAAAAATTAGTGAGTCAATTTTTAGTTAGTTTAGGTATTGCTGGGGAGTTTTTGCCGCTTCTTTTCCTTAACAGCGTTATAAGAGACAGAATGCGTTTTTAGATCGATTTCTCAACAGTGTTTACAGTAGTTATACACACTTTATTGCGGTGAAAAAAATATATGTCAATCTTGATCATATTTCTGAAGTAAACTTTGTACTCGGAACGCATTTGCGATAAATTTTCTCGATAGAAAATAATTGCAAAGTAACCTCTAAACGAGTTATTCAATCTTCGTTATTGTTATTACTGTTAATCGTACATCACTAAAATAAATAACAGTAACATATCATATTATAACAAATACAATTATAGAGTTTTATTCGGTTACTTAACTTAATTTGGAAGTAATTAATTATTTTATTAAAAATGACTGCAAAAATCCCGCCTGCCGGTCCCAATGTATGGAATTTATCATTCCGCAGGACGGCTTCGTGCTTAACGGTCATGTCGCTTTTTGTAGCTCCGCTGCTAAAAAGTAATTTTAAATAAATGAAGGAGCAATAATAACCAGAATTTTGACGCGGTCGCGCTGTACTTATTTGGCGTATACGGTAGAATTCTGTTCTAAATCACAGGATGTGTGGGTTCGAACCCTATTAGTTTCACTTCATCTAGAAGATTTTTTTATTTTTATATGAAAGTTGATAAAATGCTCTGTTTCTCTTCCTAAATAATTTTATAAAATGCAAGAAAATACTTTTCTAAATTTTTATATTTCATTTCATCTCTACTTTTATACTATTGACAATAAAACGTATTTAAATCAATCTTACAGGTAAAATAAAAATTCGAAAGCGCCATCTATGTTTCTCAATAGAAAATTACGTTGACACGTGGATAGTTAGAAATAATATGAAGATTCAAATTCAAGTTGAGTGCTCGCTCCATTTTCCTTTTCTAACTATTTTTTTTATTTAGCCCTATTATGTTTTTAACACGCTTTTATTAGCTTCACCTGTATGTATGTTTGTAACCGACCCCTTTGAGCTCGATTTTGTCCTACTTCGAACGATCAGATTTAATTCAAACTTTGCACACCTGTCAAAGGTCGATGACAATGCAATAATATGGTACCATGGAGCTGATCTGATGATGGAGTCGGAAGGTGGCCATAGGAGCTCCTGTACTAAACAAGATAAACCCTTCGTGTTTGGGCTCATATGTTTATATCGCGTAACAATGCAATAATATGGTACTATGAAGCTGATCTTATCATGGAGTCGGAAGGTGGCTATAGGAACTCATGTACTAAACAAGATAGACCCGTCGTGTGTGAGCTCGTTTTACTTATCTTGGCTAGCCCTCTGCTGCTACATGATATGCAGGATCTCAAAAGATTGTTTTAAAAACAACTAAAAAATGAAAAATAAATAATAGTTTAAAAAAAAGCGCTTTGAATACACCCCTCGCTTTTTTTTAAGACTCCATTCATCAGAAACCAAATGTATTAAATTTTATTATCTGTTTTTTAGTTGGATTTTTTATGAAAGCGTGTTTTTTTTAGTTTTTTTGAAACTATTATTATTTACTTTATAGTCCTTATCTATACAGATAAATAAAAGTGAAGTGCCTGTTTGAAATCCCAAAATAAAATCTAAAATAATCGGACTAGGCGATTCCGAAAATGCTATTTATAGAATTTTTGCCTGTCCGTCTGAGTGTCTGGATGTTCCGGCTAATCTGTGACACAGTTGGATCGATTATGACGTAATTTTCATTGGCAGATAGCTGATGTTATAAGAAGTAACTTAGGCTACGTTTTTAGGGTTCCACGAAAAAAAATCCACAAGTATATTTGTCTCACTGTTTGTTATCCTTTTATGGAAAGACTATTGAACCGATTTGGCTGAAACTGGGTACATATGTTATGTTAATACCGAGGGTGGCCAAGAACTACTTTTTATCCCGAAAAATGAGATAGTTTCCGAGATGAAAATATATTTGGCCGAACGGGTCTAAATGATCAAACGGCTGAATAGCCCAAATGGTCGAATTGATCGAAATGACTGAAATGGCTGAAATGACTGAAATGGCTGGAATGGCCCAAATCACCGAAATGGCTGAAATGCCCCAAATTTCTGAAATGATTGAAATGGTCGAAATGGCTGAAATAACCCAAATGGCCAATAGGTCGAAACGACCGAAATGGCTCAAATGGTCGAAATGGCTGAAACGACAAAAAAAATGATATGGCTGAAATGGCTGATATGGCCAAAATGACTAAAATGAGTGTAATGGCCGCAATGACCGAAATGGCTGAAATGACTGAAATGGTTGATATGGCCCAGATGGCCGAAATAACCGAAATGGCTGAAATGACTGAAATGGCCGAACGGGTCTAAATGATCAAACGGCTGAATGGCCCAAATGGTTGACTTGACCGAAATGGCTGAAATGACTGAAATAGCCGAAATGGTCGGAATAGCTGAAATGGTCGAAATTGCTGAAATGGTCGAAATGGCTGAAATGACCGAAATGGCTGAAATGCCCCAAATCACCGAAATGCCTGAAACGACTGAAATCGCTGAAATGGCCGAAATGGCTGAAATGAATGCAATGGCTGATATGGCCCAAATGGCCGTAATGACAGAAATGGGTGAAATGGGTAAAATAACTGAAATGGCCCAAATGTCCGAAATGGCTGAAATGGCCCAAATGGCCGAAATAGCTGAATTGAGTGAATTCGCCCAAATGACTGTAATGGCCAAAAACACTAAAATGGTTGAATTGACTAAAATGACTGATATGGCCCAAATGGCTGAAATAATTGAAATGGCCCACATGGCCAAAATGACCGAAATGGCCGAAATGGCCAAAAACACTAAAATGGTTGAAATGACTGAAATGGCTGAAATGGCTGAAATGACTGAAAAGGCCCTAATGGCCGAAATGGTCGAAATGACTGAAATGGCTGAAATAACTGAAATAGCCCAAATAGCCGAAATGGCTGAAATGGCCGAAATGGTCGAAACAGTTGAAATTACTGATATAGCCCAAATGACCCTATTGGCCGAAATGGCCGAAATGGTCGAAATGGTTGAAATGACTGATATAGCCCAAATGGCCCTAATGGCCGAAATGGTCGAAAGGTTGAAATGACTGATATAGCCCTAATGGCCGAAATGGCCGAAATGACTGAAATGGCTGAAATGGCCGAAATGACTGAAATGGCTGAAATGACTGAAATGGCTGAAATGGCCCAAAAGACTGAAATGGCCGAAATGGCTGAAATGGCCGAAATGGTCGAAATGGTCGAAATGGTTGAAATGTCTGATATAGCCCAAATGGCCCTAATGGCCGAAATGACTGAAATGGCTGAAATGACTGAAATGGCCCAAATGACTGAAATGGCCGAAATGGGCGAAATGGCCAAAAACACTAAAATGGTTGAAATTACTGAAATGGCTGAAATGGCAAAAATGACTGAAATGGCTGAAATGGTCGAAATGACTGAAATGGCTGAAATTACTGAAATAGCCCAAATGGCCGATATGGCTGAAATGGCGGAAATGTTCGAAATGGTTGAAATGACTGATATAGCCCAAATGGCCCTAATGGCCGAAATGTCCGAAATGACTGAAATGGCTGAAATGGCCCAAATGGTCCTAATGGCCGAAACGACTGTAATGGCTGAAATGGCCGAAATAGCTGAAATGACTGAAATAGCCCAAATGACTGAAATGGCCCAAATGGCCCAAATGGCTTAAATGGCCCAAATGTCCGAAATGGCCCAAATGGCTGAAATGACTAAAATGGTTGAAATGGCCAAAATGGCCGAAATGGCTAAAATGGCTTTAATGGTCCAAATGGCTGAAATGGCTAAAATGATTGAAATGGCCTAAATTCCAGAAAATCGTTCCAGTAGTTGTTCCGTGAAAACGGAACAAACAGACAGACAGTTCCTTTCGCATTTATAATATTAATAGGGAAGAGCTAATATGAATTCATTGTTATTCCATAATACAATGAAATAATTTCAATAAAATTTACCTACCTAAAAACTAATATCATTAAAATATTTTATACTGCATCAAATTTAGTTAGAAAAAGTGAAAAAAATAACAAATTTTTTGGGGATCGAGTCCTATACCTCCTCACCACCAGAGTATTAGAATACCATTAGACTAAATATGTTTAATATTAAACGTCGAATTTTCAATAGGTATTATCCATGTGATCTCTCACTTTAGGATTTAGGAAATTTAGGATGTTTTGTCTCGCTTCCTCTTGTTCTCAGCCGCATGAATAGTGTGATATCGTGCCGTGGACGTTAGCTACGTACCTACTTATCAGAGAGTACTTTATATACTGCTTATGTTATGTAGCGCATGTTCGGTGATATACAATATTTTACCACACGCACGCACGGCTTAAACTTGGCGCTGTTCCATCGAAGTAAACATTGGTTGCGCGGGGGTAAACTATGTGAAACACCGATTTGAATTAGGAATATACAGGCTCAACTCATTGTTGTTCCATAATACAATTAAATAATTTTAATAAAATTTACCTATCTAAAAAGTTTTTGGAAAAAAAACGTAAAGCCTGAGGGAAGGGTTCGAACCCTGTACCTCCTAGTTACTGTTGAGCATGGTAAGCCGTTGGGCTAAAGACGCTTAGGAAGATACGTCAAAATTTCAATAGGAATTACGCATACAAACGGTCTATCTCACTTTAGGACAGTTTGTCTCGCTCTCGTGGGCCTTAGAATCAAATAAATTGAATCAAGTCGTCATGATCGCCGTGCGCGTCGGTATGATCAATTGCAATATTTCGCCACGGTCGAAGTTTTATTTGGCGCTGTTCCATCGAAGTAAATATCGGACGTGCGGGGTTGATTTTATGAAATGCCGATTTGAATTAGGCGTACATAGCCTCTTAACAGCAATAACACACTGCGAAGCGGTGGACATAGACTAGGAAGTAAATGCAATTTTGACTTATATGTATGACCTTCAAAAACAGTTCTCCAGTGGAACTTATTTTGAATAAAAAGTATTGGATTTGAATTAGAAATTCGCCCGTCTGGATGGCTACCACTGGTCTAGAGCATGCCGCCATAACAACCGTGAGCTGTGTTCCGGCGTTAGTGGCCAATTTTCAGTCCCATCTAAAAGTCTAAGAATATTACAGATGTTCATAGGCGACGTTAACCATTTTCTAACACAGTTAGGCTGTCAGTCTGTCTGCTGTACACGAAAAATAAAAAACACATCACGGTGCTATTAAATTTAAAGAGAAACTTTGGAATTGGAATATATAAATTATCATAATAGGACGAAGTATGTGCAGGTGTCATAAATTTTCAATATGTATCAGAACGGAAATTTAGGGCATTAGATAGGCAAAGGAATTTTAAAAGTTCCTTGCGGTCCTAGGGACTGTTCGGAGTAAATAATATATAATAAAGGACATTCAGAATGCGAGTAAAAAATGTTGCAAACCTCTCCGATAAGTTCTCGCAACATTATCAAATGAATATCATATTTCCTGAATATATCACAAGATGACGTAATATATTTGGAGTGTAATTAGTACCTAGGCCACGAAGTCTTTGATACGTGTAAACAAGCATTCACTCGACCATTATCCTTATCAGTGCGATACTTCTTTACTATACACTATGGTACAATAAAGGCACATCTAATCAGTTGGTGAGGCGATTCCGAAGCAGTTACATTGTGGGAATTTGCCATTAGATTCGTAATTTGTAGTAGTATTGACTTGATTACCTCTAAAATGTGTCTGTCATTGAACAATTGCTGTTTCTGCATCAGTCTGAGTGCTGGAGCGAAGATAATTAGCATCTTGAGCACAGTGAGTGATTTTAATGTTCATTAATTCTGGCTGAAATTTGTATAGTCACTAATACTCTGTTTTGTACTAAGCTTTACTCCTGTGACGTAATGTTTGAATAGCGCGTAAATCTTGCTTGAACTCTAATTGAAGACTTGTGATCCAACTACCATAATTATTACATCCATGATGAATATGTACCGCACCCATAGACTTTAATCCCTTGTCGGCATTTTCATATGCATAAATACGCTTTGACGAGCATGCCGGTTATGTGCACATCTTTCTAGTTATTGGCGTAACTCTCTCACGCTTCCCGCCCGCTGATCTGCCCTAGTTTCGTGTTCTATACAATTTCAAGTTAAAAACCGATAAACGAATTTTGTGCGTATGTGTGGGTATTGCAGTGACTTCCAGATACTTGTTTCCAATCAAGGTTCATCTGCTTCAGTCTAAACGCTCCAGTTGACAGAGCACTCTTAACAATTTAACTAAACAATACCTTTACAAACTTAGAAATTATTAAGCGGGGTTGAATATAAGACACTTTGTGTTGTTATGCTTCTGGTCCCTCTCTTGCCAGTATATCTATACTATAACGCTGGAAAGTATCTTAAGTTCTCGGGCTGCAATAGGTATATATTATGCTTAGCCATTTTTTTTTTTTGGTAACGCAGGGGGAATGTCTTTGGACACCATTCTCGGGTCCTTCGGGGGAAGGGCCAAAATGCAGGCATAAGGCCTACATCGAGGGTGTGTGGGACTCTCAGCGACCGGTTCTCCACGCTCGCTTCCAAAACGAAGCTGTCGCAAGAAACGGCCGCCAAACTACCCACTAAACCTAAACCTGCGCCCCATTTGTAGCGCTTTTACGGGGCGTCACGGGATCTCGTACAGAGTAACTGCACCGTGACGCCCCTACGCTCTGTAATTGGGTCACCCCGGGGAGCAGGGCGACCCACTTCGTACAGCAGGGGGGGAAAGTCCACTGTCACCCCCGTAACAGCGGCCCCCTGTGACGGTATCTATGGGAGGAGAAGATGCGCGTAGCAGCGCCTGCGACCGCCGGCCCGCCTCCTGCGAACGGGGTCCGCGTACGCGTCCTTCTCCCTTGCTCTTTCAGCGGCCTCCATCTATTATATTATGCTTAGCCATAAGTGACTGCCTTCAGGGATGAGCAATCGCCATCATTGGTACTAAGACTGCTGAGATGTCAAAGTGCAGGTATTCCGCCAACTTCTTACTTTATAAGTAAGAAAAAGCTCACTTTAAGATCTGCTGTTAGCTCCCCCAATCACTGGCTTGGTAATGCCCACAAACTCACCGTAACTCGTCCACTGTTGCCTATGATTCTGGAAGGGCTGGCGTAGTAACACTGGTCGTGAGCATACGAGACAGTGTATCCACAGACATTAAATTCGCTAGGGGAGTGGAGGAGATCTCCTCAGCAATATGGAAAGTTTCTGTCCGATATACTAAAGAAAGACCATCAGGATCTCTAGTAGTAGCCATTGCACTATTTCTTCTTGAGTAGTGCGGCTTGCATAAAGTAGTTGAAATGTGCCTCTGGCATATTAAACTTGGCATAGCAATACAACCAGCAACAGTAGTAGACACAAAACAACAAGATACTATATCTCGCAATCAATGGTTATGTTGTAAACTTCAATAAATAATACACGATAAGAATACATCATTACCTTCATTCACGCCCCGCCTAATTCCTCTATAAAAAACTTAAATAGTACATGTATCTACTAAGGTAGGATGTTATTCAGCAAATATATTCTTGCGTTAGGAGATACTTGAGACGATAATCATTATACTTGAAATCTTCTCCCTAATGTCCTCATGTATTCGTAAATACTTTTTATTTAGAGTAGAGTAGAGGACCGGGTTCTACATCGGGCAACGGATCAGTATGGTAATCCAGCGAAAGAAAGTTGTCAGCCCTCTGAACACCTTAAATGGTGACCTAAGCTCAGTATTAAATAGATTATGGGTAAAATACAAATAAGAAAAATATCTAATAACCCAGTCTATTTTCAGTCAATTTATTTGAGTGAATTTGTGGCTACAGGGACTCCCCTCGACGAATTTTCCACTCGCACTGTTCTAGACGATAACACGTTTAGCATAAGTACCTGAATTCGCCTAGGGGCGGCCTGTGTTGTCCCACACCGCTGTCAGTGTGGAGTTAAGGTGAAGCGCCTCGGTCATCATGGTTTATCTTGTATCAGAAGTGCCGGCAGAATTCCGCGTCATGCAGTACTTAATGACATAATCCGCTGGGCTCTTGTCACCGCTGGGGTACCTGCCGTTTTCGAACCGAAGAACTTGTGCCGCAAAGATGGCAATAGAACCGATGGAATAACTTTGGTGCCCTGGAGATTGGTCGCCCTTTAATATGAGACGCGTCTTGTGTCGATACTCTGACGGCATCCCATCTTTCAGCCACTAGCACGAGGCCCTAGAATGCCATAATTTTCCGCCATCGGAAATGGTTACATATTTGAAGCTTTTGAGGTCGAGACCCTGGGACCACAGGGGCCGGAGGCGCACAAATTTTGTCGAGGCATAGCGAAACGCCTGACGGCCTGTCAGATTTTGTAGTTGAATTTTAATTTTCATATTGTTTTATTTAGTTTAATTAGGTAGGAATACATAAGGTAGGTAGTAAAACTTTTATTAAGTAATTATTTCAATGATTAAGGGAAATGCGTCGCGATACCATCAAGCAACTTGAATAATATTTTGGTATCTTTGTCCACAGAATAATATGACCTAGGCTCAATATTCTACTTATAACAACTGTTCGGCGACAGTAGACAAAGGCTACGTTCCAGTACAGACTCACAACGACCACGTTCACGATCGCAGTTTTTCCCGTACCACTTGCCTGCCGGCGTTACAACCGTAAATCCAAGTGGAACGGTTATTGGACCCACCTCTTGACATGGGTCGTTGTGAGCGTTGTGTGATTGAAAATGATGACGTCATTAGTGACGTTTTCGCCACGAACGAACGACTAATGGAGCATTTTGGGCGTTGTGAGCAACTAATATATACATACATACAATACTGAAATCTATATTAATGTAATTTAAGTTGTATTGAAATAATTAAAATGTCGTATATTCATTAAAAATAATAACGTTTTAATTTTATATTATTGATGTTCACGTCCTCTTTAAAATGGGGAATTACTTGTTATACAGTCATCTATTACAAAGATACCCGAGGATTATGACTGCACGTGCAAGATAACATTATGTGAACGCCTTTTCACTGACATACTTAATTAGAGCAATTGTTCACACTGTCCCTCCTTTCTTTCGTAGAAAATTATTTTGCCCTGCAGGCTGTTCGCCTGCGGAACTCCCTCCCCTTGAAAATCAGGCAAGCTGCATCCATTTCTGCGTTATTATTAAATGGTACCGGGCTATTGGGATGAACTGCTAGTGGGTCTAGAGGTTTGGAAATATGGCGTCTGCCCGTCGCAATGTTCCGGGAACATGGAAAAACAAGCTCTAATCCAGAGTAAATAAAAATATAACATTGTTATTAAATTAAGGAAATGGCCGATGGTATCGTTTAGAAATAAGAAGGTGCATAACATAATTAATTATTAACCTTAAAAGAAAACATGACAAGAACAACTAAGTAAATGTAACACTACCTTTATTTGTTTAAGCATCGTCCATAAATTACGTTATTTTTACCGTAAGATCAAGTACTAAATTGAAGAGTATCGTTGGCAGACGCGCCACCTAATTTGTGCTATTTCAAAACCTAGCAACTAACATTCTTGTATTTCTTTCTTCTCGATATTGCACTTATTGAAGTGATAACTTCTTATCAACTTTTATGTGATAGGTAACTTATTCATTCTTAGGCTGGTGTGCACCGACTTTTAACCGATGGTTAACTTTTAACCGATCGTTAAAATATAATAATCGCCAAAAATGTATAGAATATAGTTATGATTTTTGGTTAACCGTCGGTTAAATTTTGGTGCACACCAGCCTTAGTCGATTGTTAATAAATACCATAGAGCGAGAACTGTAATAATCAACAAAACAGACTATTAATACATGTCTACGGCGGATCCCCGTACCGAACTGCCTCTAGGGGTATAGAGGTTCTCACTCACCCGCACATGCCGTCGAGATGAGAGCGCGAGTGTTCCGCGCGCGCTCATCTCTCTTCCCGTGGGGCGCGTCGTCCAAAAAGACCCAGTCGTCGCCGGGGGAGTAGCTCCCCCGGCATTGGAAGAGGCCCAGTGAGCGGGGCCCACGCCTGCCAGGGCAGCGGAGTTGGGAAAACCGCATACACGCAGCCCTGGCAAAAGGCGCAGGACGGAACACCCAGGGGTTTTAGTGGGTATCCCTAACTGGGGAGTGGCACCGGTTCTGACCGGGCACGCTAGTGCCACCCCTGATCTGGCGAATCCCACACTGTCTCACCGGGTTGCGAGCATCCCCCAGGCTTCTGTGCCTGTCGCGGCTTAGTCCTCAAGCGGATTTCCCCTGGCCAAAAAAAAAAGGGTTGTTACGTAACGTGTTACGACGCCAGTCTGTCTGGCTTCCATTCTCTCACGCATACGACAGCGGCAGGCAGTTTCCTCCTCTCCTACTGTAACCCACAGCACTAGACGTATTTCGGTAATTAGATTAAATAATATTACTAATAATGTGTACATACACCAAATTCTAATGTACATATTCAAGAATTGTAACTAAGAGTAAAATTTATTCTATAATCAATAAAAATTATATTAATGCATAAAATTTAAATAATAACCTAAACTTTTCTCAAGTTAAACAATTTCAATTTAAAATAGTTTAAGTCATCACTTCTGTCGGCCGTCCCGAGATGCACAAGTTTTTATTGTTTGACTAGGTATTTACTGGTGTATAGTGGTTGCCAAGATATGTGAAAACTGTGCTGAAATATTATATCTCTCCTAATAGCTTTTGTAATGGTCTATCTTTGAAGTTCATGACGTTTTTTATTGTGTTGTGTTAAATTTGCAATACACTTTCTAGATTTCTTTTTAAGAACAGACGAGCCTGCATGACAAGAGCTATGAATGTCAAAGAGGCAAGTGAGGTGTGTAAGAATGGGCCTGTGTGGCGCTCTGTTGTTCGTGCCTACCCCGCAGGACCGGGCATGAAGTTATGTATGAAGTTATATATTATGTATGTATACATTTTGAAATTGCATAGCTGGGATCTAAGTGGTTATGTTCGCCCATGTGATGTCTGCCTTGTCAAGACTTAAGATATCTTCATTTCTTTTATAGTATTAAAACTTCTATTTCAGTTCTCATCAGTAGCATTAATGATTCTGTACGGCACACCGGCCGCTCTCAATACCTCATTGGAGCCCAGCAGGAGATTGTTCTACGTGGGGGTGTCCCTCGCTGCACTTCTACAGATGCTCTTCGGATGTTTCCTTATACACGGGACGTTTAGGGTAATTATTATATATTTTATTTTTATATTCCTCACGAAAAATCTCGCAGACGGTGCGCTACGGTCGCTCAACGGAATTTTATTATATAAAACAAAATTATTTAAAAGATTCTGATTTAATAGTATTAGTAAATATAATAATAATAATATAATGTACTAGGATATGTCCGCGACTTCATTCACACTTGACTTGAAATTCCCGCGACACAAACTACTGCAGCATTTAAAAAGAATCTAAGCTATCTTGTAAGTGGAAACTGGCGATCTTTTGTTTATTGTATTATTATCAAACCCGGCATTCCGCATTGACAGGCGTCGCGCGAGAAAACTGCCCTTACTTACCTTACTTTAAAGGGTAGTTACCAGTAAGACAGTATTTCTGGAATCAAACTCATGGGTCTTTTGAGATTAAAATCCGTGAAATTGAAATGGCATGCCGTATGCATGTGACCCCTGTATTTGAAGACATTTTTTGCTTTGAATTGATCATGGGAAAAGAATTCAACATGAAAATCTTAGATTCCTTCATTGATAAGAATAATCAAATTCTTACTTTAAATAATGCTGTTGCAAACTGTCTTTATTACTTTTATCGTAATAAGATTAAGTGACAATTATCATAGCTTTAATTAATTAACAAAAAACGTGTTTCACGTCAGACGTAAAAGACAGGTGTGGTTTCATGAACGTACACAATTTTGAAAATGTTTACTGTACTGCAACTGAAGTTAACTATGTATTTTGGCAACAGTAACCCTGAGTATAATTATCAACAAGTCGTACAGCTAGTACAATAGTATAGTATATAGTATAGCATATTGTGTGAGCGGAGCTGACGATTTGCGAGATAGAGCAATTATTAATATAATATATGCGTTACGCTAGCCAGTAGTTTGTTGACCACTGCGATGACTAGACGTATGCAGCTCCTATAACCTGAAACAAATTTTAGTAACTGGATACCTATACTTACTATAATGTAGATGTAAGGGTAGTTAAGTGCCGTTAAGAATACGAGTAAAATAATCAATATTAATTTAATTAATACTTAACAACTGAATTTCCAGAAAAAGCCGAAATTTACATGGCCATGGATACTCCTGGCTTGGTGGCAGAGCGTGGTGATCGTAATTCTATCCATCGCTGGTGCAGTTCTAGTGGCACTCGACGAGGCCAACCCACACCCGCAAGCCAGCACCGTCATATTCGTATACTTCATATATGGAAGTGAGTATAACGTCACATCCTCCTTATATAGTATGAGCGGAGAGAAAGTATTAACAAATACCCGCAATACAGCAATTCCTGCGCGTTTTGAAAATCTCCCCTACACTCCCAAAAAGGATTGTGAACATTGTAAAGTGAGTATCTCCAAGGCCTTTAGGGACAAATCCTAAACTTTAGATACGAAATAGCGAAAACACTCAAAGGAGTCTCGAGACACATTTTGACGAGAACTAAGGCTGCTTGTCTGTTGAGGCGGAGCGATGCTACAGAACGGACAAACGGAGACATATAACCCAATAGGATTGGCTGCCTGGGCATTGGCGCTATTTTTATGCAATCCTATTCGAGAATATTTCTCCATTTCTCCGCTCCGCAGCCTAGCTCCGCTTCAAAGAACAAGCAGCCTAAAGTGATATCATTAGATTTTTGAACAATCACGTAGAAACTCCTGTTAGGAATCGAAACGGCTGATTTTGAAAAAATAAACTCATCCTATATTATTATACCAAATCATAATGTAGCTTGTAAGGATACATTTCTGTGAAGAAATGTCAAACTGCACGATGAGTTAAAGTTCGGGTGAACAATTTGTCCCTCCTGCTATTCCACCTTCCTTCCTTATACCATCCCTCTATTCCATTCCTCCTCAAAATACAACTTTTTCTGTGTAGGAACGAAGAAAGTAGTCGTTAGAAGCAAAAAGTTAGCCCACAGCCAGGTAGTAGGGTATTTGCCCGTCTGAATTGCTACCAGCCCTGTTCTAAAGTATGCATTAGTAAGTATGTATTACTGACCAGGTTCCAGTCTCCCTTTGCAGAGCAACAGCACATTAGTAGCGCCTTTGGTGTTACAAATTTCCATAGGCGATGGTAACCGCTTTCCATCATGTGAGCCGTCTGCCTGATTGCCAACTTCTAACAAAAAAGCGACCGAAGCCACAGGCACACTTATAACTATATTTTTTCTTACACAAGTATATTTTAAAATGCGTAAAAACTCTGAACTATTTATTACATTGCAGTAGTTTAATGAACCAAGCAAAAATATTTGAGATAAGATTAAACACCTGACAACAACGTGGCACACTGTTTTTTTAGATTTAATTTATCTTTTGATAAATTGTATTATCGGTTTTATATAAATCTTTATTTAATACTTTACAAATTATAGTCTATTACAATTTCCTGGTTAAAAAAAAAACTACAAATAATATATCGGTAAGTCTCAAATCGCTATCGGTTAGGAACGTACCCAAAACGTTGTCCGAAGGCTCGTCTGTAAGGCTTTTGGTCACATGAGACCTCAACCAAACGAGATGATAGATCTCTGTAAACAGATAGGCTTCGGGTCCCAAGGCTCGAGAGTTTCGACACCGAATGCCACAAATATGTATCCATTGCCAATAGATGTATATTTGCGGCGTTGTAGGACGCAGACCTTGTAGACGTAGATGGGACGCAGCCAAAGTACCAACGGATTTGTTTGATTAATATGACACATATTACAGCGATCATGACAATTTACCACTAAATAAAATGTACTCACTTTTTTAATTGGAAATGATAGATAGATAGATAGATAACACTTTATTGCACACCAAAATATATAATTACAGAAACAGACCATAACATTTACAATATTTTCTAGGCAATACAATAGGCGGCCTTATCGCTCAAAGCGATCTCTTCCAGGCAACCTAAATGAGAAAAATTTGAATCAGGCGAAATAGGTGGTGCAGAAGAATGGCAATAGAAACATAAATATTCATAACTAATATTATATATATATAAATATATATACACAAATACATACATATATACACGATTATGTATACAATAATACACAAGTTATTATAATAAAAGTATTAGCATGGTTATATTCTGTTAATCAGACATAGCTATTTGTGGACAAATAGTGCTTTCTGAGCAAATTTCTAAATATTGGTAAAGATTTGGCCTCTCTGACAGTAAGAGGCAGCATATTAGCAAAGTTTGACAGCCTGCACCGTAAAAGAATTACCATAATAGGATGAAGTGTGTGCAGGCGTCATAAGTTTTCGGTACGTATCATGGCGCAAATTGTGGGCAGTGGAAAGGCGAAGGAATTTAAAACGTTCCTTAAGGTACTGGGGACTATTAGAGGTAAATAATATGTTATAAAGGAGAATGAGAATGTGAGTATTCCGGCGAAAATCAATAGGAAGCCACTTGAGTCTTTTACGATATTCGGAAACGTGGTCATATTTTCGCAATCCAAATATGAACCTGATACAAAAATTCTGAAGCCGCTCAAGCTTGTTCAGCTGTTCTAAGGTTAAATCTAGATAGCAGGCGTCAGCGTAATCAAGTATGGGAAGCAAGAGGGACTCAGCAAGCGTAATCTTGGTAGCAGTGGGCAGAAAGTTTCTTAATCTTCTGAGGGATCTAGAAGACAAGAAGACTCTGCGACTTAAATCGGTGATGTGAGGCCGCCAAGACAGCTCCCTATCGATGATTATGCCGAGATTTTTGACAGTGTCGCTAAGAGGAATGTGTGTCCCGTCAAAAATAACCTGTGGTAAGGAAGACCAGGTAACTTTAGCATTCATCCTAGGGCTACCGACGATAATCAATTGAGTTTTCTGAGGGTTTACAGCAAGACCAAACTTTTTGCTCCATCTTAGAATATGATCCAGGTCTGTGTTGATTTTATTAATTGCAGTATTCAGTGAATCAGTGTCGCTCTGTGTGTAGAATTGTAAATCGTCAGCATATAGGTGGTAGGAAGAAGTCAAATTATCGGAGATAGAATTTATAAAAACAGCGAATAAAAGGGGAGATAAAACGCCGCCCTGAGGAACACCAGCAGTTAAACCACACCAGGATGAGTATGACTCATCAATACGAATTCTCTGCCGGCGCCCAAGCAAGTAACTGTGAAACCAGTCGATTACTGATGGAGATATGTTAAGAGTGCGAAGAATACCAAGCAATAAGTCGTAATCAACATTATTGAAGGCGCTGCTAAAGTCTAACAGTGATAGTACAGTCAACAAGCCATTCTCCATCCCATGCCGGATGTCATCCGTAATCTTAACTAGTGCTGTGACTATGCTATGGCCTGGACGAAAACCGGATTGGAAGGGGTTCATTAATGAATTTTGAGAAAGGAAAGTGCTAAATTGCTTGTGGACTAGGCGTTCTAAAACTTTTGAAAGATAAGGGAGAATAGAAATTGGACGAAATTCAGAAAAGGACGAAGGTTTTAGTTTTTTGGGGAGAGGAATAACATGTGCTTCTTTCCAAGCAACTGGAAAGGTACAAGATGTGAAGGAAAAGTTAAGAATGTGGGTTATAATAAGATTTATGACATCAAGAATGGGAACGATCATGCCACGACTAATACCATCACTGCCGACTGCATTTGAAGATATAGAGTTTATAGCACTCTTAACATCACATTCAGATAAAATACTAAGATTAAAACTTGGATGTAAAGGAGTTGGAAAAGAAGAAAGATTTTTCAATGTGTTTGACTTAGTCAAATTGTCAAAATTCTTTGTAGATGTGAAATATTGATTAAGACTATCAATGTCGAAGTTATTCGTAATAGGATTTTGCACTGACTTTCCAACTCCAAGTGATTTCAAAAACTTCCATACTTTTGAAGGGTTATCTTTCTCAACTGATTCATGAATATACCGGCGCTGTGCATCCCTACACACTCTATTGCAGCGATTACGTATTGTTATAAATGCTTGTTTGTTTTCATCACTGGGTTTAAGCTTATACTTGGTCTTAGCCATAGATTTCTTACGTATGAGCTTCTTGATATCGTCTGTAAGCCACGGTGCAAGTAGATGCTTTATTCTAACACGTCGCATAGGTGCATGCAAATCATACAACCCCAATAAGGCTGTATTAAATACATACACCTTTTCATCTACAGAAGCAGCCTTGAAGACCCCAGACCAATCCAATTCTTGGGCGTCCTGGACTAGGGCAGCCAAGTTTATACCACCAAAATTACGCTGCAGGATAACTTTACTTTTGGCTTTTGGCGGACGAATGTTATAAGAGAGAAAAATCAAGTCATGGTAAGAAAAAGCATCCGCCGGGCACTGACCATGAGAAATTACATAAGAGGGTGTAGAAACAATGATCAAGTCTAAGAGAGACGGTGTAGAATTGGGAAAATAATGTGTTGCTTTCAATGGAAGTATGGTCAGGCCAGAAGCCGTAACTAAAGATTCGAGGGACATACTACGATGATTCTGTTTTAGAAGACAGGTGTTAAAATCACCCATAATAATGGAATGTTTATAATTTGGGATTAAGTCTTCTAAAAGTTTTTCGAAGGACGAGAAATAATCAATTTTAAGGGAAGGACTGTAAAACACACCTACCAAAATCTTTACAGAACAAAGCTCAACTTCAATAAATAAGTGCTCACCAGTATCAGAAGAGGGAGGTTGCGGTGACATGCTTACAATGGTATAAGGAAGATGTGTGCGGAGGTAAATAGCAACTCCCGCACCGCCACTACCTGTACGATCATTTCTGATAAGGTGGTATCCAGGTAAATTATATAACGTTGAAGGGAGACATGGTTTTAACTAGGACTCAGATACTAGTATAGCATGGATGTTACATTGATCAAACGACGCCAACATATCTGTAAAATGAGCTGGAATACTCTGCGCATTTAAGTGAACAGCGTTGAAATTCGGGGATGCATTTGAAAAACGCGCCTTAAGAAGTTCCTGTAATGATGGGTGATTTTCGTTGTCACTACTGTCAGGGGAACAAGATAAATACTCAGACTCAACATCACTATCACTTGAAAACCTAGCCATTTTTTTATATAAATATACAAATAAATATGCTTTACTTATAAGAAATATATAAATAAATAAATATTATACAATGATATATAATTATTAAGTTTAAAAATTATAAAATAAGCCTTAATAATGCACCTAATGATGTGAGTTATATCCAAGTATTTCCTAAAAAAAGTGATAAGGTAATAGTGACGAATAAGAAAACTTGAGAGATTTAGCACTTTCTTAAGTTTTTGGGACTAGTAAATATAATAAGATTACTTTTTAACGGTTTTAAGCGCGGGATTTGATTTGAGTTTTATCATTCCAACGGCCACTTTTCTGTAGCCGTGATCACAGAACACAAAGATTGAGAGATATTTGTTTATATTCTTGTAATACATACATAAGAACAAGTCGTGGAAGCATAATGGCTAGCACACGCGTCCCGAATTCAAAGGGCGCGGGTTCGATTCTGGCCGGAACGCCTGTAACTCTTAGGCAGTTTTCTGATCTAATGTGCATATTGTTTCAATTACCACGTGCTAACAACGGTGAAGGAAAACATGTGATGCAACCTTCACATCGAAATAAACGATGCGTCAAACCTGCGAAGCCGCCTTGGACAAGTCCATTCCTCTATAACGCCCAGCAGTGGGACATTTATAAACTGATATTATAACATTATTCTTACTAAACGTGTTGCTGGGTTATTTCTTCTCCTTAAACAGAGATAAACATTGCAAAGCGGTGTACATAGAATGGGAAAATTAATATTTAACTTATATGTACGACCGTCAAAAATTTTCTCTAGTGGAATTCATTTTTGTATTTGAATTTGTTGCTCCAGTTAGTTTTCAAAAATCTCAATCTCTCTTCTTTGTTCCAGTAATCCTATACTACTTAACTTCGGTGGTAAACCGACGCAGACAGGAGATGAACAACGAAGAGTACACTTACCTATCGAAGAGCCTAGTCAGGAGAACGAATTACTATGTTTAAGTTTGTAGTTTAAGGTCGAGTTTTAAAAAGCAAGCAGTCCTTAATAGAAAGTGCTAATACGAAAATGTGGTGCCGCTCTCCCGGCGAGACATCTCGTATATACACATGGAAGACAATCGCCTGAATAAAAATTGAATTCTAAAAACGTCCTAAATCAATCATACAATACAATACTCCTTATTGTACACCAACATTACATAGAAAATACACAATAAACTTACAAAAAAATAGTACAATGGCGGCTTTATTGCTATAAGCAATCTCTTCCAGACAACCTTCTAATCGCACAAGATCTAGTTGCATAAATAGCGTTGGCGTGCAGTGCGGCGCATCCGGGTTGGAGTCCTGGCATAGTAATTTTGTAAATGAATTTTCCGTTATTTACTATGTTCTGTGTGTCTGGATTCGGTGCCAGAATAGTCCGTTGTATATTACATATAACGAAAATATAATTTACTCAGCTTGGGGATAAGCAATGGTTGTGTGAGTCAAGCGATTATAAAATAAATAGAAAAAGAAAGAAAGATACTTATTGATCAAAAACAACGTACTCCATAAAAATAAAAAAGAAATACACAATACAATCACAATAAAATTTACACAAAAACAAAATAATCATATATTAATACGTGTAGCGAAAACTATGTACACCTTTTTCCGAAAATTTTACACACTTACAGTTTATGTAGAGAAGATGCTAATATTTTGAAAATTATGCATAATAAATACATTAAATCTATAACAAAAACATTACACACAATATCATGCATTTGCATATACTGCATCTTTTGTTTATTGTTAAAGTCAAATAACAGTGTAGCCTAGACAAAATCATAGAAGATGGTGGTGATGGTCTTTGACAACAAACCTTAATAATGTTAAATTTATAATTTAAATTAATTATGGTCGAATTCCGACCACTGGGAGATCAGTAGTTATTATTAACTGGTGTACAATAAAGGGCATTGTTGTAGTTTAAAGGCATATTTTAAAGTATTACTATTTCATTCCTAGTTTTTTCTTCAGTGACACTTTGGTCGAGTACAACCCCAAGAGTTAACTTAAGACTTCGCTCGGATGACGTAAGCGCGAGGTATCGATGCCTCGATGGCGAGAGCGGTAAGAAGGCGGGGTTCGGGAGGGGAGCACGCATTCCGCTCAGGTCTCAAGTTAACTCTTGTGGATAATATATATGTTTCAGTCCCTATTGACGACTGTTGTTTTCTTAAAATTTTAACCATAAACGCAGACACAAGTTAGGAGAATGATCTCAACGATTGTTAAATCGAATTAAATAATTTATGTAGTTATAGTTTTTGCAACAATAAATCGATAAAAGTATTATTTTTCATTTCATAATATACAAAAAGTCGCATTTGTAGGTGACTTCCCAAAAGCTTAGAGCTAAGAAGTGGAGAAAACTTAAAAAGGCCTTCGTCGAAAAAAATACAAGTGGAATACAATTTCCTGGCGCCGGGCCGGCAGTCGGTCGTCAGAGGCGAAAAAACAACCCACAGGCAGGAGGTAGGGTATTTGCCCTACTGGATGGCTACCACCCTTGGTCTAGAGTACGCTGCCATAACAACCTTGAGTTTTATTCCGGTATTAGTGACCAGGTTCCACTCTCCTTTAAGAGAGTAGCAGCGCATTTGTAGCTTTTGGTGTTGCGAATGTAATGTAATCGCTTTTACTGGTGACGAAAATCTTAAGACTAGAAATTAGGAATCATCATCATCACGTATTCATGACAAAGCCATCCGTGCAGAAATGGAGAAATAATATTAATTGCTGCGGCAGAGTGATAGGATATTTTAAGGAGTGTAAATAGCCCAAACACGTAGTATAGGACTTATGATGATGATGATGATGGGCAATCAAGATAACTCATATGACAACCACTGGAGCGGCTAATGAAATTTATCATAAATGCGTCCTTTAAATCACCATGAGTTCACCACACACTTACCACGACACCAGACACAAGGAGAAGCCGGCCGGCTTATAACCTATTCTCACTCCTTCCACTTAATGCAACACTTATTAGTCTTTATGTATTTGATAGAGGGTCGATTTTTCAATCACCAGACAGTAGTAATTCGATAAGTTATTAAATATATTATTTAAAGACGTGCGCCTGCTCAACGAGTACAGCAGCGACCAACGACACGCGTAAGCGTATGTAACGTACGAAACTTCAAAGGTCCAGGAACCATCTACTGGCGACTAGGCAGCCGCAAAGACGTATGAAGAAAGAAAGAAAAAAAACTTTATTTGCAGTAATAGCGACGTAATTACATTCCTTATACATTATTATACACAGAGCATATTTGAAACTTTATACGCCCATTTTCAGTAAACGAGTTTGCACTCACCATATTGGTGTGAAGTTTGTTGTTATGAAGCGAATGAAATGAACTATCTGTGAACTACCCAACATCGTTAGAGGACGTTACCAGGACATTTGCCCGTCTGATAACTACCACCCCTAGGGATTGTCTAGAGTATGCCACTATACACAATAATCTTGAGTTGTATTTGGGCATAAGTTGCTAAGTTTCAGTGCCTCCTTCGAGGTTGGCTTCTTGTGTTACAAATCTCATAGGCCACGGTGACCATTTCATCAAGTGGGCCTCACCTCAACCTCTCTACTCTACTCTAGCAGCAATAAAAAAGACTCATATTGCATAAGTATTCATTTATTCTTATTCAAATCAAAGGACGCGGGTTCACCCTGGCCGGAACGTATGCACCACTGAGGCAGTTTTTAACCTAATGTGATATTTTACAACTGCCACGTGCTAACTGTGGAGAATAATATCGTGATGAAACCTGCACATCAGATAACTGATGTGTCAAACCTGCGAAGCCGCCTTGGACCAAGTGGGCCCCCCATCAGTGGAACGTTTATGGCTGTTATTGCATTATATGATTCTATGGAATATGCCCGTGACTTCATCCACGCTGACATTAAACTCCACGAGATCCCGGGACACAAAATACCGCGGCCGCCAAAAACGAATGTAAGCAATCATTTTTTTGAGAACTGTGAATAATAATAAAAAAATCACACATTTTATATGCCCATTTTAAATCATTCCCAGAAAAAATCCTGTTGAATTCCCAGAATAAAAAGTAGCGCAGATTTGAAGTCTAACAATTTTCTGTTGTACAGCAAAAACCACATCGAAATCTGCTTAGTAGTTTTTACGTAAATCCCCAAGAAACAGACAAGAAAACTAAAAATATTGCATTGTGTTCTCCATCGTTTATATTGTCTATTCTATTTGGTTTTTTTAATAGTTTCAGTGAACAAACACGGGAAGCTTAGTATTTTATAATATTATTGATATACATTTAGGTATTCATAATATTCGTCAGCGAAATGGGTCAGTTAGGATTTCTTCATGATGATAAAATAATATGCTCTCCCCTAACTACCTTTTGAGCCGTAATTTGTATGTATCTTTAAGGAAGAGCCATGTCAACAATTACAAATATATTATCCACATATGTAGAACTTAGTGATAGTTTTGTAGTCCACAAACAATGAGCCGGTGGTCGCGCTGGAAACAAACCGGAAAATTGGAGTTTTCTCCTTTGTATTTAACAATGGTGGTTTATCTTTAACGCATCGTGTCATGAAGATATTATATATAGGTGTTGTGTGTGGTAAATGTTAGTGCCTAGGAATATGTGACGTAGTGTGGTGCAATATGGTAAGCAGGATTTATTTTTATAGGTTATATTTCGAGATAATATATCATTTTTTTCATTTTATCTTCCCCTAAACATTTGGGGTTGGCATAATAACATTCTATTTGTGACAACTTGTACTCCTGAACTACTTGAGTAACATTTATTATACAGAACACTAGCAAAAACCAGGATTACATCATTTCAATACAAACGCCATTACGTAGAGAACACAGTACATCATAGAATAAGCCACAGACAAATGTAGCCAGTGTAAAATATATTATTGCCTCAACAGGGTTCAAGGACACATTTCCCTTATTTTCAGTAATTTATCTTTATGTATCTAACATACAATTATTTTAAATGAGAAATTATTTACTTGCGATAATACCTTCTAATTTAAAAAAAAATATTGTTGTTACTTACATCTGTTTCTAATCTCATTCCATGATCAAATTGATCGTGTACTAGCAGAAGGTGATGTTAGGAGCCTTAAGAACAGACGAGCGTGCATGACAAGAACTATGAATGTCAAAGAAGCAAGTGAGGTGTGTAAGAATAAGCCTAAATGGCGCTCTGTTGTTCGTGCCTACTCCGCAAGGGACCTGGCGTGATGTTATGTATGTTGATGTATGTATGTATGTATGTTTCTAATAAAATCATACACTAAACTTCAATAAGCAATATTTTTTTAGTAGCTTAACCAATTTGGCTGCGGCTTAAAAAGAGTATTAAAATAAATCCAATATCAGGACAAAGTAGATAGATGTAGAGATAAATAGATAGATAACACTTTATTGCTCACCAAAACAATACTTCTTGGCAAAACAACAGGCGGCCTTATCGCTAAAAGCGATCTTTTCCAGGCAACCTAGCTTAAAAGAAATTCTTAACTAACCTGGCGATGTAGGTGGAGCAGAAAAATATACGACTGTACAATTTAAATATACATACTAATTTATAAATGTGTGCTTTTATAGAATACCAATATGAATAATATATGCGTATATACGAAATAATCTAAATAAATATATTTATAAACATTACTAGCTTTACAGCATTTTATATTAACAATAGATAAACACGTGAATGTTTAATATATTAGACATAGTTATTTAAAAACAGATAGTATTTTCTAAGTGCGTTACGAAAAGTAGGTATAGTTTTAGCCTCTCTTACAGTAAGACGCAACGCATTCCAGAGTTTGAAAGTCTACAATACAATCCGGGTATCTTCAAGTCTCGTGTGAATAGGTACTGTCTAGGTAAGCGTGCTCCATCTTCGACCGCATCATCGTCCGGCATCGGGCGTGATCGTGGTCAAACGCGAACCTATTTAATATAAAAAAATTAAAAAAAGTCTGCACTGCAAAAGAGTTATAAGTAGTATTTGTTTAGTTTTATTCGATGTCAAAGAGAAAAGTGGCCTTGTGAGGTATAAATATTGGCAAAATAATGCTATTATTAGTTCAAAACAAGGATTAAATACATAAAATAGGAGTTGTTCATGTTAAGTACCATACAGAATGGCGAAAATAGAAGCTACGCTAATATGACGTTCATGTGTAGAGATGTGTATAGACATGAAGCACTGACTACCTCAAGGTGCTTTTAGTATGTAAAAAGGTGACCACCCAATGATTCCATATCATTAAATGACCCTGACGTTGATGACGTTCAGAAATGATTTCCGTAAGCGGCCGCGCTGTTACATGGCCGCGTTGCATAACACGCGGAGATCGACTCACTTTCACCAGAATGCAGTAAGTCACTGACCGTGCGTACGTAAGAGCGGGTATGGCCGCTGTCATACTGCTAGCGGAGAGCGATTCGATCGCGCCTATCGCCTTCTAGCGGTCGCGGCTAACATAATATGTAGCCATCGAAACTAAAGTATTTTCTGTGAAAACAGTATCGTTCTCATACTATAATGACATGACTAAATTGTTACGAAATCCATTGTGCTAGGGTGTAGTGTCACATCCGCACCAAGGATCTACATGTTTATAAATATACTCATAAAAGCATTAATTCTAAACAAAACATACGTCCTTAGTTTTCTATTCACATTGTATTCTTCTATTCCTTAATATTTTCCTCTTGGTTAACATCTTAAAACTCTCGACGACTCTAGTATAGGGTTGAGAATTTCAAATTTTTGCAATGTTTACTTTAAGCCTTATTTTATACTCTGCTGCAACCAACAGTTGCCAAAGTCAATTGTAATTTGCAGGTTGAATCCTAGTTCGGGCCTCGTAGCTAACGGACTGCACAACAATATTTTTCCATTGTTATGCATTATGGGTATGAACAATTTTATTTTTTAAATGATGACATATTACATCACCATTAATTGATTGCAGGGGTAGTGTAAGTAATAGGTTTTAAAGAATATGTTTAATGTGGTACGTGGTAGAGTCACATTGGAGTAAATTTTGATTTGAGCCCTTAAGGCTGTCTTGATTGGTATAATACCACAGAATATCGGTGTAAAGCGGTTATCATCGGAGTAACAGTGTTTCGTACGATAAGTGTCAATTCCGACAACTCATTTCCCTTCACCATCCCATCCAAACCTTTATCTCATCCTCTCTATCACTTTGTTGTGGATCGAGAGGATAACTTTAGACAATAAAATATGGCAATTACTTAAGATTACTTAAACTTATTTACTACACAATAAAAACACTGCACGGTTACATGCAGAAGAGAGAAGAGAAAGGGACGTAAAATGTCATAGAACGCTGTTATCGGATGACATCTGATAGTGCCACTACAACACACTTCGCTCTCTTATATAACTACATCTGTGTAGTGATAACATTTCTTTATTGCTTGAGGCTGGCAAGAAGACAGACGGTCTTTGTTTTGGAATATGGTAATCGTGGCCTATGGAGGTTTACAACACAATGCCATGGGCATGGCAACGCGTAGTTATCCTCTAAGATGAATCAGGCATGAGATAGAAGTAAGTATTCTGATACTTGCTTTGTATTATAGCATCTGTCTATACACTAATAAGCGATAGAAGATAGAGGGCGGGTAGAATACCCGCCCTCTATCTTACCGCATCTCAACGTGAAGTGTCACGTCGATGAATGCTTACGCCAGCACTCAGACCACGTCATCTCAGACACTCCGGCTGCACATGGTATCAGTATTTCTGTAACTTTGAATGAAACGCATATTAAACATCTTAATGGGTCTGCGGTTTTGCTCCGTCATACTGATATTACGAAGAAAGTTTTCTATTATATTGTTTAATAAATTTTTGTTGGTTTTTCTATACAGCGTCTTTCCGATCTACGTTACGTAGGTTTCGTTACTAGATATATGTGTGTATAATGTCTCTAAGTATACTTTGCTTTTCTTACGAGAGAAATATAAGAATGACTTTTGTTGTGTGATTACTGTTTTGATGGTTATGTTTAAACATTTTCTACTTTAATATCTAACTTTAGATGTTCCTTTTTTTGATTGAAGTCCGGTCGTTCTAACAATGCATTTGCGGTTTGTGATAAGAATTGTAACCAAACCATGAATTAGAAGGTTTCAAGAGAGCGTATTTGAATACTCACTTAATTAAATTGAGACGTGTCTAGATATAGGTACCAGTAATTGTAAGACATGCTATAAAGTTCCATTTTAATTTGATACCTGTCATGTTCGTCATACGAATCTGCAATAATACCCTTTTTGAAAAGGTTTTCAAATACAAGCTTTTGAGATCCTGGATATGATATCCAGCAGCAGCAGACTACTAGGCAATACAAGTAAAACGAGCCCAAACACGACGGGTCTATCTTGTTTAGTATACAGAAGTTCCTATGGCCACCTTCCGACTCCATAATCAGATCAGCTCCATGGTACTATATTATATTATTGCATCGTTTTCACGCTATATATACATATTGGTGCAAAATTTCAGCTCAATCCGAAACCGGGAAGTTGGTCAAATTTAACTTGCAAGATTCCATCCGAACATACACACATACATATATCCATTGCAAGTTAAATAAAAGCTTGTAAAAACGACCGCTTTAGGCCCTCAGTTATATTTATAGAAACAAAAAATATTTTTATCGTACATAGCTCGACGTTGCAATGTAATTCGCTCATATATTCACGAGCCACTAACGTATTCTAAGAGCGGCCAAAATATATTTGATTTACCTTCCCGCACTTGGATTTCTTTTGTTTACTTTGTGTTTGTAAAAATCGTAATTAGAAAAACAGTCTATTGTATATTGTCATCTTTTATGGCAGTCATTAGGCAGGTGTGTCGAACTGATTCTAAAAAATCCGATCTATGCGGGCTGGCAGCCATAATGTAGCGGTGTAGTAATGGCCCAATGGTGAGATCGGCAGTCTAGCGAGAACCACGATCAAAGCAAGACGTATACATTCGATAAGCTATATAGTGCTGGACTTTGCGCGTGTTATTGAATTCTGCATCACGCTTGTGCTGGTTGCGTCCAGTTATATTTATACCTGTGTTATACCTTACAAACACGCATATACACGTATATAGTTCTTATAAATTCTAAAGTAATTCCAACGGCATTTTAATTTGAGTATCACACTTGTAACAATATTGATAATTTGCAAGTTCATTATTGCAATTGTGAAACTATTAATATCCGAAGATCTTGAGTCTTTACTCATGCAACCTGGGCAGGGCTCCGAGATAACCTTATAACATTATCTGAGAGGCTGAGACAATTTTAACATTTACGTTAAATTCCGAAACTCGTGCAAAGTTAATATACACTATCCCTTTCGTACACCTTTGTGTTGAAATGAGAGGAAACAATAAAGACCTCTGCCCTTTAGCCCTTGCCATATCACTCCGCCTGGCTTTCCAAACCAGTTTCATTATTATTGTGATTTCAAAAGCACACTAAATTGCTGGAAAGAAAATTTTCTATGACAAATTGACTATTATTGTGATTGGATATGTCTTTAAATCGTCAATACAATTTGAAAGTTTCGAATGTTGTAATAATTTAATTGATTTATAATTATCATTTATAATAATGACATAAACATTCGATATACAACTTAATTTACAAAAAAAAACAAATAGGAAATGGGTCCCAAATCACCGTCGGTTGAGAACGTTCCTGAAACGCTGACCATGTTACCACGTTATATAGCAACGACAAGCGTTGCCCAAAATACAGACAATCGTTTTGGTCGCGTGAGACATGAACAGCTTGATAAGTCTCAATATATAAAACTAAATGTGCCCGCGACGTCGTCCGCGTGAAATTATTTTCAAAACACCCCGATTTTGAAACATTATTCATTGGTGCTCATATTGGTCTTAGCGTGATGATATATAGCCTATAGCCGTCCTTGATAAATGTACTATCCAACAATGAAAGAATTTTTCAAATCGGACCAGCGGTTCCTGAGATTAGTGCGTTCAAACAAACAAACTCTTCAGCTTTATAATATTCGTATAGATATAGCTTTAAAAAAATGCAATAAGTTCTGTCACCTTGTCATCAAATGGACCCGTTAGCCAGTTTGCTTACAAGCAAACATAAAAAACCTAAAAGAGTTTAAAAGAAATTTTAGTCGTTTTAGTTGTATCTCTGTTAACATACATTCAAGGAAAAAAACAAATAAGTTAACATTTTTTTATTCTTAATATTGTCTACTTTTTTTTTACTTAATAGTTACATTAATTGAAAGTAACTCAATCTAATTAAATTAATTCTACATTATTACAGATAGCGCTACTCATATGTGTTGTGATAACATCAGTCCAAACACACAAAGTGATTGAGAGCACCGAAGATAAAAAGCCTCCAGATACAAATATAACTCAGCTTTTTCCAATTAGTATTAATAGTAAAAAAATTAAGGGTGACAACAGAATTAATGAAGAAATAATTAATGTAAAAGAAAAAGAAGCAAAAGGAGTAATAAATATTGAATCAATAGTAGAAACGCTTAGTACGCTACACAATAAAATAAACAATCAAAGTAATGATGAATCAAGCATAGAAATCATCAAAACTCACGAGGAAATAAAAGCTAAGCCCCTTGAAAAAACAACATGGAGGATAGAAACCAGTTTTGGAGAAGCAAATCTGCCTGAAAAAGATGACAAAGTTGAAAGTAAGAATTTTAGTGAAGATTTTAGACCCAGTCAACTTTTGGGTTATGTCGTTGAAGAAGTCACGCCGATAAATGTTCACGAAGATTTCAATGCACCAGGTACCAGACCTAGTTCTGAATTCATAAGGTAATTTTCATGTGTATTACTAAAATATGGCTTCATTTTTTTATTTTTTTACAGTTTTTGAATGACTATCAGCTATTCTTATTATAATAATAAAACATTAGTGATAATGAGCTATTTAAAAGTCGCCATAGACAGAACTAATAAAGATTACTAATCAAAGATCAGGGAACTGAAAACCAGAGTAAAAAGTATTGAAAAAAAAAAAAAAAAAAAAAAAAAAAAAAAAAAAAAAAAAAAAAAAAACCAGAGTAAAAAGTATTTGAAACAAGTAATATAGTTAAAGATGTTAATATATTGGAGATATTTCTTCACTAAATACCTATATAGTCAAGGTGGCGAAGTTCGTCAAAGGGGTAAGTTTATGCACCACTTGTTTTTAACTTTTTAAACAGAAGTTAATACCAATACAATTCGAAGTCAGAATTCTATAGTGTCTTAGCTTCACCGAATGATTTTATGTCCTCGTAACTATTCAAACATGGATAATATAACGGAAATAATGAGAGGTGTATGGAGTTCCCCGACAGACGGACTTCGCTACCTTGACTATAATACAAAGTGTTTTATTGTAATTTGGATGAGATAGATTGCACACCAAAATGAGAAATTATATAATAATGCATAATTACAACACTTCTTGTCAAAACAATAGGTGGTGCTGAATCTCTAAATAAGATCTCTTCCAGGGAAACTAGCTTAAACGAAATTCGGGGATGTATGTGGAGCAGAAAGTAAGATAGGCGGACTCTACCATTAAATATACATATTTATACAACTAACATAGATATTTGATTAATTTTTCTTTATTAAAGTAAGAGACAGAGGATAAACTAAACTCAAATTATTGATTTCTACTTGAATCATTGCAATGTCAGAATATTATGATAAACTCTAATCATTGTTTTTTCAATATCTGATCGTTGTTTGTTTTCCTCAATAGTTCTACCAAAGATGAGTACCTTCCAAAAACTAACAAAATACCAAAAGAAATATTCCAAAACTACAAGCCATTCCCTTACAAGTTTGAAGGCTACACTAAGGCTATCGGATCTTGGAGTCCAGATGTCCTGGAGGCCAAACCTACAGAAGAAGCCCCGTGCGGTTACCAGCTGGTGGCTTATATCAACTGTCAGATGACTTCTATGAGCATTCAGGCTTGAGGGCCAATCATGAAGGCTTAGAATACGGAATAAAACAAAGCATTAATGATCGGTAAGAATTTTTTCAACTTTAATAGTTAGTTTTCAATGTTGGCATCAATTCGTTAGAATACCGAGCAGGAAGAGAGAATGAATACCAGTACTTAAGAGGTGAGGTGACAAAACAATCCACAGACAGGTGGCAGGGCATTTGCCTGTCTGAATGGCTGGCACCCCTGGGACCCAGTTGTACTATTATTATCTCATCAAAATCATTATCGCCTCAATCGGTTTACCTGATGTCCTTATCCTACACAACTCTATCTTCAGAAATATTTATAAGCAGGAACATGCGAAGTTAATTTTTAACATTTTTGGTAACTTTCAATTGTTCATTTCGGCTAATGCCATTTTTGCTAGTGTTATATTAATCTAGTCGATTTAGCAGAATACGAATTGTTACAATATCGTAACGGAATCGTCATCTGAATATTTTCACAAGCTCAAATCCTGAATGGCAGAACTGGGCCCAGGTATAGAGCATGCCGCCATAACATCCCCGACTGTGTGTGGTATCAGTGGTCAGGTTCTACTTCCTCTTCTACGCTGGTAGCATATATGTAGCACCTTCAGTGTTGCAAACACCCAAAGGTGACTTAACAACTGCCTCTCTGATTTACTCCAGTATTAAAATAAACCCAAATTGATAAATCCTTACATTTAGAATGCACGTTGACCTGGTAATTAAAAATCCTACCTATGCTTAAAGTTTTCTTCTGTTGCTTTCTAGAGTGAATCCCTGGAAGGAACTCCTCCATCTGGCTACAACTATCCTGCCCGCAGGCCTACTCATATCCGCACTAGCACCCAGCGTCATCAACGTTTCCCCTGGACTTGATAACTAGTAAGTTTATACAAGATTTTCATCAAGCGAAACTTGTACTGGTTTCGTTTAATGATGATTATGTCTAGTTACATCTATTTATAATACGTGAAGCAAAAAATTTGAACATCTTTTTACGAAAATTCCCGGAAGGAGAAGTAAGATATTTGGCACAATTATCTATGCTAATAGTCAAGTTTGTGAGTTTGTGACATTGTAGGGGGTAATCTCTGGATCTACTAAACCAATTTTGAAAAGTCTATCACCAGTGGCAAGTTATATTTTTCCTGAGTGACATAGGATATATTTGATTGTGATTAATAATAAGTGTTTTTTTTTAATTTTTCTGATGCCCAGCGAAGTGGGCACAGCTCGGCTAGTGGTTTATATAGAGAAGAAGCTACATTGGTTAATATTTTTATAAATTATGCATAAAAAAATTAGATTAAGTCAATAAAAAAAATTACGCACTAACATGTATTTGACACAGGACACGCATATAAATTGGGCTGGGCGGCATTCGGTAAGCTCCGTCAAGTATTCTCTTCGACCATTCCGCAATGCTTGAAGACAAAAGTCTTCGAGTAGTGCGTCCTCCCCGTCCTGACCTACGGGGCCGAGACGTGTACACTGACGGCAGGATTGGTCCACAAGTTCCAAGTCACTCAACGGGCTATGGAGCGAGCTATGTTGGGTGTTTCTCTTATGGATAAAATTAGAAATGAGGATATCCGTAAGAGAACCAAAGTAACCGACATAGCTCGCAAAATTAGCAAGTTGAAGTGGCAGTGGGCCGGTCACGTCTGCCGCAGGACCGATGGCCGTTGGAGCAGACGAGTCCTGGAGTGGAGACCACGTCTCGGTAAACGTAGTGTCGGGCGCCCTCCAGCCCGATGGACAGACGACCTACGTCAGGTTGGCGGGAGGCGCTGGATGAGAAAAGCAGCGAACAGGTATGAGTGGCGCCGTCTTGGGGAGGCCTACGTCCAGCGGTGGAATGTGAATGGCTGACGACGACGACGCATACAAATATACTCTTTTGTTTATTAATTATAATATTAAAAAGAACATTTGTAACGCCTTTGGCGTTGCAAATGTCAATAGGCGATGGTAACTCTTTGTCTACTCAATTCATCCAATAAAAGAAATTGTGTGTGCAATTCACACGTAGTAGAAGTGAAACGTCAGCGAATATACAGGCGCACATAATTATATCTACAATACTTAGTAGACAAGTGTGAACGGCACACACACATTCTCACATTTCTATACTATTATAGACATCTTGATTCTTAGCTATATCGACCCTTATTCGAAGTAAGTCCGTCTAAATTACACTTTAATTCACAATGCGATACAATAAAGTTCAAAATTCAATGCATTGTTATGCCCATTTTTTTTGATTAACGTATAAAAGAATATCTGCCTTAAGTATATACAGATAGACCTAAAAATGAAAAGTTAAAATTAATACTAACGCATAGAGAGAAATGTCTTCTATTTCGAATGAAATAAGGTTGAATTTTATGTGTTTATCTCTTTTTAGCGTCGCTTTTTCGTTTCATCGAGTTTCAAATCACAACGATTCTAAAGAAGTTCCATTTCAAAAAGAACGCAATCAATTAATGAGTTCCGATACAATACTGAAATAGGCTACCAAGCCGTAAGAAAAAGAAACTTACGATATACGAAATTACCATTGACAATTCCAGGATACTATATCCACAAATATAAAACATTTCAAAGTGCTTACGCACTTTCATTTCATAAAGGAAGCAAATTTAATGTTTCCGGGAACGAAAACGTTCCGGAACTTTCGTTTCCGAAATTTCGCGGCTTACCATCAAAGTGGAACGTAGCCGGAATAAAGCGTGATTTCAAATTTCCTTATATAAAAACATAATAGTACATTACGTGTTATTACAACCGCAATTTAGTACGGCGGGCTTGGAATGACACGTCTGGTAACAAAGATATAGCCGATGACGACTGGATGTGGCACTCTTTAACTATTAATTAAAATTCAAACAGATATTTTCTCACGTCTCTAAAGTCGACAGATTTTTTTTTATTGCATGAGATCAGCAGTCAGGCAGGCTGTCAACTTGATAAAAAGCACTAACCATCGCCTAAGTACATTTGCAATACCAAAGATGCTACAAATGCGGTACTACCTTCTTAAGGGAGACTGGAAACTGGCTACTAAAGCCGAAACACCACTCAAGGTTGGTTCTAGACTGTAGAAGTTGCAGAATTTGGGTGCTGAGCCCTGGGCTCAGCTTAGTGCTAGTTGTAGTCGTATGTCACGAGTAAGAGCAACTCAGTGCCGTAAATAGCCTTTTATGCGCCCTATGTAAGCTCCTATTACGCGCTCTTGTTTTTTAGATATTATAGTTACCCTAGCTAGAGCAATGCTATGTTAGGACTTTATTTCATTGAGGGCGATAAAAAAGCGCACAAGGGCCTTGGTATTGGTGGGCTAATTATTTAATATTTTGGAAGAAAATCTATTTTTTAAATATCTAGAACACAAATACTCTCGTGCGCTGCTAAAAAATGAGCGCGATATTTTGTCTAATTTAAAAGACATTTTCGATGATACTGGCATGTAGGTAAGTCTGTGTTGGAATCGAGCACTAGGGGGTCAGCTGGAACTTATCAGGACCAAACCGTATAAATATTAGTCCTGCCCGGTCTGGGCATTCTTGCACCCCCAGAGTCTACGACATGGGCACTGATGGCACTGCTCTATTTACGGCACTGTAGCAACTCGTGGCTGTTTGTAGCAACTCGATCAAAAAGTATTTCTGAGCATTATTTATTGTATATATTAAAGTAGCCTAAAGTCTGCCGCAGCGTCAATAAAACGATGTATGTTGAACTGTACAGATATTTTAGGGCATTTTTGTTACCAGACAATCAATTTTAGGTGCATTTTAAAACTTAGTATTACTCTCCTGATAATAAAATAGAACACTTAATACGAATTTCCTTTGTCTCTTCCAGTATTTATTACCATGATTTAAATGTAAAGTATCATTGCAGTGCATATGCAATAAATAAACACGCGGACATCAACCATACACGCCATTCCCACACACGGCCCGTCAGTTATTTAAATACTAGCTACGCTCGCGACTTCGTCCGCGGGAATTTTTTCACGGAACCCTAAAAAAACGTAGCCTAAGTTACTCGTTATAACATCAGCTATCTGTTAGCGAGATCCCCGTCAAAATCAGTCCAGCCGTCTCAGGGATTAGCCGTAACATCCAGACACAGGCAATTTAAAAAAAATGTTTTTTTGTAAACTAGCGTATATACCTTCATATATGCATTTAGTAAATAGCTGTTATTTTGATATTACAAACAGACACTTCAATTTTATTTATCTGTACTATATAGATAGGTATTTTGTAAAGTATTGCTCTCACTAAGCATTTCACATAACAGTTGATATGCGATGATAATTCAAAAACGAATTATAATGTATGATAATTGATCATGGAAATTCGCTAAGTCAGACTGTAGGGAAATTATAATTACACTTAACTTTTGATCATAGTTAAGAGCTTTCTAAATGCTCGTTAAAATTTGACATCCATACACGTAATGTCAAAATTCAACTGATTGTAAGACAAGTGAATGAATAGTAAGATATGTTGACAGACCATAAATGTAATTTGCTATCTCTCACTCGAACATTACATTTTTGAAGACATTAATTAACAGTAATTACTTACGGCAAATCTGTATTCCACAATTTTTTACTGCTAATGATGAACTGTTAATGGAATTAGGGATCTGGGTCTATCAGAACTATGGCGTCTGCCCGTCGCAATGTTCTGGGAACATGGTTAAAATGGACAGACGGTAACTCGCCAGTGACTGCATGGGCCCCTAAAAATGCCAAGACTGGCGAAGGGTAACATAGGTGTGAGTGGCTGAGGGGTGTCAAGAGGTGGGCTGCAGGTTCACCGAAGCTACTTCCGACGTTATGCCATTTATCACTTCCAGCCCTGGAGCTTGAGTCTTAGCTCTAGCGATCTCCACTCCGTGCCGAGTGGCTAAGGCAAGCGCGGAGACGGGGGCCTTGCCTTGGTCCCCGAAGTCAGGTCCGTGGTGTCGCTACTCACCTAAGACTTCGACACAAAGCCCCCCTGAGGATTGTTATGTTATTACTTCTTGCCATTTGACATTATTTTTCATGTGTTTCATTTAACATTATATAATATAATAAAACTTATTTTAAATATTTGTATGCTTCTATAAGCAAAACATGTGCACACTATACACATATACCAACTGTTTAACCATGTTTAGAACAAAGAATTTGATTTTTGACCCGTTTCGTGCTGATATTTTGTGTGAGCGTGGTATCACACCGCAGCACATTCCAGCACGGGTCTACCTCGACAGTAAACAAAATAAATAAGTAAAAAGCTAAGATTTTTTTATATCTGACTGAGTATCAAACACTAGGTAGGATGCTAACAATGGCATTGTTTTCCCTGTTTACAGAACTATCGTAGTCCTTTTCAAAGCACATTCGTGTTCAGTAAATATTTGACATATTAGTTTGGTGCGGCTTTCTCGCCGTTGTGTAATATGACAACGCCGAGGCGGATGTGCGTTTGCGCGCCTTCCGCGCCGGCCTGCGCACGCGCACCCATATTCATTAACCGCTCGTTACGCCCCATTTGCTAATTTCAATGCGGTTTTATACGCAAATGTAATTGGCGCGATCAAAACTGGGTTAGAATTCGATGGCTTCGCGTTATATAAGAAAATAGCTTTTGCTCGCGGCTTTGCTTTCAACGGCGGACGGCCGTTGGGAGCCTCAACACGCGATTCTTATAAATCTAAATCTAATTCTTATAATAAACAAACTTTTAACGGTTTTAAGCGCGGTATTTTTATTCCGACGTTTGTGCCACATTTCAATTACCGTGCTCACGGAAGGCAAAGATGTCAAGTGTCAGTGAGCAATGTTAAAGTTTTTATTTAGCATACCGCCAACTTATTCGCTTTAGTTGAAAATATATCAAATTTTAAATTATTATTTAATTCTAAATAAGATATTTATATTAAAGACCTCTGCGGATGAGCGAGCGAAGTCTTTGCCGACCAAGCTTACTGGAATGCAAAGACTTCTGGGTTCGATTCCTGGGATGGTATTTTTTAAATAAACTTTCTGTTATTTACTATGTCTGGGTGTCTGAGATCGGCCTCAGAGTGATCCGTTATATATATATTAGTCATAACACAATCGTAACATGCTTGGCTTGGGGACATATAACATTATGTGCTTGTCTGTCGATTTATCTATTCGAAATGGTGGTACTAATCACGAGAGCAACACATTAAAATTGCATTGTCATTACCGTTGTCATGGCGGTGTGTTTGTTAGGAAATTGCAATGATGGCAACAATAAAATACGATCGGAGCGCCATCTTGAAAGATGAAAGTTATCTTATATTCTTTTTATGCCTTGTGTAATACTTGCAATAACTCAGAAGGGTTTATGGTAATAAAAGAACAGCATCTAGTCGTTATAATTATAATGAGAGAACCTTACGGCTTAAATACATTTCATGCACTGCACTATTATACTAAACCAACATTTTTAGAACACCTCGCCAACCCTCCAAAAATTTATAGTATAGGAAACTTAAGCAAATTGGTTCAAAGCGCATTGCAGTAATTGATAAACTATTTTAATTAAAAGGATTATGAACGACTAGAATTTGTTACATTATTGTTTGGAAATTTCAGATAATATTTTATATAAGATATTATCGTCGTCGCCATTCAGACCACTGCTGGACGTAGGCTTCCCCAAGTCGACTCCACTCATCCCTGTCCTCTGACTTCATCATCCAGCGCCTACCGGCGACCTGGCACAGGTCGTCGGTCCATCGAGCTGGATGGCGTCCGCTACTACGTTTACCGAGATGCGCTCTCTATAAAATATTTAAAGTTTTACTTGTAATAAAATAAATCGAACACAGTAAAAATCTATCCCTTCTGCCAACATAAAAATAAAAAGTACTCTAAAAAAATAAAATAAAATGTACCTTCCTGTATATAGACGTTTTGTATATTGAGAATCTTTGAATTATAATCTCCACAATTATCATATCCTATTAGAGACCAATGCTGTTACATATCATTATGGTAGATTATAAAAAACTGCTCTATGCAAAAAAGGCGCTAATTACGCAATAAATAATTTAAATAAGGAAATGAACGATTGTATCGTTTAGAAATAAGAGGGTACATAAAATTAATTATTAAGGTAAAAGAAACATTACTATGCAAGTAACTAAATGTTTTATTATAGCCTGAAATAAACAGGCGGATGGCACACATGATGTAAGGTGGTTATCGTCGCCTATGTACATTTGCAACACGGGGCGTTGCCAACGCGTTGCCGGCCTCTAAGAAATTTTATAACACCCTTCTTAAACGACTCCATGTCGTAGCGCAGAGGGAAAACCTCGGCGGGAAGTTCTCTCCAGATTATTGTTGTACGCGGTATAAACGTTCTAGAGAACCGTTGCGTAGTTGAGCGTGGGAGCTTCGGGAAATGGAGGTAAGCATCTCGTCGATGGCGAGCGGTGCGGTTGTACAAATGAGGCGTTGGCACGAGATCAAACAGTTCCTCGGAACACTCTCCGTTATGCAGGATATGTAACACTTGACAAAGTGTATAAAAAGTCATGAAGATCGGTTGCGTTGTTGTTCGCGTGAAAGCGTCGTAAACAAACTTACATTCGCCTTTACCATATTAGATGACGACATTATACAATTTTAGCATTTCTAGTTTAGTGTCACGTTGATGAGGTGAATTTGAATGAATTAATTTGCAAGCTTTAGTTTCAATTTCTCGAGAGAATTTTAGGTGTGTCGTTTGTCGTCAAGAGGACGTACTTTCGTTTTCTTCAAACATCACATTCTGATAACTTGACTTGCTTTAATTTAAATATCTATTTAAATTCACAAACGGTAAATTAACCATCGTTAAATGTAGTCGTGAATAGTTTTATAAGGCTAGTTTTATTTTATTGAAAATATTGCTTATTGTTGTATTTTTAATCTTTAATCGTTACAAAATATATGTATATATAGTGAAGGTGACAAAGTCCGTCAGTGGGGAAAGTCCCTTCATACACCTTTCAGTATTTCCGTGTTTGGATAGTTACGAAAATAACAAATCAGCAATGAAACTGAATTCTGTCTTTGAATTGTAGTTGACGTTAAATTCCGTCTAAAAAACTGAAAAACCAAGCGGTGTATGAACTTGTGAACGGTGCGGTGTTCACGGACTTCGCTACCTGGACTATATTATTTAAAACCAGATTATAAGAAAATTACTTTGTTTACAAAAATTATTGTAATTCTCTACTGTTTGGGCGTTTTCTTTTTTTGCAGTAATACGTTACATCTGATTTACGTGGATAAAAAACGCAATAAACTTAATCAAATTTTTCACCATTTAAGTAGTCACTGGCCGGCAGAACAGGGTTATAAATATTATAGGTAAACTCACCTATCTAGCAGACTGGATTCGCGATGGATAGTTACGTTAGGTAACTTTAGGTCACTGGTCACTATATATATAAATATTTGATAATAGTTTTAATTGTTTTATTGCACTTTTAACACATTTATATGAGACTAGAGTTTACCGGGTTAACCTCTAGTGCGTGTCTCTTGTTTAAAGAGCAAGTGCTACAGGTTATATTATATTACATTTTTATGTACTTGCCCACGGAAGATTCACTTCATTTTATATCGCTAATTATATATACCATCCCCCGTCTATCTGTCAACAAAATAAATTACAAAACTTGAGCAAAAAGGCCAAAATGGTCTAAATGACCAAAAGACGACAGTGACCGACATGGCTAAAATGACGGAATAGGCAAAAACGATCGAAAAGGCCAAAATAATCAAAATGGTCAAAATGACCAAATAGGCCAAAATGACCAAATAGGCCAAAATGACCAAATAGGCCAAAATGACCAAATAGGCCAAAATTATCAAAAAGGCCAAAATTACCAAAAAGGCCAAAATGAAAATTATCCCTTGTCCATCCTCAGTATTTAATTTTCATACGTACCGAATTTCAGCCAAATCGGTCCAGTAGTTTTTCCGTAAAAGCATAACAAACAAACAGACAAATATCATTTTATCCCGGAAACTATCCCATTTTTCGGGATAAAAAGTATCCTATGTTCATCCTCGGTATCGAAAATATATATATACTGAGTTTCAGCCAAATCGGTCCAGTAGTTTTTACGTGAAAACGGGGCAGACAGACAGACAAAGTTACTTTCGCATTTATAATATTAATAGGGATAGGGATTTAACGTTTTATTGACACTGCCAAAATATTGTCTGTTATTTTATAGTTGTAGCTAGGTAACCAATCTATTTGAATTATGAACACTAAAGTTTTTCTTTATGGTCAGGTACAACTCCAACAATAAATAAAATAATTAAAGACATTACAGTTTTATACATCTTTTATATTATATAATTAGAAAAAATGCAATTGCTACAATGAAAGTAAACATAAATAAGTTCATAATGTGACATGTGACAGATAAATATGTTTTAACTGTAAATATATTCTGACAACCTTCTTTCAGAACATTTGAATTTGAATTTATGTATATTAATGATATAATTTTAAAATATTCTTGACCTAGGTTTCTCTACCGCAACTAGTTTTCTATTACAAGTTAAAAGCACAACGATTTACAAACATGCATATGTTTTAAGTGACGCAAAGTGAAAAACGGTTGCCTTGGTAGCTTCGTAGATAAACTTCTCGAGACTAAAACATGCATTTCAAAGGAGACGTGGGTTTGAACCTTGAAGGGAAGCGTTCACCATTTACACAGTTTTCTGTTGTGCATATCGTTACAATTTCCTCTCACTGTCGGTAAGAGAATAAGATAACCGATGTATGAAACTCATCATTTCGCCTTGGGTAATCGTGGGGAATACACTTACCGTTCCCCTTACAAATGAGGAGACCCCGAGTCCAGCAGTGGGGCGGTTTTTTTTCACCTGCTCCTCCATTATATGGTAGAATGGAGATTATTATATTATTTTCTTTCTTTCTTTGAGATAATAAAGTGGGGGTACCTTTTATTTCGTTTTCTTTCACTTTTTTCTTTTCTTTTTAAAAATCTTAAAAACTTAGGTATTACGTATGAGTAATACATTATTTATGTCCATTTATTACTTAAAAGTCTATTTTTAGAGTTTTATTTCTATTACATTCAGTCTATTTTATAACTATTATTATAAAGTGAATAAGAAGGCACAATGAACATCTCCAAGAGCCTTAATTGGAATTGAATCCAATGAAACGATGTCCATGAAAACTCGATGAGATGTTTAGTTAGCGTCAAGTTTATCACTGTGATTTGAGCATCATCAGCGTAGACACTTTTTTTCTATGATTAATTATTTTTAGGAGAATGTCGGCTTGTTATATCATTATAATACTTTGAATCTCCCGAAGGCGTCATTGTTCACAACCAATTTTTTTTTTAAATTCGTTATAGATCATTCATTAGCTGTACAATATCACTGATTCGTCTTCGACTCCCGACATTGAGTTTGCTATCTTTCTGTTTTTTACTAGAGTGTCTAGGATCGGACCCAGATTTAGTCCGTTGTTATTACCCATAACACAAGCGTAACTAGCTTAACTTTGAGTTTGTTTATTTCTGCTGATTATTGCTCATATCTATTCATATAATAAAGGCAATAGTAAATCTGTCTGTTTGTCTGTTTATCTGTCTGTTCCGTTCTCACGGAAAATCTACGAGACCGGACGAGCAAGTTCAAATACCTGGGATGCACGATCACAGACACGAACTCCCGAGAGGAAGAAATACACATCCGTGTCCAAAATGCCCTCAGGTGCAGTGCCGCCCTACATAAGGTGTTAGTGTCCAAGCTCCTAAGCAGGAAAACCAAAATTCGCGTCTATAAAACTGTCATTAGACCAATTTTGATGTACGGCTGTGAGGCCTGGACACTGACACTGAAGGAGGAGAACCAATTTTTGGTCACAGAGCGGAAGGTTCTCCGAAAAATCTTGGGCCCAACAATAAAAGAAGATGGCAGCTGGAGGGTCCGAACAAACTCCGAAATAGAAGACCTCATGGCCGAGCCTTGGCTGAAACTCAGTATATATATATATATATATATATATATATATATATATATATATATATATATATATATATATATTCGGTATCGAGAATAACATAGGATACTTTTTATCCCGAACAATGGGATAGTTTCCTGGATTAAACTATATTTGTCTCTGTTTGTTACAATTTTACCGAAAATTCTATTGGCCCGATTTGGCTGAAATTCGGTATATATGTAACCAGAGTTAATCCCGCGACTACGCTGCGGGTCAAACTCTAGTCGCTGTTATAAATATCGCACTTCAATCGACTTCTTAAGAAGATATTGGACATTATTATAAACTGTGGTTGTAGACAAATGATGCGCTCGGGAGATATAGAATACATTTTCAACTAAGCTGTAAAATAAAGATTTTTGGCTTATAACGCGTTATAACTGTTTCACTGTCTGCTGTTTCAGTTATCCTTCGAAATTACGTCGGTCGGACGGCAGTGTGCCTCTAGGAGATTTGCCACCCATCAGTGAAAGGTGCCGACGAAGATTACTCTGCGAAATACATTCTGAACACAACTATGCAGAGTAAGAGTTGTATTTATAGTGCAAAATTTACATTATTGAAGGCAACTAGTTTAAATCCCAATGTTTAGTTCAAATTCTACCAGATAGATAAACATCAAAAAACGGGTAGACAATGTGTAATAGTAGTTGTTTCAGGTAGACATTAGTAGTATTAGGTAGACAATTAGTAGTGTTAAGCAGATGGTAATTTTTATATGTAGTTAAATGTGAAATTAATGTTGCTTTGTTTTGTTTTGTAGACATGCCCCAACCCCTGTTCCTTGCCGTCGTCAAAGGCAATGTTACAAAGTACACTGTGAGGACACTCAGGCTCTCTTCAAAATGCTGCGATGGCTCTTATCATATCACAAACCTGTCGATAACAGAGGAAGAGATTTGATATAGATTTTACTCGTTTTAATACAACGATTACATTTCTTTCTATAAAAATGATAAGACTGATTTATTATAAATAAATTAGACCATTTGTTCCCAAATTAATTCATATGCAGATTTTTTTTAATATATAAATTTATATACAATAAAAGAAAATCTAACTTATTCGTATTGTATTCGACCCATACTCCCTCAAGACTATAAGTAGAATACTGAACCCAGATCACCATCTTCTATGGGTAAGGTGCCCAGAAGGCTGGCTACGTTTCCTCGTTGGATCGCCATGATTCGTTGCCCGAGGTAACCACCAGCCTTCTGATCACCTGAAGAGTCAATGAGTCTTTTGATAAATTTTAGTAGAGGCTCATGGCCCCAGGACCCCACAATCCAAGCATCTCGACAACAAACGGCATATTTTTATAGCAACACAATCACCTATTAATACATAATTATTATATTAATAAATCATTATCAATAAAAAAATAATGAATTAATGAAAGTGTTTATTAATAAATAGCTAAAGTCAATTAATCAAAATGACTATATTCTCAACGACATGGAGAAATTATGATTGCGGTTGACCGACAACGTCTTATATAATTGCTAATTAATTCAGAACTTAATTCCTTAGAAACCCCATTCTGTGAATTAACATGTGAGTTATACAAAATATCGTATTTATCATATATTATGGGACGAGAAACGACCTTGTCACGTTACGCAACATTAGAAATTCATTAGTGAAATTTGTTTAAAAGCTTACAACGTACAGGCACACACACACAAGTGATTCCATAAAAACTTTTTACTGTATGTAATCTATATATACTGTAGCCGCTTATATTGTAAAAAAGTATAATAAACATATTTATCATTTAACATAAACCTCTAAATTTTATATATATATATATGTATATATATGTAAATATATGTATATATATATATATATATATATGTATATATATATATATATATATATATATATATATATACATACATACATACATAACTTCACGCCAGGTCCCTTGCGGGGTAGGCACGAACAACAGAGCGCCATTTAGGCTTATTCTTACACACCTCACTTGCTTCTTTGACATTCATAGTTCTTGTCATGCACGCTCGTCTGTTTTTAAGGCTCCTGACATCACCTTCTGCTAGTACACGATCAATTTGATCATGGAAGGTGTGTCGTGGCCTTCCGCGACTTCTGCATCCATCCACTTTTGCATTGTATATCTGTTTAGTCATTCTTTCATCATACATTCTTTCCACATGCCCGAACCACCGGAGCATTCCTTTCCTTACCTTCACCCCGACACTCTCTTTCAGACCAACTCTCTTTCTTACTTCGGTATTACGAACGCGGTCCGCGAGCGTCACTCCGCAGATTTTGCGCAGTGCTCGCATCTCGACCGCGTTTACTCTACTTTCGTGCTCTCTATTCCATACCCAACTCTCGCTTCCATACGTGAGCGTAGGTACCAGCACCGCGTTGTGTATGGCAAGCTGGGCCTTCTGGCTGAGGTTCTTAGCGCCTAGAAGTTTACCTAACGCTCCATTCACACTATTCCCCAAATTCACTCTTCTTTCTATATCAGCGGTGTACCTTCCATCTCTGCTAAAAGCACATCCGAGATATACAAACTCATTCACTTGTTCCAGCATAACATCATCGACCATTATCCTTGCATTCGTTCTGGTTGTTTCTCTTTCAAACACCATCACCTTTGTTTTCTTCGCATTCAAACGTAAGCCTCTCGCCTGACAGTCATCTTTCATCATTGTGACTAGTGTTTGCAGTTCTGATGGCGATTCGGCTAAAAGCACGGCATCATCCGCATAAAGCAAGCTGCTAACAACTAGATCACCCATCCGCACCCCAACATCCATCAATCTTAATCTCTGGAGACAATTGTCCAGATATAGGACAAACAGCAAAGCCGACAGCACGCAGCCCTGCCGGACGCCAATATTGACGTCAAACCAGGGCGACAGGCTGCCGTCCACCCGCACGCATGCCATACAGTCCTCGTAAGTGGACTGTACAGCACGCAGCAAATGGCCATCAATCCCATATCCGGGCAATATGTCCCAGAGGTCCTTCCGCACAACCCTGTCAAATGCTTTCTCTAGATCCACAAAACCGCAGAAAACCTTCCGGCCCGTAGCCAGCTGCTTCTCCACGATATTGCGGAGCGAGAAAACTTGATCCATACATCCCCTTCCATTTCTGAAGCCTCCTTGTGCATCCCACAGTAATCCATCGGATACCACTCTCATTCTCCTTTCAACAATTTTCGCATACACTTTAGATGCTGTGCTGATCAAACTGATGGCCCTGTAGCTGGCACACTCCATACGTGACCCCTTGCCTTTATGCAAGGGCACGATGACAGCGCGCCTCCAGTCGTTGGGAACCTTTCCCGTCCTCCAGCACAAGTTGCATAAGGACAGGAAAGCGTCCCGGACGCAGGTGCCACCATATTTGATCATCTCAGCAGACACACTATCGATTCCTGCTGCCTTTCCATTTTTCAGACTTCTTATCGACCATTCGATCTCTTCCAAAGTGATCTCGGATGCTGACTCCTCGAAGTCAGTCACAGACTCAGTCGTGGTGCCAGCATCCGGGATAGTATCATACATTTCTCTAAAATATTCACTCCATCGCGCTAAAACCTCTTGTGGGTTAGCAAGAATGTCCCCTGCTTTAGATTTAATTCTTTCCATTCTGGAAGCTGACGAAAATCCCCGAGACTTCTTAACCTCTCTCCAAAAGAGTTTGGTATTTGCCTCGAAGTTCTCCGTCAGCTTCTCTTCTTCTTTCAATTTTATTCTTTCACGCTTCTCTTTCACTAAAGCTTTGGTTTCATTCTTGCAGAGGCGATACATTTCTTTCTTCATCTCTTTCATGCTGTCATTCTGATGCAAAGATGCAATATAATCCAGCCAGGCTTTTCTCTTTCTCTCTACGCTAGATTTAACATCCGCGTCCCACCATTCGTCTCCTTTCGTTGTTATATGCCTCTTTGCGCATCCACATGCTTCTTTTGCGCTTTCCACTATACTTTCTTTCATATTATCCCAGTCATTATCCACATCTAAGTCGGAGAAGTCCGCTTTTGCAAGCCTTTCTTCGACTAGGCGCGCATACATACTCCTTACACTAACATCTTCCAATTTTTCACATCTTATTCTTTCAAGCTCCCCGAAATTGGTACGCTCTCGCCAGTGCCTCCACTTCTTGAAAAGACCCACAAACCGGCTTATCACCAGGTAGTGGTCCGTTCCAAGAGTGGGGCCTCTGTAGGCTCTTGTATCCATTATTGTGTTTCGGAGGCGACTATCTATTAAAATCAGATCAATCATACTTTTCTGTTCATTCATTCTCCATGTATACGTGTGGATATCCTTATGATGGAATAAGGTGTTCGACACAAGCAAGTTTCTTTCCATGCATACGTCTATGATTGGCTTACCAGCATCGTTCGCTCTCTTGTCGCCATAGGGTCCAAGGACAGCCTCAAAGCCGTCTCGTTTGGTCCCCACCCAGCCATTAAGATCACCACACATAATTAGTCTTTCGTTCCCTTCAGCCAGATCCAGAATTTCTCTCACAGACTCCCAAAACTTCTCGAGTTCTTGGGGATCCGCTGAGCTTACGGGAGCATAAGCTGCGACCAGAAAAACTCGCGTGATCCCCAGTTTTAGACGGACCCAAAGAAGTCTCGGGTTCACCAGACAATAGTCTTTCACTCCAGACACAAAGCGGAATGAGAGTACGACGCCCACCCCCCCACTTGCACGCTTGTCCAGGTCCACGCCGGACCACAGAGCAAGCATGCCATCGGGGAGGTCATCGACGTCACACCCCTTCCGCTTTGTCTCTGTCAGACATAAGGCATCCAGGCTTCTCTCATTCATTATATCAATCATTTCGTCCATCTTATCTTTCATTCCACCTCTCACATTCCACGTGCCTATACGGCACTCTGCTCCTCTCGACCCGCCAGGTTTGGCGCTGCGTGAAGGGTGGCGGCCCCCTTCGCCGCATGCGCAAGAGTCCACACCGACGGGGGCGCATCGGTGAGCGTCGCCTGCGGGGGACGCCCTATCATGCACTACAGTCATGTGTCAATTCGGTCAGAATTGTGGCCCTCTGGGCCAGCGGGGATCGCGACGTGCACGCTTCTGACAAGACCCCATTATATATTATATATATATATATATATATATATATATATATATATATATATATATAATATTATATATATATATATATAATAAGGATATTATAAGCCGACAAAACAACTCACAGCCAGGTGGGCCATTCCGTAGGGCATTTGCCCGACGGAATGGCTACACTGGTCTAGAGCGCCATAACAAACTTGAGTTATGTTTCGGCATTAGTGGCCAAGTTCCAGTCTCCCTTTAGAGAGTGATAGCATTTAAGTAGCACTTTTGGTATTACAAATGTCCATAGGCGATGGTAACCACTTTCCATCAGGTAGGCCGTCGGCTTGTTTGGTGAACTCGCGCAATAAATAAAAATTACACCCGAACAATCTCTTGTTACACTTTTGGCACCGACTGTAAATGCTAATGGCTTCCACTGGCGCGCAAAATCATACGGAATGCGAAATGAACCACCAAACGAAAGGAAAGTCCGATCGCTCTGTTGCTATATTGATGGACGATGTATTATATTGTTTCTTAGTAACGCGTATAATTATATAATTACACTACGGTGTATGTAAAAACTGCCCGACCAAACATACTATATGTCATTCACTTTATGGCCCCAGACGGAAGAACAGCGCTAGTCCTTGTTGGCTAGCATTATGCTGAGACTGGCTTCAATTTAGGACTAATTTTGTTTCTATCATCTTTCTATTTATATTCAAATTCAAAAGTTTTTATTCAAAATAAGTTCCACTGGAGAACACTTTTTGAAGGTCATACATATAAGTTAAAATTTAACTTTACTTCCTATTCTATGTACACCGCTTCGCAACGTGTTAATGCTGTTAAGGAGAAGAAGCGGCAAGAAACTCCCCAGCAACACTTCTAGCAAAAATTTATCTTATATTTCTTATTCCATTTATATCTTAAGTTCTTTAACTTATTTTTGCCTTAAATAAAATATTTTTCTTTTTGCTTTCTTTATCACGCCTAGAATCTCATTTCACTTGACATATAAAATGTCACTTGATTTTGACACTAACTTGACTTATGAAATGTCAGTCGATTTTGAAGGATAAAAGGGGAGAGGGGCACGCCTTCATCTAATGACTGGAGGGAAACAAGTGCCGTTTAAATTTTGATTTTATTAGACTTTTAGATACTTTTGAGTAACTTTTAGATAATTGGAAGTGATCTGTAAGGTAATAGTGTGTGAAGTACAAATAATTGATTTATTGACATGGAAAAAGAACGTGGACGTTCGCCATTATACATATATATAAATATATATTATATACAGATATTGTATGCATTTGACAGGTATTGACAGAGTTTGCTGCGTACAAGGACTACTCAGTTTTTACCTTGCTAATTATATAGCAATCATTATTTTGAATCATTATTTCATATACGTGAAACAATAATCATTTCGACATCCACCTTTTATTCAAATTACAAAAAATATTTTCGAAAACAAAATGGCTTGCAAATGACGGCGATATCCGAGAGCGTAATTAGCAGCCCAATCAAGAGTCGTTGCATACATATACAACGTGTGAATGTAATTTATTCGCAATTTGCGAAGACGCTTCTTAATGCGCAAAGCCACGCGCATTCCGAGATCCACATTCGGAGCCTGGGGGCTGGTGTAGGGGTGATAGAATTTACTGAATTAAATAACTTATTCTATATTTTCAAATAATATAGTTGCTATCAGGTCGCTATGAACTACTATTAGTCGTAACATACCACTTAGTTGTACCCAGGGATCAGCATCCAAGATCTAATTAGTACGAGAATAAATCCCTGTAAGGGACAAAGTGTATTTATTTTCATCACTATACTATAAGAAAGCACCAGCACTCCACCAACTACTGCCAGCATCCAAGATTGCAAGCAAGGGCAAGTGTACAAACTGGACTTACACTTACAGACAAACAAAAAACTTGTCCGCTAAAATTTCACTTCTACTATGTGACCCAGCACGCATTTCGATTTTTCGCAGATTTACTGCAAATTATGATTTGGTTAAGTTAGGTACATTTCAATTAATGCATTATTTATTTAAACATATTTTATTTTTGCAAACAAAAAAACCTAAATTCGATCCGGAAGCAAAAAAACGCATCCATAGTCTAGTCTAAAATTATGTCGCCACTCCACGCGGCCATAACGTCTATATAGAAATTTCACTTCAAAACTGCATTGAGGTACGCCAAACCACAGAGGCCGCGATGCCTTAACAAATACTCTTTATAAGGCCTCTCGTGAATGGAAGAAGATAGCGGCCAGCCCTGGTGGATGAAGATGACACAACAGGTGTCATTGAGTCACCTGTTGCAAGCGCTTTCACCCACATCCGGCGGCGAGGCCCTCTCGTGCTGTTTTTGTTTGCAATCAAACAAGACGTTGCATCACGACACACGCGCCGCCCTTTCACGTCCCCCACTGCATAATCCATTGTAACGTGTAGCTATCATCTTAACGGTCGCGACAGCTCTTAAACTAATACATACTCATAAAGCATTAACAACCATTAAATATAATGTCATCAAACTATAGTAGTAAGAGTGTGTCGCTACAATATTGAATTAAACAATACCGAACTATCCACTTTTAATAATAATATGTTGAAATTTAAAAGATGTGTAGCAAATGATATTTAATGATGCGGCTGCGCTGGATTTAATGATAATAATGAACTGTTTCCACTAGAGGGAATGTCGGACAATTTAGATGAGGGAAGTAGGGAAGGAAGAGCACGCTCGTACCTGGTTAATGATAGAATAAAATATCGGCGACTCTTCAGCTTCTCACTGCACTTGATACTGTTATAATATGATTATTTAGTAATTAATTCATATTAATAGTATAATATATATTTAAGCGGCGTGGCGCAGTGCGGTGCGATTTATAACATATTTAATTATTTTATTTAGTTAAAATTAAATCAGTTTATTATCCATTTTATATTTGCAGAGCAATTTTAATTTGTTTTTAATGACATGACATTAATGAATCGACGTGCTTGTGAAAAAGGGGCCATCAAATTAATAAATTGAGAAATTAAAATAATGGAAAAAAGTTTTTGTAGCCAGAATAGGTTATATGTCATATACATATATCCGACTCGAAGGACCAACATGTACGCAGCATGCACGCGACATGCACGTAGCTCGTCGCACATATAATAATAAATGTTGTAGCACGCTGATGTGATGGGCCTAGGATACCCAGGTCGATGTAGTGGTGGTAGTTAAACACGGTTATTAGGTGAAAACTTGTAATAAAAAATCACTATTCTACGAAGGCGTTTGCCTTCGACTACAATTCAAGCAGAAGAGAAAAACAAATGAATGCAACAACAATGTTGCAAGTAATAAAATTAAATGCAATTTTATGTTGGTGTTGCCAACAGATTCGAGTAAAGCTCAAAATTACCATTGTAAGTGGATATAATGGCCGAATATCATCATACTATTGATTCACATACCTTACTATCGTTCAATTTTGACATTGTTTTGTATGAATCTTAGGAAAAATTGTAATCGACATTAAGGCAAATTAACGATTCGTAAGGTATAAGAATCGGCCACAATACTGCTTTTGTAAATTATAGAACGTCTTTTATTAAGGACATGTCATTCAGATAGTAGGTAAACTTTAACTGCACAAGTCTGTTGAAGATGTATGTATGAGTTAAAGGGTTCATAGTTTCCACTTAATAGCCATTTTGTGTTGTGCTCTGTTACATACGTTTAAATAGATTCACTCTTACAGTATTTGTATGACATTTTAATGTTGTTTAGTATAAAAAAAATAGATCTCTTAACAAAATCATTCCCTCACAATACCGGCATATAACAGATACACTGCACAGTAGTATAAGTTTAGTAATAAAATAAGAATAAATAAATAAAATAAGTTATTTCTAAGATACATACACCTCAACACAAAATCACTAAATTAATGTCACACACATACATACATAACTTCACGCCAGGTCCCTTGCGGGGTAGGCACGAACAACAGAGTGCCATACAGGCTTATTCTTACACACCTCACTTGCTTCTTTGACATTCATAGCTCTTGTCATGCACGCTCGTCTGATCTTGAGGCTCCTGACATCACCTTCTGCTAATACACGATCAATTTGATCATGGAAGGTGTGTCGTGGCCTTCCGCGACTTCTGCATCCATCCACTTTTGCATTGTATATCTGTTTAGTCATTCTTTCATCATACATTCTTGTCACACACAAGAACCAAAATAACTAATAAGCGTGTTAAATTATAAAAATTAAATCTAGAAATGAAGTTGTAAAAAAGGGTACGGAATTCGAGTCCGTGGATTTGTTAAAAAATTCTATGTACAACGCTTCGCAACGTAGTATGTTATAAAATTCTAATCAATCGATCTCATATACACTAGCGAATAAGTATAATAAATGCCAAATCTCAAGATTGATCAACTTGTACGTTCTTGCCATTGAGCATTGAATAAGTTCCTGAAACAGCAACAAGCGAAGCAGGCAGCCAGCATCGTTCTCCATCCCTCCCTCATGACACAACCACCAGCTCTCTCCACAGCCAGAATCGCGGCAGTCTCAACTGACGCGCCGACAACATCCGACGTACGATACCAAGCCCACCGAGATCACAACTCGGATCAACTTTGGAACAGTGTTACAAGAAAATACTTTAAAGTGACTCGATTAAACAGAACAATCGATTTGTGTTAATTGAATCTTGGAATTGTATTTACTGTAGTGAGTGTTGTGAGGATAGTATGCACTGCTGATTTTCACTTTCACTATTTAACGGGGCGCCAGTTAAGGTATGTTTGTTGATAGGCTTAATTTTAATTAATATTATTACCTTTTTTACCGTCAACTATGACTTTTTGTACGGAACCTTGAAAAAAAGTAGCCTAAGTTACAACTTATAAGATCAGCTATCTGCCAGTGAAAGTCCCGTCAAAATCGGTTCAGCCGTTTTAGAGATTAGTCAGAAAATCCAAACAGACAAAAATAAATAACGAAATATTTTTTTGTTATAAGCACCGTAGATACTTTCATATTTATTTATTAAATAACTGATATTTTTTATTAAAAAGAGACATTTAAATTTTATTTATCTACATATAGATAAACGTAACGATTCCCGTAATGATTTATGGCCGTTTACTACATCATATATACGTTCATTTGCCTCACTATCTGTTAAATTTGTCATAAGCTCCATACAAGTAAAGTCACAGTTGAATAGATGGTAAGAGAATTAAATGTAGAGTAAGACGGAAGACAAAAGGCAAGAACAGAAGGAAGTCGCAATAAGGCAGTATCTTTACTTGGATGTATATATAAATGCAATTTCCAATCATAGCATGATATTAATATAACTTGCAGGTATTTTTTTGATCTTGATGTAACAAGTATTCTTCTGTTTTTTTTAGTATCACAGAAGTAAGTATTTCTACTCTAGTGAAAAAAGTATTTAAAAGTATCTGCTTTCTTTGATTAAGGTTGCCTAGAAGAGAACGCTTTGAGCGATAAGGCCGCCTTTTGTATTGCCTAGAAAATATTGTAAATATGGTATTTTTTTGTAATTGTATCTTTGGTGTGCAATAAAGTGTATGCTTTATTTAGTTCGTATGTATCCGTTTTACATTTCCAAGCTAAGCAGTTAATTCTTGTATCATGAAGCAATCAAATTGGCTATAATTTTATCCCTATATTTATATTTTCGACAAAGGCGGGCAGAAAGATTTTATACCGATTTTGAATGAATAAAAACAATTTATTATTCACCAAAAATTAAAAGTACTTACGTTCTTAAAGACTAGGTATAATGATTGTTGAACAAAGGGTGGCCTCATCGCTTAAAGCGATTTCTTCCAGCAACCCCCTAAACTAAGGAAAGTATTAAAGATAAGTGGGTGGAGACCATAGATGTTATTTGGAAGTATATCTACGAGTATACTGTTAAGGTCGTTTCTTCGGTGTTGTTACCTTATAGAAAGTGGGAAATTAGGTTTCCCTTTCACCCCGGGTTCAACTCGGTGGTTAACTTCCGCTATATGGCTAGGTTTGAACCCGAGAGATGCCATCTTCGCTTTGCGGCGGCCGCTCATCGGCTTTCGTTGGCTTCACCGAGTCCCGTGGACATCATGGGTTTTAGGATGTTTGACCTGTGTTCCCACGGGATATAAGTTATAAAAGCACGCAAGAGATGCCGCGAGAAAAGCGCTATAGTAAACTGATACATAAATATGAAAGTGAATTTGTTTTTCACCTTCGTAGCTTTCGGCATGAAGCACTTATGACGTAATGTGATACACACACAAACTTCTACTTTACATAGTTTACAATAAAGTCTCTTTCCGCGTGTCTGTCTGTATATCCTCTAACTCCTAAACAACGCTACGGATTTTTGAGAGATTTTCACTATCAGTAAAATCATTTTTCACTAAAGGCATATATATAATATTATATATATAAAAACCTAACTAAATGTTACCGATTTGATCCGATCGCAGCGCCGCGGGGAAATCCTAGTATGTATATATATTTTTTTTGATACCGTGGTCAAAAAGAGAATACTTTTATATTGCTTTTTGGCAGATGGTTTTGTCTTTGCAGAGACTTTGGAGGAACTTGCCGAAATGCTGGGCAGCTTAAATGAATCTTCCCGACGGGTCGGTCTCGTATGAATTTGGACAAGACGAAAGTCATTTTCAATGAATACGTCATGCCGAGACCGGTAAACGTCGATGGCGTCCCTCTGGAATTTGTGCAGGAATATGTCTACCTTGGACAAAAAATACAGGTAGGCAGACACAACTTCGAGGGGGAAGCCAATAGGAGGATTCAGTTGGGCTGGGCGGCATTCGGCAAGCTTCGTCAAGTGTTCTCGTCGACCATTCCGCAATGCTTGAAGACAAAAGTCTTCGAGCAGTGCGTCCTCCCCGTCCTGACCTACGGGGCCGAGACGTGACACTGACGGCAGGATTGGTCCACAAGTTCCAAGTCACTCAACGGCTATGGAGCGAGCTATGTTGGGTGTTTCTCTTATGGATAAAATTAGAAATGAGGATATCCGTAAGAGAACCAAAGTAACCGACATAGCTCGCAAAATTAGCAAGTTGAAGTGGCAGTGGGCCGGTCACGTCTGTCGCAGGACCGATGGCCGTTGGAGCAGACGAGTCCTGGAGTGGAGACCGCGTCTCGGTAAACGTAGTGTCGGACGCTCTCCAACCCGATGGACCGACGACCTACGCAAGGTCGCCGGTAGGCGCTGGATGAGAAAGGCAGCGGATAGGTATGAGTGGCGCCGTTTTGGGGAGGCCTACGTCCAGCAGTGGACTGTGAATGGCTGACGACGACGACGACGAGATAGTTTTTGGCAACCCATGGACGATGCGACACCAAATAAATCGCTTGTTGTCTCCATTTTCAAGAACATAACCATTTCTTGACGTCTTTGTTTGAAAAGCCCCATATTGTAGCGCTTTCCAGGAGGAGAGATAGTTACATAGAAACTCTTTATTATTGACCACATACACGTAAAGTAAATAATTTAAAATATGTTCGTATAAAAGCAAGAACAAGTGGTAGCTTTTTATCAGTTTAAAGAGATCTCTTCCACATAATCCGGGCTGTGGATGGTGTGGAAGAAATGAAAACATGCGATGATGGTGAGCAAACTAAATAACTATATATATGTAAATAGGATTTATAAACATTATACGACATGTAGAAAGATGAAAGTCACGTGACAAGAAGTATTTTACATTGAAAGATCGACAATTACGAAGGCTAGGTGGTAGGGTATTTGTCTGTATGGCTACCAGCCCTTGTCTAGAGTATGCCGTCATAACAACCTTGTGTTGGGTTCCGGCATCACCAGCTTCCAGTCTCCTTTGAGAGAGCAGAAGCGATTTGTAGTACCGTTGGTGCTGCAAATGTCCATAGGCTATGACTTTCTATCACAGTTGGGCCGTCACCCTATCTGCTGTACTCCAGCAATTAAAAAAAATGCGAGTGTAAAAAGCTAGACTAAAAAAGAGGCGAATAGATTGTGTGAAGAATGGCATGATGGTTTGTAGTGTGACCCGCATATACACCAGAATAGAGGAGTATGGCAGAAAAGACATATCATTTTATACTTTCGGATAACCATTATTTTTAATAATAACGTAACAGAAATGTTAAATGTAAAAATACTAAAAATGTAATTAGAAATAGTAATAATAAACAATAGATATAAAAATGTAAATAGCCTTAAATAACAAATATCATAGATATAAGTATTTGTAAAGAAAGCAATAAAACAACCCCATCCCCTTCTTGGTGTACTTAGAATAAGAGAAATAAAAGAGAACAGAACCATGACGGAGAAGAAGGCGAATTAATAAAAAATAAAAAATAATGGCATTATTTTCCTTGGGATAGAAGTACGAAGTTTGAAATCATACCATATAAAAAGCTCCGTTTATACATGTCTTACACAAACACATACATAAATAACTATAATATCGTATCACATGTCGCATAGAAAGTGAACGTGTGCTGTGAATACACATTTCATGTTCGATGTTAACACTAAAACGTGATTCATGCCTTACATAGTCTTGTTATACGCTGCTTAGTGGCATGTGTGGCATTATTATGAGATACAACTGACAAAATCAGCGTGTAAACATTATTGGTCTTATTTACAACCTCTCTTAAATTTTAAGCAATTGCTTGGTAAACGATTTTTTAAATGAAGACCTAGTTTAAGCAACGGGTAAGCGGCAAGATGGCGATTTTGGTTTGTATCAGCTGATCATCGCCGACAGTCTGTCAAAAATGAGACATACTGAAAATCAATTGTTAAACTCACGAGATACAGATTCAAGAATCACAGTCTTGACGACATTATTTGATCTTTTTACTATGTTCACTATTAAGATTTTTTACTATATACACCTCTTAGATAAGCAACAGAAAATTTGAGTTTATAACTAGTTAAAAAATAGGCACTGATAAGAAATTAAGGGGGGTCTTAAGATGGTTAAACAGGACTGTTTTATTGCAGAAGTACAGAAGACACACTGGAAACATATTTCTTGCAAAATAAATATTATTTGTTTTGTCAAAATGTGCTAGAAAATATGGTACGAATATGACTAAGCTGCGGCCCCACCTTTTTTTTTATTGCAGGAGGTCAGCAGACAGGCAGACGGCCCACTTGATGGTGAGCGGTTACCATCGCCTATGGACATTTGCAACACCAAAGATGCTATAAATGCGCTGCTGCCCTCTTAAAGGAGGCTGGAACCTGATCCACTAATGCCGGAACACAACTCAAGGTTGTTATGGCGACATACTTTAGACCAGGGGTGGTAGCCATCCAGTCGGGCAAATGCCTTACCACCTGGCATAACCTGCAATAACGATAAAGATACTGGCTGTTGCCGAACGCGTCGTATTTAAAGCGTTCAAAATAGCCGTTATTGAATATCCACATCAGTGTATTCAGTCAGCTAAATTCCTTCTTGAGCAGTTCTCTAATACTCTTCTTTGAACGGCTCATGAAGTTTCGACAACCACGCACACTCGCAAAGTTCATATACACCAATCAGGACGTTTCTGAAATGTTTAAACTATAGGAAACAATTACACGTTTTTAGTTCCTGTATGCACTTTGCCTACTAACGATGTCCTTTTTCTTTTGCATTCTGCTCTTGCTATGTTTACGAACTTCGATTTCAATGTCTCCTTGTAAAATTCAAAACTTGTAACAATAAAACTCCACGCATTAAACTGATAGTTTTCTCGTGCGCGTGTTATTGAGCTGTTAATGAAAGTTTTAATGAGGCGATTTAGCCTAATGACTGGTCTAACGTCGCTATGGTCCATTGTACATACGTTATCTTTAAATATTTGATGTCATTGTATACAATATAACAACAATATCCACCTTAAACACTATCGAGTCCGCTATTGCCATCTGTGTACCAACCTTATAAACTCATACATTGTATTATTATGTAAGATAAGTTTTTTTATGAAAAGAGCTTAAGTCAAAAGTATTAACTTGATCATTCATAAGACTTCAACGCGTAGTATACGAAGTGCTAATGATGATAATAATAGTTGCTTTTGAGATAATTTAACAGAATTCAATGCATTATCAAAATATTTTAAGATATTATTGACTAATTGAGAGCATCATCAGAGTCTAGCAATTTTCATTTCTCATCAAAACTTACAAAATATGAGAAATCACGGAAAATGATTAGTCAAATGACGACGAGATATTGCCAAGAAATCAATCTACGTCTTAACCCCAATTAACCATGTGAAGTACATTATGTAGAAAGAGTGAAGTTGCGCAAGCCTGTACTCGATTAGTTCAATGATTAGGTCCATCTAGATTCGTTCCCATGTGAATAAGTGTTGCGCAAATAAATCGATTGCAATCCATTGTCGCAAGAAAAGTACCGAGTATGCGCTGGGAATGATTACACGATTTGCACGAACGAGTTGCGAAAGAAAGTGTTGGCAGGAATATTCGTCGGCTTATTATTGGGGTACATGAATGTTTCGACATGTTCATTTTATGCCCAGATGTGGCACTCTAACTCTTATATACATTTTTAAACAGTTAAGTTTACAATAAATTATATATATATAAAAAGTATTTTATGTCTTCTGAAATTATGTATTCCACTCGGTCCACATTTCGTCCATGTTGTCCATTTGGTCTTTTATGTAGTTTACAGATAGACGGGGGATGGGATGTTTGCGTTATAAAATGAAGTGAACTTTCCGGAGGCAAATACATAAAAATTTAATATAATGTAACCTGTACCGCCTGCTCTGTAGACAAACTAAACTAGGGTAAACTCTAGTATTGTATATATGTTCTAAATTTTATTAATACTTAATTAAATACTTTTATTTAAATACAAAAATAGATTTTAATAACTATAACCAGGGCTTCTTTGTCCCCACAAACGCACGCAGTGTTCTTAAAGGAAATTTCGAAAATATCGAAAAGCCATAAAAACAGAAACTTTTGGTAACCTTAACGCAAACAAAAAAATAGGTTTTTTGGAGTAGGGTTAGGTTAGTTAGTTATATAAACTTACAACTTTCGAGAATTAGCGTGCCCCCAAAAAAGAAGTGACAAAAAGCCTCATTTCTCAACTCCATTTATCGTTGCAATCTATTCAAGAAACGCCCAAAATTAAGGTTAAAAGACAACGTTATCCATAATTGCGATTATGATCGCGTAAATAACCATAAGTTTGTGGACCGAAGAAAAACTGCGCGATAGCAACGACACGCCGCAAAGTGACTCACTTAAGACGCCGCAACTTATTTAGGTCATTTGGAAACCAAGCATTAAATTGGAAGAAAGTACAATATCACTGACCGATTTAAGAAACGGAGTAGGTTAAGTTTCATGAAGAGATAAAATATTACGCATACCGTAAAACTAACAAAGGAAGGACGGAATGCCAACGAGGTTAAAGCAAATTTTTTAGGATAGGTAATTTTCATTACTTATTATTTCTTTGTTATTTTTACAACTTAAACTTTATTCCGTTTCTTGTAAGTTATATTTATTTTTAGTGCTAGATAGATAACTCTTTATTGTACACCATTACAGAAATCTTACGAACTAGTATATTCTAATTGGGTACAAAGGGCGGTCTTATCACTAAAAAGCGATATCTTCCACACAACCCGCGGCAACGATATTGCTGATTAGGAGTGGCGATGGTGGTATACATAATTATTGTACGATTACTTACATTTTAATATTATAATCTACATAAATATATAACTAATTATACATTATTTAGCACGGGTCGCAAGACATTGTGATTTAGGAGATGGGCATTGAAAATCAGCGCTGTATCGGACTATTTTTCGGAATATTAAAATGCTAACGGCCATAATTATTTCCAAAGTACTGCATACAATTTTTTGTAAATTTTGTAGTATGACTTCTAATTTTATTACTTGTCTTGTGTGTGTCATTTTAGAAATATATATTTTCTATCTTTTTACAATTTGTGAATTGCGGATGTGTATTATAGTTGAAATACTACTGAACTACTTACGAGTATATCAACATTATATTTTGCTTTCATGTATTTGTCCAGTATTCTTTCGAATGGCGACAGAAATACTTCCTAATCATTCTGACATACGGCGTAGTATCGTGGGACTAGTCTACAAGTATAAAGTTGCTCTACTGGCTATGGAGTGAGCTGTGTTGGGTGTTTCTCTTAATAATAGAATCGGAAAGGAGAACATCCGTAAGAGAACCAAGGGCACTGATATAACTAGCAAGTTATTCAGTTGAAGCGCCAGGCGGCCAGGCAAGTCGGTCGCAAGACCAATGGCCGATGGAGCATATCTTGGAGTGGAGATCATGTCTTGGTAAACGTAGTAGATATAGGACGCTCTCCAGCCCAGTAGACCGACGACAGGCGACCCGTCGCCGGCAGTAGCTGCATGAGTCAAACGAGAGATACCAGGACATGTGGAGCACACTTTGGTAGGTCTACATCCATGAGTGAACTGCGATTGGCTGCAGTTGAGATGATTTTTTCAACTACACACAGAATTATATACATTTGAAGGTTCAGTTTTTACTTATTTTATTTAGTCCGTGTAGGAACGGAGAAGAAATACTAATTTCTTCGACCGGATAGCCTGTCATAAGAGGCGACAAAATCTACCTAACCCACAGTCAGATACACCTCTGGACTTGAGTAGGTCGCCATGACAACCTTCAGTTATGTTCCAGCATTAGTGACTAGCCTCCCTTCGAGGCTCACAACACATTTGTTGTACCTCTGATGTTGCAAATGTCCTTAGGCGAAGATAACCACTTTGTTTCTAGTGAGCTGAATGATTATCTGCTGTCTTCTAGACCGGCGAATGCCCTATAACTTGGTTGTGGGTGGTTTTGTTGCCTCTTACAACAGGCTACCCGACCACAGGAATGAGTATACTCTCTCCGTTCCTGAACGGATAATTCCAGGAGTGTTCAAGAACATTGGTAATATATGTTATTTATGAACATTCACCATCCTTCAGCTGCTCTCGGCAGCGGAGCAGCCAATCGGCGCGTTGCTTTCACTGCTGCGTACCAAACGCCGACAAATGCCGATTTTATAATTGTATCAGAATCCAATGCTTTCTTATTTTGATTCAAGTCTATTCTTGTTTCCTTCTCGATTATGCAAGTGGTCGTAACACTTCCGTTTCGGCTTGCGTGACACCAATGGTATGAAATCATAGTTGTTGCGCGTGCAACTAATGGGGGTACGCTTATGTAGTATAGTGGTAAGCGTGACTATTAAACTATTTAGTAAATATTTTGGTATTGAAACGTTAGTTTCATGTTAGATGAATTTGAATGATCTGATTTGAACATGTGTAATTTGACATTTGAAATTGAATTAACCTTTACATACATAAATATACATACATAACTTCACGCCAGGTCCCTTGCGGGGTAGGCACGTACAACAGAGTGCCATACAGGCATATTCTTACACACCTCACTTGCTTCTTTGACATTCATAGCTCTTGTCATGCACGCTCGTCTATTCTTAAGGCTCCTGACATCACCTTCTGCTAATACACGATCAATTTGATCATGGAAGGTGTGTCGTGGCCTTCCGCGACTTCTGCATCCATCCACTTTTGCATTGTATATCTGTTTAGTCATTCTTTCATCATACATTCTTTCCACATGCCCAAACCACCGGAGCATTCCTTTCCTTACCTTCACCCCGACACTCTCTTTCAGACCAACTCTCTTTCTTACTTCGGTATTACGAACGCGGTCCGCGAGCGTCACTCCGCAGATTTTGCGCAGTGCTCGCATCTCGACCGCGTTTACTCTACTTTCATGCTCTCTGTTCCATACCCAACTCTCGCATCCTTTAATTAAGAGATAATACTGCTCGGTATGTAAATAGTTATGGCGTGGTTCTAAATGCCATAATAAACAATACTTAATAAACGCTTCTGCGTTTATTGAGTTAATATCATATTTGCATTAACATTTGCCCGACTGGACGGCTACCACCCCTGGTTTAAAGTATGTCGCTATAACAACCTTGTGTTGTGTTCCGGCATTAGTGAGCAGGTTCCAGTCTCCCTTAAGAGTGCAGCAGCGCATTTATAGCACCTTTGGTGTTGCAAATGTCCACAGGCGATGGTAACCGCATTCCATCTGCCTATCTGCTGAACTCCTGCAATAATAAAAAAATAGAAGACTTTACAAATATTTTATATACATTTCGTGTATGTCGAGTATTGGGTATACATTTCATGACGACTTGTAAATTTTTCTCTTTTAAATATTTTTTTTCAATATTGCTTATAATACAACAATATTTTAGTTTAATTGGAATTATAATATTTGATTTAAAAAAAAGTGTGTGTGCAATTCGTACATGGCAGAAGTGAAACTCCAGAAAGTTAGGCTACGAGAGAATGAGATAAATATAGAGTCAGGAGTATCAGGAGTATTATGACAATCATAAGGCTTATTATTTTTATAATCTTGTTACCAAGCTCAAAAATAATTTCGTATTTTAATACAAAATATTACATATTTAAGATATATATTTTATGATTTCACAACTATTTATATTATAATATTTTATTTTTCTCAAATCTGTTGTTGTATGAGACTGTTGCGCGAAATACGAACCAGCCTTCTGATCATGGGTGGTATCAAAGAGTTTCTTCAAAATTTCTTTGAAGAAACCCTTTGCCCATGGACCCCACGGACCTAAAGTTTCAACTCCAAACGGCACAAATATGTAACCCCTTCCTAGGGTTCCATATTTGCGTCGTTTGAGATCTTCAGCTGTTGAAGCAGCGTTGCCAGCCCCTAACTTAGTCACTGGAAGATGAGATACCGCCAGAGTGTCAACGCATGTTGCGTCCCACACAAGCGGCCTTCCCATCTTCCAAGGAATAAGTGACATCCCATCCGGTCTCTTGCCATCGTCGCGCAAAGATATATTATAACACATATTCGAATTCCATGTTTCCAGTTTGAATAAATGACACGATAGACTTATGATAACTAAAATAGGAAACATAAATGCTCTAGTTTCAATTTGATTTATGAACTTCCAACTCTTTCTTTATGAGTATAGTGTATAAATTATTAAATATCTCTTTTCGTGTCGCTTTTTTTGTTTCATCGATTTTCAAATCACAAAGATATAAAGAAGTTCCACTTCAAAATAATAATAACTTTGTATCTGAGCATGACGGTCACACGAGTAACAGTCACGCCTAAAAAAGTTTCCACTTCAAAAATCTCACACAAGAGAAGAATAATACAGTATCAGTAAAACCAGAGCAATGCCTCATGGTGCAATGAGTGCAACCCATTCACATGGGCATATCTACGATCCATCTCCCTCGTTCAAATTAATGCAATTAACATAAAAAACAAACACCGTGAACGTCCATCTCTTATCCAACATCCATCTGACAGTAATCACGTGTTTTAGTTAATTAACAAGGCGGCGCGAGCGCAGCTGATTTGCTCGCAAAGGGTTGCTATGCCAAACAATTAAAATTATGATATTTCTTTATAAATGAGGCGGATTCGCTTTAATACATTCATGGACTCAGATTGTAAAAGATAAGCATGATTTTGAGATTCATATTGTTACGAGTTGCGGGACTCGAATTAAAATGCCGTAGGTAAATCCAATAGAATTTATTACCACTGTACAAACACTTATAACACAGGTACAAATATAACTGAACAAAACCAGTACAAACGATTCAATAGCACGCGCAAAGTCCGTCACTATATAGATTATCGAATGACTTTCTCCTTCTCCTTTAGAGCATTGCTTTATACTGTCCAAACAAAATATGTCTCGACACAATACTCGACCGCGTGGACTGAATTTCCAAGAATCACACCTGGCTAATGACTACCATAAAATATTTTCTTAAGTTTTCGCGACTTGTATACATAATAAAAATACATTTTAACGGTTTTAAACGCGGTAATTTATTAAGTTTTGGTTTGTCCGACGTTTCGGCCGCTTTTCAGTGGCCTTTCAGCAAACATGCCTAGTTCTAAATTTTTTATATAATATTAAAATAGGTGGAATGAAAAAAATAAAAGAAATTATTAGTCAAAGTGGTTAACGTTCCGTTACACACAGAAAAGCCGGTCTATAAATCATCCGCGACACAAAAGAGCTGATGAGGAGTCGGCATGTACCCGATAGGGAGTGGTATGGGCCTTATAGTATGGTGCATCGGAAGTACATGGCGGTACCAATAGTCTGAAAACAGGGGATGCCGAAAACCGTGCGAATGGAGAAGAAAGACTAAAAAAGCGCACTCTGGACCGTAACCGGGATTTAAAGCTTAAATGATGAAGATAGGCAATATATCATTTATTTTATTTTATTATATCTGTGGGTGGTATTTGAACCTTTTAGAACCTGTTGTAATTGTTACATACAATATTAGTTTCGAGGTTAATTGCACATTCATTATAAACGTGAAAGTATTTTTATTTATTGCCTATTTTATTCGATTGTTGCTTCCTCACGGCCTTAGGCGTGAATTGACCAACTTTAATACAATTGGTACATCATTAATATATTTCGACAAAGAGGATAAACATAATATTTATCAATTACTTTGGATAAAATGGAGAAGGAGAACATGGCGTCGCCAAACGTTTAGCAGACGTCACACGCGACCAGAAGGCTGGCATCTATTTTGCTCAAAGATTAAGCGTTTCTACTCAACGTGGCAACGCCGCCAGCCTTTTGGGTACGTTCCCGGTAAGTGACAGTGGTTTGGGACCAATAACTTATCTTTAGATTTTTTTCCCTTTTTTATTCAGTTTTAGTTTTCATATAGTTTGTAGTTTCACATTAGTAATTAATTTTAGTTTATTTTTAAGTATTTAGTTTAGTATTTTCTTTCTTTCTCCTATATTAAAATTCAAAGGGGAAAATCGTGAAGGTTGGTTGCGCCGAGGAACACCTCCTTGTAAATTCTTCCTCCCCACCCTCACCATCAAGAAAAGAATAATACTTTAAATGAAGAATGCGCATAACAAGACACATAAAGATAGAACTGTCACGGCTGTCACCGCATATAAATTACATACATATATAAAATTGTTGGAACACAAAATAAAGACAATAAACTATTATAATCACATTTAATCATAAATCCCAGAATCCTAGTGAGAGTGTGAACCCCCGGGGGGACGAGCGCAGTGTGACGGCGGACTGGTGGCGAGGTGAGTTTTCCTTGCTTCTTCTTCCTGTCCCTTTGCCTTCTCCTGGCCATCGCATCGCGCCCGCAAAGGTAAAACTAAAGTAATTAAAATTTTTGATATAATTTTTTTATTTTTCTTTATTATATTTTTGTGGTCTAGTGCAATGAGGAGGGATGAAAGTCACGTGACAAAAAATTTTAAACTGCAAGATTGATGAGTACAAAGTTAAAGATAGACCACAAAAGTGATGAATGGATTGTGTGAAAGATGATATGATGATTTGTATACAATTCGATAGTGTTTGCAGAATATTACCACAAACCACTTCTGGCTACGTTCCTTTAGACTCACAACGAGCACGTTCACGACCGCGATTTTTCCCATTCCACTTCTTTGCCGGCGTCACGATCGTAAACCCAAGTGGAGCGGTTATTCGACCCACCTCTTGACATGGGTCGTTGTGAGCGTTGTGTGATCGAAAATAATGGCGTCATTAGTGACATCTTCACCATGGCCGCAACGACCGCGGTCGCCTTGAGGAACGACTAACGGAACATTTTGGGTTTTGTGAGCTACTAATGGAACGCGCTATGTGCCACGTCAGTGATACGAGATAACAATTGAAATTTTACTTCATAACCTATAAATATTGATATATATAATATTTCAATTTTTCTTACCATCCCTGTCAGAGATGTTGAGATATAGTGGCGAGGTCTTTGGCCCGCGGTGTTACTGGCAACCATAGAAAGTGAAATTTGTTGCATTCATCTGGCGTCAACGTGCTCCTACTACGGAAAACACGTTTTCTATTTGAAAAATTCACTTCTAACCGAGATTCCACAACTGATGAAATCACAGGGACCGGTGGAGACTTACAGTTACGACATCTATACAGGGTGAATTTTTGAAGTGGGTCTTCAGGGCCAAAACCTAAATAAACTATATAATACGAAATAGCGTGAAACACTCAAAGGAGTCTCGAGGCCGAGTTCGACGAAAATAGTAATATTGCATTTTTGAAAACTCAATTACCTTGTCAGGAAACGAAGCAACTGATTTTGAAAAAATAATACTGCGTGTATTGTACCAAATCGTAGTGTAGCTTCTCGGGTAAATTTCTGTGAAATATTGTCAAACGGCCAACCAAGAGTTGTTTTTAAAGAAAATGCTCTATTTTCACATACATCTCTCTCTCTTCTCTCTCTCTCTCTCTCTCTCTCTCTCTCTCTCTCTCGCTGCTGGGCTCATGCCTCTCATTTATAGGGGAGCGGAAGATATTCTAGCAACGCTTGTTCAAGGCGGATTGGCATGTTTGACACTTCTATTATCTCGATGTGTAGATTGCATCACGATGTTTTCCTTCACCATTAGCACATAATAATTGTATCAATACGCACATTAGGTCAGAAAACTGCCTTAGTGGTGCATGCGTTCCAGCCAGGATCCAGCCCGCGCTCTTTAAGTTTGGGACCAGGGTAACTACCGCCGTATCAACCATACCGCCCCCCCCCAGGTTACAGGGGCACCGAGAGTATGTAAGCAAGTTCTTAAAATGTTAAAAACAATCATTTATAAATTAATAATATTTTTGGGCATAATCGCTGAACCAATAGAAACGGCTTTCAGATTTTATTTTGTTCATAGATTATTAGAGCTATACAAACACGTCAAGCCCGTCTCAGGAAAGCGTCGCCACTGTTTGGGACGCAACCACGTAACTACCATGGTTCTAAATCATTAAACGAAAGCATGTAATTGACTACTTCACTTCGCACGAATAATATGTGAAACAGCGTTATATAGGCCAACATTTCTATGAACTTGTGAAACGTTATTAACCTGTTGCACAGTTTTTTACGCTTTTTACATCATCACAATAGGTTAATCAATAAGCGTAATAATTGAAACTATGGGAATCTATGTCAATACAATGATCGCGTTTGACCGCATTTCAGTTGACGATATGCGTGCTATTGGAATTTCATTTTACGCCAGCGATAGGCTACAGCGAACGAATGTTACGGATTCATTTGCATGATAATAAAACAGAACATTAATTATAGCAACCACTTTTTCAACTTCAGAAGTGAAAACAAGTTAACTTGACATAATATTGCTAACTAACTTCATCCGCTTGGAATAGTTAAAAAAAAAAGTTATAAAAACCCCGATTTTGTTACATTCTTCTTTGGTGCTCCGCTCCTATTGGTCTTAGCGTGATGACATATTATAACTTATAGTCTTCTTCGATAAATGGGTTATCTAACACTGAAAGAATTTTTCTAATCCATCATAAGACCAGCATTTCCTGAGATAAGCGTTAGCAAACAAACAAACTCTTTAATTGTATATATTAGAATAAGATAAAATATTTGGTGTAATAAAACTACGTTTTAACGGTTTTAAGCGCAATAATTTATATAATTTTGGTTATTTCGACGCAAATTAAATATACGTAAAATAAACACTTTTTTTATTTATACAAGTCGCGAAAGCTTAAGAAAATGTTATAGTTTGGTGTGTTTTGAACTTAGTATTATATGCAAATTGTTTACTTAAAAATGGTACAATTATTATGAAGATTTGGATGGTTTCCAGACGACTGTGTTCGCTGCCCTTTCCTTGTGAGTCGAATTTCCCCGCCGCGCTCGCGCCTTCCCTCGCCAGCCATTTCTCCGCGCCGTACGCCCCACTGTTCCTCCTGCTTCCAGTGTAAACACCCATTTCATCCCAAAACAGTAAGATAACGTAGGCCGCTGCGAACCGCCGATCCCGGTCCGCCGGAATCCTTCCCCTCGGGCTTTATATTACTCGTCGCCCGTTCTCAATTAGTTCACTATGTCGCCCTATGGTGAGCATCATTAGATTCATACCCCTCTCATGGCAACAGCCTAGCCGAGGTAAAGCTTCCTAGGGAGCCCCCTCGAGCAAGGCGCTCGCCCCAAAAACCCCGGTAAAGTTGTGTGGTCTCCGGATCAACAACATAAAGTCCAGTAAAATAAAAAAATCATCCCCGAAGCTGGTACCGCAACGGCGTTGCCCCTAATTTTGCAAATGTATATTGGGGATGGTAATCACTAATCCCTTAACATATTAAGAGGACCATGGACCTAATCGTCAGCTTCGCAAAAAAGATATAAGTATGTTTAATATTGTCAGTGCCGGATTTGTAAAACACGAGACACGTAGAACTTTGAGAATTAATTTTATTCGACTTCAGAATGAGGAATATTAAGATAATTGCAAATTAAGTCATTAGGGGGGGTAGACATTGTCCTGCCCTAAACAAATACAATTTTGAAATCGATTTCATCGTTACCTATCGGGTCCAATCGTGATTTTAAACCGTTCCAAGACTCACTTGCACAGGCAATAAATTTCACCAAAATCGTTCCAACCGTTTAGGAGAAGTTCAATGACATACACAAGAACAGTAGAACTTTATGATTGGCCTGTGACTTCGTCCACGTTAGACAGCAGCAAAGAACATAATTGTTTTACCAGTATATGAAAATAGAAGGTTATTTCCGGCAGGACGAGGAACGAGCATACATAAATCCTGAAAATTTCCGCACCATTCCTGGAATTTAGAGTACCTACTGCAGATTTTAAATCCGGGAATTTGGTATCAATCGAAAAAACTGCATTGACAAAGAAACAAAGGGCCAAAAGCGGTCGTCTTCGGAGAATTGCTTAGTGAAATGACACTTGTCTAGATATACTGGTATATCTATATATTTATTTTGATATGTGTCATGACCATCATACGGTTCTAAATGACGTCTTTAGGCCCTCAGAATTTAATATAGAAAAGACTCAATCATTTTTAAAATGCTAATCGATAATGCTGGGGCTTCACCTGCGTTTTGTGTTACAAGTTTCAGCAGTGGCCGAATGCGTTTTATTTAAAACGTTAAAAAATAACATCGTTACATACACGTTATCTGTCAATATTTCACAATCCCAAATAACGCATTGAACCCATCGCCCTCTCCGCGAGAAACGTCCTAAATCTTTGACTCTAACGCAGACGAAGCTCGAGCTTGAGCAAAATACGTTTTACATTGATGGGACTACAACATCATAACAATGACAGGGCATCGTCCGATCTCGTACCGCACATTATAAATCAAAGCAACATCGTGAGAAAAGCCAACAACGTAATTACTCGTGAAAATTCATTGTATTACACAAATGAGCTCTTCATACACGGATTAATTTCTCCAATCTGTTGTTAAGCGGTGTTATTATACTTTGTTATTCTGTGACTCATACGAGAACTAGAGCGTAAGGAGAAAAGAGAATAGACATTATACCACTTTTCACTCGCGACGTTGGTTAAAATATTATTACTCTGAAATGTTGGTGTCACTTTTGTTTTGGTTTAATTATATATGTAAAATCATCTTATACGTGATAACGAATATTCTTTAAAGCGAAGCTCGTAAACGGCAGATTGCCGAACTAATTCGGTTCGAGGGGAATTAGGGGAGTGGGAGCGGAGTGGGGGAGTGTGAGAAAAGCGGGGGAGTGAGAAAGGAAGTGGGGGTCGGCCATCATAACTCACTCATCGCATAAAACACGATTAGCTCAAAGCTAACTTTTTCACGTAAATATTCTATGAAAGCGTGGTATCATACCGATCGAGCTAGCCATAATTAAGCTGTAATGAGGATAATGAATCGAGTTTAGCTCTCCCACATCAATCTTATTCTGTGTTAAGTTTTCCCAAAAAATAGAATATGTCACGCATATTGTACTGCTTGCAGTCTTTTTTCTTCAATGTCATTTTAATTCAAACACATTAAGACCAGATGTTTTCTCTTCGCTCAAGACCGTATAAGGTGACGAAACTGACGAGGAAAAAGCATACCTTTTTCGTAATGTAGGCGACTGACCAACAACCTGTAGGGACATTGACACTCTTTAACGTAAGTACATACATCTAGTATAGTCTTTCTATTGCCCGGTTTCCGAGGTTACCAGTTATGAGTTCAATAACAATTGATTCCATAAAGTTATGTAGATAAACTTAGGTTAACTCTTAACCTACAACTAGTATCAAAACTCGCCACTAGATGGATTTATTTAAGAAGGAATCTATATATATCAAAATCAATTGCTGCTCCTTATTCTCGCTAAAACTCGAGAACAGCTGAATTGATTTGGCTAATTTTGGTTTTTATTATTCGTGGAAGTCCAGGGAAGTTTAAAAGGAAAAATAATACTACTTCCATGGTGTAAGGTAAAAGAAGCACGGAGGGCACGACTTAAGAAATTTCTCAACTGATAAAAAGTTGAGTACGTCCATGGTGAAGTGTATGTATAATAGCCAGATGGTCTATTTGTCCGACTGGATGGCTAGATACCAGCCCTGGTCTAGAGTATGCCGCCATAAAACCTCGAGTTGTGTTCCGGCAATAGTGACCAGGTTCCAGTCACCCTTCAGACAGGGCAGCACCGCATCTGTAGCACCTTTGGTATTCAAAACGTCCATAGACGATGGTAAACGCTTTCCATCAAGTGAGTTGTCTGCCTGTCAGCTGAACTCCTATAATAAATAAAAAACAAGTGGGGGAGAAACACTAACAAAGCGGAGTCCGAGTTTCGAATAGACACTCCGTACGAAACCGGGATTTGTCATTATGATGAAGATGATGATGTAAGTCAAAGACACCGACTTAAAGTCAAACCTATAGGAGCGGCATACATCTAACCATCGCAGTGGACAAAGATTACTGGCTAGCACAACACGGGTTACGCGGGCGACGGGAGCGCACATATTAATAGTTGCTCTATCTCGCTCGCACATTATCCGTCCCGCTCACACATCGTTCTATATATTGCACTAGCTGTACGACTTGAGCATTCCCAGTGTTGCGGAATTTGTGGTGATGTCGGCGCGTCGGATGTTCGACCGCACACAACGGCCGCCACACACACCTCCACGGGGGGAGCAATCCCGTGCGACCACCAGATCACTAGGCACCAAGATGGCTACAAACCACTCGTGACCTCATCCACCGGGATCAGTGCGATGTTTGAGAGGTCGCGAAAATCTCCACTATACCGCAGAAAGGCCACCAGACGCCGCAGATGGCCACCTAAAGCCCGAGTTGGCCACTGAAAGCCGCTGATTAGCCGACGCGAGCCGCCGACATACCCCTTATATGTCAGGCGGCTCCCGAACCAAGTCACCGGGGGGTAGTTGCCCCCCGCGAATTGGACCGGGGCAAAGAGCAGTAGCTCGAGGCCCCATACCGGCTCTGCCATCTACAGGCAGACCCGATGAACCACTCGAAAGAAAAAAGTTTCACATCAGCACAGTGAATAAATACTACTCCTGGCCATTTAACCATCATTATCATCATTGAGCCTCGCTGCTACAATACTATACCAACTGTTATAATATATTTATGTTAATATAAGGAAGGCCGCTTGTGTGGGACGCGACATGCGTTGACACTCTGGCGGCATCTCATCTTCCAGTGACTAAGTTAGGGGCTGGCAACGCTGCTTCAACAGCTGAAGATCTCAAACGACGCAAATATGGAACCCTAGGAACAGGTTACATATTTGTGCCGTTTGGAGTTGAAACTTTAGGTCCGTGGGGTTCATCGGCAAAGGGTTTCTTCAAAGAAATTTGTAAGAAACTCTTTGATACCACCCATGATCAGAAGGCTGGTTCGTATTTCGCGCAACGAATCAGCATTGCCATACAGCGTGGCAATGCAGCCAGCCTTCTGGGCACGCTTCCCTCTGGCAGCGATTTGCTACATTCTTTATATTAATTAATCTGTTTATAATTTAGTTTATTTTTAGGAACATTTTTATGAAATATATGTTGACAGATGTAGGCTAAAGGAATTAATTATATTTATATTAATAAAAGTTAGTACATAAAACTATTAGTGACCAGAAGGTAAAGTACTATACTATCATCTCCAGTTTGCATTAGTATAAGTACCTATATGACTAAAATCCAGAGTTTTTATGTTAATCTGTCACAGTGTATTAACAAAACAAAACATATGATTTCATGTTTCGTCTGAAATACGAACTTGAGTAATTTGTAAATGTTTTGTATAACATGCAAACGTATGCCCATTGTCATTGGTTTGCGCAGATGTGCCGATAGCGCCGTAAGTGGGGCATGCATAATGGTCACGTCGAGGTTGCTTCAACAAAAGCAGGTGCATTTTAGTAATTCACTTATACTTATTGTACTATTACGAAGCTTGGCCTAACCCTGCGGCTTTATCCTTTTAAGTTTCTTCTCTATATCCCACGGAAACTTGTAATTCATGAGTATGTATCCTACACTTTTGTACTCCGCTTTCACAAATTCTTGGACTCAAATTATAAAAAGATTCGAGTGATTTCTTTTTGTAATTATAATAGTTATTTTGAATAAATTAATCGTGTGGTGTCGGTAAGAGTTTTTATATTATTAATTGGTGAAATTCTTTTCCATAAACAGATTATGTGTTATCAATAACTTATTTTATTTTTGACATTATTTTGATAGAAGAAGATATAATTTAGGGCTGATGGAACCATTTTGTATTAAAAACATGGCGCTCTTTAGGCCATATCTCAATTAGTATGTAAATTGTGTATTCAATTTTGTAATTGTGATGATTTAAGGGCCGCTTGCATAAGGTTACTTAAATTTATTTAAGGAATACAAAACGTTTACAATAAGCTGAAGAAATTTATAAATAATCGAATACAATAAAAGAATTTATATGTATTGTATTCTACCCACCAGGTGCCCAGGTGGCCAGAAGGCTGGCTTGAAACGTCAAAGTAAGCACCAGTCTTTTGATCACCTGAAGAGTCAATGAATCGTTTTGATAATTTTTGTTTGTTTTAAATAATAAAACAACGATTGAAAGTTTTACTTGAGTTTTTCTATAATAACAAGTCGTGGTAGCGTAATGGTTGGCACACGCGCCCCTAAATCGAAGGGCGCGGGTTCGATCCTGACCGAAACGCATGCACCGCTTAGTCAGTTTTCTGATCTAATGTGCATATTGCTACAATTACCACGTGCTAAAAACGGTGAAGGAAAACATCGTGATGCAACCTGCACATCGAGATAACCGATGTGTCAAACCTGCCAAGTCGCCTTGGACAAGCGTGGCAGGTATACTGTCCGTTGCCCTATAATAGGAGGCCCGAGCCCAGCAGTGGGACATTTATGTGCTGACATTATATATATATATATATATATATATATATATATATATATATATATAAATAATAACAAGAGCACACTAGTGGCGCCAACTAGTGTTAGTATAAGATATCATCAGTACCTATGAGTAATAGGAGACATGATATGCTTTCCTTTAGAATGACGTATCAATTTCACATCGTTTTCACCGGCCTCCGAACGATTAGTGATGATGACACAGCGTTCACTTCGCGGTTACAATGCATTGCCACATATTACCGCTGAAGAACTAATATCTATTTATTAAACTTCTAACAGTGTTATGGCAGAACATGTAAAATCGTATCTATCGATATCTTTTTAGTAATAGTAAGTGCCAGCGAAACTTCGTTCGCGTTGGCATGACGACGTTTGTTAGTAAATTTCAACCGACCAAAATCGCGACCACAGCGCCATCTATTTGACTTTATTTTATATCCCCCGGGTATAGTACTTTTTCTAGATGAAGTTAATTATTCTATGAACTTATTTATACCCCTAACGACGTTATGTAAAAATATCACGATGATCGGTTGAGTAGTTAAGATGTGAAAGCGAATAAAGAAATGTAATTTATAATTTGTTGATTACTTATTATTATTAAGTTAAAGGTGCTTCTTCGTCACAAGCATTCGCCTGTAACGAAACATTTATAATTCCATTTTGAGCATCAAAATAAAATATAAATCCAAAAGGTAGATAAGTTCAGCAGACAGTCTGCCTGTCTGCTGAACTTATCTACCTTTTGGAAAGCGGTTACCGTCGCTTAACATTTGTAACAGCAAGATGCTTCCAATGTGCTGCCGTTCTCTGAAGGAGACTGGAACCTAATGGCCACTAATGCCGGAACACAACTAAATATTGTTATGGCGGCATACTCTAGAATAGGGGTGGGACCTACAACCTGGCTGTGGGTTGTTTTGTCGCCTCTTTCGACAGGCCGCCCGGCAGCAAAAATGGTATTCTTTCTCTTTTCCTGCACGGACTAAAACGCAATCCACTAGTTACTAGTTCGCGCTAGACCCGTAATATGTATAATTAGGTAAATAAACGTTAATTGGAGTAACATTAATTATGCTTGTCCGTTTACAGTGTACCGATTCGAAATGCTTTTCCGCTAATCCGTAGAAAGTTAAATTCGCAAAGAAAAAACTGGTTACGGGCGGCTGCTTTGTATTGAAATAAAAATAACCGCCACTTTTTATGTGCTGACCGGTGTTATATAAGAAGTTTATGTAATTAATCCGCTACACGAGAGATTGTGCTCTCGTTTGTTTTTATTCATATGGGTTTAGAGCACAGCTAAGGCGAACCTCAATTGATTTTAGTTGCATGTGACATAAATTTTTGAATTGTTATTCAAGGCCCTGAACCTAGTATAACATGAAGCAGAACTGGCAGAATATGGCTTCTCTGAAAGGTCATGGTTACAGAAGTAGGTCCAAAAATTGCTCATTTTACATCGTAAGGAATAATATGAGTACGAATGGTGACATAATTAGGGATATAAAAGTCCGTAGAAAGTGCAGAAGAAAAACTAGGAAAGCAAATTGTGAGTCCTAGGGCAATCAGGACATAACCATATAATGATAATGACACGTTCTTTTAAACATACACACATACATACAACGTAGGTAATTAGTTACGTATTACGTATTCTTCGTTTTGTTGTGTACATTTAAAAACTCGAACAAGATCATTGCCAATGCAATATGGCTACATTGCCAAAGACTTTATTTAAATAATACTAAACTGTCTATTTTATAATATCCTAAAACTTTTATGCTGCTTTGTTCATTAACAGATCCATATCTCACAGAAAACTTAGTAATACGAATTTTTCGGGATGAAAACAAGCCGTTGTGCATTCTTAGTATTGAAATTACACTTATTCTAAAGGTCCTCATTATTTGGACAAATCCATTGCCATCAAGAAACATCTAGCAAACATAATAAGACATCGCTAGAGCTAAGACTCAAGCTCCAGGGGTGGAAGTGATAAATGGCCTAACGTCGGAAGTAGCTTCGGTGAACCTGCAGCCCACCTCTCTACACCCCTTAGCCACTCACACCCATGTTGCCCCTGCCTTTTACGGCAATCTTAGGGGCCCATGCAGGAAGTGGCGAGTCATCGTCTGCCCATTTTTCCATGTTCCCTGAACATTGCGACGGGCAGACGCCATAGTCCCATATTCCCAGACCGCTAGTACCACTAACAGTTCACCCCAATAGCCCGGTATTTTTTGTCCTCATTTCCCACAATAGTCCTACACTGGCCGGGGCTTGTCCTTGGGTGCATTATTATATGGTGTAGACAGGGATAATCGCCAGTCAGTGTCACGCCACATATTTACATTAAATTTGTCAAGGGGCCTCTACGTGTTGACCTCCCCATGGCCCCACGCAAACCCTCCAAAAGTCCGGGCCATTTCTATGGCCCGTGGTCTTGAAAGACATACATATAATATAAATAAACATATTAAAAACATCAGCCAGATAGAATAGTAATATTTTCTCTGTTGTTCCAGATGATTCCCGTCATACGATCAAGTGCTATACTCTGGCTATTGCTAGTTGTAGCAGTAGCTGAGCAAGACCAGAACATCACCACTACTAAAACAATTCGTACTACAATCCTACCTTCAAGAACTACAAGGACCGAACTCAAAGTTTCCAGAAGTCTTAACAATCACGATACACAAACCCTAAACGTAAAATCCAAGTCTGGACACGTAACGCAACTTATCGTTAAGAAAAAAGATGGCAAGTCAACTCACTCAAGTACGACATTACCACCTTCCACTGTTTCTCTGAGATCTAACAATGGTTATAATTCTACCGAAGATAACAGAAACAAAACAGAAAATAGAGATCAAAGAAAGCTTAACTACGTAGGAGGAGTCAATAGTGACTTAGCTGGCTACGACTACTACCAGAACAAGAACAGAAATGAAGAATTTAGTGACATCAAAGCTGAATATGGAAATTGGTCGCCGGTGTCCGTTTATCCCGAATCTCATATTCAAGAAGATGGAGGAAAACCAGAAAATGATGCTGAAACATCAAGTTACTACCCCACCTACGACAATGATAAAAAGTCGAAAATAAAAAAGTATATATAACCTCTGCCAGTTTTATGGATTACAATAAACCAATCAAGAGTTACAGATTTGATCCACACAATCCAGTGATCAAAAATGATAGAAATCCAGTATATATTGAAGTAGTTAGTACTAAAGTATCTGAAGGTGACGAAAAATCGTTTAACGACGTTCCAGATCCTGTTCTAGTAAGTTCTAATCAAATGTACATAAAGAAAGCGATCGAAAAATACAATAATAAACGTGGTAGGGCCATTTTGACGCTAGGTGAGGACGGTATTCCAGAAATTCAAGGTGTGAGGATGCCTGATGATGAATCTGATAAGAAGACTTGGCGGAATGCTAGAGTAGTAAACGGCGAATTATTGCCATATCCAGAGGGATACTCTCCACCTAAAGCTATACCAGAAGCTGATGTATATCCAGATCTTAATACAGGAGATCCAAGTCAAAGTATTGGACCCTTCACCAAAGAAGACAATTTCGAACCAGTTGACGGTCCATTTACTAAATTAGATAACATAAAATTTGAGTCTGATGATGATACAGGTCCCTATATGACAAGTGATAATCCGACATTTGCGAACAAACAGAAAAAAGATAGTCACTACTTAAAATATGGATACGGGCCTTTCACTAAAGCAGATAATTCGAAAGTAGCTAACTCGAAACTTATTGAGTACATCAAACAAATAAACGAGCAAGAATCAAAACGAGACTATTTCAGTGGGCGTAGCTCTAGATCGCACAATAGTGATTTAGATTATGCTGAGAGTAATATACAAAGACGAATGTTACAATACCCGGGAGAAGTTAGCTTCCCAAATTCTGCGATATATACACCTAAGAATGCAAAACCAGGGTTTGATGAAGGTGTAAGGAATCCTGTCTTACAATACGCTCATCCAGATCTTGGAATTCAACCAGCAAAGGCAACTCGTGATAACGTGGACAATGAACTCAAAGATCGCAAAGTAAAGTACTACACGACCAGTATTCCGAAAAGTGCCCACCCTTATCCTATGGAACCTGTAAATGGATACGGTCAGCAGCGTTCAGGCAACGGTGTCAACTCAAACAGATATTACGAAGACGAATATAACAAGTTTTCTTATTACGATCACAGTTATCACCCAAATCAAAGTCCCAGGTATCCCTATAACTATGCTTACATCAAACGGATTCCAGAACCTTCACTGTGGAAAAAGATCACTGACTCAATGAAAGATACAATTAATACTGCAAGTCAAACAGTTCAGCAACTTGCTAAGCCGATTGTTGATCCCATTACTAGGATTACGTCACCTGTAATTGAACCTATAGTAGAGGCCACACATAAGATATCGTCTAATCTTGGCTTGTATCCATCAAATTCAATCCAAAGCCAAAGATACGCGCAGGACAAGATCGGTGTTGCAGCTGCTGCTTCTGGGGCACCAGCAGTATTACCAGCTCTTGGCTTGATGGCAGGTGGGGCAGCCTTAGGCTTGGGGGCTGTAGCAGTTGGTAGGCTTCTGGATGTAAATCTAATGCGCAGTGCTGGTTTAAGCGAAGACGACATTCAAGAAGCACTAGAGAAAGAACACAAAAGAGCATTTGGATCACCTTACGACATCGACAGGGATATATTAAGTACGCAAAAAATTTATAACGATAACTACAAAATGCCTAGTGAAAATGTTTATGTGGTAATGTCGCCCGACAGTGATGGAGCCAGGTCAAAACGAGATACATTTAACTTCTTCGAAGAACCCACTTATCAGGGAAGTGAATTGAGACGTGTTAAAAGAAGATATGTCAGGTCGTTGGATGAAGAATTACCTGATGATCTCCAAACGTTAGATGGCAGCACGAGTTCGTCAAGTTTGACGACAGCCGCTTTGGATTTAGTGAAGCAAACCGATTGGAGAGACTCACAGTGTGCTAAGTTCACGTTTTGTAAAGTTTTGACTTCACAATCTTCCGATTCACTCTTCGCTATGGAAAAGAAGATGGAATCTCTTCTTAGAATGTAAGTCTTTATTTTAATTTCTAAATCAATATTAATCATCGTATTCTATAGCCAATAATGACGAAATATAATCTCTTAAGGTATGTAACCTTAAGAGATTATATTAATCGGTAAAAATTGAATATCGAGTCATTGTGTCGAATTATTCGAATCAAAGATTTTATGCTTTTAAGCAGCTATTATGTTCTTACAATATATAACCGTGTGGGTGGAAACCTGTAAATGGGTTGAGTAAAGCTTGGTCACCGAATAGAACAGTTACATCAATTAAATTATTTTTTATCATGATATTGTATATCATGTTTATTTGAATTTGATGTTTGAACCAGTCAATGGAGTCAAATAGCTCCTAGCTACCACAATATGTAAACCTCAGGCATGTTTAATATACATAAAATGATTTATCATTCTATGGTCTATAAGTTTATACAGTATCGGGATTCTTTAGGGAATTATTTTTATTTAACCATTTATTAGTTTACACTAACTGTTTTAGTAATTAAAATTAATTGTAACATCTTTGCACAGTATAAAACAAAGTTTTGCACAGTAGAAAACTTTGTACATAGCACATTGTACATAATACAAATAATATTAATTAGTAATCAGTTAGTGTAAAGTGATAAGTGGTTAAATAAAAAACAATTCCCTAAATTCGCTTTACGCGACTGTTTGTCTGTATATCCGCTAACTTCTCCAAAACCAGGCAACGGATCTGTAAGCGGTTTTTGACCATCAAACATAATTATGTATAAATATATAGATTATACCACCGCTGCCTATGGTAATACATAACCTAATAAAACATTTGTATGACTACTACTAGTTCCTAGGATTTGATCCTTAAATTCAAATAAAAAAAAATATATATATATATATATATATATATATATATATATATATATATATATATATATATATATATATATATGTGTCGCAGAACGGCCTCGTTCTCACGACATCTCCTTTAGTTATTGCAGGTTTAGTGGGCGTCATCAGGGTAAAATGCGAGCATAAAACACATGGCCAACGGTTTACACACTTTTAATTTAGATTTAAAAGACATTTTAACATAGTTTAGACCGAACAGCGGGTTCAGGGCACCCGCTCATACTTCCAAGCTTCTACTTTCTTTAATATTCTCAAAGGTCCAACTCGACCTGTTGCCACAAACCAAATGTGTCACAAAAACTCCTCAGTCTACCGAAGTAGATACTACTCAAAGTATAGAGGGCGCGTCTGACCCCGCTCAAGACATGCTCTGCTCTGATTGGTCGTTTAGTAAATTACAATATTCATAACTTTTATTAGGTTAGAACGATCTTTAAGTTATAGAAAAATTTAACAAATCTAATTAAATTACATTAAGAATTTTAGAAGTAATTATAATGTAAACAAATGATATTGTGCGTTATACATCCAGTCAACAATACATCGTCATATCGTCATAGTCATAGCTTCCCTCCGACATATATATATTTCCCCCCTCAATCCTGAGTCAGGACAGTCCTGCCGAGTGGGGCGGGCCCGCGCCTGTCGGGGTCGTGGAAGAAAAGCTCACGCAAATCGCGAGGCCCCGGCACAAGGCGTCAGGTAGCAACAAGGAATTTTAATGGGTATTCCAGCTCTTCCCACATACAGTACCACACTCCCCCGCCAAGTCTCCGAAGCCGAAAAAGAGAGATATATACTTATATTTAACTAGCTGGCCCGCGCCCAATTCGCTAGGCACAGACAAAAAATTTAAAAATACTTATTATTTATCACAATCAAATATACCCCCAGTCACTCAGGAATAATGTAGCTTTCCACTGGTGAAAGAATTTTCAAAATCAGTTTAGTAGATCCCGAGATTACCCCCTACGACTTCACTAAGTCACAAACTTTACCTCTTTATAATGATATGTATGACTTTCAAGATCACGGGCCATAAAAATGGCCCGGACTTTTGGAGGGCTTGCGTGGGGCCATGGGGAGGCCAACACGTAGAGGCCCCTTGACAAATTTAATGTAAATATGTGGCGTGACACTGACCGGCGATTATCCCTGTTTACACCATATAATAATGCACCCAAGGACAAGCCCCGGCCAGTGTAGGACTATTGTGGGAAATGAGGACAAAAAGTACCGGGCTATTGGGGTGACCTGTTAGTGGTACTAGCGGTCTGGTAATATGGGGACTATGGCGTCTGCCCGTCGCAATGTTCAGGGAACATGGAAAAATGGGCAGACGGTGACTCGCCACTCCCTGCATGGGCCCCTAAAAATGCCGTAAAAGGCAGGGGCAACATAGGTGTGAGTGGCTAAGGGGTGTAGAGAGGTGGGCTGCAGGTTCACCGAAGCTACTTCCGACGTTAGGCCTTTTATCACTTCCACCCCTGGAGCTTGAGTCTTAGCTCTAGCGATCTCCACTCCGTGCCGGCTGGTTAAGGCAAGCACGGAGGCGGAGGCCTTGTCTTGGCCCCCGGAGTCAGGTACGAGGTGTCGCCACTCACCTAAGGCTTCGCCACAAAGCCCCCCTGCGGGTATAATAATATTATTATAATTATAATAATAGTATTAATCTTATAATTTTGCATTTTCTATTTAAGCATTGAAGAAGTGGCAACCGTTCGTTACCAGGGACTATGTCGCCTACAATGATATGATAATAAGATGTTAGAAAAGTAATACATACATTTCAAAGAGAATTCTCAAATGTAATAACATGGCACGGCCTTTTCCTAGCTTCTGAATTACGCAACTCGAGTTCTCTTATGGAAATTCAACATCGCTTACGAAATCTCACGTCAACCTTAATCCCCAAGGCTGTCCTAAACACTTGTGCAGTACTTTCAAATAGAATTTATACGAAACAGAACTACCATTTGAATACATAAATAATTACAAGTACGAAATATCGTATTATCACTTAATGAAAATTAATTAGATTAATTAAAATAGTTTTCAGTTTTGTACGATTGTTTAAACCGCCCTTTGTTCAACATAAAGCTTCATTTACATTTGTAGTTAATTAATTTGTGAATAAGTCTTTATCGTCGTTTGGGCAGACCTTGGGCGAATCTCCCGAGCGCTATATTGGACGCAACCACGTTTTTAAAGAGTCCCTATATCTTCTCAATAGTTATTTCGACTTAAATGCTTTGTTGATAACAATAATTATAAATAAAAGTGATATTGTAGCCAAAAAAGTGATATTGTAGCAAAAAAAGTGATAGTGTAGCAAAAAAAGTGATTTTGTAGCCAAAAAAGTGATAGTGTAGCCAAAAAAGTGATATTGTAGCAAAAAAGTGATAGTGTAGCAAAAAAGTGATAGTGTAGCAAAAAAGTGATAATGTAAAGTGATTTTGTAGCCAAAAAAGTGAAAGTATAAATAGATACTGACAGACAAAAATGAATGACTTGGTTGCGGTCAATGATGCCCTCAGGAGATTTACCGAATTAATCAGCCACTTACTACTTATGACCTGTTCTTATACCTTAATTCAGATTTGCCTTACTATCAGTTTAAATTTGACAAATTCAGCCGATGACAAGGCAAATGAATGATGATTAGTAAGTAATAGAAATCGGCCATCTGTACAAACGATAATAAGAACTAACTCGCCAGTTTTCCAAGTTAACTCGCTTCTTGACTAGAGCAAATGTAAAGCAAGTTCAAAAACAAGTCATTGCACTGGCTTTAGTTCGTTTTAAGGTCAAATTTGTTTTGGCCAGCTAATTCCGCTAAGCTTCGCTCAATTAAACTTCAGTAATATGAAAGGTTGCGTACATTTACATAACGCGGTACCGGATGTAACAAATAGATACGATAAAGTGGGTCAAGTTTTATTCAAGTATTATTTTGAAATATTTTCAAAATGCTCTCCAAATTTTAAATAATTGTTTTTCTGGCCTAGTTCGTTATCGTTTGTAAGGTTGAATGGTTTGTTCAGTCCATATATTATATCATCTATAATATTATAAAATTCTAAACATGCCATGTCTGTACATTGAAGCTATAACTATAGTGTTATACTATATAAACGACGGAGAATACGATGCAATTTTTTTAGATTTCTTGTTTGTTCGTTCGGAATTCACTTAAAAATTACTGGGCCGATTTGATAGCTGATTCATAGACTTAAACTCTGCGCTACTTTTTATCCTGGGAATTTTCTGGGAATTATTCAAAATGGTCACATTAAAAAAAAACAAATTCTAATGTGATTTTTTTCACTGATGGATAGCAAATTTAGTGCGATAAAACATGGGATATATTTTATCCTGGGAATCCCGCAAGAGAATTTACCCGGAAGCAGTTTGTAGCTTTTCAGTTGCGTAATGAGCTTATTACGACATAGTTTTCACTAAAACGATAATTTACATTCTTTTTTAAATGGTGAGGTATTTTGTGTCCCGGAATTCCTGTGGGCATATCCTAGTTTTTTATATAATATCTGCTGGTATATTTATAACAAGACTGCTTATCCTCTTATACATAAATATTAGAGGAAGTGACCTCCCTCAGAGGGTGCCGCCTGTAAAATGCCTGTCCGGTATTTTATAGTGCACACGGGTACGCGAGCCCGAGGTCCTCGACGCGGCCGCTGTTACTTTCCCTTTGTTCCGTGACAGTGGTGTCCCCCCTTCTCCTCATCCTCGTATCCTCCATCTTTACTCCTTCCCACATAGCACTATCCATCCCTGGTTTCCCTTGATGGGTTGTGTAGGTCGGGCGGCAGCCGCTATATTTAAAACCAATACTCGCCACATCTTTTATGGTTAGTATCACTAGAACGTTGGGTATGGTTAGGGCGTCGCCGTTAAACGACGCGCAGGCACATCGCCCTACACCTGCGACAAGTGGGCAAGGGCTACCGTGTCAAGGGCGGGCACGGCTAACGACGCGAGTCCACACTCAAATTAGGAAACTCCGCTTCGCGACGTGGAATATTGGCACGCTGACCGGACGTGCAAGGGAGTTGGCTGAAGTACTCACCAGGCGGAGGGTGGCCGTGGCGTTCTTGCAGGAGACTCGGTGGAAAGGCTGCAGATCCCGGTTCATTGGGAATGGCTACAAGCTGATCTATACGGGTGCTCCTGGTGGGGAGAACGGGGTTGCTGTAGTGCTCTCCGAGGAGTTCCAAAACAATATTCTGGAGGTGAAACGCTTCAGCGACCGGCTTATGGTCGTGTCGGTTCTTATCGAAGGGGTTGTGACCCATTTGATAAGTGCCTACGCGCCACAGGCTGGTTGTAGCGACACTGACAGAATGAGGTTTTGGGATCAAATTGGGGATGTGCTGCGTGGCATCCCGTTATCACAGGGGGTCGTTTTGGGTGGTGATCTGAACGGTCATGTGGGTGAGAAGTGGGAGGAATTTGAACGTGTTCACGGTGGCTTCGGATACGGAAGCCGCAACACAGAAGGGGAGGACATCCTCCGATTGTGTGCGGCTGCCGATCTTGCCATCGTGAACACGTATTTCAAAAAGAAATCCGAACACTTAATCACCTACAAGAGCGGGAGGCATGCTACCCAGATCGACTACCTACTCACCAGGAGACACCACATCGGCAAAGTAGCCAACTGCAAGGTCATACCCGGAGAGAGTCTCACGGCACAACACCGTCTCCTTGTCATGGATCTCTGCGTAAAACCCAAAGACAAACCCGTTGAGCACTGTCGACGCCAAATTAGATGGTGGCTGCTTGACGAAGGCAAGTCCCAGGAGTTCGCTTCAGCATCCGTAGAGGTGTGTGTCGGAGCTGACAGCGAATCAGTCCAGAGCCACTGGGACAAGATCCAGGCAGCCATCACTAAAGCGGCAAAGGCAGTGCTGGGTGTGTCTAAGGGTGGACGCAAGTGTGACAAGGAGACTTGGTGGTGGAACGACACAGTCCAGAGGGAGGTTAGGGTGAAGAAAACCTTTTTCAAAAAGTGGCAAGCGTCCAGATCTCCCGAAGATCGCGACGCATACAGGGCCGCAAAACGTGCCACTAAAAGAGCTGTAGCCAGAGCCAGACGAGACCACTTTCGATCGATGTACGATAAGTTGGAATCGTCTGAGGGGCAGAAGCTCATTTATAAGTTGGCACGTTCCAGGATCAAAGCGGCACAGGACATTTCCAAGTGCCGCTGTGTTAAGGATCCTGGCGGTAACCTGTTATGCGAGGACCTCGCGGTGAAGGAGAGATGGCGCTCGTACTTCCACGAGTTGCTGAATAAGCAACACAAAGAGGTGCAGCCACCGAACCTCCCTCCGAATCAAGGACTAGTGCCACCGATAACGCCTGAAGAAGTCCATAGGGCTCTTCGCCGCATGAGGAATCGGAAAGCTGTCGGAGCCGATGGAGTCCCCATCGAAGCCTGGAAGGCGATGGGTCCTCGTGGTGTGGGCATTTTAACAAACCTTTTTAACCGCATACTCCTCACCGGAAACATCCCGAGCCAATGGAGACTGAGTGTTATCACCCCAGTCTTCAAAGGTAAGGGATCGGTGCAGGAGTGCGAAAACTACCGCGGAATAAAGGTAATGTCCCACACCATGAAGCTCTTTGAGCGCATAATCGACTCTCGGATCCGGCAGGAGTGCACTGTCTCGGGATGTCAATATGGGTTTCGCCCCGGGCATGGTACCATGGACCCTGTTTTTGCCCTAAGGATCATCATGGAGAAATACAGGACGAAGAATACGCCTCTGCATTTCCTGTTCTTGGATCTGCAGAAGGCCTTCGACTGTGTTCCTCGCGTGGTGATCTGGTGGGCACTGAGGTCCAAAGGGGTACCAGAAACCTATATTGACATTATCCGGGATATGTACCGTGATTCCGATTCCTTAGTTCGGACCGCTGTTGGCGACACTACACCCTTCCCCATTACCGTAGGCGTGCACCAGGGATCGGTCCTTAGCCCGTTTCTGTTCAGCGTGATATTAGACGAAGTCTCGAACAGCATCAGAGATGCGCATGAGCAACCTCCATGGTTGCTCATGTATGCTGATGATATCGCGCTGGCAGATTCGGACAGGGGGCGCCTGGTGCGACGCGTAAATGCGTGGAAGGGGTCGCTAGAGAACGGCGGTCTGAAACTCAATGTGGCGAAGACTGAGTACTTGGCCTGCAATACCACAGATCCCACATCCGTGCGCATAGGCGAAGATACGGTCGAGCGCACGGATCAGTTTAAGTACTTGGGATCTGTCCTTAGTGCGTCCGGAGATATCGACCTCGACGTCAAGGCCCGTATTACTGCAGCTTGGGCCAAGTGGCGTGAGGTGACAGGTGTCATTTGTGACCCCAAAATGCCGGTCAAATTAAAAGGGCAGGTCTATAAATCTATCATTAGACCTGTCCTTTTGTATGGCAGTGAAGCGTGGCCTGTACTTGAGCGACACAAGCAAGAACTGCGTGTCACGGAGATGAAAATGCTGCGTTGGATGTGTGGAGTGACGCGGAAAGACCGTGTCAGAAACTCCCGCATCCGTGGCAGTCTTCATGTCCGTGACATAGCAGACAAATTGCAGGAGTGTCGCTTACGTTGGTACGGCCACGTTTTACGGAGACCGGCTAATTATGTGGGGAACAAATGTCTAGCCATGCCACCTCCGCCAGGTCCCGGACGAAGGGGAAGGCCCAAGAAATGTTGGCTTGACGTCGTGAAGGATGACATGCGTGCCAATGGTCTCAAAACGGGGGATGCCGAAGACCGCGCGAAGTGGAGTAGAAAAAGCAGGAAAGCGGACCCTGGGCGTCGGAGTGAACGCTCCGAACGCAACCGGGATTTAACGCTCGGATGATGATGATGATTAGAGGAAGTGACCAATATAATACATTTTATTCCTGCCACGGGTTGTCTGGAAGAGATCACTTCTTAGGGATAAGACCGCCTATTGTGCACATTTACAATATTTTAGGCTATAATGTTTTCTGTGTTTTCTGTAATAGTGTACAATAAAGTGTTTTCTTTCTATCTAAGATTTTCTTCAGAAGAAAATTAATTAGAATATAAATAATATACTAAGTGTTTGCGAAATATAATAGCGAAAGTCTAAAAAATATATTTCGTAATTTGCCGGTGTGAATAATTATATTATTATCATATGATTTTATTTTCATATTTAAACTCATTATATAAACGACACCCCAACTATATATTTGTGATATTAAAGATAAACAAATAAGTAAAAAAGTCACCTTAATAAATATACGTGTAATATTTCATAATAAGATGTTACATAAAATATTACGGTCGCACTTTCATCGTGTCGTTGAGAGCAAAAGTGAGCGGAGGAGATATCACAGTGGGCCATTATTGTAATTACTCTACGTCTACAGTAAGTCAGGGTCTCTTCTTTAGGGTATCGTAGACTTTTTCGTGTGGCTGTCCGCCTGTCTGTTTATATCACTCGTCACGAATTTGAAAAAGAATGGACTACCTATGTTCATATAAAAAAAAACACCAATAAACATTTCAAGGCCTGCCTAATAAGTACCCGCATATCTATGTATACTTAAAATTATGCAGTTACATTGTTGGTGGCTATCCACCATTAAAAATGTATTTTGCTTTTAATTTTCGTAATTTCACTGCACTAATGTGTAATGGCATATTGTGTATATGAAATACAGTTTTCGTTCAGATTATGGAATCTGGATTTATCTACTAGCTCTATATGGATAGCCATATAGAGCTAGTAGATAAATAATTAAATATAATATTAAGTAGAACTAGTAGTTAATATTCTTTATTGTACACCAAAATAAATACAATAACACAAACGATCCACAGCCAGGTGGAAGGGTATTTGCTCGTCTGAATGGCTGCCACCCCTAGTTTAACATATGCCGCCATAATAACCGTGTTTCGACATTAGTGGCCAGGCTCCAGTCTCCTTTTAGACAGCGGCAGCACATTGGCAGCAAATGTCCATAGGCGATGGTAATCGCTTTCCATCAGGTGGGTCGTCTGTCTATCTGCTGAACTTAAGCAATTAAAAAAAAACTCATGGAAAGATGGATATATGAGTTTAAGGGTGCCTACTAGTGTGGATTTCCACATATGCCGCCCGTAAGCAATTCAAATGCTTTACAATTCACTATTTTACCCCAAAAAATTTTAACACTCTTATGCACTATCAACCTAATTACACTACCTTTTATCCCGTGAATAGTGTGATTGTGAATTAGTGTGAAACATATCACATATCGAATTGTTTGTATGGGCCTAATAACATTTAGTATAAGGCATATTATATGGTATACAAATAAGAATGTTTTTTTTTCTGTAAGAAGCAAAAATAATTGTGTCTAATTCTACCCGTAAATCAACCACTTAGCTACCGATTTTACCATTTACCTACGGGCACTAAAAATAACTGAATTTGTTAGAGAAAGCAATGATTCGACTTGATGCGCTTCGCTATATTAATAAGATAAATTCATTTAAATTAATTTCTCTTTCATTATTTACACTTTGTTTAAACGCTTTCGATTAGCGAAAAAAAATGTATTAAGCGTGTTTTCAATTTTTATTTCTAGTATGCTTAGATTTATATGTAAAATATTATATTTAACTGTAGCACAAAAACCTCTTGGGTTTATCTATGTCGCAGGGTATTGGTTTATTTAAAACCTCGTTTATAAAGTTTGTTTTAGTTTTTGTGATTTCAGTTATGTTTAAAATGTAATCTAATATATAAAATTCTCGTGTCACAGTTTTCGTTGCCATACTCCTCCGAAACGGCTTGACCGATTTTGATGAAATGTTTTGTGCTTATCCGGTATCTATGAAAATCGGCCAACATCTATTTTTCATCCCCCTAAATGTTAGGGGTAGTCCACCCCTAAATTTTTTTTTATTTTTTAGACAAAATTTTTAATTTCTATTTTTTTATGATACAACATACAAAAATACATACAACCCTAGATTTTCAACCTTCTACGATCAACCCCTATTTTTTACCGGGCAGGACGACGTCTGCCGGGACAGCTAGTGATGTATAAAGTTTTGGTGACTCAATGACTACCAGCGTATCGCTCAAAAAATTAGACTGCATTCCGGGAATGTGACCAGCATTTTGAACACTTTCCCAGATATATTTTTTGTACTTCTATTTTTGAAATAGAAATGTTGATTAATTGCTCTCTAATACTGGATGTACATATTTAAAAATCAAACACACACATACATACACACAACGCGCAAATATTTTTCAAATTACTGGAAGCTGTTGTTTATCATAACGTGAAGAGTCAATCTTCTGATACAGGTATTTCACAGTTACAAGAAGATTCCCACCACCAATGTATTCTCAAGTTGAGACTGAAATTTCAATAAAGAATAATTATTATTCAAATTTTTTTATTAGGAAATTGTACATAATTTAGACTTTTTATGCCAGTTGCTGGGTTTAGAAATTGCTCAGCCGATATAATTAGAAACATAGTTTCAACAAAAACATGTTTTGGTTTACAAACAAAACGGAATGCATTAAAATTCAAATATTCATTAAAATACTTTCACTGACGCAGAAATAATTATTAGTGGTTTTTTGGAGCGAAAATATGCGACGTGTTAAGGGTAATTGCCTTGTTATTTAAGTTATAATTAAACGAAACAATTAGACGATTTTTTAAATACTTTTGCGAAAGAACATTTGTAAGAAAGCGTGGCTAATAGGCTTTTAGGATACCTTGCGCTTCATGTTTCATGACTTATCATTGGATTTCATCGGGGAAAGAATTTTTGGGTACTTTTACTTATTAGCTAATTGTGGCATCTAACGAAAAGAAATTAAGTCAAGTGACAAAAATAATTTATTTCTAGTTTATTTCTTTCTTTCTTTATTTATTATGGACCATCAGCAGGAGATACATCCAACTTAAATCTAAATAATACTCATGCTAAATAGCTGGTCACATCATACATTATCTCATCTTATATACTAATATATAAAGGTGAAGAGTCTGTTTGTTTCTTGATTGAACGCGCTAGTTAGATAGGCCATTTATCGAGGAAGGCTTTAGGCTATATATCATCACGCTAAGACCAATAGGAGCGGAGCACCAATGAAGAATGTTTCAAAATCGAGTTGTTTTTTTCCTTTTGCGAGCTTCCGCTGCGTGCGCTGCGTAATGTGTGACAGAAATTAGCGTAAACCCAAAGTAACTATTCCATGCGGATGATGTCGCGGGCAGAAGCTAGTGGTAGCGGGTAGCATATAAACGACGGAGAAACGATGCATTTTTTTTCTTGTCTGTTTGTTCGGGATTCACGTGAAAACTACTAGGCCGATTTCGATGCGGTTTTCAATGATCGATTGCAAATTTTAATTACAAAATATTTGATACTTTTTGCCCGGGAAGAAGCGGTTTGAAGTTGTTTGGGTGCATAAAAATTAGCTTATGCCGCACAGTTTTCACTAAAACGAAAGCTTACGTTCTTTTCTAATGCTGCAGTACTTTTTTACCTGGTAATCCCACAGGAATTTATAGTCCAGCGTGGACGATGTCTCGGGCATATCCTTGTTTATTTATACAAGTTTAATTTGAAAGAGCAATGAATAATAGTACCAGTGTGAAAACTGCTTCTTTTATAGAAATTGTCACACGTCCAAGCAGCTCTATTACATGCCTTTAAGTTTCCACATGTTGACTGTTTTATGTTCCAGTCACACCGCTGTTGTTGCTTACGGTTAGGCTGTTACGTGACGTACAAACAGACGGAGAGTGAAAGCGACCACGTAACGAATGCTAATAGCTCACTCATAACTTATACGACAACATAGTTGATACATGTTTGTTGTTTAGTTTCCATATGTGATTTAACTTATTTGTGTGAAGGTTGACAGTGGAAAACCAGGGTCGTCTTACACCTTGCGATTCATACAGATGCCTTACCATCACTTGAATTTTGATATTAGATGTATGGATGGAGCTTAAGCCAAATTTTAACCGGTAATGAGGCAAATGAACCATCGGTGCGAATCAACCACCTGCACCCACTTCACCGCTAAAAAAATTCAGTGATCAACATGAGACGATGTTGAGTATATTTCACAAATTAATAGATTACGCATGGCATGGGTCTCTATAGAAGAAGAATAAATACGGCACATAAAAGGATAAGTACCTTTGGAAAATGTTGATATGATAGTGATTAGGTCGATGGACGGAGAAAAACAATAATTCTTGTGACCCAGCGACCTGTCGTAAGAGGCGACAAAACGGCCGACAGCCAGGTGGTCAGTATTTGGGTCTGTTTGGATGACCACCAACCCTGGTCTAGAGTAATTCTCAGTTGTGTTCTAGCATTAGTGACCAGGGTATAATCCCCACTTCGAAGCACACATCGGGTATTGCAAATATTTATAGGCGATGGTAACCACTTTCCATCAAGTGAACTGTCTGCTTGTCTCCTGTACTCATTTCAAAATGTGCATATTGTTACAATTACCACATGCTAATAACTGTGAAGGAAACATCGTAATGCAACCTACACATCGAGATAACCGATGTGTCGAACCTGCCAAGCCGCCTTGGACAAGAGTGGCGGGTATATTGTCCATTCCCCTAAAATGGGAGGCCCGAGCCCAGCAGTGGGACATTTATGGGCCGATATATAACAAATACCCTACGGTAATTCCTTATATTTAAAAGTCAAAATAATAAAGAACATAAATGAAAAATATGAAAATATGAAAAATATTTATTTCGTCGAAAACACATGCACAATTTGTTAACAGTTGCTGGAATCTTCTTTTAAGCAAAATTTACTTGTAACAGAAGCTCCCGCTCTTCCATACCTTAAATATTATTGTATTTGTAAATATCGAAAATTATAACATATATATTATAAATTTTTAATTGAATTGAAAATAAAGTTAGTGTACTTAATGTTCATTAAGTACAAAAATAATAAACATATCAAAATATTATTACATTGTATTTTTAGAATAATAGTTACTGCGCTTAAATATTTTCCTTAAGCACAGAACATAATATTATAATAGTATTTAATCAAAAGAAAATAATAAATAGTGGTGGGTGTGGTGTTACGGCATAATTATTATTAATAATATATTCAATAAGGAATTTGTAAGAGAGATTCTACTGCGTCGTAGTCTAGCGACATTAGCCAATTTAACAAAGACCTTTTACAAGCATGTGTGTTCATATGATAGAGATTTAACACCTCATTAATTTTATTGTACAAGTAGCTAGATTGATAAACGTATTGCCGCCTAGTAAAGGAAGTTTTTATAGTTATTAGTTCAAATATTATATATAATATATATATATATATATATATATATATATATATATATATATATATATATATATATCGTCTTCTCGTAGTATCAATGTTTGAGTGTAAAGGCTTAGATTTCTGTAATCTTAAAATTACATTTAGAACATAAAGTTTTCTAACACTTAGAACTTTTGAGTATAGGTGTAAGTCAGTGGTTGGATATCTATATTGTTTAAAATGCATAACCTTTAGAAGCAAGCGCTGAGCCCTTTCTACGCAAATAAAATCTGTTTTACATGCATTTCCCCAAACAGAAATACAATAGGCTATAATTGATTGTGCTAGGACGACATATACTCTAGTTAAGAGATCTTTAGTGGCAACATGACGTAGTATTTTAAAAATCCAAATGAGTTTACGAATTCTGTTGGCAACTAAGTCAATGTGAGCTGACCAAGTCATACGCTGATCAATCATAACACCAAGATATTTTGTATTTGATACTTTATTAATGGTGGGACAGTTACAGGGTATAATATCGTCATGTGGCTGATCTACATCACAGTTTAAAGTGCACTCATGAATTTGTATAGTGAAATTATTATCCGGTTGTGTTCGATTATATAATGTAAAACAAATTTAATTCGTTTTAATGGTGTTAAGGGTAAGCAGGTTAAATTTTAGCCACTGAGAAATTAAGAAATAATAAATATGAACTAAAAATGAATACTTATCTAGAAATAGTTGTTTGTGTTAACTTACTTTTTCCTACGTCGCAACTCTGCGACAGACTCAGCTATGCTGGCTCAGGCGTCGTGGTATCGCACGATATCTTGAAGCTTACTAGGCACTCTGCGTGGACTGGAGAGGGTGCTCCTTGTACGTTTGGTAAGAAGGAGCCAGTATCGACCTGCGCCCCGTGAGATCGAGGGGCGCAGGGACGAGTTGCGCCAGGTCCAGGTGGCAGAGTGGGCGGACCGCCTACAAAACCCCAGCGCCGGCCTCGCCGTCATCCGAGCGGTGAGGCCGATTATGCCAGAATGGCTGCAGAGGCGTCACGGCACCCTAACGTTCCGCCTGACGCAGGTCCTCTCGGGGCACGGATGCTTCGGGAGGTACCTGTGTCAAATAAGGCGCGAACAATCATCAGGGTGCCACCACTGCGTCGGCGGCGACGAAGACACGGCGCTGCACACCCTCCAGGTATGTCCAGCCTGGGCCGAGCAGCGCCGAGATCTCGTCGCGGCCATCGGGGCGGATTTGTCCCTCCCGGCCGTGGTGAAGGCCATGGTTGGGAGCGCCGACGCGTGGGACGCAGCCGCCTCCTTCTGCGAGACCGTCATGTCCGCGAAGGAGGCGGCGGAGCGGGATAGGGAGCAGACCACCACGCTCCCCTCCCGCCAGAGCCGGCGGCGGCATCGGAGAATCGTCTACAACGATCTCCAGCCGCCGTAGGCTACGGCCGTGCGGGCGACCGGCGGGGAAACCGGATCCGCCCGCACATTAAGGCCGGAGAGGAGGGACGTGCGCCGATCCGCGCGCCCCCCTCTCACCTCAAACGGTGAGGTAGAGGAGCCGGAGAGACCCAGATCTCCGGCTACCAAATGGTGAGGCCAGCCCGCAAAGGGGCCGGCCGCCGTCCGTCCGGGCTAGTGGTGAATGCGCGAGCGAGCCCACAGCCCGGACAAAGGACGCTCGGGATCGGACAGGGGTTTTAGTGGGTATCCCTAACCGTGGCGTGGCAATAGCTCTCCACATCCCATCGTGGGGCGCTAGTGCCACCCCGACCTGGCGAATCCCACATACGGGCCGCGACCTTTCCCCCTCGCGCGGCCTACGATCCTCAAACGGATTTCCCCTGTATAAAAAAAAAAAAAAATAAAAAAAAAAAAATAAAAATAAAAAAAAAAAAAAAAAAAAGCTGTTTTCACTACTGTCGCGTTGTTAGTTCAAGTCAGATAAAAATCGCCTTATGCAGTTAACGGGTATTTCATTTAAGTCCCATAAAAGTGTTTAAGTCAAAATAATCTAAATCAGCCCAACCAAAATTATTATTTAATCTATCATAACACTGTCACAGTTCGGATGAGAGGGAATACTTAACCTTCTAACCTCATAAAACCAACCACTCCTGGAACGATACTGCTTGCAATTGCGAATGATGCCATTAAGAGGAATAAAACAAGAAAAATTCTTGCTGACACAACAACATTCTATAAAGTGGATAAGACACAGTACTGTATAATCATAACTTTACTATACTACATTTACAAGTAGTCTTAAGGAAGTAGATGCATACCTACGCGTAAAAAATAAATAATACTAAGTTATACTCAATAAATAACCATTCATATAATCTTTGACTAAGTCAAGGGAAATAGCAGGGCTAATTAGGCCCTGTTGAATAAATAATAATAATAACGCCACTCACGCCCATGTTGCCCGTGTCTTCTAAGACATTTTTCCGTGTTCCCTGAACATTGCAACTAGCAGACGTCATAGTCCCCATGTTCCCAGACCCCTAGTAACACTAGCAGCTCACCCCAATAGCCCGGTACTTTTTATCCTCATTTCCCACAATAGTCATACACTGGCCGGGGCTTGTCCTTGGTACATTATCATATGGTGTAGACAGGGGATAATAATCGGTCAGTTTCACGCCACATTTACATTAAATTAGTCAACGTAGAGGCCCCTACGTTTTGACATCCTCCTTCGTCCCCCCCCCCCCCCTCCCACGCAGCCATCCAATAGTCCGGACCATTTTGATAGCCGGTAGTCTCTAGAGACATTTGTAAAGCGTTTAAAATACATAAGTTGCTTTCAATAAGCTTAACAAACAATTTTGAAATAGCATATGGTAAAGTTAATTTCTTTGTGTCGTGATATAAAATTTCTTGGAAAGCACTTGCCAGGTTTCAAAATTGTACAGCTGAGCTATTTTACAATTACGATCATACTTCAAATATCTAAAGGTAGAGAGCGATTACGACTGAACTTTCTAGATACAAATCAACCAGTTGGGCTTAAGTGGTCTTAAAATGTAGATGATTGACACTAACCACAGTTCCAGCCATTGAAAGCAATCAGGCTTGTACTTACGTATCCAAATTGGGGAGTTCATTACGGTTGATTACGAACTAACAAATAACAGCAGACGGTTCTAATAAAACCATTGAAACAATTAAAATATATTTAATTCAAAATGGAATCTATGTATATAAAAATCAATTGATGTTCGTTAATCTCGCTAAAACTCGAGAACGGCTGGACTGATTTGGCTAATTTTGGTTTTGAATTAGTTGTGGAAGCCCAGGGAAGGTTTAAAAGGTGAGTTAAAAGTAAAAACAACAATTTCGCAAAAAACAGAAATTATTCCTACATGTCAAACATTTGATGTTCGTTCCGTCGTTTAGAAATCAATTAAATTTAAAAGTCGTTCAGAAATCAAATCTAATTAAAAGTGAAGTTTATTCATTTTTTTGGTTTTGAATGTCAAACGTTTGATGTTCGTCCCGTCGTTCAGAAATCAACGTTTTTATTTATTGATTGAGGCGATACGAAGTTAGCCGGGTCAGCTAGTACCTATCTAATATTTATTTACATCAAACAAAAGATATGGAATAGATAAACGCCTAATATTGGTCAGCTAGCTTAACTATCGTATGATGATGTGTTCAGAAATGCAATTTTGTACGTTACTAGCTGTGTCCGCGTGGAACTTGTTTTCAAAGCCCCCTGATTTTGAAATATTTTTCGTTGCTGCTCAGCTCCTATTGATCTTAGCGTGATGATATATAGCCTATAGCTTTCCTCGATAAATGGGCTATTCAACACTGAAAGATTTTTTTCAAATCAGACCACTAGTTCCTGTGATTAGCGCGTTTAAACAAACAAACTGTTTAGCTTTATCTATATTATTAGTATAAGATTGAACCAATAGCGCTAACCAACAGATAAACTAAAGTTAAAAGTACCCCAGAAACCGGGCACAAGTATTATGAATCTGTAGAAGAGTTGAGATTTGTACAATCAATTTAAAATGAGTAAAAATTAAGGCGTCTATTTCGGATTCACATAGTCCGATATACAATAATTAAAAACCACTTAACTCATTTAAATGAAATGTTATTTTCAATGTCAAACTTTGATGTCATCCCGTCGTTCAGAAATCAACGTTTGATTCTGAGGCGGTACGAAATTTCCTGGGTCAATGAAAGTCCTAAGTCTACCACCACTTCCAAAGCAATTTTAATTACTGTCACGACGAAGACGAAGTGGCGCAACAAACTCCCCAGTAATATATTTGTACGTCATTATTATTATTCGTCCTTTTTTTAAGGAAGTTTATACTAATGCAAGGTTTAACAAAATATTTATATGAATACTAGCTTCTGCCCGCGACTTCGTCCGCGTGGAATAGTTACTTTGGACTATTGCTAACTTTAACCCTCGACTTTGTTTACATAGAAGATGAAAATATTTTTAAATTTTAATGACTGCCCGACGGCATTGCACGTCATAAGTGCGCGCCAGTACTTTATCAATATTTTGCTGCGATGTTATTTTAAAACTGCGATATCTCCTAAGATATTCATTGAAATCGAATTATGTAAATGGCATTTTGTTTTAAATTAAATACTTGTTATGAATAACGTATTTTTTTATAAGGATTAATATCGTGTTTATGATAACACCTTCGCAAATAATGCATTATTTTCGTACAAATTTGGTTAGCATAAAAAAGGTTATAGCGAGCGAACCTTAAAAGAAAGACATATGCTGTGGCGGACTTTTTTTAGAAATGTTAAAGGGGAACAATTCCGTCACATATGATTTTCGCAAAACTTTAACCGTTTGCGCAGCGCACGCAGCAAAAGCTCTCAAAAGGAAAAAACCCGATTTTGAAACATTCTTCATTGTTGCTCCGCACCTATTGATCTTAGCGTGATGATATATAGCCTATAGCCTTCCTTGATAAATGAGCTATCTAACACTGAAAGAATTTTTCAAATTAGACTAGTAGTTCCCAAGATTAGCGCGTTTAAACAAGCAAACAAACAAACTTTTCAAATTTATATATTAGTATCGATTTTCAAGTATATATTGTGAAGCAATTGTTAAAATATTTATTTCTTTAAACTTATTTTGCAAGAAATTGACTATGATCAATACGCAAAGCGATCCTTACTGTTCCGCTGACTGCTCATGATTCGTGCCGGGAACTATAACTTAGTTTAGTTTAGCTTGGGAATATATACAATGTGTATGTTCGTCTGTCGACTCGGCTGTTTTTTATATATATCACGCACCACTAGAACACAAAGATGATCAAAATACAATTGTTTTTTTTTCAAAGTCCGCTCCGCTCCTATTCACGTGGCTATGACACAACTGTTACGTGATGTTACGTTCCGTTCTACGTGACAATGTAATTTCGGTCGGCGTTTGATGAGGTTTTCTTTAGTGGTTTTGTTAAGAGTTCGTTGGCCGAGTTTTGAATTGTGGTACACAAGCTTTGCTTCACCTTGAAAATAAAGTTAGGTATTTCTTTCAACTCTGAAGATCAATTTCATTTAGTTTTATTATTTCATGGTTTACTTACAATTAAAATGTCGATTTTAAATTTTAATTCTTGGCTCTTAAAATAATGTCGGCTATTGTTTTTTTATGGCTTCTCTGAGCAACATTTTAGAATTTCAAGTAGTTTATCGTTTTTTTTTTGCGATAAGAATTAAAGAAAATATAATGTCGAAAATAGATGGTTAATTTTTGTCTTTCAATATGGATAGACCAGAGGTGATAGCCATCCAGTCGGGCAAATGCCCTACCACCTGGCTGTGGGTAGTTTTGTCGCGTCTTACGAGAGGCCGCCCGGCCGCAATAAATTGTACTTATTGTACTTATTATTACCTATTTATACTTTAACTATTATAGTACTATATTATATTCTTTCTCCGTTCCTGCACGGAATAAAAATGCCACTTTTAAACGTTTTTGTCTTTCTGTTAACAACATCACCTGAAAACTACTAAACGGATTTAAATAAAACTCGAAACGGAGCGAGCTTATATCCCGGATCAACACTTAGGATACGTCGTATCCCGACAAATCAAGAAGTCTTTTCTCATAATGGGGCTGCTTTTGCAACGCACTAACACGTCGCCATCATTACAACGCGAACGAAGTTTTGCTGGCATAACTACTAATAAATGTTTTTTTTACTTATTGTCTAAGTACTGTTTAAAATAACGTCATATAAAAGACTTAATGAGTTCACATACATATATTAATAAACTAAAGAAATTAAGTTATTATTTTAATCGCCTATTATGCATAATTAAACTGGGCCTGGGATTTTAATATTATGATAATTTAATATATTTTGAAATAAGAGAAAGTAGATAGATGAGCTAGCTTTAATATATTTCATTAAATTATAGAAATGGAAATTACAGAATCAAAGATCGGACTAATCTTTTGCAGATGGTTTTTATGAAAGCTGGCAGAGAGATAAATAAGAAATAACACTTTTACATAAAAACTAAATAAGCATACAAAATTGTAAAGGCGTAAGTCTAAAGGAACTGCTCCTAATTCAGATTGCAAGAGTTGACCTAAACAAATTAACGAAATAACAAAAATTGCAAGCTAAATAAAATCTAGTACAACGTACAATATTTTCCTTGTTATTTTTGAAAATCTTTATGTCAAATCCTTGAGAAGCACAAAAAGATCTTCCTTGACAACTATTGGAGCTATAGAATATCTAATCCCATATTTTTATATGGGTCACGAAATTAATTTATACACATATACACTAAACATTTTTTTTTATTAAAATGGCAACACTAAAATCTTGTGCAATTCATTGTTTCATAGGGTGGTAACACTAAATTAAAATTTTGTGTATTTATATCATTATTTAATCTTATTATCGAAATACGGCCAGCGCTGTAGGTTAGAGAGAGAGAGAGGAGGAGCCTGCCTACCGCTGTCATATACGTGAGAGAGAGGAAAGTCAGACAGACTGGCGCCATAACGCGTTATGTAACGAAGCGGTTTAGCCTCCCATAAGAAGTTATCACTTCAAAAGTCTTCTTGAAAACGCGTCGGTGTTTAGATTTTTCTAACCTAAATATCCACTTAAATCAAATTAACCGCCGTAACAAGCTTCCTAAATACTGAAGCAAACACACTGGTACCACTAATCGAAGTGAGTGCAGTCGCTATAACCGGAATCTGTGTACAGCAAATATCATTTTAGATCAAGGTTATCAGTGAACTAGCTTTCTAGACGCTTGTGTAGGGTCACACATAAGTGCCCTTTTGATAATTTTATCTAAATTTATGTAGTATGGCATGGACTGACCATTCTTCCTTCTAGACACCATAGAAATGGACACCCAAGGACAGGTCTTACTCTACGTAGAACTATTGCAGGGAATGGAAACAACAAAACTGGTCTACAGTGGCCGGTTCCTATACTTTAATATTCATTCATTGGTCTTATCCCATTAGAAGAAATGGGATTTTACTTGTATGGAGCTTGTATCAAATCATAAAGTAAATGAACGGTTAGAAATTTACACGAAACGGCCATAAGACGTTGTTACTATAACTGGGTGTATATTTTTTGTTACTAGTTTTTTTTAATTGCATGAGTTCAGTGGACAAGCAGATGGCCCACATGATGGAAAGCGGTCACCAACGCCTTTATACATTTGCAATACCCAAGGTGCTGTCTGTGCCTGTCGCTCTCTAAAAGGAGTCTGGACCCTGGACATTAATGCTGGAACACAACTCAAGGTTATTATTGCGGCATACTTTAGACCAAGGTTGGTAGCCATCCAGACGGGCAAATAGCCTACCACCTGGCTGTGGGTTATTTTCTCGCCTCTTACGACAGGCCGCCCCAACGATAGAAATGGTCGTTCGCCTGCCTGCTAGAGTGGCAGACAGGCGAACGACCCACTTGAGAGAAAGTGACTACCAACTTCTAGTGAAATGCTACCAACATGCTGCTGACTTAGAAGAGGGGACTAGAACCTGGCCAATGGCACTCATACACAAGTCGAAACTGTTATGAGAACATACTATGACCAAGAGTGGAATGTTGCCTACCTTGGTGCAGCCACGGCTTACAATGGGAATACTGGCTTGACGTCGAAGGAACACATGGGGTGCGAATGGTCTTACAATTTGGATGTCGAGGAACTTGCGAAGTGGAGAAGAAAAAGTAAGAAAGCGAGACGCTCCGAACGCAACCGGGATTTAACGCTAGGATAATAATGACCCTACACCAAGGGTGATAGCTATAAGGACGGGCAAATAGAAAGATTTGGGGCTATAAGAATTATTAATATTATGAAAAACACTTGCCAAGCGAACTTGTTGCGCGCTCGGAATGCTGCCGGAACACTTTCACTTGCGCTTCCGAACGCACTTGCCGTTTACGTAATGGGGTTACGCGGTTTTGTGTATTGCGACCGCTGCGCCCTAAACGCATTGCTTAACAACAATGATTACCAGTAAACCTATCGCATATAATATGGTAGAGCCATGAATCTTCATCGTGATAACAACTTTTTGGGCCGCCTCGATCTGTGTGGTACGTCCGATGGCTCATGTCTCCTTCCCCATCTATCCCATATTGATTCCTTCCCTCCTATCCTTTATTTATCGCGTTTCGTGGGATGAGTGAAAAAGATAGATTAGTAAATACTTACAAGGCATGAGCAAAGGGCGGCCTTATCTCTGCCAGACAACCAGGGCTGTGGATTATGTGAAATGAGAGTGTATGATTGTGTGCAATCAAAACAGTAATTAATAGATACAAATATTACACAATATATAATTAAGATAAATAAAAAAAAAACAATAAACATATTAATAATTAATATATATATATATATATATATATATATATATATATATATGTGTGTGTATATATATATATTATTAATGTCTATAGCAACAAGATCAGATATACAATATTAATAATTTATAATATTGTATAGCTATTTTTGCAATATATTTATGTACTACGTATCTATATTCAAAACAAAATATTTTTGTTGTCCCTTGTGTAACACACAAGGGACGTAACACAGACGTAATTGCTTAGCCTGGGGATATACAATTTGTGTGATTGTCTGCCGATTATTACTGGCACTAAAGGAACGTAGGTTCTCTTATAGTAGAAACTCCTGAGTTCTCTCCTACCGAACCATAATTGAAGTGGCAACAGTGCAATGATTTTCGTATTGGTTGAATTCCAGGATTTCTATGGGCCACGTGGGGGCGGCCGTCGCCCACCAGCTCGGCGACGTGATGGCTGCGAGCAGGGACCACGACTGCTACAGGTTCCAATGCGACAAGCACTGACCATCTCAGCAGAAGACACGGTGAAAATTATCAACGCTGGGTGAGGGTAGGCGATGAACTCTGCATTTCTATTTTACAATTTTGCCAATGTAACTGAAAAAGTCCTTAAAGTTTTTAAATGCACTCAAAAAGCACTTATACTCGTACCATACTGATCTTCGGACCCTTTCTCTTAATCAAAGTGGTTTAGTCAAAAAGAGTTTGGATCCCTATTTTAGTATAACGTTATAAGGCTTTAACACATAGGTATACATATTATCACGCTTGTTTCCTATAGGGGTAAGCAGAGATGATGGATATCCACCTGAGACGATCTTGACAAACACATTATCAAATCATTATCTACAGCCGAGAAATCTATGTACACTCCCGGAATAGAAATGTTCGTCACCTTAAAGTCGACTTTTGCTTGCACGTGTGCACGTCAACCTTTTAATAAATGTTACATTTATAAAATACTATCTTATCTTACTTACTAAAAAAACATGTACACTGAGTTACTACTTATAACATCAGCTGTCTACCAGCGAAAGTCCCGTCATAATCGGTCCAATTTCAGCATTTAGTAAGAAGTTGTTATTCTGACGTTAGAAACAGACACTTAATTTTACTTAATTTTATAGATAGAAACGTGAAAAAATAAAATTGCAATTAAATACTTTCTTAATACTTATTGAATTATTGTTATTATAATTATGCATTGTTTTGGTTAAGTATACAAAATTTGACAATATAACTATATTGACAGAAATTACATAACGGTAAATATTTGCTCACAGACTCGAAATATAGGCTGAATAATGGAGTAAAACTAACTAACTAAACTGTCACTATTTATCATTAACAAACATCAAAATGATAAATGATTTTAACTGTGTTATTGTTCCTTTTATGGTATTGGAGTAGATTTTTAACATTTTAATATCGGTTTATTTTATGGGCACGTATACACCTTTACTATCAGATTGCTTAAAATCATTGAAACATGATATTGCACTTGCTGACGATTTATGGTCTATACCGAGGGTTTATGGGTACTTAATATGACATTGTTCCATAAAGTGCATGGTTCAAGGTTCACATAACAATAAAAGATTGCAATTACGAATGTCATAAAAATTTATTAAAATGTACATGCCTATTTTAAATGAGTAAACGATTGCTAACGATTCAAAAACCACAAGAATTTTAGAATATTTCATTTTATTATTGTTGTAACAATCATATAAAGTTGATTTTTATCTTGATATTACTATTTACAATTTAACTGCTCTCCTTGAATGTAATGATGTAATAAATTATTTCAATTATATCCACTCGAGTTGAATTATTACATTTTTTTTGTAACAATATTTGCAGTTCTTATGTGGATAGTACACCTGCTGCTAGTGTAGGAAGAGCAAAGCTCAAATAAAAAGGTTCCGGGTTGCAGAAAACGTTAAAAATTACTAGCCAAATTTTTAGATTTATTATTTTTATTATTTTCACCTGCCTCTTCATACTCCGAGATTGACAAAATCAGAGCATTGCAGCCACGAAAATAAAAAAAAAACAGTTTTTTTTTAATGGATGTATAAGTTTGCCTTTGACCATTGTCTTACCTGATGTTGAGTGAAGACGCGGTCTAAGATGTAGCACGATTACCTAAAAGATACTTAGTTACTCGAGACTTGTCAGAAAGAATTGACACCGGCAAATTATTCCGGTCTCCGGCAGGGTGCACTACAAAAGATCAAACGATGCACTTGGTTCTAACTGGTGTATTTCTATCGTAACAGTGGCGCATTTGAGCATGTGCAAATCTACTATCTCAGCTTACCTCTATAGACACGAGGGTGATAATATTAATAAGTTATTTAGTAAAATATTACAATTGTCGCATTTGAAAATACTTTACACGTATTACCATTCATTACATGTAATTTTAAGCGTCGTTCTACGTCTGAAATATATTACAATATGAGAGAATATTTTTTTCAGGTTTCATCGGTTGAACCACGTTATTATGAGGGTCTCAGTCTGGACATAATATATCAAGTTTTTAGAATCTACAACTTACATTTACTTAGTAAAGTTGAAAAGTTTAAAGATATATTAAAATAACATTATTAAATTACGTGAGACTAAGCTTGACAAAATAGAAATGCAGAGTTTTTGAGTCCCAAATCCCTCTGAAGATTTCTTTCACAAAGAACTGGCGCCTACAGTTTAATATTTTGAAGATCAGACGCGACCATCATCTGAAATAATTCCTTTATCATTTTTAAAGCCAAGTACTCAAACGCAACTCAAAATCCACACTTAAGCACTTAACAAAGTTGCTAATAACGCTATGTGTATTTCAAGACTCAGACCTGAGTAATAAAATAATACCTAATGCACATATTGCTACTAAATTAAACAGAATGTGTGTATAGGTCGCTAATCAGTTGACACATTATTATAGAGTGAGGAGCTACTATTGTGTGTGACGTTTGAGTGTTTACTAATAGCTTGTGCTATAATACTACATTGAACTATTAAACTACAATATTATTTATTACCTATTGTAACTATATTATAAAATTATTTTAAAATATTATTGCTAATATCAGAAAAGCTGTATTGCTATATTGCGCCATGGTCCCTCTAATTAACACATGGCTGTGCGATAGATGACTTTCCATAAAATTCGTGTTTATTACAAAAACTTTCAGCAGCTTATCTGAAGGAGCAATAGTTTGGTTGGGTCTGTACCTAAACGGTATTTGGCTTGTAAATTAATATCTCGAAAATTGATTTTTAAATATAAATCAAATCGACGATGTTTTTTACAGTAACTATACTTATATGAAAGTGTAGTATATGATAACACCTTAATATCCGTATATAACGTGGTTAGAACAATGTTCATATATAGATATGATAGACCGTTCAAATTAAAAAGTGTTTCGGTCTAATGATACTCATAGATTGAAAGATACTTCTTAATTTTGAAATGTTATCACAAACTTTGGTTAGTATGAGCATTGTTTTAAAATATGGAACTAGACATATGAAATTACCATTTCCCGGTGAAATGTCGAAACGTGATTAATATAAAACAAATAATTTATTGTATTTATTTTATGGTTAAGTGTTTAGTTGTAATTAATTTAAGTATTCGGAATATTGTCACGATTTACAAAGATCCACTGTATGATAATAATGATAAAGAAATGCAGTTCATTATTATATTATTAATATTGATTATTTCGATTTATCAAAATTTTGATGTTTTATTGTGCATTTTATACCTATGTATAGTAAAAAGTAGAATCAAATTAATGTATAATATTTTCTTTAGTTTTCGCGTCTAGTGTACATAATAAAACTAGGTAAAGTTTCAACGATTTCAAGCGCGGTAATATTTTAGATTTTTATTATTCCACGTTTCGGCCACTTTTCAGTAGCCGTGATCACGGAACACAGAGATGTCAAAGATGGCACTTAAAACCGTAATTTTATTACAAATTAATGCAATTTAATTAGATGTCGATTATTTTGTAATTGAAGAATAATTGAATTTTCATAAGCCATCTTATAATAAATAATTTTTTAAAACACGTATAATATTGTTAAAAATGAACAATAGTAGGATATTGATGTTTTCTAAGCAGGTTTTATCTAGAAAATGTTAACTATATAATGAAATGTCTTTTCAAGTTTTCAAGCCGCCACTATCCCTTTAAGTAACTTCAACACTATTTTTGAAAAAGTCAGGTCTACCTGTTAAAATAATTCCCATATATTATTAAAAATATATCAAATAGTGAAATCAAATTATGTCTGCTTTATGAAATAGGAGTCAGTAATTAGATTTCCCCTTATTCAAATTCAAATTTCAAATTCAAAAGTTTTTATTCAAAATAAGTTCCACTGGAGAACACTTTTTGAAGGTCATACATATAGGTTAAAATTTAATTTTACTTCCTAGTCTATGTACACCGCTTCGCAACGTGTTATTGCTGTTAAGGAGAAGAAGCGGCAAGAAACTCCCCAGCAACACGTCTAGCTAAAAATTGTTTTTCTTTATATTTGTTGTTCTATTTTTTACATTTAAGTACTTTTTTTTAAAAAGATTTTATACAGAATTATGTTACAGAATAACTTTTGAAGAATTAATGGAGTTGTAGCAAACAGTGCATATTCAATAAGACAAAAACGCAATAAAAGGATAGAAAATAATTATAGTTACAAATATAAAGACGTAACGTAATTATTTTATTTTTTTTCCCAACCCCACCCAAGTACAGAAAACAAAAACATAATAATAATTATATACAAATATATGTATTGGAATCTAATTTGATAAGGGTGAATCTCTGTCTTGACCAATGACAGAGGAGCCCGGGTTTCATAAATAATAAAAAAATTATAAGGGCCTTAATAAATCGTGACAATTATATAATAACAATGTAAATATGCTTATTTTGATGCAAGTTAAGAAAATATGTAATATTAAGGCATCATATTTATTATTACCAAATAATTGTATTTTTTCTTACGATTTTATTAATAATTTGAAATTAATTTCTCTAAGTCCTAATACTGTGTAGGAAATATTTAAGCACCATTGTATTGTATTTGAAGCACTTCGTTTAAAATTATTTGCAGAATAAATAGGCAATAATTAAATTTGTTGCATACGTTTAATCCAAGAAAAGTATATAAGTAAACTATATATTATTGATTAGAAAACTGATTTATTTAAAACTATTTAAAATGGTCTTTTGTGTGATATGGATCGGAACCACTTATTTAAATTGTTAATATTAATTATTATTTATGAACCGTGTAATAAGCTGTAAATATGCTTTTGGAAATGTAAATTATTTATTTGTTATATAAAATCGAAATACAATTATTAATTAAAATGTATTGTTTTATTTTCTTTGGCTTATCTATATACACAGTGGTCGTCCAGTGGTTAATTTAAATTATTAGATTGAACATTATTAAGGTTCTGTTGTCAAAGACTGTACTTCTACAATAAAGAAAAGAACATGTATGTGTCAAATTCATGATAGTGTGTTATTTTTGTGTATTGATTTAATGTATTTTTTATGCAATATTTGGAAAATATTAGCATTCGTCTATTCTTCTCTATAAGTGTGCGAAATTTCATACTCCTCCGCTGCGCAATTTCGTAAAAAGGGGTACAAAGTTTTTGCTTCACGTCTTAATGTAATCATTTCGTCATTATGAATCTTTGCCTTTTGATGCTTTCCGATACAAATTTTACTCGAAACCGGTAAAAAAATAATACTTTAATTGATAAGTTAACATCTAGTTAAGGAGCGAGTTACTTATAACTTTATGTTTGGTGTTGTTAGTAAGTAGTCAACTTGCGTATAAGTCCTGTCATCGTTTACATATACTAATTACTTCATTGGAAAATGTTCGTGCAACGCTCTCAGAAAATACTGGCATGAAACGGTTAGCCAAAAGCTAATGGTTCAAACGATGAGTGAGAGGGCCCACTTGCCCCTCCCCCTAATCCATTCCAATATCCCGTCCTAAAGGTTAGCAACGCGTTGCAAACTCCTGCTGTTGCAAATGTCTATATGGGCAACGTTAAGCACGACGACTTTCTATGACGTGCGTTGTCTGCCTGTGCCCGGGAAAAATTCCGCGGGATTTCCGTGATACAAAGTATCACAGATTTTATAACAGACAAGTTTCTATCGATCAGTGGAAATATTAAATCGATATCAGAATTGTTTTTTCAACTCGGCCACTTTAAATCGCTCCCAAGAAAATCCAGTGGGATTATTGGGATAAAAAGTACCGCAGAAATCAAGTCCGAGAATTTGCTATCGATCAGCGAAAACCGCATCGAAATCGGCCAAGGCATTGTGACGTGAATCCCAAACAAACAGACAAACTTCCTTACAATTTTATAATATTAGTAGAGAGAGAAATTATTTATAACAAAAACTATCATTTATATAATTTTAAAATTACTTTAATATTAAATAAGTAAATTTATCAAAAAATGCAATCACACTGACTAATAACGTTCGCTGAATCACTATATAAGGGACCCTGATCACCAGCGCCCTCTTCAGGCAACAGCGCTACATGCGATGCGGAGATATGTTCTTCAGCTTCAGGCTCACCAACAGGTTTCAAGACATTGCACTCGATGCAAGGCTGGAGGTCTTCTTCCAACTGGTATAGCTGGTACGCAGGGAAAAGAAAATTTTACATAATACGTAATGTAACTTTGATTTAATATGTATTTACATTCGGGTTGCCTGGAAGAGATCGCTTCTTAGCGATAAGACCGCCCATTGTGCACATATAGAATAATTTTAGGCTATAAGTTCATTTGTGTTTTCTCTAATGGTGTACAATAAAATTTTATCTATCTATCTATCTATCTTACATTACTTAAAAACACAGGACGGTCCCGAAATTTTTGCATTACAGTGAGGAAGGCCGGCGAAGGCTTAGGTCGTTCAACCATAAAAGCCGTCGTAAGGTAAGTGTATGAATAGTAAGATAATCAGTTGCAGGAATATAATTAAAATGCCGTTGGAATTACTATAGAATTTATTACAACTATACAAAGACGTATAACACAGGTAAAAATATAACTGAACACAACCAGTCCAAACGTAATGTACGATTCAATAACACGCGTAAAGTCCGTTAGTAAATAGATTACCGACTGTACACAAGTCTTGCTCCGCTTGTGGTCATCACTCGACTGCCCCCTCTCTCAATTGGGGAATTGCTTTATACTGAACAAAATCAATGTCTCCTCGGTCGCGTGGACTGAGTTTCCTAGAATCACACCTGGCTAACGACTACCATAAAAGATTACAACACAATGGGCTGTTATTCTAATAATAAATTTTAAACACAAAGTAAACAAAAGTAGTTCGAATGCCGAAAAGGTAATATAATGTGTTTCTACTGGGCTGCAGGTGTGAATTTGTCTTTGTCGGCACCTAGGTCCTAACAATACTAAGAACCGGCCATAAGGGGTTATAGGCATAGGTGAATTAGCTTCAAGACGTTTTTGCGTTTGGAGTAGTGTACGGTCAGCAACTAAATAAAATAATATGTTTTATTTATTTTTATAGGCAGATCATTAATATAAAACTAATAATATTAAACGATAAAATGATAAATATAAAACATCATTTTTAATAAAAATTAAATTTCAAGTTTAGAGGTCCTGTAAATGTTTGTATATGCAAATACGAACGTAAAAACGTCTCGAAGCTGATTCACCTGTACCTCGCCATTTTCGCAAGTTACCTGGCTTCTTAATTAAGCTTACCCGTCCATCAGATCCATACCCTGTGTATTTGCGCGTCGGGGTGGTCTGCACGGGCATGGGGGCGGCCTGTTCCCTCTTCACCCCCTCAGAGATCAGGGTGTGGGAGCCGCCCACCCAACGCCGGCACGCGTCCTCCCTTAATACCACAACACATGTAGGAATTGGACAGAATAAGCTAATTTTATAAGTGTCCTAACAACTTCAATCCACGCCCAGGAAAAATACCGCAGCAACAGATTTTATGACGAGAATTCGCCATCGATCACCGAAAGTATTACATCGTAGTCCAATTTTTATTTTCGGTCAGTCCACTTTATACCGCTCCCGAGAAAATTCCCGTGGAATTCCCGGGATATAAAGAACCGCAGATTTTAAGTCCGGGAATTTGCTATCGATCAGCGAAAACCGCAACGAAATCCGCCAAGCAAAAATAAAGGTGAACTCTTTATTTCACCTAAATCCAAAAATACTATAGTGTTATTCTGTATAGTATTTGGTTGTGCATTATTGTTTATAATTATTGAATTATATAATATACTACTTTTTATTAATTAATTAGCGGCCCCGCCAGACGTTGTCCTGCTCTGAAAAATTCTAGGACCCGATATCAGCGCCACCTACTGGTTCCAATTGTGGATTTAAACCATCCGGGAACCCACGCAAACACACAAAAACAAAATCGCTCCAGGTGATTAGGAGGATTCTAGAACCCGATCTCAGCGCCACCTACCGGTTTCAACCGGATGAAAGTATCCTATGTCCGTCTCCTGGTTCTAAGCTACGTCCCCACCAATTTTCAGCCAAATCGGTAAAGCCGTTTTTGAGTTATAAATAGTGTAAGTAACACGACTTTCTTTCATAAATATAGATAAACTAAATTATTTTACGAGCGTTGGCGAGTGTAGGAACTACCGACTTTTGTTGTCCTTCGTATACGCAATCTAAAAGTTGTCTGGAAGAAATCGCCATGGGCAATAAGGCCGCCGATTGCACTTGTATATAAATCTTCTTGATTTTATATGAAGCATTTTTGTACAATAAGTATATTATTATTCTCTTCTATATTCTTACAGCTTAAAAACAAAAATATTATATTTCGTTCAAAGAGGTGGCAACCTTAGGCTTAATGATACTGGGGATTGTCATTATTTAGTAGCTATTCTTCTTCCAAAGTGATACCAAGTGTGAAACAAACCTGGTGTCAGGCGGCTGTGGAGGTGTCCACTCCTCGAGGCAAGGCGTCTCCTGCGGTGGGGCTCCGGCGGGGCTGCGCCTCCTCATCGCCGGCAGGGGCGGGGGCGCGCCGTGGTTCGCGTCCAGGGGCTCCATGAGGGCCGGCACCAGGCACACGCCGCACGACGCATCCTTGGCCAGTTTGCGCGTCAACATAGCCGCCTGCAAATTATTAAACCCAATATTTTATAATTGAATGTATAGGAAGTGCATACGTCTAGTCATCGCAACGGACAACGAACTACTGACTAGCGCAACCCGGGAGCGCACATATTAATAGTTGCTCTAACTCGCTCGCACATCATCCGAGCTGCTTGCACATTGTGCTATGTATTGTACTAGCTCTACTTGTTAATATTTGTAATGAAGGTTACCGTTTCTAAAATAAATTAATTCACTTCAGGTCACATCAGCACTCAACAGTGAATACGCTACATAGAATTACGGAACAAATTTTATATTATTCCGACATTTCGGCCACTTTTCAGTAGCCGTGTTCACACTGATGAAAGTGCCCGAAACGTCGGAATAATAAAAATGAAATAAATTACCGCGCTTAAAACGTAGTTTTTATTACGTATACAAGTTGCGAACCTTAAGAAAATATTATAGAATTACTGTTTTTCTTTGGGCGATCAGAACACCATCTATTTCATCAAATTTTTGACCCCAGCACAATCTGCCAAGTTTGGGTATATACCCAGACGATTTGCAACGACACTTATATTTGATTACCTTAGGCTCTCCCAATATGACGCTCAATTGCCTGAGGAGTTCGTGCAGCTCCTGCAACTCTTGCTGCGTGTCCTCCTTCATGGCCAGCAGCTGCATGAACTCCGCCTTGGTCTCCACCACGTGCTTGAGATCGTTCAGGGCCAACTGCCAAATAAACTCTTTTTATCACTACTTACTGCTTAATTTTTAAATACAGGATTAGTATCTTATCTTGCACAGAAATAACTACCGATATTATTATTAACCAGACTTTACCCCGCAGCTGCGCCGCTAGTGCGTGCCTCTTGTTTAAAGAAGTAGAACACAGGTTACATGGTATTAATTTTTATGTTATTACTATTTGCTCTGGAAGATTCACTTAATTTTATATCGCAAACTATCCCATCTCCGGGATGAAAGTATCTCTGCCAATTTTCAGTATTTAAACTACATAGGTATGACACCAGAATAACCAAATAGACCACAAGGACCACATCGACCACACCGACCACATCGACTACATAGACATACTGACCACACCGATCACATCGACACACCAACTATATCGAACACATCGACCACATAAACCAAATTAACCAAAATGGCGAAAATGCCAAACCACAAATAAAAAACCTATCGCATTTTTTGGCATAATCTTTACATAAATATATCCCAACATCTATCCTATAATCCGGGATGAAAAGTATCCCTTGTTAATCCTCGGTATAAATTTACATTACATTACATTTCAACCGAATCAGCCAAATCGGTCCATTAGTTTTTCTGTAAAAGCATAAAAAACAGAAACCAATGTATTTTTATCCCAGAAACTATCCCATTTCTCGGGATAAAAATATCGATGTTCATTCCTCGGCACGGAAAATATACATACATACATAACTTCACGCCAGGTCCCTTGCGGGGTAGGCACGAACAACAGAGTGCCATACAGACTTATTCTTACACACCTCCCTTGCTTCTTTGACATTCATAGCTCTTGTCATGCACTCTCGTCTGTTCTTGAGGCTCCTGACATCAACTTCTGCTAATACAAGATCAATTTGATCATGGAAGCTGTGTCGTGGCCTTCCGCGACTTCTGCATCCATCCACTTTTGCATTGTATATCTGTTTAGTCATTCTTTCATCATACCTCATCATTCTATCCACATGCCCGAACCACCGGAGCATTCCTTTCCTTACCTTCACCTCGACACTCTCTTTCAGACCAACTCTCTTTCTTACTTCTGTATTACGAAAGCGGTCCGCGAACGGAAAATATATATATACTAAATTTCAGTCAAATCGGTCCAGCAGTTTTTCCGTGAAAACGGAAAAGACATATAGACAAACAGGCAGAGTTGCTTTCGTATTTATAATATTAGTAAGGATGACAACTTATATAATGTATAACAGTATTGTTTTGCATTAATTGGCTGACGTTAAAAATAGTTTATAGTAATGAGATATTTTTTTGTGCTTTTGTAACGATATAGGTAGTTTTATATGAATTTAATTGAGTAATTTACTGATTAATTAATTAATGTTATAATGGTCAGGCACCATTACCTGTACTGTACGTCCGAAAGGACAAACGGTCATTCCAACAAGCAACTCAACGCCTATTCTATTCTATTCAGCTAACCATCCATACAGCTTCTTGTCTTTTGAATTTCTCGTAACAAACTTCCAACCGCCTGTCGATCTCTTCCCTGGCCACGGCGAAATCCACTTCAGTCAACAGGCCAGCCAGTCTTGAGTTGTCTGCCTGATTTTAAAAAGTTTTGAAATTTATTTTGTGATCATTTCTAACAATGTCTAAAATAGCATAACAATTTCTAAAATAGTCCATCTTCTGGATATTACCTTATCTCTAAGTCCATCCAACACTTCGTCCCGATCGGCCTTTTGTTCCCGCAATGTTTCAACGCACTCCACTAAACTCTGTTAAATATAAAAAAAATATCAATTATCTTGATCCTGGTAAAAATAATCCTGGAATATATTTTGACTTTAATCTTTGATTCGTTAAATCGGCAGATGTAATCAGGCACCTATGGGATCTGATACGTCTAGTCATCGCAGTGGACAGTGAACTACTGGCTAGCGCAAAGCGAGAGCACCCATATTAATAGTTGCTCTATCTCGCTCGCACATTGTGCTATATATTGTACTAGCTGTACCACTTGTTAATATTTGCACTTAAGGATCTAGCCGTTTCCAAAATAAATTAGTTCAGTTCCCATCAGCACTCGATAATGAATACTACTCTCTGCCATCTAAAGTATTATTAGGGGTTAAATATCTCTCGCTGCTACAAAACCAAAAGCTACAATATATAGTTAATCAATTGGATTGTACAGTAATCAGTTACGCACGTGTAGTTCATCGCTGAGCTGCTTCTGGTGTATGGTGAGGCCCTGGTGTGAGAACACCGTGCGGTCCAACTCTGACACCAGTTCGTCGTACCGTTCATTCAACTCCATTATTGCTAAAGTACACAGCCGATTATAACAAAAAAATTAATAGTTCTTTAATTTTGAGTTTTACGCCATTTTGCTGGATGAAGCATAGCCTGGCTTAGGCCAAGTTTTTACATATTTTCTAGCTTCGAGACTAATAGACATAATTTGCTGACTTACTGCAAAAAGACTTTGGAACTTATTTTGAAAAAGATAAACAGAAAAATAATTTTAGATTCAACACAAGTTATCGTGCAATTCCAAGATCTGTCCAACGAGGACGAAGTTGCAGATAATACTATCTAAGTCTTAAATAAATCTATTAAATGACTAACTAACCTGCAGTCTCCGCGTTGTTATTAGCTTGCTCGAGCTGCGTGAGTCCACCTTTCAGATCGGTGCGCATTTGAGCCATTTGCTCCTGGAAACTCATCATCTGAAGTACAAAACGGACCAAAGATTAAGAAATTCTTCATCTCAACTATTAAGGGCTATTGACATATGGAGCTTTGAGAAAGATTACGTACAGCACTGAAGAGCGAGTGGCAGACGATAATCTATCATATATATAAATAAGGTATACCTGAGTAGAGAGTCCTGCGTCGAAGCCGCTCAACTGCTCCGCGTAATCAGACACCATGGAGTTCAATGTCGAAATACGAGTATTCAGTTTTAATGCTATATCCATACGTTCAGCTGGAAATGTCACATGAAAGTTGCAAATCACTTAAAACATCATCATCATCCGAGCAAATCTCGGTTGCGTTCGGAGCGTTCGCTTTCCTACTTTTTCTACTGCACTTTGCGCGGTCTTCAGCATCCCCCGTTTTTAAAGTATCGGTACGCATGTCATCCTGCACAATGTCAAACCAACATTTCTTGGGCCTTCTCCTTCGACCGGGACCTGACGGAGGCAGCATGGCTAGACATTTGTTCCCCACATCATTAGCCGGTCTCCATAAGACGTCACTCCATCCACACATTCATAGCAGCATATTCAACATATTGTGGTGACCGAGCCGGTCTTAACACTTTTAGAAAAAGGTAGATTCTTGAAGGAAAAGACAGGGACGGATAAATTTTAGAAAAGGATAGATGATTAATGAAAATTCTGGAATAGAAGATTCAGGAAGGAAAAAGAGATAGATGTTTAGAAAGGGCAGATAGTAAAAGAAGATCGAAATTATGGGTTCCAGAAGATTCTTCCAAGTATATAAGCAGCGTAAGGCGCGCCTACCGACATTTTGAGTTCAGTTCAATACAGCGAAGCGACAAGTGTGATACGAAAGAGTTGAAAGAGAATTTTAATAGAAGACAGTGATGAGTTTAGTGGTGAAATTACTGAAACGTTTAGTTGACAGTTTAGTGAAGGAGAAGTCTAGTGTAGTTTGAGAGAAGATCCAGAGGCAAGCTACACGCGGTAAATTTGGAGGTGTGCACTGCAGCAGCAACAGGTGGTCTACGGAATATCAGCAACGGTATGGTGAGTGAGACATCTTATCTTCGGGACATTGCGTCATTAGTTGTGTTTGTAGGGACACAAAACCCTGCCGGAAAAAGAACTACCGGTACGGGCTGGTGTTAGGTTTAACCAAAAACCGTATACGTATCATATTGTTTGTGCCGTCGTAATGTGATTGGACAAATAGCTAAGGAGCCACCTTATTGGTTAGGACTTTAAAGTCAAATACAGCCGCTGATAATCAACGGACTGAATGCATCCCTTTTTGGCTGCGAACCTTGATCGACACTGGTCGTGGATAATGTGAAAACTTCGAACTAGGTCACCGACAGCAAAACCGCCTCTCGCCAGGACCGTGGGGACATTTTGTTCGGCCACCCGAATTCGGCAAGGAACATTTCCTGTAGAATAACTACCCCTTCTGCGGTCTCCTGTTTTACTAAAATAACCCCGTCTTCGGGGTTTTTTTTTATGAAGCTGATGCTTGGAGTTGGCAGTTGAGCCCTCCAACCCGCTCACTACTACCGCTGCAGCTGATACCAGAAAAGCACGTGAAGCCAGGCTGCCGACGCGCCTGCCGTCTTCAGGCTAGCTGCCCACGCCGTTACCAGGCGTTACAGCTAAGCAAATACTAATATTACCTAAATTCATAGTAACGGATCCATCTACAACTTAATTAATTTACTTCAAATCTATCAAATATTATCATTTTCGTTACAACTTTATTAATACAGTCATAGCTCTACAACCACTACTTGTGAACTATGTTTTTAAGTCTCACTGTCTTTATACATTCTTCATACTTATTCTATTGAAGTCGTCGTAACTTATTTGCACGTCTGTTATATTCATTTTACCAATAACAATAGATTACCGTGATTTTTTTTATTTATAGTAACGAATCACAGTAACAACGTTTAGTTATAACTGGTGTTTTCTTCGAATCATAAGTGCGTACGCTCGCACGTAACAACATATAGCAACACAACACAAACATATAAAGCGAAAACATACTTCTAATGATGAAAAGATTTTTTATTCACGTGGTGCAAATGATAAAAGAATAACCTACTATTGCCTGGTGACAAACTGAGATGTTTTGGTACTTTCGTGTTAATACCATACACTGTTAATAATTACACTTCCTCTGTTAAGCCGAGCCAGTCTTAATGTAACGGCTGAATTGCCACCAAATATGAATATAGCTTTATTACATACCGACTGCTTTACTCGTGTTTAGTGCAGTGTCAACAGCAACTCCCGACTTAGTCGCCATATTATTCAGGTCTTTAGTGAGATCATCTTTCAGCTGCAGCAGGGCATCGCTAGAAAGTAACGGTGATTAAAGCCAAGCTCTACTCTAGTCCAAAATCTAATGGAAACCTAAGATAATAAAAAGATTTTTTTAATGTAATAAAACTGAATATCCTAAATAGTTAATAGAAACTGAATTCGTCGCTTAATGAAATAAAAATATAAAATTTTTGAACAAGACTTTCCTGAAAAGTAAATAATAAATATTATAAAATTCTAAAACATGCCGTATCTCTACATTAAAGCTAGTTAAAAAACAACAACTAGAATAGACAATACATAAACGCTGACGAACACGATGCATTATTTAAGATTTGTCTGTTTATTTAGGATTCACGTAAAAACTACTGGACTGATTTAAATGCGGTTTTCACTGATCGACAACAAATAAAATGTGAGATATTTTTTATCTCGAGAATCTCTCGGGAATTTTCCTGGCAGCGGTTTGTAGTTGTTCGGGTGCATAAAAATTAGCTTTGTTTTTTTTTTTAAATGCTGCGGTGCTTTATGTCCCGGGAATCCCGCCCAATTTCAAATCAAGCGTGGACGGAGTCGCGGGCGTGTCCTAGTAACAAATAAAAAATCTAACTCCATGTCCTGATGCGTAACAAGAGCTATGACTCCAGTGGAGACGGCAGACTGCTTCGAGACGACCGATGGTCTGCTGACCATCGAGCCCGCCTTCGAAGCTGCACCCATCGTGGACTTCGCAGCCAACGACTTGCGGCTCGGCTCCAAGTGTGTCGGTGAGCTAGCCCTGTCCACAGTCTTATCGATGGCCACCGATTTGCGAGGAGTTGACATACGCGATTTCGTTGACTGTAGGTAGGTATATGATGACTATATATTATCGTGACAGAAAGTATAGAACGTTTCTCTTGCGTACCGTTGGGATACGAGCTCCCAGCCGAGGTTTTCCCACAGCGCTAGGATATGGAGATTTTCAATAAGGGCTGTCAAAAAATTTCTTCGAAGCTGGCAGCGCGTTGGTAACGATGTTGCAAACATCCATAGGCGGCGGTAACCACTTTACATCAGGTGGGTCGTCAGCCTGTTTGCTCTATTCCAGCTATTAAAGCCATAGCAACCTTGAATTGTGTTCCGGAATTAGTGACCAGGCTCCAGCCTCCCTTAACGGAGCAGCAGCGCATTTGTAACACCTTTGGTGTTGCAAATGTCCATAGACAATGGTAACCGCTATCCATCAAGTGGGCCGTCTAGCTGTCTGCTGAACTCTTCCAGTAAAAAAAATAATTAGCAATTAACTATAATTTTCCTTAGGACCAGCTCAATCAGTGTAATACTACGCTCTCACAGAATATCGGCGTGATGTGATTAACGTTGAGTAATTTATTATCAATCAGCGTAAACCGCGTCGAAATCGGCCCAGTATTTTTTGCGTGAATCCCAAACCAACAGAAAAACACAAAGAATCTAAAATACAAATACATACAACTCATCAATTCGTATTGGTAATGAAAAACCTATTTAGACGAACAAATTAAAATAAATGACCATAATCATGTTGATATTTTTATTTTTTTTGCAATCGGTACCCGTCACGGTCGACCGTACATCTGGCGTTCGTATCTGGTTTAGTTAATATAATGCGAGTATGCCGTCCAGTACCCGCTTTTGATCTGACGCACACACAGATCCGCGTTTAGCACAAGTAAAGCTTGCCCGTCTTAGTGAAATCCAAGAACTATACCATCGCGTCCGCAGCCATATCAGTGCCTATATCATCGTCGAATCGTGTGCCAAACTTGTGCAAGAGGTCCTCCGGCAACGCGCCAGCCGCTGACAACGCCGTCAGTAGACCCGCCATCCGCCCGATGGCTTCTTCTGCCGCTTTCAGTCGAGCTGTAACCTATATAGGTATTTCGCTTAAATCTTTTAATTTATATTATTTTGGACAAAACGGTTAAAATTACAATATGGTTGACCTCTGACGTCCTGAGCGTAAGAGATTTTTCCTATTAAGAAAAATCAGTGTCTGTTACTAAATACTAACCCCCATAATTTTTTTTTTTGCAGTAGATCAGCAGACAGGCAGACGGCCCACTTGATGGACAGCGGTTACCATCGCCTATGGACATTTGCAACACCAAAGGTGCTACGAATGCGCTGCTGCTCTCTTTAGGGAGCCTGGAACCTGGTCACTAGTGCCGGAACACAACACATGGTTGTTATGGCGACATACTCTAGACCAGGGGTGGTAGCCATGCAGTCGGGCAAATGCCCTACCACCTGGCTGTGGGTTGTTTTGTCGCCTCTTACGACAGGCCGCCGGGCCGCAGGAAATTGTATTCTTTCTCCGTTCCTGCACGGATAAAATATAATTCCATAAGCAGCAAAATAAGTAAAAAGAAGTTCTAAAACGTTTAGGAATAATAAAAGACATTTTAAGGTCTTTAAAATTTAATATGAGCTCTACACGAGTAATGCTTTTCTACCTATAGGCAAGTGAGTGAAAAATTGTATCATGCACCTCTTTCCCACTTCGCGTAAAATTATGTAGTAGGTTAGATGTAGGTTATCCTCGTATTTCAATGGTCAAGTATTACATACCCTACAAAAACTTTATACCTGCATAGCCTGCATGATGTCGGTAAGCGACGCGCTGCCCTTCGCCAAATCGGACCTCAATTTCTGGTTGTCTGGCAGCTCTGGTATTGGTATGGGGCCCGCGATGGATTTCAACTCTTCGATCGCAGCCTCCAGTTGCGCAAACTGCGACTGGGTCACCACTTCAATACTACCCACTTTGGTTTTAAAATCTATATGAATTCAATTAGTTGTAGCTATTTTGTATTTATCTTTAAAATATAAATGAAAGTATTTTATTTATAGTTGCACTAATGATTCATTAAACTTTAATGATGAAATCTGCATTTTTATTAAAATCACTAGTATTAAAGTTATTTATTTATAATCTACACCTATACAAAACGAGCTTTTACTCTCTCTCTCTCTTTTCTTTGACCATATTCCAATTGATTGGGTTCAGCACAATATGTCTTTTCCTTCCACACTCCTCTAGTGTGACGTACATCTTCTGTCACACCACAAATCATCACATCATCCTTCACACCATCCATCTATGTCTTCATTGTGTATCTTTACATTTATACCTAACAATCTTTTGGTTTAACATTATTTTTGCCACGTGACTTTCTCCTCCTTACGCCCATACCACCTTCATCTTTTTTCTCTAATTTTTTTGCCTTTACAGAATAACTTTTAAAATATAAAATATTTAATCATTACAAGAAATTATCTAATCTATCGGGAAACTATCAAAAATATTCATAACATTACCTGGTGGGGGGCCTTTTTCAACTGTAATAAATCAAATACGTGACGTTTGTTCACAAAACCAATATAAAAATACACCTCACTTTGAATAGAATAGAAATTATAGAAGCCGAGTGCCTTCAGAACCTGTAAGTATGTTTTGTCTCATCTAACTTGCATAATGTTACAATCATCACGCTGTTACGAGAAAGGAAAATATTATGGAAAAATCTACACATAAGCAATCTATGAAACGAGGCAATCCGACTAACAGAAACTAACCGGATATACCTACTGTCCATTATGAAATGCGAAGTTCTAGCATGAAAATATACAGCATATTTTTAAATTAAGAAACCAATAGATAGATTAACAGTATTTATCGAAATGCTTTATTGAACCAAGTTATGTAGATACGTGTCTTAAAACATATTACCGACTAAAACTTTGTCCTTGCCTCGCTGCTTTTCTGTGAAAGAGAACACATCGGTTAGCATCTTAAATTTGGACAAACAAAACGAGGAGCTTGAAACACAAAACAAAATAGATACGAACATGGTAAAGAAAAATCATTCTTCCATGGTACTAGGTAGATTGAGTAGGATAGTAGATCAGGGTAACAAACTGGTAGCCTAAAGCGGCCGCTTTCGCAGATTAGTATGACGAACATGAGAAGCATCAAATAAAGTTGAATTTTATTTCTACACCTACCAATATATCTAGACACATGTCAATTTCAGTAACCGATTCTGCAAAAGCAGCCGCCTTAGGCCCTCTGGATTAGTAATTTCCAACCAAAAGAAAGACAGCAAAAATAACATTAAATAAATTACCAGTTACTTCAATGCTCGTTGCAGAAGATTTTTCTCTGCCTCTCTGAAACAAGTTTTTTAGGGTTTCTCAGGAAACAAGAATACTGGGAAGAAGAACCCTTCAGTGAAAACTCTAAAAGCGCACTATAGATCCAAGAGTCCGACTCGAACAAAGTCCACTATTTTAAACTCCTACTTACTGAACTAGATCTCGCTCCTCGCCCTTCATCGTTTTATCTCTCTGTTTCTCTTTTTCAGACCTGGCGATTTTTTGCCCTTATCTTTATCAGCTTTACTTGTTTCTATTCCTTTTTCTTTTTCACCTTCTTTGCCCTTTTGTTTCTCAGCCTTTGTACTCTCTTTATCTCCTTTACCCTTTTCACCTTTAGCTTTTTCCTTTCCAGTTTTGTCGATTTCTTTATTTGGTCCTTTTCAGCTTTAGTTGCTTCTGTGTCTGCTTTCTTGTCAGCTTTGTCGCGACTCTATGAAGAGAGAAAGTTTCTAATGACTTATCATCATACCTACTAGTGTTCATTCAAAATTACACTGTAATCTACTAACAGATTATCAAGATCTTCTAAATATGAGTCAATGAATTAAGCTAGACGTGTCGCTGAGAAATTCGTTGCGGCCTGTTCTCCTTAAACAGCAATAACACGTTATTAAAAATGTTCTCCAGTGGAATTAAGTTCGAGTTAGAACTTTTCCTTTTGAATTATAAAGATTTAACGTAACCTGAAGAGAAATCTACATTACAATTCATTCTAATTTGTAACGTAGCTTTTCTATTTTTATAAGAACTTTAATATTATAGACTATGATAAAATCGAGGCATTCAAAAAAAGAGAAAGAACCTTTCCAGGTTTCTCCTTTCCAGATTTTTCTTTTCTTTTAGAACCAGAAGATTCATCAGTAGATGTCCATGCGTTTTCTTCCTTGGAGACTTACGTCTCTCTGGGGACATGTCTTTCAATCTTGTACGCGAATTTCTACGTTCGTTCCAAGAATACGCATTTGACGTGCTAATATGTGAAGAACGGCTTGGATCAGTTTAAAGTTGACAGTATTTGTCTGTAAGAAAAGATTTAATAATCTAAGTTTTCGATCATTTTGAATGGGAGATATTTAAGCTTATTAGATCTTAGGTATTTCCGGCAGGGCTAAGCTGTGTATAAACACGAAGAGTTTCGATTAAATAATACTTTTTTCGAAGTGCTCCAAAACCTCAAATTATTTGAAAAGGTTTTAGGTAAACTCTTTATAATAAAAATAATACGGAGTGACTATTTGTACGGGTACTGGATGATTAGCTTATTTTTTATTTGTACGGGTATTAAATTAAGAATATATTGGATGATTAGCTTGTTTTTTAATTAGGTTTTTTTTTAATGACATGTTTTAAAGAATTATTGAAAACATGAAAATAAAAATAAATAAATAAATTCTAAATGAGGGTGGGGTATAGATACACGGCACATTTATTTATTATGAACAAATCCGAACATTTTTAATATAGGTTAGAAGGCTAAGGCGGGTGCGAAGCGAAGCAGAGCCTTCGTGGTTATTTTTTTTATAACTACCCAAAAATATTTTTCCGACCCATACACGATTAGTCCCTGTGTGTACTGGCGCTGTACATTACGGAACAAGATCTGCTTATATGTTTGTACTACAAAGTATACGTGAGTATTTGCGTACTGCTCTTGTATGGATTGGAAATTATAAATTGTTCGTATAGTACCCGTATTAATAGACTCAGCAATTCGATGTGACTATTTGTACGGGTACTGGACGAATAAATTATATTTATTCGTACAGTACCCGTATTATTAATTATAAATTATTCATACAGTACCCGTATTAATAGACTCAGCCAAAATAATAACAGCTCATAGCCATTGCTGGGTTCGGACCTCTCGCTATAGAGGATAAGATAATAAATATCTTTATTATCTGATAATCATTTGGACTAACATCTTACCGACTGGACGGACGTTTGACTAGACGATAATAAGACTTATTTCGCCAGTTATACCAGTTTAACTAACTACTCAACTAATTAATGCAAATATAACATAAATTTTAGTAATTTAAAAACCAACATTAGCAGGTCCCATAGCTATATTGATAAGATCCTCCACCTTCACAAGGATAGTGGTGTCACTCATATTGGGTTCGTCAATCAGACCTTTCATAGTTCCCATTTTATTTAGAGTTATTATATCAAGTGTATTAAATGGAAATCTCTTTAAAAACAAAGAATTCTTTATGAACGTTTATAAAATGAAAAATTTAATTATCAAGCTCACAGAATACATTGTCAAGCTTAAAGAGAGCATATCAAAGAAAGAATGTCCATCAGCCAGTGTTTAAGTCGTATACAACCTTTATCTCGCCAGCAAAACGCCAACATATTCCATGTTTAAAGGTTTTGATATTATTTGGAATTATATAAAAAAGTTCTCTATAATGACATTTGAATAAAATCTGTACTCAAAATTTACTCAAAAATATTGCTGCATTATAAAAGCCGGAGTTTCCTTCGAGTATTTGAAAGACCACGGCACCTTGGTAACTAGGTACCAGTTTTTCTTCGGTCAGTACAAATAATATCACTACATTTTTAACAGACTTCAAAAAAGGAGGAGGTTCTCAATTCGTCGGAATCTTTTTTTTAATGTAAGTTCACCGATAACTCCGTGATTTATGTTTTTTTTTTTGTTCGACGCGGAATAGCTTCCAATTGGTCCCCTAAAAATTTTACATAGTTTGGCCCCGTAGTTTTCATTTTATGAACATTTTTTATGAAAAAAAAATCCTTTTCGTTCTATATGTACACCGATTACTCTGAGATTTATGATTCGATTTACGTGATCCTTTTTTTGTTCGACGTGGAATAGCTGCCATGTGGTCCCCTAAAAATTTGACATAGTTTGGCTCAGTAGTTTTCATTTTACGAATATTTTTTTGTTCCCGTTTCTTGAGACCTATATTTTTTAAGAAGCGCGGCACCATTCGTAAGTCCACCCATACATAGCTAAACACTAAAAAGTAACAAATAAAAAATAAAAACTTCGTTTAAAAAAACCGACTTCAAAAACTAAAATTTATAACATAACTTATTTCTAAAGCTATTATTATTAATATATATTATCTAAAACATCTTGAAGTCGGTGCAAAGTAAAACATAAAAATTACTATATTTCGAAAATTACTTTTTTATTGAACGTTAGTTTTTTCTTTGTTGAACATTTTGTATGTAAGCAAAGTTTCAACTTTCCTGATTAGGAAACCGACCGTATGAGCCAGCCTAACATCGCCTTAACTTCGTTCGGGATTGACATGGCAATTGTTTAGTCATATGACAACACTTTCCAGGTAGTCGATACCGAGTTTTTTTTAGTACGTAACAAAATGAGAGTAAAATTATTATTATACCACCTTTTTATTTTAAGTAATAATAACCGACCAAGTCAAGTAGACGAATTCCAGTGTGGTCCACCGTATCGGGTACCAATTGCAAAAAAATCTAAAACTTCAACAGATCATGGTCATTAATTAATTTTGTTCGTCTAATTATTTACCCATTTTAAACGTAACCAACGCAAAATAATACAATAAAACTTAATGAAAAACAAACAAAAAAACACTAGAAAAAATATAACGATGAAAAATATTTAGCAATAGCAACAAGTATAGATCTGACGAAGGAAATACGTGCAACTTATTGAAGCTGCAAACGGTACTAGAGAGTACGCGGGCGGAAAACACGTGAAAACAGCCTTGCAGAGATTTGGGTAACAAAGTACCATATATACCAAATATTAACTATTTGGGCAGAGTTTCCCCCTTTATTGTTCAGCCTTTGGTGTGACTATTCACACCGCACAGTAAGCAATGAACCCCGTCTACCCGCCACACCGTCTTTTTATACGAAAATACTACGAAAACTGCCCTACAAAATAATAATAATACATCATTGCTAAAAATAGCAAGTACATCATAGTGTTTCCAGGATCATATTATTATCTATTTGATATTAATATACTTTATGGTTCTCATAACTGCTGTGATGGACATCGTGTAACACACGCATTCCACGCGTTCGTCTAGTTTTGTTGGTCGTGTTTAATAAATAAAATATTTATAAATTATTTTTCTATTCAAATTCACAATTTTCAACGCTTTTATGCCTAGCCCTAGAGAATGGTTTTTTTTTATTGCAGGAGTTCAGCAGAGGCAGACGCCCACTTGATGATTATTAGTTTCTTTCTAACATGTGATGAAGAAAAAGGCAAGCAAAGTCGTTTTTAACATACAACTAAAAGCCTCATGCCCAATTGCCATATCGACCTGTCGGATTTGATGGAATATTTAAACAAACAAAAAACAATATTTGTATGTATTTATTATTCATAATAACACTCGTCTCTCAACAACACTTAAACAGCAAGTTTATTTATTGCGCTGAATTACATTATCAACTAACGCAACAGTGCATTAGTCGCCGCTGTTAATACTGAAAACCAAAATGGCGTAATATCGAGTATTAAAAAATATATTTCAATTCAGGACTGGAATGCAAGGATCTCGACATCTGAACCCGGGACACGTTAGCTAGGTTTGTTGATATATAAATAATATTTCAAATAAATAAACATTACACACGCTAGCACCACGAAAAATAAAACAACGAAATATCTATTCACATGTCTCACAGAAATGCCAAATAGACAGTTAATATATAAATATATATACAATCTGCTGGGGTTCCCCCAAACATCGTGGTTGGTAACGCGCGCAAAAAAAACTTTTATATCTCAACAATTGGAATTTATTGATTTTCACGAAACACGATTATATTTTATAACTATATTATCTACTGTCGTAGTAACACATAATTACGTCTAAGTATATTAACAATCGCTAATCGGCATGTTGAAACAACAACTTCAATACATGTCAAATGACACTTGACAGCTGTCAATGTCAAAATTGATAAGTTGAAATTGACAGTCGCCAACACTCTAGTTCGTCTTCAAAGCTGCCACAGCTTCTCCTTGTCTTTTAAAGCAGCTTATTAAATAGTTTCAGCGAAGGAAATTAAATTCGATGTGGCCATATTCTTTTAAAAATAAATACTCGTAAAAATATAGATTATCTGTTGTTCCAACATGCGAGTGGCACTAGGCTTGGTATATTTGTATAAATAGGCGTTTTGTGCTTAGTCCTCGAGGTTGCGGAAGGCCGCAGACATGTCCTCCAGCAGTTGGTCGAAGTCCGCCTTGATTTTGGCCTCGCCGTCCTTAACAGGGTCCTAGAAACAGAGACTATTTTAAGAACAAATATTAATAAACGCAGTTATCTTAAATTTTATTTCGGACTATAATTATGTATACCACCATCGCCACTCTTAATCAGAATATTCATGCCACGGGTTGTCTGGAAGAGATCGCTTTTAGCGATAAGACCGCCCTTTGTACCCTACTAGAATAAAATACTAGTTCGTAAGTTTTTCTGTAATGGTGTACAATAAAGTGTTATCTATCTATCTATTTCAATGTAAACATTAAATAGCAAGTTACAGTACTTTCTTGGTATTTACAATATGAAGAGGCAAATCACAGTTAATTGAAAAACTGTCATGAACATAATAAATATTGTGTATTTACTGGAACTTTATGGAAGAAGGTCGGGCACTGATAATTGACTACTGGAGTATTTATGTGCGCAGTGTGTGCTCGAATTTCTGTGCGTGTGTGCACATGTGTTTGTATGCTAGAGTGCACATTTAATTGCGTTCGCAGGTGCAACAATTTTGTGTGCTAGTGTGCATGTGACTTACTGTGCGTGTGTGCATATGTATTTATATGCTAGAGTGCACATCCAATTGCATGCGTAGGTGCATATTTTTTTATGTGAGAGTATGCATAAGACTTTCTGTGTTTTGCGAGTATGTACATCTATTTGTGTGCGAGTGTGCACATCTGTTTGTGCGCTTTGCACATGTTTTGTGTGCGAGTGTGCACATGAGTTTGTGTGCGAGTGTGCACATGAGTTTGTGCGCGTGTGTTGTACGTCGGTCATTCAGTGGACGCACCTTGAACTTCATGGACGAGAGCTGGTAGAGCACGTTTCCCATGGCGTCGCGGATGACGTTCCAGGTGACCTTGTTGTCGGACTGCGCCGTGGACTCGACCGCGTGCCGCGACATGTCGTAGAACGAGATTATGTTCTTCAGCATGCCCACCGTCTTGTAGAACGGACAGAAACGATCGTACGACGAGTAGCTGAAACGAGCGACATGGCGAATCAACGATATTATCCAATCAACTCATCTGTGCAATGGCCAAAATTCAATCTGAGATGTATGATTACTCATAGATAAGTAACAGTGTAACGAAGGTAGGAGGATGATATCAAAGAAGGGCCACTTTGGACTAGGATTAGGTAGGAGACAATGGACGATCTCGGATGGAAGACTTTTGTCGGAAGGTCAACCGGTGCTGATATTAAATATTATTATAGTTAGTATAAATGTAATTAAGCTCAGTAACTAACGCCAGAGTGCACACAATGATGCTCTTCATTTAATTTTTTTATGAAAAACCTACAGCTTATTGAGCTGATTAGATAACTATAATTAACAAAAAAAGCCAACAACACGTTTTCACGAATAAGTTATTGGTTAAAAAAGATTTTACTTTATTGATTAATTTGTGTAGAAGTATTTTATACAGCTGTTAGCACTATAATTAAACAACTTCTATACACATAAATAAAATAATAGCTTATTACTAAATGCATATGAAAGTATATACGGTATTTATATTTTTTTAAAAACTAAAAAATTTGTCGTCTGTTTGTTCTGATTAGTCTCTGAAACGGCTAGTAAGTTAATTGTAAACTAAATAATATTAAGACTGTTGTGTGTGTAATAATATTATTCACACAATTGTAATTTTTTATATTTTTATATTGTATTTTATGCTTCAAATACTTCATATCTGGTGATTGAGAAATCAGCTTTTAACCCTTGTAATAATATCGTAGGTGAAAATGATATAGCCCCACCTGTTCTGTTGCAGGAAGTCGTCCTTGAGCAGTTTGGCCACCTCCAGGGTGATCTTGTCCGTCTCGGCCAACGAGGCCTTGCCGACCAGCTGCACGATTTCGGACAGGTCCTCCTCCTCCTGAAGGATCTCCTTGACCTACGAAATCGGAGTGCACACTTGTCAAGTCAATTCACAAGCACACAAACACGCATGCACACACACACACACCACAAAATCACATGATTGCACACACAATCTGAGCAAGCACTTGAATATATCTCTGCTTTCTGTACGACTATTTGGAAATCTACATTAGTATATTAATCAGTTGTAGGGTTGAGAATTTCAAAAAATTTTAATGTTTACTTTAGCCTTTGTATTTTGTATTTCACTCCAATCGAAAGTTGCCAAAGCCAACTGTATTTTACAGGTTGAATCCTAGTTCGGGACTTTGATAGGAGACGGACTAAACAATTGGGTTTTTGAAAAAAAAATTTTTTGTGATAAATGGAAAGATTACATATTAGTTTTATAACAAAACTATTTATTTTTATTTTTTTTTGCAATAATTCAAAAGTTATTTCAAAATAAAAATTAATTTTTGAATCCAGTACCGAAGACACGCCGACAACTCCCGAACAAACCCGAGCGCGTGTGACGTCATAATGTTAGTTTTCACTCATTGCAGTTGATAGAAAAATAATAAATACAGTGTTTTGATCTATTTCATTTTGTTGTCATTATTAAATATTTAAATTTATATTAAAAATGTCGAACCTCAAAGTTATCGTTCTTGTTTTGTACCATTGTGTACGAATACTACAAAGGCAACTCCTGATAAAACGTTTTTAAATGTTCCCCAAGATGTCAAACGTCGAAATAAATGGTTTCAAGCAGTGCACCGTGATAATCCCCAAACAAAATCGATTTTTTTGTTGTTGTGAAGATCATTTCGATGTAAGTATTTCTTAATACCATTTTTATTAATTATTATTTATCTAAGTATACAAATCAAATTATTATTATATATTTAAGTAAAGTTCAGTAAATAATTTTTTTTAACTGGACTCCAAATCATAACCTTTATAATCATAGCATTAAAATTATTTTTTATTGATAATTTAAAGTGCTTAAATAATAAATTTATGTATCTTTATCTAATGATTGGGATTCAATTTGATATATTTATATTATATTATATTATACTTAGTTGAACATAACCTATAGCTTTGTCGCCGTAACTCTCACGCGATGCTCTACAATTTATGAAATAAATAATTATATTTAATGTAATGGAGAATAAATACTTAAATATTTTCATTTATTATATTATTTTTTAACAGACTTACCTTGATGCCTTGGCACCTCGAACTTCAGCTGAATTAAACCGAACGTCATTTTTTAAAAAATCGGTGATCATAAATATATCAACATCAGGAATGTTATCAGACTTTGCCTTTATCACACATAGCTAATCGGAACCAACTAACAATTCGTATTTTAGCAATAAATTTTTAATATTATTGTCTAGTCACGTGTAATAGCCGTAAACGCTGTACTGCTATTAAATAGCTATAACATTATGACGTCACAACTATGGTGACCAATCATGGCGCGCTTATAGTCACGTGATTTTTATTTAAATTTCATCGATTTTTAATTGTTCATAATTAACTGAAAAAATTTTTTTTTGAAGTTTTTTGCATTAAATATCAATATTATTAATAATAAAGTTTTAAAATACATAAAAAAATCAATATTTTTTTTTTTCAAAAACCCAATTATTATTATTTTTCTATTGTTGTTATTTTTCTATTGTTGTTGTATTGTGGATATGAATAATTAAAAGTTAAAATACAATGAGGAGAAAGGGCAATAGAGGTTCAGAACACATTGGGTTCAAATGTCGTTGTTAGCCTCACCTTAGTCCTGAGGGGTACGAATTCGGCGTAGTTCTTCTCATAGAAGTCATCCAGAGCACGCATGTACTTGCTGAAAACAAAATAACTCACTGAAAATCCTGTTCAGACTTAAATGAATTTCAATAGATTTTCCACAGATTATGAAAATATTAGAAATTCAAGACTAATACCAGCAAAAAGCGGTGCTTTACGAGTGCTCGCGAAGTTTCTACCTAATAATAATTAATTCATTACTAATTATTTACTTTTGCTTAATCAAAAATATCCAACTAAACAACATTCTATTTACATGTTTACATCGATATTAATTCTTTAATTTCCAAACAGATGGCGTCAGTAGTAACAGTCCAGTTGATATTACATATGTCTTATTGGATTCATGATTTGTATAAAATAATATTTTTATGATAGATATCTAGAAATAAATTGAAATGAAGCCCAAATGTGAAAGTAAGTAAATAAGCCTTTGTACAAATAAAATGTTGCAATCAAACTAAATATTGAGTGCTTTACATTTCAAAAGATAATGATTTAGATTTAGATGGTTGTATTAGTTAAGTCAAGACCACCTTGTGAATGTCATTGACAAATCGTTACAGTCCATGTGTATGCAGAACACTATGCTTACATTTATTTCATTCACATACAACAATACTTTATAAAACAATTAATCTGCAACAACACAGAATATATACATATATACAGAATAAATGTGTAACGCTACAGATCCCACATCCGTGCGCCTAGGCGAAGATAAGGCCGAGCGCACGGATCGGTTTCAGTAGTTGGGATCTGTCCTTAATGCGTCTGGAGATATCGACCTCAAAATTAAGGCCCGTATCACAGCAGCTTGGGCCAAGTGGCGTGAGCTGACAGGTGTCATTTGTGACCCCAGAATGCCGGTCAAATTAAAGGGACAAGTCTATAAATCCATCATTAGACCTGTCCTTTTGTACGGCAGTGAAGCGTGGCCAGTGCTTGAGCGACACAAGCAAGAGCTGCATGTCACGGAGATGAATATGCTGCGATGGATGTGTGCGCATCCGCGGCAGTCTTCATGTCCGTGACATAGCAGACAAACTGCACGAGTGCCGCTTACGCTGGTATGGCCATGTTTTACGCAGACCGGCTAATTATGTGGGGAACAAATGTCTAGCCATGCCGCCTCCTCCAGGTACCGAAGGTCGAAGGGGAAGGACCAAGAAATGTTGGTTTGACGTCGTGAAGGATGACATGCGCGAAGACCGCGCGAAGTGGAGTAGGAAAAGTAGGAAAGCGGACCCTGGGCGTTGGAGTGAACGCTCCGAACGCAACCGGGATTTAACGCTCGGATGATGATGAACGATGAACACAGAGTAAAGAACATTGAAGCATCTATGACTCACCTGTATGAGATGAGCCAATTGATGGAGGGGAAGTGCTTCCTTTGGGCGAGTTTCTTGTCGAGACCCCAGAACACCTGCACAATACCCAGGGTGGCGGCGGTCACGGGGTCCGAGAAGTCACCTCCGGGGGGAGACACGGCGCCCACGATCGACACAGACCCTACAAGCGACACAAAATTATTCTTTTTAATGTTATTAATTATCGTCGCCTATGGATATTTGCAACACCACAAGGTGCTATTAATGTACTAGCAGCCTTAAGCAAATTATTGATTTATTGACACCTTAAAAAAACCGAGTTTCATTGTTAAGGTGAATTTGTATAGTATTTGGTAAATATAAAAATAATAAAGCTATATTTAAATTGCTTAACTCATACATAACACCTAAATTCAGCCATCACTATGACCATTTCAGGCCATTCAAACTTTCAAATTCTATCAATGCTATATCGAAATTTATATTTTGTGTAATGCTTTCACTCAACGCCCTGTTTTCTGATTTCTAAGCTGTATTCAGATATTTCAGTGTATTGTGTTCTGATGTTCCAATATTTACTGTTCGGATGTTTCAATGTTCTGTGTTTGGATGTTTAAATGTGTATTTGGATGTTTCAATAATTTGTATTTGATGTTTCAATAATCTGTATTTGGATGTTTCCATGTTCTGTATTTGGATGTTTAAATAATTTGTATTTGGATGTTTCAATAATCTGTATTTGGATGTTTCCATGTTCTGTATTTGGATGTTTAAATAATTTGTATTTGGATGTTTCAATATCTGTATTTATGTTTATTTGTTTTATGTTTATAATTTGTATTTGGATGTTTCAATAATCTGTATTTGGATGTTTCCATGTTCTGTATTTGGATGTTTAAATAATTTGTATTTGATTTTAATATTGTATTTGATGTTTCCATGTCTGTATTTGGATGTTTAAATAATTTGCATTTGGATGTTTCAATAATCTGTATTTGAATGTTTCCATGTCCTGTATTTGGATGTTTAAATAATTTGCATTTGGATGTTTCAATAATCTGTATTTGTATGTTTCCATGTTCTGTATTTGGATGTTTAAATAGTTTGTATTTGGATGTTTCAATAATCTGTATTTGGATGTTTCCATGTTCTGTATTTGGATGTTTAAATAATTTGTATTTGAATGTTTCAATAATCTGTATTTGGATGTTTCCATGTTCTGTATTTGGATGTTTAAATAATCTGTATTTCTATGTTTCAATATTCTTTATTTGGATGTTTTAATGTTCTGTGTTCAAATGTTTCAACATTCTGTGTTCAGATGTTGAAATGATTTGTGTTCGGAAGTTTCAATGTTCTATGCGCAGATATTGCAATATTCTGTGTTCATCTGAACACACTTTAGAAAGTTTTGTGTTCGAATGTTTTAATGTTCTGTGTTTGGTATTTTCAATATTGTGTTTGAATAAAGAATAAAGTGCAGGTGAGCCGTTACCTTCTCTGTCGGGGTTGCCGAGGCACTTGACTCGGCCGGCGCGCTCGTAGAAGGAGGCGAGTCGCGCGCCCAAGTAGGCCGGGTAGCCCGAGTCGGCGGGCATCTCGGCGAGACGACCCGAGATCTCACGAAGGGCCTCGGCCCAACGGGACGTCGAGTCGGCCATCATGGACACGTTGTAGCCCATGTCACGGAAGTACTCGGAGAGGGTGATGCCTGACGAAGGCATACGTTTCAAAATTAAAATATTACCTATTTATTACCTGTCTACGACAAGGTGTGATGGCATGATACCAATATGTAAGTGGCAACACTAGAGGTTGCGCAAAATCACTGTTTATGCATACATTTTCAGCGATTATTTTATTTTAACCATCGGTTAAAATTCGGTGCACATCAGCCTAAGTCACATAGTAAAGATAGTCAGAATGCAGTGTGACAAAAACATATTCAGGGCGACCAGTCAGTCGACAATCAAATAGCAGTACTGAGTATTGCTAGAAAGACAATGGAAGCAGACCTAACCAGAAGACTAACTTCAGTCATTTAGCTGGTGCCTCATGGATAGTGGTCATCATTGCCGTTCCTGCATGGATATTTTTTTATGATTTTACCTGTGTAAATGGAGGCCTCCCTGGCGGCTACGGGCATGTTGGAGGTGTTGGCGACCAGGGCGGTTCGCTTCATGATGGACTCAGTCACTCCGTCGATCTCCACACTCAGCTCGGGGAAGTCCCGCAACACCTCTGACATCTCGTTACCTGAGCAACGAACAACCATCAGTTGGGATGTAAACACATTTGAACTCCACTTTTTATCATCCCATAGACAAGTTTTTTTTGTTTGTTTGTATTTTAATTTTTGGTGAATATTAAATTTTTTTTATTCATTATGATAAAAATCCATAATATTATAAAATTCTAAACATGTCTGTACTTAAGGCCATTAAAAAAAACAACTGGAATAGACTATATAAAAACAATGGAGAACATGGTGCTTTTTTTTTAGATTTGTCTGTTTATTTGGAAGTCACGTAAAAATTATTGGGCCAAGTTGGATGCAGTTGTCGCTGATCGACAGCTAATTCTTAAACTTAAACTATGCAACACTTTTTATACTGGGTATCTCGTGGGAATTTTTCTGGGAATTATTTAAAATGGCCAGATTTAATAAAAATGCGATTTTCACTGGTCAATAGCAAATTTAATGTAACTCTAGTGGCCATAATTATTTGTTGTCAAAGACTATACTTCTATAATCATAGATTTCGCCAAGGCTACACTGTTAATTTGACTTGAACAATAAACAAAAGTGTACGGGCTAGCAACAGCCGTACATTGCCGTGTCAGCGGTTTACGTGTCAGCGTGCATTTTAACTTAATATATTCAAGTCAGTACTTATTTAGCAGCGTACTCGGTCAGTCGGCAAAACAGCCATTGATCTAAGCATAATCACCATCATTCCATCATTATAATTTTATCAATAAACAATTACATCAAGAAAACCTCTATCATTAGCATTCTATGTAGGAAAACCCCCTACAAAAAGAGTATTTATGCGTGTGCGTGTCAAATACATTGTGTGTGTAATGTTTTTTTTTTAAATGAATTTCATATATTTTTATGCATTTTTTATATTAGCATCATGCCTTCTCTATTCAATTTCTCTTCTATTAATATGGTATCACAAGCTCACCGCGCACACAGATACTCTACATTAGTATAAATTTAATATTAAAAATAAAATAAATTTATATAATAATAAGTTATTTGTAAAATACATACATCTCAACAAAAAAATCACCAAATTAATGTCACACACAAGAACAAAATTACCAATTAAGAGTGTTAAATTAAAAAAAAAACTAGAAATTAATTTGTAAAAAAGAGTACGGAACTCGAGTCTGTACAATTGTTAAAAGAAAAAACTTGAGAGGTGTCAAGGGACACCCAGATGGAACGAAATTATTATTTTTCATTATTTATTATTCATTAATTATTACGTACAAAAACCTGTATACACTCAACAACAACAAAAATCTTCGCGACACCACACTGTGCAATGCGAAAGACGAAACGAAAATAAGTGGCTTGCTTTCTATGAGAGAGAGAGAGAGAGAGAAACACGCGCACGCCGCACGGCTTACAACTATAGCAAAAAGTGTCGTTACAACTTTTGGTCTTAATTTTTTCCGTCTAGCCCCTTTTCACAACGCGCGATAAGGAACTTCGTTCGAATAAAAAGAAGGCTCACCGCGCTCCCCGCAGCCGACGTAGATGATGACGTCGGAGTTGGAGTACTTGGAGAGCGCCTGCGAGATGACGGTCTTCCCGCAGCCGAAGGCGCCCGGGATGGCCGTCGTGCCGCCCTGCACGCACCTGCGCACCATCGTTCATTTTGGGTTCACTTCATGGGAGACTAGAACCGGGACACTAACGCCGGAACACAACTCAAGGCTGTTATGGTGGTAGCCATGCAGTCGGGCGAATGCCCTACCACATGGGTATGGGTTTTCCGACAGGAAATTTTCTTCTTTTTCTGTTCCTCATTAAAGGTATGACGTCAAACTTGAAAAAGCCAGAAGGCTGCGGCGAGTTTAAAAATAAACAATGTGATAGAGTAGACTGGACTTTTAACTATCCTATTGGGGATTGGATGTGTATAAGTAATACTCATTTGAATTCATTTATTGTAAATAACCAAATAGAGCTTTAATTTTAATTGTATATATACATACATACATACATACATAACTTCACGCCAGGTCCCTTGCGGGGTAGGCACGAACAACAGAGCGCCATTTAGGCTTATTCTTACACACCTCACTTGCCTCTTTGACATTCATAGTTCTTGTCATGCACGCTCGTCTGTTCTTAAGGCTCCTGACATCACCTTCTGCTAGTACACGATCAATTTGATAGTATATATAATTACTTACTAATTATTCTGATATATGTTTTCAAAATTTTCAATATAATTTTGTGTTTTTCGTGATTTGTTTCCCTCGTTTTATGATAGTCAAATAAACATATACTACGTGACTCTGGCTGAATGCACAAATCGTGCCTAGCCATATCAAGAAGAAAAAAAAAGTAATACTCACGGGAACAGTGAGTCGAGGACACGCTGTCCGGTGAGCAGGGGGTGGTTGGCCGGCAGCTTCTCCGTGACAGGCCTGGGCTGACGGACGGGCCACACTTGCAACATGGTGTACTGGGCCTTCTCACCGTCAAACTCTGTCTCCAGCACCACGTCCTGATGGAATCGTTGAAACATTATTCGAATTGCGATAAATCTCTCTAAAACTTCAAGGCAAACCAAAATTTTGTCTTTTCGCTGTTTAGTTGTTCTTAGGTGTGCGCTTAATGCAATGTGGTAGAACCATGCTGGAAACTTAGTACAATCCGACCAAGCCAAATAGATGAGTGGGGTCGACCATATCGGTTACCGATTACAAAAAGATCTATATATACAAACATAATTATTTGTTCTTATTATATATTTTTTCGCCCATTTCAAATGTCGTCAACGCAAAATAATATAATAAATATGTCGAGACGCATGGACCGTGGGGTCCTGAGGCCATGAGCCTCTACCAAAATTTATCAAAACGACTCATCGACTCTTCAGGTGATCAGAGGGCTGATGCCTACCTCGGCCAACGGATCAGTATGGCGATCCAGCGAGGAAACGTAGCCAACCTTTTGGGCACCTTACCCATAGAAGACGGTGATCTGGGCTCAGTATTCTACTTGTAGTCTTGAGGGACTATGGGTAGAATACAATACAAATAAGTTTTCTTACATTGTATTCAATAGTATGTAATTTTATAATTGTGTTAATAAATAATATAGTGTCAATGTCATGAAAAAAAAAAATATAATAAAATTTTAATATAAATAACAATCAGAAGAAAATTAACAAGCAACAAAAATATTATAACAATAAACTAAGTACAGAAGAGCGGAATATGTGTAAATTTGTTGAAGTTGCGAGGAGGCCGCTTTGCACGCGTTCCGACTAGTTAGCTCGGTCGTGTAGTAAGGCTTAAAAGTATACTTGGTGTAAAAACATTATCAGTTAAATACTGTGAAATAGGGGAATACTAATAATATTCGATTCGAAAGTCGAATGGCACAATTCGAATTTTCGAATAATTCTAACAATTCGCGAATTATTGAAATATCACTGATTTTCTATTGCAATTTGAATTCATTACATCGTGCATCAAAATATTCTACTTACGGGCAATATACTTTTTGATTAAAAATCAATTATCTGTAGAAAACAATTGCTCAATAACAATACATGTTCATTTATATCAGTAACATAAAAAATCTAGACACTAATATTGGCAAGAGATTTTTTTTCAATTCATTTTGATTTTTATAATAATTAATTTCCGTTTGAAAAAAATCTACAAGAAAAAGGTTACACATATAGTGCTTTAAAATAAATAATAAACATTTGCGAATAGTATAATAATTCGGAAGAAATGGAATTATTCGAAATTAATATTCGATTCGGAAAGAATAATTCGAAGTTCGAATAATTCGTCACACCCCTACTGTGAAATTAAATCGACACAAAATGCAAAATGTTGCTTACAGTGACTTTGTAGTTGCCAGCGGGGGCGATGTAAGTGACCGTGCCCTTGGCCTTGGCGGGCATCAGCATCTTGTGCTTGACGAGGGTGTTCTCGTGGACGATGCCGTACAGGTCTCCGCCGGTGATGTGGGAGCCAACCTACAACAAATTTAAACTTATTATACATACATACATAACTTCACGCCAGGTCCGTTGCGGGGTAGGCACGCCCAAGAGAGCGCCATTCGGGCCTACTCTTACACACCTCGCTTGCTTCTTTGACATTGACAGCTCTTGTCATGCACACTCGCAAACTTATTATAATGAGAGCTTATAATAAAGTTTACCCACTTTTCACAATATAACGACGAAGTGTGACCAGGGATGGGAAGGTCCTAAATTTCGTGATGTCGCATTTCAATATCCTTACTAGTACTATAAACGCGAAAGTTTGTAAGAATGTATGGGTCTTTCACGCAAAAACTACTGAATGGATTTTGATGAAACTTTACAATAATATACCTTACACATCAGAATAACACATAGGCTATAATATACTCGTATAGTGTGAGTTATCCAAAATATAAAGATGACCATTAGCACGCGGGTGAAATCGCAGGGCGCAGCTAGTCTAACATATTTAAAAAACACGAAATTTGAAACTATTAACGTAAAGCTTCTGTACAAACCGCTTCCCTTTTTATTAGTAGTTTTTAATATTAATTAGCATTAAATGGTTTAATTTAATTCGTATTTGCTAAATTAGCGATAGTTTTCGTTAGGGTTAGAATAGTATTATTTTTATTGTCGCGTGAGCCAGTGAGGGTAGATATTGCTTCGAGAGTCACTCGCTGCGCTCGTCGTGTACGGACATAGTTCGAAGTCGTTCGTTGTTGAATTCACCTCACAAGAGACTCGTTTCGCATTTTGTATAAAATATTCGCAATTGTCGCCAACCAGTGCATCAGTGCTGCAGTGCTGCATCGTCGTCACAAGTGATGTAAAAATTACTCGCTATAAACATAATTGTGTTCATGAAGAAAGGAGTCGGCGAACCCGATCTTTGCAAGGTGAGTTGGCCAGTGAGAATAAATCTTACAACGAGTAGTTGTAAGATTTATTCTCACTGGCCAACTTACCGTTCTTCATATAGATTTGCAACCAATTCGCAATAATACAGTCCGCTTATAACACTTAGTTACAATCTCAGCATCGGGATTGTACAGCTTCTAAATATTTTTAACTATCTCTATCAGAATAGTGTTTAATTAAATTAATTACGGAACTGCTATTTTAATTTAATAATTTCTTAATGTAAAATTACAAATCATGTAATGTTACATGGGAGGGAAAAGCCTCACGAATATGACCGGCCATGACAAGGATGGGGAAGGGGTCACAAAATTTGTATGACATTGCATACTATTTCATCGTAAAGTTGACCCCTTCAAGGGGCCAAATTTAATATTATTTTTGTGCAGAGCTGCCATCAAAATGGTCGCGCCAAAACCAAGAGAATTATATGGTCTCTTTTATTCCAATACAAATTCTATGCAGTTAGAGGAAATAAGCAACAGTTCAATAGTTTTAATTATCCATATTTGCCTACAAATTACACACTGGAAGATCAATCTTTTGTATTGATTCGTAAATAACACACCTTAACATTGATCGGGTTGAATTCCCAGTCGATCTCCCTCGCCAGGCAGGGCACGTTGACGCCCTTGGGGATGTAGATGGACTGGGTGAGCTCGTTGATGTCCTTGAGGGGGCGCTGGATGCCGTCGAAGATGGAGCCCAGGATACCGGGGCCCAGCTCCACCGAGAGTGGCTTGCCAGTACGGAGTACGGGATCACCCACGGTCACACCAGATGTCTCTTCGTACACCTGAGGATATTTGACATGTCGATTTACTAAGGTCTGAAGCCAATAGCCAATCAGATAATGCAATCAGGATTTATTTGTCAAATAAATAATATTTTTTTAGTATGGAATAGATAATGACAACTTTTTTTATTGCATGAGTTCAGCAGATAGGCAGTAAGCAGCCCACCTGATGGAAGTGTCAAGTGCCTGATGGAAGCAGTTACCATCGCCTATGGATATTTGTAACATGAAAGGTGCTAACAATGCTGCCACTCTATAAATGGGGACTAGAACAAGGCCACTAATGCCAGAACAGAACTCAAGGTTGTTATGGTGGCGGTATGGTGGTGGTAGGGTAACCAGACGGTTAAATACCCTACCACCTGGCTGTGAATATTTTTGTCTCCGCTTACGACAGACAACCCCAACACATGAAAGTTTCTTATTTCTCTGGATGGATAAATATAATATTATGTTGAAAGCATCAATTTTTCTATTACGAATTTTATAATTAAAATGCTATTCTAAGTTAATTGTTCTTTAAGCGACTGCGGCAATAAGTTGACGTAAAAATTGGATTCAATTGATATTCTAAAAAAATCTTGCAATCAAAGGCCCATCCATGTTGTTGTGAATACCTGAATGGTGGCCATGTCCCCCTCGAGTCGGATGATCTCCCCGACCAGCTCGTTGTAGCCGACGCGCACCAGCTCGTACATAGCCGACCCGGACATCTTCTCCGCCGTCACGACTACACAAAGCAAATTATCCAACAGAATTAAAATATTAACAGTTAACAGATATCTTTTTATAAACCTGCTCACAATTTTTTTTATAATTTTGCTTTAAATATATTGTCATTCAAACAGACTCAAGGCTGCTCAGCGGGCTATGGATTGAGCCATATTGCGGTATCTCTTGTGGATAAAATCAGAAACGAGTATGTATCCACAAAAGAACCAATGTTGCCGACATCGCTTGCAAGATTAGCAAGCCGAATAGGCAGTGAGTGGGCTGGCCACATTTGTCACAGAACCGATGACCAAAGGAGTAGATGAAGGCGAAAAATTGGATTGAATCAATTTTCAGAGTCCTGGTGTGGAGACCGCGTCTCGGCAATCGTAGTGTAGGACGCCCTCCAGCGCGATGGTCTGACGATCTACATAAGGTCGCCGGTGGGGGCTGGATGAGAACAGCGGTGGACCGGGATAGATTGCGCAAACTTGTGGAGGCCACTACCGCAGTGGACAATGGTTGGCTGACGACCATTTTGTGTGACTCTCCAACATCTTGCTCAGAACTTAATGAAAATAAACGAAGATTTTTTTATTGCAGGAGTTCAGCAGTCAAGCAGATGGCCCACATGATAGAAAGCGGTTACCATCGCCTATGGACATTTGCAACACCAAAGGTGCTACAAATGTGCTGCTGCTCTCTTAAGAGTGTCTGTACTACCCTAGTCACTAATGACGGAACACAACACAAGGTTGTTATGGCGGCATACTCTAGACCAGGGGTAGTCGCCATCCACTCGGGCAAATGCCCTCCCACCTGGCTGTGGGCTGTTTTGTCACCCCTTACGACAGGCCACCCCAAAGCAGGAAATTGTATTCTTTCTCGGTTCCTGCATGGATTAAGAAATTGAAGATACGTAACACCCGCCACAATTGTCCAAGGCGGATTGACGGCGTGTTTTGTAAATCGGTTATCAATGACGTTGATAACATTGTTTCCCTTGAACGGTATGTTCTTTAAAATCTGTCAAATCATGGTGTTGGAACCAATGCCAGACAAACTTTCAGACGGAAAGACAAAACTCCTATAAAGGTGATTTTTTATACTTTATATAAACACCACTTTTCAATATTTAGAAACAATTATTAGTCTGACTTTTATTTACGCATGAATTTTATTAGTACAAATAAATTATGATTAAATATTACATACCAGGTCCAGACACGGCGAAAACGTAGCCGAATCTCTCCTCATTCTCCTCATTGGCGATCGTCTTCAAACCGCCTCTGCTCGCCATTTTGAATTTTATTTATTCTATCGGCTCTGATGAAAAGAAAATAGATTTATTGCACTACAAATTCAAAATTTTTATTCAAAATAAGTTCCACTGGAGAATACTTTTTGAAGGTACTTCCTATTAAATTTAAATATACTTCCTATTCTATGGACACCACATCGCAATGTGTTATCGCTATTCAAAGGAGAAGAAGCAGCAAGAAACTTCCCAGCAACATGTCTAGCTAAAAAAGGTTTTTTAACTATTTCTTTATCTCTTTTTTTTATATACATATAGAATTTGTATTAAAATTACTTTTCAAAGAATGAAAGGAGTTGTATTATAAAGATAACTACAATTTAAATATATATTACTTTAAAACATCACAAGATTGTGGTCATTTCTCTAAAATCTAAGTGTCTCATTACAGGTTTTAGGTAGGATACCTTAAACAGTAATTTTAACATAATGTGCATAATTATGTCTATCTAACATAATTATCTTACAATGCCCAGAACAAGCCAACAGGTGCACTGCAATGTAACTATGTATGTAATCAAAACAGTAAAACAACAGTAATTGTTACTAACACCTAAATCTCCAAAGTAAATCATTATAAGAATTGACTACAATGAAGAATATTTGAATGTTATTAATAATATAAACTTATAGATTAATTTTAAGCAGGGCTTTTCTTGTGGGGGCACATGGGGACATGCAGTGCCTTTAAAAGAAATTTCAAAAATATCGAAAAATTGCCATAAAAACTGAAAAAAAATAGTGTTGAAAAAAATCAATTTTTGTAGCCTTTACAAAAAAGAAAAATTTTTAATAGGTAAAAATTAACCAAATACAGAATCTAATCTATCTTTCCTGAACAGTTACCAATTGCCTCATACAAAATGTGTGATACTCTTCAAGACCAAGTTAGTGTAGTTAGTGCTCTTCAAGTGAGCTGAGTTTAGATTTGCAATATCGTGATATAAGCTTAATGGGTGTGAATCAGAAAATTGAAAATTTGGTTCAAATATTTGGACAAACAATAACTGTACCTGATACATACTGTGAAAAGGCTTTGAAAGTGATGAAAAAACTGTCATTTTATGGAGTGGAAATACAAAATTGTTGACAAACTTTCGAGAATTAGTGTCCCCAAAAAAGAAGTGATGAGAAAAAGCCCAGTTTTAAGTATTTAAAAAAATTATCACCTATGAAATTACCACAAGATTAAATTAATCTTGAGCATTTTAATATTTATCACTACAGTAGCCTATTAAAATCTTATAGCTAGTCTCCCTAAGACAGGTTACTACTGTGTGTGTCACATATCAGTAAATATCATAAAGATTTCAATGCAATGCTAGGACACATTATCATCACACCCTTAATAGTAAAACACAGTTTCAATTAAAAGCAAATTACTCAAACATAAGTATGTTAAACAAACCATGAAAATGTAATGAGCAATATGATATTACATAATATACAAACCTAAAAATATTAATACATAAGAAAATCGTTTTCAAACCCAATATTGAACAAAAATGATCAGCTGACATGTGTGTATGGTTATCAGCTGATAATGATAGCATCAATCACTGTCAGATTTAATGCCATGAAGATGTTTCTTAGGCACACATAAATTGTTTCATGATTTATTTAGTGTCAAAAACAATTCAAATTAGTAATTCAACAAAACTCCTACATCCCTCTTAAGGACCCATTCATAAATTATATCTCACGTTAAGGGGAGGAGGAGATTGATGTAGTGTGACAAGACATGGTTGGGGTCCTAAACTTTGTGATGTCATATTTTGAATTCTAAATTAGAGCTCTAAAACACGAAATTTGAGCTATTAATGAAAAACTTCAAGATATTTCCAACTATATCAGTATGAGAGTAGTGTTTATATTATTATAAAATAATTGAAATGGAAATAAAAATAATTATGGAACTGCTGTTTTAACCTGCCTTAAGGACCAAATTTAATATTATTTTATTCCACAAGCTGCCATGAAAATTGCCTCACCAAAACCAAGAGAATTATATTCTCTCTTTTATTCTAATACAAATTCTATGTAGTTAGAGAAGAAAGCATCAGTTTCAATGTTCATCTCAACTATCTGCGTTTGACTACAGATTTGTGGGACTTCCCAATGAGGCATGTGTAACAGTTCGGCAACAAATTTACAAGTAATTTAATCATTTATTGATGGAAAAGAGCAAAATATGTGACATCACACAAAAAGTCTTACAAATGTGAGCAGTTATGTTATGACAAGGAAGGGGAGAGGACAAAAATAATTAAATTTGTAGATAGCCCCAAAGGTGTTCTCTAATGTGGTACACTATCTCATTCACTCTTCATATTTTTGAAGATATAAACTGACAGAATTTAGCTATGACAAATCTTTATTCCAGAAATCTTAACAATTACATTACAAATCAGTCACAAAAAAAATTATTCAGACAAGCTTTCATACATAATTTTGTCACAAGAACTGTTTTTATATACCAAAAACTATATGAAACCAAATTCAAATTATGTGAAACAGTCATAATATTCTTTTTAAGATTTGTCATAAATAGGTTAATAAAACATTCATCTTCCAAAATGTTTTAATGCCAGAACCGACTGGTAACCATTCACTATTTATCTTATATATTAGTGAAAAACAGAAGTGAGGTTAGATTGACAAAAACATTAATAACTCAGGAACTACATGTTTCCAACACATAGGAGTTGCAGAAGGGGTGAGTTTTCCTCACCCCTCTACCCCATCCCCCGCTCATTACTTATGATTCCGGGGACATATATGTAAACCACACCTGACATATATGTAAACCACACCTGACATATATGTAAACCACACCTGACATATATGTAAACCCAACCCAATGTATTTAACATTTTTCTCAAAAAGTGAATAGTAGCTTGTTATATAAATTTTATTTAACAAATTTTTATACTATGACAGTAAGTTAAGATTACTATTGAATGTAACATTTCTTTAAGTAACATTTCTTGGAAAATTTGACCATATGAGAAAAAGACTTGGCCTAGATTCTTATAGGAAAGATTTAACTGTTTCAAAACCGTACAAGGATACAAAAAGATCAAGTAAATAATAATTAGAACACTCATGTTATTCTAACTGGATAGATGACTCCAAATCCTAAACAAAAGAGAATAGTCATGCCTGGGAGAAGTTAAGGACCGACAGATTTCATTTCTAGTACAAAATCGTCGGCACAACTGCTAATATGTTGAGGAACCAATCCAACAGGACTTAGTAAGGACTAGTCACATGATGAAAAGGGTGGAGAATATAATCAATGGGTATCGATTAATAATTTACGAAGGCAGAGTGTGTACATTCTATATTTTAGTTCAACATTTAAAGAGCTAATTATTGGGAAAAATACATAGAAATAACATTAAAACGATGACACTACACGGCTATTTAAAACTATTTGACAATATGAGGAACGACCACAATCTTACCGCAAATTTAAATAAATTAGGTGTTATCCAGAACAAGATACACGTACACTAAAATAAACGAATAAATGTTCTCCAAATAAGCAATGTAATTATAAAAATTCAACTCACAGGACGAGAAAGATGGAAAAGACGAACCGAGAATGGCGGACTAGGACAACTTATCACAAGACTACGATAAAAATGAAGTCAGCTGACCTATATCTATGGTTCTTTTGCTCCTAGTCTATGAATTAACAAAATCATTGATTTTTGTTATTTTGTTTCAATTGGCAACAATTTACGTACAAAATATTTTTTTAAATGTGCACTACACTCGCATTTGTAAAGTGCTAGCGAGAACTCGTATTTCTCGTGACGTAGTCGCGAGAAAATGGTGCAATCGAAGTTCTCAGTATAGTTTTCGCGCTCAACGTCGCGACGGTGGACATAGGAGTTGCTCGAGTTAGTTCTTACGCTATCTTTACTGCTAGTGTATTATAATTAAAGACTGACTTCTAAAAATAACTAAAAATGATTTTTCTATAATAATCATTACCTATTTATTTCTTGTTCCTATTAATGTAACATATACAGATATTCCATCTCACGAAGTCACTTTGGCTGGGGCTGTAGTAGTGACGTATACTGATAAGCTCGTTTGTGTGTACAAATGTGAGGTGCGTCAACAAAAAATCTGATAGCGTTAGTTTTACCTTTAAATATTGAAAATATTTACTTATTAAAATATAGTTTGTAATGAATTAAAATAAATAAAATTACTTAGATATAGAAAATTAAGCGAAATAGCCGTCGCTGAACTGAACGTAAAAGATAACAAAAGGTAAACCAGGAAAATTAAAAGAACTATACACGAAAAACTCATTTCCATAGTCCTTTACTATGGAAATGAGTTTTTCGTGTATATATAAAGCACTGGTATTTAAATACTAACAATAATTGAATCTATATATTATTTTGTGCTGTTTGTTATTATATAATTTCTGGTTTGTATTCGATAATCAACTTGCAGACCTGTAATATCTTCGCGCATATTTTTTATTCATACACAATAGAATATGCGCCAAAATACCGTAATATATGATTGCGTTTTAAGAACAAGTAAAGAAAAAGAAGATATTAAGATTCAACTATCCTCGGCCAATTCGCGATCATTATTATGCCCAAATCATATTCTACACAACTGGCCCAAAGGCCTCTTCATTCCCAGACCTCGCGTTCTCGCGAGAATGTGGAGAAGCCTTTATAGGTCGTTTTCCACAGAAGTAGTGTCTGCACACAGCCCGCTTTATATAAAATCCCATGAGCTCTCCATTCAGGTCGGTTAAAAGTAATCCATGTTCATTTCTGTTATCAACAGTGTAATTATTTATTTACAAAATAACCTGGCTTATTAATGAATTACCGTTGCCTTTACGTTAAAAATAACCAATGTTTAAAAAATCATGTCCATGGTGCCATCAGCCATGGCTTGTTGTTATCCGTCAAACCGTCAATCCGTCAATGTCATTTTTCATTCTTTTGACGTGGAAATAGCGAAATAGTCGCCGCACTTTTCTTTTGAGCATGTATTCTTTGTTTTGTAATTTGTATGAAACTCCTTTTAGCCTACTTTAGAATAAAAATAAAATACCTTAACATACTCACTCACCTAACATAAGCAGTTTAAAGTGCAATTAATTCATACTAACTTCCAGCTGTAGGCATGTGTTTCGTTACCCTAATAGATGTATGTTTTTTTTAACGTGTAGCTGGACGATTTATATATTTGATCTATCTACATTTTTAGGAACAATAAAGACACCCAGTTAAGTAAATTACTATCTTGGCTTCTGAGACACGGGGCTATTAAAGAAGGGTTTTCACCAAGGTAAGAATGCCTCTAAACTCTAATTATGGCGGCAGACAATACAAACTTATTTGTTTTTCTTTCTTCTTGCTTTTATTTATTTAGTATACTAGTTCAAATTTTGAATCCAGTCGTTAGAATTGAGGGTCCCTGAGGCAGAGCAGTCATTCCCTATCATTTCCGATTGCCGGAGATGCTTGTTTTTAAATTTCAAAGAAGCCATGGGAGGGAGGGGTGTAGATTTGTTAAATATATGTTTCTTTAATTATAGATAGCTAATAGTTGGGAGGACGCAAGCTACTTATTTTGGTAGAATACACATACATATATATATATATATATAATTTTAAAAAGTTGAGCATGGTTTCATAAACATATGAAAAACAACAAAGGCTATGTATGTGTTCTAATTAGAGTTGCCATGAATAGTGGTTTGGCTGAATATTCAACCACACTCTCGGCCAAAGTGCGGAAAGTGTGGCTTAAAATGTGCAAATCACGCATGGCAAGTTTATATTGACACAATAGTTTGTAAAGTATTTTCCTACATTCTCACAAATGATAGCAACATAAAACTATGTTTTATTGGTTCTAAGTGTGATTTTATTTGGTTCTCACATTTTAATAACTAGGCTAAACATAAGATAAAAATAAAAATTGATTATAAAAAATAATTCACACTCAAAGTAATCTAGAGGCCGATTTTGATGAAAACTAAACAATTAATAGATTTATGAGAAATCAATTATACTTGTCAAGAATCAAACCCGTTTATTTTGGATAAAAAAAATGTTCTGTATTATTACACCAATCCATAGTGTAGCTTGTTAGCTTCAATTTCTGTGAAGGAATATCAAAAGAAAAAACCAAGAGAAATGGTTATTTTTGAACAAAATGTTCTACTTTTCCATAGATTAATTAAACATCAAATTGCCATGGCTATTTAGCCACAACACATTTGAATGCAATCAATGTTTACACCCAATAACTGATTTGATTGATTGACATGAAATAATTTCCGAATGAAATATTAATTTATAGTTGCCTAATAAAATAAAATAATGTTAATAATCTGCTTATTGCATACAATTAGATGACCTACAATTAATTAATGGAAAATAGAATATTTTGTTCAAAAACAATTCCTTTGCTTAGTTTGCTGTTAAACCTTACTTCATAAAAATTGATTCCTACAAGCTGCATTATAGTTTGGTATTACACAAATATAGGGATGTGTTTATTTTTCAAAATCAGTTTATTTGGTTTTTAAGTAATATAATTGATTTTTCAAGTTTCCAATGATACCATTTCCATTTTCATCAAAATCGGTCGCAGGACTAATTTGAGTATGTATAGTTATTTCATATAGTTTAGAATTCGGACCTTGCGGTACTTGGTACTGCTTTCTCTCCTCTTGTCTTTGTCGTAATTGTCTCCTCCTGTATCCACTGCTCTACATTACTCATAATACCTTCTATTTTCAGTTCAGAAGGCTACCTCCAAGTAAACCATATCTTGCAACACAAATCATTTAGAGGGAAATACAACAGGGAAGATATTGAAAGGATTGTTCTTAACAATGTTAAACAACGGTTCAAACTTAGGATAAATCCACAGACAAATGTGTTGGAAATAAAGGCAAACCAGGGGCACAGCATAGCTAGCATTGGTGTGGAAGATTTGAAACCCATTTTAAAGGTAAAGATTACTACAAAATATGTATAATTTAGTCTTAGAAAATTTTTGATAGTCACCTCACCTCATAGGTGAGTGAATACACGTAAGTAACCTACTGATGGATTTGGGCCTCCCTTTTTTTGGAAGAACTGACATGACATACACCCACCCACCATACTTGCCTTAAACGAGTTTGTCACATTCTTGAAGGTTTTATCATGAGATTTTCCTTTACCATCAGCATCTGATAATTTATCATTATACTCATTAAGTTAGGAAATTGCCCAAATGGTCCCTGATCAGGATTTAAACCGATGTCATTTGAGACCTGAATGAGTTAGCCACTAAGCTCCACAGCATTTTTATGAATGCTCCACATTCTCAAGAAAAAATCTCAAGAATACATGCCACATTCTTGTTTCTGGTGATGTGAATGTGGATGGACCATAATGATGGACAAAATGATAGGCTACAAAACAAGGCGGTGGGGAATTACCTAAATTTATAAACACCCAAGTGTGGGAAAGTTAATTTATTTATACAATAATATTATTTAGGGCATGTATACACAACCAATGAATGACTGTAAAAGGTATACACTTAAATTCTTGGGCCCAGATTTTAAAATATGTTTGATTTTAATATTTTTGTATGTTGATGTTTTTATAATTGTATTCAGTTTATAATCTGATTTTTAATTACCTGGTTTATAATTTCAACAACACCATTGTGAGTTGACTCCTATGGGAATTCTATAAGATTAACTGACAGTGAGTTGCTCCAAAGCAACATAAAAAGGTAGATCACAGCTGTCATTTAGTCCTGGTAACTAAAAATCATGGTATAGTTATTTTGAATTAATCAATCTGTGATGTAAGTTTTTTTCTATAAATGAGGTATTTAGAAAGAAATACCTTATTAATATTACCATCTTCTCTAAGAAGATTAATAAGTAATTTAAATATAACCTAAATTAACTAAAAGTATTCTTACTAAGAAAGTGTCCATTAACACTTTTCTTATTGTCTCAATTAAGGCGAAGACATTTTGTTCATGTGTTCTTTATTAATAGCTAGCACATTACACTACATTTTTGTTTTGTTTATACCACTAGTTCAAATGGTGTAAGTATTGTCATATTATTACAGTGTAAACTCTATATAACAACACTGACGGATGGGACTGTGCATATTATTGCGAAATAGTGAGTTGTCATTAAACAGAATGCTCTAAACTGTTGAAACATAATTTTATTATTGAACAGATAAGAAGTTTGTTATTTTTGTCTCACTTCTTTTGCTGTACCAGCAATTTTGTTGTATTTTTTACCTATTTTACTCATATCTTGCGATATTAAGGCATCTTGGTGATAAAGGAAGTACATAGAAATTTCGGAATTTCTTAGAAGCAAAAAGCCGAGAGTTGAGTTTATTATGGGCTAGGATAATAAAGCATAAAAGAATGTAGACAGCTGCGCGGTTTTTACTAATTTAAGCAACTTAAAGGTACTTTTTATTACATAATTGTTGTCATTCTTGAGAGTAAGTGTAATGCTATAAAGAGTGTATCATTTTATGGAACAAAGCCAAGTGATTTCGACGCTTCAGGGAGTTTGTCGTTAAATTGAGTGGCGTTATATGGAGTTTACACTGTAATTATTGAACATATATTGTTTATGGTAATCAATAAAAAAATCTTGTGGCCTTATTTTAAAGATGTCTCATTTTCCAGATAGAATTATGGGCTGGTAGTTTTAATTTTGTAATAGAAAAATATAACACTTGAAACCATACCTCAACTCATGGCTTTGGCCCAAAAGTCCCAGTCTCCTTTCCTGTTTAAATAATTTATAACCCGCTGTCATAATTAATGCAAATGCTCATTACTATAATAAACTAGTACCACTGTAAACATAATTACTTTTAATTAGTTACTAAAAGATTATAAGGTTGAAGTGAAAGTGCAGTCCTGTTGTAATATTGTTGTAAATAAGTGTTCATTGGAATAGTATAGCAATGATAACTGTTTAGTAAGTTATTGTGTTTTGTACTGAAGTAAATTTTAGACTTGTGTATAACGAAGTAAGAAAGAGAGTTGGTCTGAAAGAGTGTCGGGTGAAGTAAGGAAGGAATGCTCCGGTTTCGGCATGTGGAAAGAATGTATGATGAAAGAATGACTAAACAGATATACAATGCAAAAGTGATGGATGCAGAAGTCGCGGAAGCACGACACCTTCCATGATCAAATGATCGTGTACTAGCAGAAGTGAAGTCAGGAGCTTAAGAACAGACGAGCGTGCATGACAAGAACTATGAATGTCAAAGAGCAAGTGAGGTGTGTAAGAATAGCCTAATGGCGCTCTGTTGTTCGTGCTACCCGCAAGGACCTGGCGTGAAGTTATGTATGTATGTATGTGTATAACGAATTTACTTTTACTTACGGTAGCCAGTATAATGGCAAATTATGTTGGTGTTGTTTTAAGTGAAACTACTTATGTATTAAATTCATAATACTAAATTCTGTACTATACTGTTTTTGTCCAAATAAATTAAAAAAAAATTACATGTTCAATTTAAAAGTTAGTATATGAAGTTTTAATAAACATTAAAGTTTATCTACACTTGAAAGCCCTATGCTACTACACATTAAAGGAAGTAAAGACTGAATTTGTGAGTACCAGCTCGTGCAGTTCAGTGGTTCTACTATCACATCACCTAACTACAGTGCGAAGTGTTATTTTGCACATACTTGAGCTATCCACATGAATCCACTTTCATAAGCACTGCTTTTATGTCTTATGCTAATTGCGATATATTTTTTAGACCAGGAAACTTATTTCATCTTTGGAATTTAAAATAATTACATATTTATATACAACATGTATTAAAGTCTCTTTATGTAGTATATAGCATACTTTGTAGCAGTTTACGAGTGGTACCAATACTGTTTATTCTTTAAGCTAACAAACTTTACCTCTTTATAATATTATTTATTATTATTATTTATATAGTATTGATTATATTGTATCTATACTAATCTTATAAATTAAAATACCTGGAATACACGATCACAGACTCCCGAGGGGAAGAAATACACATCCATGTTCAAAATGCCCTCAGGTGCAGTGCTGCCTTACATAAGGTGTTAGTGTCCAGGACGACTTTAAGATGTTGTAGAAAATGTTATTTATTGCTTTTTAGTTATTCTTGAAGTTGGGTTCTTTTTTGCTAGAAAAATTTTGTAGTCTTTAGGCTCATAAACCATTTTGAAAAATAAGGGAATTAGTTATAAAATATGTCCATGGCTTACTTCCTTGTTACATATTGTGTTGGCTGATATTTACTTGACTAATTTGTTTATTTTCCACAAAGGTGTATTGGACCTACTTATGCAAAACAGAACCAATCCACAAACATGCCAAAATTGGGTTAAGGATGCAGAAAGCTTTCAAAATGCATGTTCTATCGACTCGATAAGAATCCTAACGTCTGACAACATTTTAACAATAAAACGTTTTTATCACGAAGTAGCTGAGCCACAAAACACCAACATAAACTAACAAGATCCATGACCCATGGTAATCCAAAAATCTGAAAAGTTTACTTGAATATATAGGACAAAATATAATATACAATATCCAACTTTTTTTCCAAATATAGTAATTTTTTGTATGCAAAGTTTTAATAAAACGGCTTTTCTCAAACTGTCAGTATGTGGTTGTTCATTTTGCATAAGTAGGTCCTATTATAAATTACTTTCAGCACATTCCAGTAGTAGCTCACAACGCTCTAAATGCTCCATTAGCCGTTCCTCAAGGCGACCCCGGTTGTTGTGGACGTGGCGAAAACATCACTAATGACGTCATTATTTTCCATCACACAACTCTCACAAGGACCCATGTCAAGAGATGGGTCGAATAAACGTTCCACTTGGGTTTTCGATTGTAACGCCAGAAACAAGTGGTATGGGAAAAATCGCGGTCGTGGACGTGGTCCTTGTGAGTCTCTTATTAAACGTAGCCTATGTATAACTTTAAAGGTGTGATTTCCAACTATATACATTAAGGGCTTCTCCTATTTTTTTGTACAAACATACATATTGTATATCCCCAAATTAAGGAAGTTATGAGTTAAAAGTAATATTCAATTTACTACTCTGAGGCAAATTCCAGACACCCAGACCATAGTAAATAACGGAGAAAATACGTTTCCAAAATTTACTACACCAGGAATCGAACCCAGAGCCTCTGCGTTGCAGTGAGGTAGGCCGGCGAATTCTTAGCCCGTCAACCACAGCGGCCGTCAAATTCTCCCTCTATAATTCAATATAAAACAGTTTCTCGTAGAATTATGTACTAAACTTTTCTTTCCAGCCAATATATGAAACAGTGGTCCATGGTACATATTTAAAATGCTGGCCTAGCATTAAGCAGCATGGTTTGAGTCGAATGCAACGGCAACACATACACTTGGCAAAAGGCACACCTGGCAACACCAACATAATAAGTGGCATTCGGAATAACGCACAAATATATATCTTTATTAATTTGAAGAAGGCTCTAAATGAAGGCTTGAAGTTCTATGAGTCTGACAATGGTGTGATATTGACACCTGGCAATGATCAAGGCTACCTAGAGACTAAATATTTTGAAAAAGTTGTCAAAGCTAGTTCAGGTGTGTATCTATTTTCCTTCTTCAATTTTTGTTTATATTTCTTATAATACATAATAATAATAATAATAGCTCATAAATATCCCGCTGCTTGGCTTGGGCCTAACATTATAGGGGGAACGGACAGTATACCCGCCACGCTTGTCCAAGGCGGCTTGGCAGGTTTACCACATCGGTTATCTCGATGTGCAGGTTTCATCACGATATTTTTCTTCACTATTGTTAGTGGTAATGGTAACAATATGCACATTAGGTCAGAAAACTGCCTACATGGTGCATGCGTTCTGGCCAGGACTGAACCTACACCCTTTGGGTTTGGGAGTTATATTTCTTATAATTTATAATATTACAACATTTGAAACATATTTATATATATTAATTAGTCTGTAGTATAAGAATTAGGCTTAATTGTTTAAGAAAAAGTAGTGTTTTCTTGGCATATTCTATCCATGCAGAAACGGGAGAAAGAATATAATTTCTTGCATTGCGGTGGCCTGTCGTAAGAGGCGACAAAACAACCCACAGCCAGATGTTAGGGTATTTTTTCGACTAGATGGCTATCATACCTGGTCGAAAGTATGCAGCCATAACAACCTTGAGTTGTGTTCCGGCATTAGTGGCCCGGTTCCAGTCTCCCTTAAGAGAGCAGCAGCGCATTTGTAGCACCTTTGATGTTGCAAATGTCCATACGCTATGGTAACCGCTTTCCATTAAGTGGGCCGTCTGCCTGTCTGCTGGACTCCTGCAATAACAAAAAGCAAAACAAATATTTTTGTTATTACAATATAGCGTCCGTGCTTTGAACAGGTGAAGCCCTGTTCCCGTGATGGAGACTTGCGTGGCCCCCGCGCCCCCGATGCCGGTGGCGGCCGGCACCCCCGCGCCCCCCTCGCAGGAGGCCCCCGTCACCCCGCAACCCAAAGACCAAAACAACCACACAGACTCGAACAATGCGGCCTGTAAAGTCATCGTCACTGGTCAGTATTATAGAAAATAAATAGTGAAGTAGACAAGGGTCTCGAGGTCGATTTTAACGAGAACTAAAATTGTGTCATTAGACATTTTTTATAACAATTAATTTTGTCAGAAATCTATTCAGCTGATTTTGAAAAAAAAACTAACATCATTATACTAAATCATAGGGTAGCTTCTAAGGATCAATTTCTGTGAAGGAATGTCAAACGGAATACCAAAACAGAGGTATCACATGTATATACTGCCATACATATATTTTTGTAGGAATAGAATTAAAATGTCGCTTCGGGAGATCTTAGAGACTATTAGATACACACATAAGTCACATAAGTACACACATGTAAGTCACAGTTCTTACTAACTTAACCAAATAGAACATCAGAACACAACAGAACATATCGTAGTAACATAAAACACAAAGTCGGTCGTTGTAAGACTTCCATTCTGAATGTACACTTATAACGCCCAAAGCGCTGTTGAAACTCAACTAACTCTGTTTCAACGGGCCGACCTCATATATTCGCATAATAGGCATGTCCTTCCAATAATCATGACATTCCTTGGGATTCTCAAATAGCTTAATCCAGAACAACACGGCGTCTAAGAAATATTAGCAAAGTTGAACAATAAAAAGAATACAATACGATAGATGTTCAATACTTAAAAAATTTAAGTGGCTACCAAACCAAAGATTATTAGACACGTGTTCACGAAACGATTGCCGAATCCTAAATACGGCGTCGCAATAATATTCAAAGTCTATGCTTAAAGTTTAGTGCACTATAAAGATACAAGTATGTGTCTTTCAATTTCAATAATTGAGTTGATTTTAATCCCAACTGTATATTATTATTTCTTAAGTATTTACATATTCATACACTACACTATACGGTCATTCATAAGATTTTTGCTCCGGGATCAGGTACAGATGACATTGGCGAAGTATAAGAAATTAAATATCCGCACATGAAATTCAGTAAGTATGTTCATCTCCGTGACAATTCATTATTTCTTTTACTGTTCTCATAATGAGCACGCATCACTGCCATACACAAGGCCTAGAGATGATCATATTATGTTATGTCTCGTAGTCGCAATTTGAGGCGGTTAATATAGAAAAGTGTAAAATTCTAGTGAGTACCTACATGGATATAAAATTAGATTGTTACACGAGATGTGATATTGACCTATTTAGGCACGAGATGATTTGGCGCACGAGTGCAGCAAGGGCGTTAATAATTCCAGTAATTAAATAGGCCTTTCACCCGAGACTAACAGTCTGATTTTCATTTCGAATATGAGGAAAGTATTTGAAAACTAATTAGTTAAACAACTTCTTCTCTAATAAAGTCAGGCGTTAAATCCATATCTAAATCTGATGAGACATCATCATGTATGTCACATATGAAACCGCAAATAATTTTTTTCTCTGCCATTCTACCAGCCAGTTTTTTTTGACACTAATAGTAAATATGTACTCGTATTTAGCTCAAATTTATGTAAATTAAATTAGTGAAAAGTAATTTGTAAGTATTTTTTTTTATAATTTGCTGTAAAAAAGTTGAGATATGAGTCACATGTCACCGTGACCATCTATGCTTCGCATAGTTCTCTACATTTTTTGAGAGCAAGGAAAATCGCTTCCCAGGATGAAAAGTGCTGTTTTCATCCCTATGATTAGACAGCTCCAGGCGTACTTTCAGAATATAACTATTTTTATAATAATTAATTTCTTTCTTTCTTTCTTTCTTTCTTTCTAATAATTATGTCTATAAATATATAAAATGTAACATTTAGTACATTTATCTCTCTATCCTTGTGAATCATGAGGAAAACAAATTCGCCAATGCAAACATTTTAATATTATTTGACATCATATTTTAATTATATAGTATTTGACCTAATTCAGGATACAGGAACTGTTGTCACGACATACAGCAAGCTTACTATCTCTAAATAATTTTCATCTCAACAAAATTATAAACTTTAGTGGACATTAAAAATCCTTGTATTTATTAAACACTAAAATATAGTTATATTTATATAAAAAATTGCAGTGTTTAAACATTTTTTTTTCGCGACTATTTAGTGCACATAATAATTAAATATAGTTTTACTATTAACAAAAAAGATATATTCAAATTCAAAAGTTTTTGTTCAAAATAAGTTCCACTGGAGAACACTTTTAGAAGGCCATACATGTAAGTCAAAAATTTAATCTACTTCCTAGTCTATGTACATGTTCGCAATGTGTTATGGCTGTTGAAGGAAAGAAGTGCAAGAAACTCGCCAGCAACACTTATGCAAGAGACAGCAACGCCAGAACAGCACCATCGCCTATGACATGCAAAAATCAGAATGCTGCTTCTTTAGACTAACCTGTCACTAGTCGAACCAACAAGTTTATGCATATCTAACAGGTGTAGCCAAGTAGTAAAAATTTTTTATATTATTTCTATATTATCTCAGGCTTTCAGTGTAAGTTTTTGGAGGGAAGTTAAGGACCGTTGCAAAATATTGATTGTTGTTAAAGAAGAATTATTTGTTTGTAAAGAGGCCTTCAAGGTTTTATAAGAACTTCCTCATTTAGCGTCAATTAAAGATCAACAATTTGGATGAGGCTTTACTCTGATCAGTATTCTAAAGAATTTTAAAACTAATGTAATACTGGACACAATATTTTAAATTCTTAATTAATGTAGATACAAAAATTGTGCTCAGCCATTTAAAAAAAACCAGAGGCACATCACAGCCATACCGTTGGCTCAGCGATCCAAAGTGAGTTTTGTCCTCCGAAACGAGAACACGCCATTTTTTCCTGTCCTGCTCAGTTTCTTGCCAATTACTTATCGCCCCCAAACTCACAAATGTCAGCCATTCCATCTTTCCAGCGATGTTTTGGCGGAAGACCAGACCCCTAAATATACTTACCTCGTGCTAAGATCCTGTTGTAATAAACCCTTTAGGCTAAATCATAGACAAAATATCCTATTGTATATAAATACTGGTATGGCGGGCTGTCGTAATTTCCGACGGTTCCAGTATTAAAACTACATTGTCCGTGAATGATGTCTTTATTCTATCCACGTTTAACAAAATTACAGCCTCATATACTACATTTATGCTACGTGTGCAAATACTTAATTATTGTGCCTGGCAACCCTTACAATGGACAATACAAATGCTTACATACTACAATACAATTTCGAATTACTCTAATAAAAGATGAGAGCACAATCTTGTCCTTAAAAGATTTTATAACAGATCCACACTCAACAGAGGCATAAATATATTGTTTAGTTTTTTAACTGTGCCAAAACTTTTTTTCTTTTAGGTTATCCACCATACGCTCGCGTAGAAGACCTTATTCTTGTTTTGACCCGGTTTGGAACAGTAAAAGTGGACAAGAAAGAGAGAAAGCAAGCAATAGTGACATTTAGCAACGAGGAAGAGGCCAAAACGGCCATTGAGGCCAACAGGACCATGGTCATTTATGGAGAGTACCTGTACATGAAGCCATATCCGCAAAACGGACTACAGAGTAAGAAGTCAGGCAAAAATAAAAGGGATTTGCAAAGAGTAAAGAAAAAAGTTAGTATGTAATTCAGGCCCTCCTGTCCCTCTACGTCAAGATGTCCAGTGGACCTGATGGTTTCCTGTGATGATGCTCAAGACGTCTGCTTCCTATTCATTTCAATACTAATACTCCTATTCTCGCTTTGCTATTCGTGGAAGTCAGCCTATGTCTAGTCTATTCCCAAGAAGGGGGGATTGTACAGACTTGTCTAATGTTGAGCCTGTTGGAGTAATCTCCTTACTCTCCAAGGTGATGGGATGCATCACAAACACACGTCTTTTCGGGTCTAGAGGAGAACCAGTGTTCAAAAATTACCTCTAAAACAGATTTCCCTATGGTCAGGGTGCTGGTGAATCTTCTAACGTGCTTCATTCACCAATGGTCATTGAGAGTAAGGGGAATGTTCTGGCAGTAAGCTTGGTTAGTGCTCAGGTCTTTGATCGGGTCTGGCACAAGGCTCTTCTTCCGAAAGTTCCCTATTATGAACTAACCTAGATATCGCATGCATGGTGGCCAACTTTAATTGGACGCTACTCCGAGACGAAGCCCATTAATGTTGACGTACCTCAAGAGTCACATGACATGACACATTGCACACCAGCAACATTCATTGTATATCTTCTGTCAATCACATATAATAGCATATCATCCTTCTCACAATCCATCCATCCTTTTTGGTCTACTTTTACATTTGTATCCATCTTAATTTTCCAAAAAGCAAATTTCAAAGATCCCCATCATGTACTCATTTCTCACTTATTCATTATTGTAACACCACACATGCGTCTCAACATTCTCATCTCAGCTGAGTGGAGACATTTGTGCTTTACCACTTTAGCGGCCCAACGTTTTTGACCCATATAACATGACTAGTTTTATGACAGATGTATATATTTTACCTTTTAGTTTCAGTGGCATTAGTTCTTTCTTGGCCTTACGTCCCCTCTATATCACAATTACTCTGCAGTAGTGAACCCAGGTATCTGAATTCGGGTTACATGGTAGTGTGGCTGATTCTAGTTTAAGAGGCACAGCACTAGGAGCCCCGCCAAAATCACCAAACAGGAATTCGGTTTTGATTCTGCTGATTTTTTAATCCAACGCCCTCTAGCACTTGCTGCCACCTGTCTAGTTTTGTTTCGAAGTGCACGCCATCTTCGTAATCTAATATATAAAATTCTCGTGTCACAGTTTTCGTTGCCATACTCCTCCGAAACGGCTTGACCGATTTTGATGAATTTTGTGCTTATCCGGTATCTATGAGAATCGGCCAACATCAATTTTTCATCCCCCTAAATGTTAGGGGTAGTCCACCCCTAAATTTTTTTATTTATTTTTTAGTCAAAATTTTTAATTTCTATTTTTTATGATACAACATACAAAAATACATACAACCCTAGATTTTCAACCCTCTACGATCAACCCCTATTTTTTACCGGGCAGGACGACATCTGCCGGGACAGCTAGTATGTATATAAAAATAATTATACGAGTAATTGGGAACCTCTTGAAAACATGCTCCTGTCGTAATGCATGAAACGAATATGACAACCATAGAGAACAAATGGAATTTGCAGACCTGGTGATAGACCCGAAGAGCATAGAGCTGAGCGGCGACTTCTACGAGCAGGCGGACCGCGTGATGGCGGCCGTGAGGCTCACGCAGGAGGACGTGCACGCCCTCAGCGCCGTCTACGTCGACCTGGAGAACATCCTGCAGACCATGTGGCCAGGTACGTTTATATGAAAGAAAAGATTATTGATTAAAATACGACACTACACATAAAAGAAAAAACACAATAAATTGTCAATTTTTTACACATAAACATATATAAAATAAATTGTATAATTTTTTTTTTATTTGTGTTTATGACTTGGCAGCTAGGCCTTTAAGCCAGATTTCGTTTATAATATAGTTTCTTCATTTTCTTAAGCCTATATGTAGCACAGCTGAACTGTAGGTAATCAGCTAGTGCCATTCAATAAATAGAGTTCTTGTAACAACTCAAAAAGCTACATTTGACAATACAGTTCACATTTCTCACAAAACACATAATCACTACTCAAAAACTATCAATATCCTACAACGATTGTTCATTTTAAAGTAATTTTCCACATTTTTAGAAAATAAAACTGCACAGCACAACGGCTCTCTTCAGTTCCCGCCAAAAACTCTTGCATAATTATATGTGTTTTTGGCCTACGTTCCACACGAGGCTCACAACGACTACGCTCACTACCGCCATTTTGCCGTTCCATTTGCTTGCGAGCGTTATAATTATAAACTCAAGTGGAACGGATTATGGAGTGGATTTCCCAAATGTCATTGGTTGGTTAGAAAATCGCGCTTTTATCACCATATTCATAGAGACAATTATTGTCCTCTAGTCATCGTTCATTTCTTGATATGTGTCGTTGTGAGCGCTGCGTGATCGAAAATTATGACGTCATTAGTGACGTTTGCACAGCGACTATAACGACTGGTTGCTATGTGGAAGGGTTGAAGGAAAATTTTGGGCGTTGTGAGCCACAAATGAAACGTAGCCTTAGTAAATTGCAACAGTAGCACGAAAAACATGTGATAACTGCGCCATCTTATTGGCTTTATTCATCTATACCTCGGAAACAATACTTTCTTCTCGACGAAATATACCCTATGTCCTTTTCTATACCCCTGACAACATGTATGCAAACTTTCGGTACGATCTCTTGCTTCGTTACGGTGTGAAAGTGTAACAAACATATTCGCATTAATAATATTAGTTAGGGCTATTTCTTTTATTTAGAAAATCTATAGTTCCCATGACGATTTCATTCGCAGGATGTCAAGCTATCCCGTTTGGATCTATAACGACCGGTCTGGGCATCAAGACCAGTGACGCGGATTGCTTCATCCTCGTTCCACCACAATACAGGATCCCCTCCACGAGCTTCGTCAACAGAGCCAAGAGACTCTTGCAGATGCACCCGCAAGTGTTCACCGAAGTCATCTCCATACCGCGTGCGAACACCCCCATCGTGAAATTCTTCCACATCCCCACCAAAATGAATTGTGATGTTAGCTTCAAAACCACCCTCGGTGTCCAAAATAGCAAGTTAATTGCGTTCCTCCTTCACGCGGACCCAAGGTTGATACCCCTGTCCGTGATAATAAAATATTGGGCAAAGGTCCACGGATTATCTGGCACGGGAAAGATGACCAATTACGCGCTGACGATGATGGTTATATTTTATTTACAACAGCCTCCGATCTCCATCTTGCCCCCCATCGCATGGCTGCAAAGGGATCACTCCTATGACTTTTTTGTAGATTTCTGGAACACCGGTTTCATGGGTCGAAGGGATCTCTTACCTCCAGTGACTAATAAGTCCTCCATCTCCGAACTATTAGGAGGTTTCTTTGAGTTTTACTCCAAATTCAACTTTGACGAAATGGTTGTATGCCCCTATTTAGGTATTCCGATTAAAAAGGATGATTTCAAAGATTTCCATGTGTTGCCTGAAGCGCTTCAGCGGTACAAGAACAATGTCATCAATAAGCTAGCTTTGCCTATGAAACATGACACAATGATTTGCGTCCAAGATCCAGTGGAGCAGAGCCACAATGTGGCATCCTCAATCACATGCAGCACCGCGGCAGATATCAAGGCTTTTTTCAAATTTGCTGCCACTGCATACGATAAAGAGAAAACTAATAATTGTGAAAACTTTCTTAGGGTAATATTACTTCAGGCACCGAAACTGATTAGGACTAAAGCGCATCCGGAGTACAGGGTCAATTTGTTCCCAAAAATAGTGCTAAAAATAAAAGAAGATAATTGGAAAACTGTCATTAGAGACATTGTCTTTGTTATGTATGAGAAAATGCTCAAAATAAAGCTGGGAAAGATTGAAGAAAAAATTAATCCGGATTCAAAGAAGGAGAAAGAGAAATATATGGGAGCCGTAACTAAAGTCATTTGGAAACGGAAGAAGTTTTTAAGGTTATATGACAAAATGAATCTAAGTTTTGAGACAAAACACGAGAGAATTACACAGGAATAATAAATGTCGAAAAAGACCAATTTCATATACAATTCCAACTCATATTGACGTTTTGTCTTGATCGGAGAAGTGCATTGGTGTCTATGAGACTAATTAAGGGTGACGTAGACGCTTATAGAGAATTTGGAAAGTTTTTCATATCGATTATGCAGAATTGGTTCGAGAACCTTCTACAGCCATACATAAAAGTACAAGATAAAAACGTAACTAAGGAAATTGCGGAAAATATAAGTAGTTTGAATAAATTAAGTTTGCATGAGAGCAGCCAGACAGAGCCCTCGACGGAGGTGATAGAGACAGACGGCAGTGTTTCCGAAGACTCCTCATAACTCGTCAATTGTCAATAGAAATAAGTTTTTACTTGAAAAATGGTCTGTATTTTTGTATCTGAGTGTGATTTGGGTTCTCCTAGACTGATACTGTTGTATTTTTTGTGACGAATTATATCTTGCGAATTTTTCTTAATTTTATAATTACATTGAACATGGAGTTTATAATTTTTTTGATTTATGAATTGCCATTATGACCAGCTCATGTTTTTTTTCATTTTTATATGATATTAATTAAATGATGTTTCCGTACTAAAGTAAATGGGACCTTGCAGGATAAAAAACTGTAAAAACATAAAATGATGTTTGATAGTTATTAGTAAGACCACTTATTGTAAGTTGAAAACAACCTCATTTTGGTTCGTTTTGTAGAATATACACTTGACTACATAAATTTTGTTTAAATTTCAAGTTCCACTTTAATAAAATGCAACCTGGAATCGGTGCCTAAAAATAAGTAGATAGAAGAGAAGTAGAAGCTTCATTGAGTTTGTATTTAACACGTTTTTTTCAATTTGGTTTGTATTCAAAAATGTGGAGCCCCCTTTATGCCAATTCAATACCTGGTAGGGTAAAGTCTGGCCGTCTGGTTATCATTTAAGATGTATGCATGTCATCTACTGTGTGGCAACTATTTTACTTCAAATTCAAAAGTTTTTGTCTATACATATAAATAAAATTGGAGTGTCTGTAATATTGAAATAACCGCTTTTTACTACATGCATATGAATATATATATACGGCACATACACCAAAAAACATTTTTTACAATTTTTGTCTGACTGTTTGTTCCGGCTAATCTCTGAAATGGCTGGACCGATTTTGACGGGACTTCTATTGGCAGGTACCTGATGCAATAAGGAGTAAAGGCTACTTTTATTTTAGAAAATTCTTTCATTTTGGAATTATGACGATTTTCAATCACCACGCGGGAGAGACCGCAGCGTGCAGCTAGTCCAAAATAAGTTCCACTGGACAACACTGAAGAGTCATACCTATAGGTTAAAATTTAATTTTACTTCCTAGTCTAAGTACACCGCTTCGCAACGTGTTATTGCTTTTAAGGAGAAGAATAAAAACGTTATACAAAATATAAATAGTATAAGAGGTTGGAGCGAGCTGCTATGTAAATGAAGTTTTGTCATTTAAGTATTCTTCAATAGTGTAGTATACCTTTTTTTTAGCAAGATACTTTTTGATTTGGTATTTAATTTAGTGAATTGCAGATGTAACATTGCACTAGGAATCTTATTGAAGAAGCGTATACCAACCCCCAAGAAAGAAGACAATACTTTTTGTAATCCAAAAGATGGCAATATCAGTCTATTACGATGCCTTTGAAATTGTGAACATTCTTATACTGCCTGTAGGCACTCAAAATATATTGGCAGGCGACCGTCATGATACCGATTACATTAAAGCGTTCCCTAAGAGACTCCCGAGGGCCGAGGTTGTATTGTCTTCTTTGTATAAGAAGACAAGACACCCAGTAATGAGTGAATTACGCAAAACAAAATTAATTTTTTGATTACTTCATCTGTTCAGGGTGAGTTCAACATTTTCAGGATATTGACCGTTGTTAAGCACGAATTAAATATTGAAAATTTGAACTTTATAGTGAAATGTAACTTTAAATGCCCCTAGAACTCTAGAACTGCACTAATTGCCGTCAATCATGATTGACTGATGATGGAGTGTATGGATTGACTGGAAAGATGTCGAGGGAAACTTGTCAGGCATCTCTGCCAGCTCTGTGCATAGCAGACGGTACTCTGGCACACGCCGCGAAAGATAAAGCCGATCTTCTGGGCGAAATCTTTGTGGCCAATTCGATCCTTGATGACGAGAAACATGCTTCACTCAGAAAACAATCGTCGTACCCTCCGCTCCCTCGACCTCAAAAAGTCTTCTGGTCCCGGTGGCATTCCTGCCATTGTGCTGTAGACGTGTTCAGCTATCTCCAGTCCTTCTCCGACTGTTATGCTCTGCCTTACCACAAGGCTCGTGTCCCCGCTTCGTGAGAGCTTTCCCAAGTACACCCTATCCCCATAAAAGCTGACCGAACAGACCTGTCGAATTATAGACGGATAGCAATAACCTCTTTGCTCTCAAAGGTGATGGAGTGATTCATTAACGTGGAGCTCCTGGATTACGCTGAAGATTCTCAGCTGTTAGATGACCGGCAATATGGCTTCACCGCCGCCGTACGATATCAAGCCCTAAATTGACCTCACCGCCAGGATCCACTGAGCTGTCTTCAGCAAGGTTTGATTACTTATACTAATTTAGGGTCTGACTAATCTGTATGGAATTAGTTCCTTTGTCGGACATTGTGATAAATTATAACAACAAACGGTGTACAATTAAAATATCTTTTTTATTCAGATATCGATAATCTCTAGTCTCTCTCTGGCTTAAAGACCTAGTTACCAAGCCATAAACATTAAAAAATATTTAGTCTCTCTATCTCTACTAGTCTGTGGGTATTTACAAATTTTGCAATTTATTTAAAGTATATTTTCTGCAATTTGCAATTATTGCTCCAATGCTCCTTGCATAGCAGTTTGTGCCAATATCGGATTTTAGTTTTTTACTGACTTTACTTTATGTCTATAATTTAAAAAGACATTTGTCAATATGGATGAAGGACGTAAGTGTGTGTTTTACATTAAACTAGTACGTAACAATTAAAATTAGCGTGCCATTAAAAATAGCTTTTTGAACATTACACCGTCAACAGTCCGAGCCAAGACAATATAATTTGTTCACAATACTACATCTAAGACATCAACACAATTATCTTTGGCTTATAAAAAAAATTCAGTCATCAGCCAAACGCAATTCACCACTTGATGTAGGCCTGTCCAGCTTTGTACAACATATCCTGATACATTTTCGTTTTTCTTAGTCTTTAACTCTTTACGGGACCTTGCGATTATGCAAAATGCGATCTTGACTAGGTGTTACTTGTCCACCGGTCCTGTGACAGATAAGACTCCCATAGCTACTTCAATTCACCAGAGTGGTGATCAACATAAAACTTATGGATGTGCCCCATTGTCAGTGTCCACATCTCGTTGCTACTTAAGATAGTTCATAAGAGCCCAATTGCTGTCTTGGTATTCATTTATTTTCCAACCAGTAGTAATTATTAAATTTTCACCTTAACTCCATATAATGTAAATAATATTTTGCCAGGTGGTAGGGTCTTTGCCTGTCTGGATGGCTACCACCCCTGGTCTAGAGTATGCTGACATAACAACCTTGAGTTGAGTTCTGGCATTAGTGGCCAGGTTCCAGTCTCCTTTAAGAGCAGGGTGCTTACCATACCTTATGTATGTCTTTAGTATAATCATAAACAAAGATGTCAATGCACCTTCCTGAAAGTAATCCCGGTGGGGCCCATAAAAACCACTCAATTGATATCATTGCAATTCTTATAATTCTAGATGATGTGCTGGATACATCACAGTTATGTTACGAAGGGGACTTTGATGAGCAAGTTGCGAATTTGCTTAAACATGTAAGATTAACAAGACAAGAAGTGGAGAATTTGACTCAGCTATTTGATGATTTGGAAGGAGCACTACAGAACACATGGCCGGGTATTATATTTTGATAATTTCTTTTAGCAAATACATACATACATACCTTCACAACAGGTCCCTTGCAGGGTAGGCATAAACAACAGAGCGCCACTCAGGCTTATTTTTACATACCTCACTTGCTTCTTTGACATTGATAGACCTTGTCATGAACACGCGTCTGTTCTTAAGGCTCCTGACATCACCTTCTGCTAATACATGATCAATTTGATCATGGAAGGTGTGTCGTGGCCTTTTGCGACTTCTGCATCCATCCACTTTTCATTGTATATCTGTTTAGTCATTCTCCTATCATACATTCTTTCCACATGCCTGAACCACCGGAGCATTTATTTCCTTATCTTCACCCCGAAAATTTAGCAAATAGCTTTTTCAAATATAGCATTCTTTGGCTGTGTAAATTCTGTCTAGCTGTTAGAATTAATTAATATTTCACTGATGGAAAGCAAATACTTGTTATAATGATTTCAAATGACCAGACTAAAAAAAATCATACCTATTCCAATATGGTTTTTTTGCTGATTGATAGCAAATTTGATGTAAAAAAATGTGTGGTATTGTTTCCTCGGATATTTCGCCAGTGCTTTGATAATGTGGAAACAGGGTTTACACTTATCAATGAACAAAGTTTGTCACTTTTTATTGCATGAATTCATCAGACAGGCAGACAGGCCACTTGATGGAAAGCAGTTACCATCGCCTATGGACATTAGCATAACCAAACGCTGCAAAGGTGCTGCTGCTCTCTTAAAACAGACAAGAACCTGGTCATTAATGCTGGAGCACAACTGAAGGTTGTTATAACGGCATACAGACCAGGCATAGTAGCCATCCAGTCAGGCAAATACCCTACCACCTGGCTGCCATCAGCCAATTTATCTATTGCACTTGCTCTTCCAGGTTGCCGAGTAATACCCTTTGGCTCAATAGTTACCGGAATGGGAATAAGAACGAGTGATGTCGATTGTTACATTGAGCTGCCAAGTTTTGTTGTGAGGAAAAAGACATTAGTGGTGGCAGCAAGAAATGTCCTCGGCAAATATCCACAGATATTCCAGAAGCTGTTTGCGGTTGTGTCCGCCAAGGTGCCTATAGTGAAACTGCACCATGCACCTACAAATAGGCACTGTGATGTCAATTTTCATAGTGTTACTGGAGTGAGAAACACTAAATTATTAGCATTCTTACTTCACCTGGATATGCGTGCTTTGACCCTTGCTATTATAATCAAATATTGGTCCAAAGTGCATTCAATAACTGGTACAAACTTAATGCCTAGTTATGCCATGACGCAGTTGGTTATATTCTATTTACAGCAAGTCAAAGTACTGCCCCCGATATGCCAATTGCAGAAACACATGCCACCAGAAATCATAGACCACTGGAACACAGCATTCGATGATAGAACTCCATACATATCATGCAACAACAAGTCCTTGTATCATCTTCTTGGTGGTTTCTTTAAATTTTACAATAATTTCAATTTCTCGGAAAGTGTTATATCATTGTATGAGGGTAGAGCATTGAGCAAGAAAGAGTTTGAGAATGTGGATAGGGTATCAGATGTTTATTATTTATATAAAAATAATGTAAGGAAAGACTATTGTAAAATGTTAAGGATAGATTCGTATATGTGTGTTCAGGACCCGTTTGAGCTTAATAGAAATTTGGCAGTCGCTGTGTATCCGAAATTAGTGCAAAGAATTCTAGATTACTTTAAAACTGCTTCAAGCGCTTATGAAAATGAGACTAGGAATAATTTCCTTAAGGTTATCTTGCAACGTAATCACAAAGATGACTTTTTGGTTAAACCGAAGACATTTAATGATCATGAAGCTCTTCTACACAAACAAAAATTAATTAACAGACCACATGCAAGAAATAAAGGTTTTAAAGCGAACAAATTTAATAAGAAGGCAGTTAGAAATCGTTTTAATATCATGTTTGAACAGCTCCATCAGAGAAAGGCAGGTAAAAGTTAATAATTATATAACACTTTACTTTTTTTCTTTTCGTCTATATCTGTCATCAGCCAGAGAGTATATATAGATTATAGCTGTCCGCAGACGTCGTCTGCCGTAATAGTTTGTCGCAGGTTATATTTAGTTGTATTATTTTGTATGTTGTATCATAAAAAAAAAAAAAAAATTTCTAAAAAAAAAAAAAAATAGGTGACTACCCTAAATTAGGGGATAAAAATAGATTGGCAATTATAGATACGATAAGCAAAAAATTCATCAAATCGTCAGCGTTCGAGAGTATGAACGAAAATGTGAACAGAATTTTATATATATTTTATTTAAATTTAATTAATACATACATCTTGTCAAGCTTATATTCCACTAGAGTAGGCAGAGACAATGGATTCCACTTGCATGACCCTGAAAAATAAATCACTTGATTTGCTTTTAGGGGCCTACTACGTCACATGTTAGGGGAGGTTTGGTGAGAGGGTCGACGAAGTGTAAGGGGTGGAGGGGGGGAGGTCCTAAATTTCGTGACATCCCGTTTCAAAATATTTGAGCTAATTGTACTATTGTTGTGTGTATGTCACGGTCTGCGGGCACCAACTTTACCATTGTCATACACAGTTTTGTGATTCTACTTTCGTTCCTTCTAAAGTATTAGTTTCGAATAGCAAATGTGAGTATAAAACTCGAGATGATAGAAATGATGATTAAAAGACTTTATATTTAATTAAACTACAATGTGATTATTTTTAATTACATGGGAGCCATGACTTTAGTAACAATTTCCGAAAGTGAAACTATCTAAAACAGTAAATAGTAAGTAAGACTTTGTTGTTGTTGATTCAATTTACTTGTTTTAAACGAAAAGAAACTCAATATGGAGACAATGAGAAATTAAAATTTCTTTATTAATCACATTTTTTTCACTTTTATTTACTATACAGTAAAATTTGTAAGTTCTTAATTACTTAAAAACATTAATACCAAAATGTCGGTATAGTACAAGCAAAACTTGATTGAATTGTTCAAGTTACATTTTTTAATTGACAAAATTTACTAACGAGATATCTGTATTCCATTAATCTCAATCATGGAAATATCACGAATGTGTCACAGATATTTTAATTTGAATTTATATACATTTGTATATAATATCTTTCTTCACAAGAATAATTTTTAAATTGTCAAAATTCAACCCTTGTCTGAGCGTCATAGCTCATTATAGTCGTTGATTTGACTTGTTGACTTTGGCTCCAACGCCTTTGGCATTGATTTTACCAATGTCGCCGTAAATGCGAAAAATAAGAGAGCTAGTGTAGCAAATTAAGATATATAAAGAAATGTTCACCGGCACATTGTAGTGTTTCCAAGCATTTGTTTTACTTTTGACAGCTTGATGTCGGATCAATTAGTAATATCCTAATGCGTTACCGACTCGATTCGTTATAAAAATCGATTTAATTTATAAACAAATTTTAATTATTTTTTGAGTAGAACTTTTTTATTTTCAAATCGGTTACCTTCGATTTGTTTACGTATAGTATCGATGGTTTAATAGTCTGCACGCTACATAACTCACAGAAAATCAAAATCACGTCACCTACAGCGATAAAGTACGACCATAATGTAATTTATTACATGTGAGCTTTTTTACTGTCAAGAAATATGTAACGTGATAGACGTGCAAACGTGAAAAGTAAAATAAACGCTTGGAAATAGTATAGAGCCATCCGGCAGCTGATCGGCACGCAGGCCACGGGTGGACGCCGGGGGGTAAACGAGTGAACGTCTCGTGGTCCACTCGCCGAACGTGGCGATCCGATGCCGGCTGGCTCTAATGAGCAATCAATGCCAACTGTCATTATTGAAATACTGTATGTAGCAAAAGAATGTATTAATAAACATTATAATAATTGTTATGAAACAATATGAAAAATTAAATTTTAGTAAATCTAATTTGTTTGTCTTTGACTAGCCACATTTTGTCAATGACTTCCCCGTCGAGGTCCGCGGACACCTGCAACGAGATCAATATTAATTGTAAAGGAAGCAAAAGGCGTGGAAATTCATTGCGTCTGCCTATCACTAAAGGGAACAGGCGTCATGATATTATTGTTACGACCTAGGTGCCGACAAAGGCAAATTCACACCTGCAGCGCAGTAGAAACAATTTATTACCTTTTCGGCATTTTGACTTCCTTTGTTTACTTTGTGTTTTAAATTTGTGATTAGAAAAACCGTCCATTGTGTATTGTAATCTTTTATGATACTCATCCGCCAGGTGTAATTCTAGGGAATTCGGTTCACGTGGCCGAGCAGACATATTGCATTTGTGCAGTACAAAGCAATACCCCAATGGAGAGATGAGGCAGTGAAGCGATAACCACACATTCGGTAATCTATTTAATGACGGATTTTGCGCGTGTTATCGAATCGTGCATTACGTTTGCACTGGTTGTGTTCAGTTATATTTGTACCTGTGATATACGTGTTTGTGTAGCTTTAAACTCTTATTATAGAGTTTCTAACTATTATTATTAAATTATTTAAATTTTAATTATTAAATTCCAACGGCATTTTAATTCAAGTCCTGCCACTCGCAACAATATGTATTTACCTGCTCCATATTGATGTGGGTCTTATTATAGGCTTTGAATCTGGTGAAGCCATAATCTTGGGACCTGAACGCCGACCACTCGAATGGGTTATCTGAAACAGAAAAAATCATGCAATTTGATTTTTAGTCTGGTATTCTCAATACCGAGACATAGGATACTTTACTTTTTACCCCAGAAAATGGGATAGGTTTTGGGATAAAATTAAGTAAAACTTCTGGCGGGGAATAACGCCTAGATAAAAATTACATCTAGTAGCATCTCGAATGTAAATGATTTTTTTTATTGCAGGAGTTCAGCAGACAAACAGACGGCCACTATTGCTCCAATGTAACCTGTATGAATGCTTACTCTCAAAATAGTCATTTATAATGCGAAATATAAAATACCGCACTTCACAAACGTAATATTTTAATTACGAAATATAGTGGAACGAATCTTTGTAACTAAAATGATTGCTTTGGAAGCAGCGGTAGACTCATGATTTTCAATAATAATAACTTTTATTACTAATTGATAAATTAAAAATCCACTATTTTCCTGGCCGCAATGCCCAATGTGATAATGGTCTAATATTGTGACGTTAGTTAATAAAAAAACATACATTTGAAAGAAAATCTTACTTCTGAAATGATCCCGGCCTTCTTGGCATCCCGCGGAGCCGGTCACTATGTGCACTGGCGCCCTGGGGATTCAAAGCAGATATTTAATAATAACATATCATTTAATGATTTTAATTATTTTTTTGTTTCTTCCAAACGTTTGGGGTCGCATGTTTTTTTTTCCATATTCCTCTATTCTGGCATACGTGCCCTGCCACACCATAAATCATAATATCATCCTTCACACAATCCATCCATCTTGTAAGTTTATTTTATTTATTTAGGATAGATAGTAAACCGATAAGACCGACACTAAAGTTACATAAGAAAAAAACAGTATATAGTATAAAATCCGTGCTTGTCCAACTACATTATCTACGAACTAAAAGATGGTAGTGAACGAGTACAATAAATTAAAAGTAATATGGGACATACAAAAACACACACAAACGCGCGCACGCACTCACACATGCAAACAAACGCACACAACAACACGCTCCCGTATACAGCGTGTTTCATTTCAAATGACAATAAATAATAACTAGCGGTCGTACTCCATACAAATTTTTTGGTACTATTAAATCAACCGAAATGTCTAAAATAAAATTTTGAAATTTCCGAACAAATTAATTACGATAAAAAAGGAATAAAAAAAACATCTTGTAAATATTGGTTCGCGAGCGAGAGCGTAAGAATGAACAACTTCCGCGTTTAATGATGAAGAGACGAGCTGGAAACATGATACATTGGTCACTAACCTACCGATTTAGACCAATAACTGATACATGTTGTTGTAATATTCTGAAATGAAAAATGAGGTCTGTGGCTAAACCAAAGAAGTTACCTTGATTCATTTTTGTATTTGGGCAGAGTACGTCATGAAGAAAACGTGGTCTGATTTATTGTCGTAAGGTCTGAAACACGCTGTATATCGAGCCTTCACCGCCATTTCATCGTGAACGACATTTGGACCTAAGTATATTTTTTGTGAAATGGCGATGGACAGGACATATGATAGGGGAAAGCAGAATGAAATGGACTAAAATTATAACAGAATGGCAGCCATGTGATGGCAAAAGAAAAGAGGCAGACAAGCTAAAAGATGGACAGATGATATCAAGTTGATCGGAGGGACAACCTGGTCTAAAAAGCTACCAATAGGGAAGAATGGAAGCAGCTGGAAGAGGCTTATGTGTCACTGGACACGCTGAACACTGAACCGAGAAACCCGATGTATTAGATTTAAGTTAAAACAATTTGCTACTGTATGTAACACCATTGTTAGTTTCAGCAATAAAGGCTAATAAAAAAAATAATTTTAAGAATCATTTTTTTCAGTAGGACCTAATCTAACTAACATTTAAAGACTTAAAAATAAAAAAATACCTTTTGGAACAAAAAATATACCTAGGTCCAAATGTCGTTCACGATAAAATGGCGGTGAAGGCTTGATATGCCATGTGCGAGGATAAGATTTTTTTGATTGAACGTTTGTTGGATGTATTTAATGTTTTACAGGTTTATGTAGTAGATATACAATTAATATTTGTTGATGGTTAGACGTATGTAAGAATGATATGAGTGATTTTAATAATTTATTTTTGATGTAATGAGTTTTATGAATGAAGATTTGCTTTAGTAGCAAAAAGATAAAAGGGACAGAAATGACAGTGGCTGATTCTTAATGGTGGTAATAACATTTAAATATGTATTGTAGTTGTTGACGAGTTGGTACATTGGGGCACCAAGTCTTATAAAACAGCCGCCACAGTAACATATAGTTTCAGTAAGAGTAGTAGTTTAACATTATTTTTGTTATGTGCATTTCATCCTCCCTCAATACATGCCCATACCACCTTAATCTTCTTTCTCTCAATTATAAACCTGCCGATTTGTTATATGCAAGTACACAAATTGCGTATCCCCAAATTAAGCAAGTTAAGATATTATGGGTAATATACAACGGATTAGTCTGAGTCCGATTCCAGGCAGACCGTAAGTAAACAACAGAGAAAATAAAAAATTAAAAAAGCAATAAAATGTATAAATATATTTTATTATCACATTTGTAAGACAATAAACAAAAATAGCACAATCTAATTTGACTACTGGTATGGGTTACCTTATTTTATAAGGATTTTTAATGAGATTCTTTAATTATAATTAAAGCTTATTTGATAAGTATAAAAATTCATCTTAAATCTTTATATAAAATCATATAAAAATATATAAGTATATTTTTCTAATAAAAAGACTGTATAAAAAATATTCATAGTCCATAAGCGTCGTGTTTCTCTTTCACTATCCAAAATGCGTCGATCACTCTTCCTTTTAGCTGCACGTCTACCTGTAAACAAAAATACACACAAATAAAAATCATTTATAAATGAAGAAAGAAAAATAAAACAAAAATAAAAAATACAGATGAAAAAATAAAAACCAGCAAAAATACTTTGACAACGATCGTCATTATAATAAAATTCTTGCTGATATACTATTCGGAACTTATTAGAAACAAACTTTCAGACAGTCCGACGGACAAATGTTGTAATGGACCGGTTCCTATATCGTACCGACCGTTCGTTTGCCTTACTATCGGCTAAGATTGGACCTGAGCTCCATACAACTAATATCAAATTCAACCGATGGTAAAGGTAAGCAAATGAATGTAAAACCGGCCACAAGCACAGTACGATTACACATCGCACAAATTTTAGTTTACAATAATATTCTGGCATTTATTTTGAAAACAAACAAATAAACATTCTGAGATAGACAGATAAGTATGATGATATAACATGATATTTTTTCTGAAAACTATTGCTTCAAAATTTTTGAAATGTCATACTTATTAAAAAGTATTCATTCTAAGACAAAATATTTAACTGAGGCTCGATATTTTTGACTAGACGAACGTGTGAAATGCGGCCTCCCCGTCCGTATATCGCGTCAACTCCTACCGTTTCCGTTATATACATACATACATAACTTCACGCCAGGTCCCTTGCGGGGTAGGCACGAACAACAGAGCGCCATTTAGGCTTATTCTTACACACCTCACTTGTTTCTTTGCCATTCATAGTTCTTGTCATGCACGCTCGCCTGTTCTTAAGGCTCCTTACATCACCTTCTGCTAGTACACGATCAATTTGATCATGGTGTTCCCTTACATTTTTATTTATTTACATTTAAAAACGAAAATAAAATAAAAAAAACGTTACAAAAAACAGTTATCGACTCATAAATTAGTACTAACAGTGAAAAATATAATTAGATAGATAACACTTCGTTGCTCATAACACTTTGTTACTCACCAAATATACAATTTTAAAAATGCTTAAATTGTCATGGAAAAAGAAAGCAATCTCTTCCAAGCAACCAACTTAAGGAATAATTCAACCTAATCTGGTGATGTAGAAGATGCAGATAGGATAATTAGATGAACAATTAAAATTAATTACCATAATCATGTTGGTATTTTTTTAATACTTTTTTGGAAGCGGTACTCAACACCATCGACCACACATCTGACATTCGTCTACTTGGCTTGACCGAATATTAAATCAAAACAGGCCTGAATATACAAGTGAAATGATTCTACTATTACAATCACGCAAATGTAATTTTTATATTGGATTTTATCTTACCTGTAACTTTTAACTAGTGGTTCTAAAGTCGACCCTAACTACACTACACAACATTATATATACCTGTTCCATATAAAGATGCGTTTTGTTGTAAGCTGTCATTCTTGAGTACCCATAATCAACTGATCTGAATGCTGACCAAGCGGCAGGGTCATCTGTCAAAAAAAACATATTAAATTATTCCTGGATATTATAATTCGGGTTATTCAAATGCAAAATTCAAAAGTTTTTATTCAAAATAAGTTCCACTGGAGAACACTTTTTGAAGGTCATACATATAGGTTAAAATGTAATTTTACTTCCTAGTCTATGTACACCGCTTCGCAACGTGTTATTGCTGTTAAGGAGAAGAAGCGGCAAGAAACTCCCCAGCAACACGTCTAGCTAAAAATTGTTTTTCTTTATATTTGTTGTTCTATTTTTTACATTTAAGTACTTTTTTTTTAAAGATTTTATACAGAATTATGTTACAGAATAACTTTTGAAGAATTAATGGAGTTGGAGCAAACAGTGCATATTCAATAAGACAGAACGCAATAAAAGGATAAAAAATATTATTATAATTGTCGCAGAAGGCTCCGTTCTCACGACATCTCTTTTAGTTATTGCAGGTTTAGTGGGCGTCATCAGGATAAAATGCGAGCATAAAACACAAGGCCAACGGTTTATACACTTTTAATTTAGATTTAAAAGACATTTTAACATAGTTTAGACCGAGCAGCGAGTTCAGGGCACCCGCTCATACTTCTTAACTTAACACTTTCTTTAAAATACTCCATGGTCCAACTCGACCTATTGCCATCACCGAATGTGTCACAAAAACTCCTCAGTCTACCGAAGTAGATACTACCAAAGTATAGAGGGCGTCTGACCCCGCTCCGCCATATGCTCTGCTCTGATTGGTTGGTTTTTATTAGGTTAGAACGATCTTTTAGTTATAGAAACATTTAAGACATCAAACCAAATTAAATTAACAATTTTAGAAGCAATTAAAATGTAAACAAATAATATTGTGCGTTATACATCCAAATAATAATCCATCGAATTATAGCTTCCCTCCAACATAGTTATAAATATAAAAAGACATACCGTACTAATTTTTTTTTGCAACATATCTCCATATATTCCTTACAAATACGGCAAGATAAAAACGTTATACTCGTACAATGGAAAATGTGAAAGCAAATCGACAAAAATGGCCAAGTGCTTATCAGACGCCTCACATTGAAGAATACCATAGAGACGAGGATTATCCACTGGTTTTTTTTTATGAAACTATAAAACGCATCTAATCGAAAATACTTTAGAAATTACTCAATAGGAAGTAAAATGTTACTGTATCAAAAATTACTGACTAATGCTTAAAACTTACGTGTGAAAGGACTCGTTTCCTCCTGACATCCAGCTGAACCAGTGATCAAGTGTACCGGGGCCCTAAAATCCAAAAAAAAATATTTTAAGAATGTATTTAAAAAAATTCAACTGCAGTGAAAAAAATGAAAAATACTATATTAAAAAACTACCTATACAGAGTTGTCATAAAACTCAATTTCAATTACATGTGCTCAGAAGTTATATCTCTGGAAGGAATGTTAGCTGCAACAATTGCTAATAATGGTGAAACAAATCACAGCGTTGTAAGCCTTAGTATCCATGTTTCAAACAAACACAGTCTAATTAATATTTATATGTAATTATGAATAATAAAGATGTCAATTTTGAATAATATCAATAAATGAAAACAAATGTGTACAGATAAATGAAGATGAACACAACTCACTCAATCACATACATGAATGCTGCAAGAGAACTCTGCAAACCCTGTTTTAAGAACGGCGTAATGTTATAATGTAAATTTATATGTGATAAATTAAAGGCCACGACACACCTTCCATGATCAAATTGATCGAGCCTCAAGAACAGACGAGCATGACAAGAGCTATGAATGTCAAAGAAGCAAGTTAGGTGTGTAAGAGTAAGCCTGCATGGTGCTCTGTTGTTCGTGCCTACCCCGCAAGGGACCTGGCGTGAAGCTATGTATGTAAAAATAACCCACTTCACATTAACAAGAGTTATATGAGGTCTACAGGCTCTTAAGGGAGGGTGGGAGAGGTCTTAAATTTCGTGACGTCACATTCCAAAATGTAATATATTTAAGCATTGAAACACGAAATTTGAATTATTAACGAAACACTCTATCTGTGGGAGAATGGTGGTTATTAAAAAATAATTCAAATGAAAATCTAATCAATACGTCAAGCAAAAACTTTGTACCCCTTTTTACGAAAATTGCGCAGACGGAGGAATATGACATTTCGCACATTTATTATTTATGTACAGAAGAAGCGACGAATGCCAATTTTTTTTTAAACATTATTATTATATATTTTTTATTTTCATCGATTAAAAAAACATTAAACACACTACCATGTAATTGACACGCACACGTATACTCTTTTGTTTATTGTTGCCTTGGTGAAAGCTGCGATAGAAGTTAGTCTTTGACAACAAATTATTATGGCCGAATTTCGACCACGAGCGGCCACTAGTAAAACTAATTACTGATTACTGTTTTAATTTATTAATTTCTTGGTGTAAAATTGCAAAATATGTGACTTCACAGTAGGGAGGGGGGATTGTCACGCATGTGACCAGCTCTGACAAGGATGGGGGAGGCGTAAAAAAAATGAATAGCTCATTGTTATATAGCCAAAATAATGAGATTATGACGTATAGAATTGTGTAATTTTTAATACCAAAAACTAAGCTGCGATCTAGAGTTGTCTTTGTACAAATCTAATAACGTTTAGTTTATTATTTTTAATAATTAAATATATAAAGCAGTACACAAAAGAAAACATACCTTAATGTTTAGTAAAAACAATCCAATTCTCATAATAAGCACAGAGCAAGAAAGATCTTTCACCAAAACCACAAGCCACGGAAACGTTTTACAGACGATTCCTATATCTTATGCTATCGATTAATTTGCATTATGCTGATGTTACACGATTCATTTCTGTCTTTCAATTTGCATTAGGGAACCAAAGTGAAATAATATATTAATGTAGTCATGTAAAAAATGTAAACATATAATTGAGTTATTCAATCTCATTGAATATTGTTGTATACATTTTGCTTTTTGGCTGCTTTCAAAATTGATTCACTTTGGTTGAACCTTGTAATATCAATATAACTACTGGTTAAAAGAAATCAATTCCATATAAGTAAAGTTAATTTACTACTAATATAGACTCGTTCGTGCCTACCGCAAGGACTGCGTGAATTTTGTATGTATGTATGTATGTATGTAATATAGACTAAGAGCCCGTGATCGCCAGTCCTACCACATAGTATAAAGTCTAAAAAAAAATTGTGCAAGTGCCTTACAGCAGGTAAAACGGTATGGATATTATGAATCTCGAACCACGGTGGCTTTGACCTGTTACCTGTCAAAGCAAAGGTGAGCATAATTGCTGCCCAAAAACATTATAGCATAATGCGCAATTTTTTAGTTCCACAGGATACAATTAGAATACCATACCATCTGTTGCCAGACACTTTGTAGGGTGGCAACCCCCTGCCAGATGCCTTTAAAGTTTAATAAATAATCATTCTACTCACGTCATAATATAAAATCTGAGTTTTATATATGTTACTTGGTCAACTATTCAAAGATGTTTCCCAAATGGCCAAACAGTTTCAAATGTTCTAACACTCTCCCAGACATAGTTCAAGTTCAGCAAATGATTAAGTTCTTTTTTATATTTATGTTCTTTTATAGGCACCTGGGGTTGACGTAGGGCTGGTGGTAAGAGCCGTTGTAGACGCGGCCGTCGTACAGCGGCCAGGTGCGCTCGTACGAGTGCTCGTGCGCCCACACCACCAGGTCCACGCCGAACTCGTTCAGCAACGGCTCCAGCCCTGCCACAATCTCTCTCTTCACAAGTGGAAACACCATACGTATAAAAAAACTACAGTACAACTTCTTTTTTATTGCATGAGTCCAACATACAGACAGACGGCCCACTTGATGGTAAGCAGCTACCACCGCCTATGGACATTTGCAACACCAAAGGTGCTACAAATGTGCCGCTGCTCTCTTAAGGAACCTGGTCGGAATTAATGCCGGAACACAACTCAAGGTTGTTATGGCAACATACTCTAGATCAGAGCTGGTAACCATGCAGTCGGGTAAGTACCCTACCATCCGGCAAAAATAGTTAACGTAACATCTGCAAAAATTTGTATCAACAGCATATATCATCAGGTGATGTCAGGAGCCTTAAGAGTAGACGAGCGTGCATGACACGAGCCATGAATGTCAAAGAAACAAGTTAGGTGCGTAAGAATAAGCCTGCATGGCGCTCTGTTGTTCGTGCCTACCCCGCAAGGGACCTGGCGTGAAGTTATGTATGTATATCAACAAAATAAGAAGAGCAAGAGTTGGAAGTACGCACCGAACATGCCGAGGAGGCCGACCCTCGTGTACTCCACGACGCAGTCGTCGTCGTCCGAGTTGCTGCAGTACATCGGCCGGTGCCCGAACAGTATAATCCAGGGACGCTTGGACCTCAAATTATAGAGCATTTTTTATGTTCAAATAAAAACGGCCAGGAGTTATCGGACCTTAGGGACCATCCATAAATTACGTCACACCAATTCATGATTTTTCGACACCTCCCCCGTCTTTTTCATAGCTGGTCACATACTTGAAACTCCCCCTCCTCCTTAATGTGACTTATTAGCATTAAATCCGGGAGATGTTCGTCAGTAAGTCGAGATCGAAATTTATTTTTAAGGAAGTTAATCTTCGAAAATGCTGCTCCACAAATATACGTTGACCCAAACAAAGTAAGAAGTTTTTTATAGGCGTGGATATTTATTACCACACATAAATCTCATCTAGACCTCTTCACTAGGAACTTCCTAGTGTGTTTTTCCAGTTTGTGTTTCAAAACTGTAGTGAAGTTGCTGTGTCCTCGCGGTCCGCACAAAATAGGTCGGCGGTCCGGAAGCGTACCACGGTCCGCCATTACACGACCCCTGTTCTAAACAATCCGGGGACCCACTCAAACATACACAAAAAACAACATCAAAATCAGTAAAGTCGTTCTCAAGTTATACACGTACATCGCATACAATCGTAGATCCTATTCTCAGTATCATTTTAAAACAAACTATACTTAAAACATGTTTTTATACCTGTAAGTCGTCAGAGCCGTATGAGCTCATGACGACCTATTTATCAGAATTATCATGCATGCATAATTATTGGTATATTCATGAATTGAATCTTTCGTATCTTTGCAATATGTTTTTATGTATAAATACAGTCATCTTTCTAAATCACAATGCACTTTGATAATAGCGATTGTTGCACACTCGATGCCCAGCGACCACACAACTCGTATCCAATATCATCGTACTATCTGCTCAACAACGCTCCAAACATGTCTCGACCCGTCTGTCTTGTCGTGTCGCCTTGCAACCATAGATATGCAACACCCTAAAGTGTCATTGACAAATAAATCATCCTTGGCGATGGCTCGCCGACATACCTATTTATACACTTGTCAGCAATACAATGCACTATTTACAAGTATTGATCCTTTCATAGACAACCTATATCAATTTAAAAGCCAAATTAAAAATGTTGTAATTTAGAATGATCCAATGACTTATAATTGTTTGAATAAAGACAAACTTTTTTTTATATACTTTCTTTTTTTTCTTTTTCAATTCAATATTGACCTAATGTAAATTAAATAGATATTTTATGTAATGTTCGTATAGTTGTATTTCTTTTTTGTAATAAACTGTTTGAGCCAATTTTTATTTTTATTATATAAATTACTAGCTGTCCCGGCAGACGACGTCCTGCCCGGTAAAAATAAAAAATATAAAATTTAGGGGTGGACTACCCTAACATTTAGGGGGATGAAAAATAGATGTTGGCCGATTCTCATAGATACCGGATAAGTACAAAAAATTTCATGAGAATCGGTCAAGCCGTTTCGGAGGAGTATGGCAACGAAAACTGTGACACGAGAATTTTATATATTAGATTTTATAGTGGAAACTTGATTGATATATATATATATAAATATATATATAAAACACAAATGAATATATGTATATATATTTATATTCATTTGTGTTTTATATTTAAGAATATTAATTATTGTATGTTGCCTAACAAATTAAATAAATAAGTAAGAGCTCACCGATTCTCCTCAGTGTTCGCTTTGGTGAGATCATCCCTCAACCAGTAATATTGGTTCGGTATGAGCTTGATGCCGTACTCCGTGAAGTAATACACCTCAGTAGATATGGATACGAAGTGTATCGGCCCAATGTCGAAGCTGTAGAAGAGACTCGACTCTTTGCCAGGCATCGTGAACCTGTTCGCGTAGTTACTGAAATTGCTGTCACAAGAAAATATCCGATATGACTTGGCTCAGCCAATGGAAAGTGGTTACCGTCCCCTATAGACGTTTGCAATACCAGGGCTGAAAAGAACGCGTTGCCAGCTTTTAGAACGGGATGAAATAGAGGGATCTGACAGAAGGAATTTTATCTGTACAGGAACGGAGAAAGAATACAATTTCATACATTGGGACTTTCAGCCAGACGGTAGGGCATTTGCCTGAATAGATTGCTACCACCCCTGTCTAGAGTATGTCGCCATAACAACCTTGAGCTGTGTTCCGGCATAGTGACCAGGTCCAATCTCCCTTAAGAGGCAGCAACGCACTTGTAGCACCTATGGTGTTGCAAATGTTCATAGGCGATGGTAACCGCTTTCCATCAAGTAGGCCATCTGAACTACTGCAATAAAAAAAGGAATAGAAGGTATAGAGGGTTAAAAGCCTGCCCTGTACTAAGTCGAAAATATGCATAAGTACATATAATTCTGAACAACTGTTGTTCTTACAGTTTCCTAAAAATATCCAATAGTTTTTGAGATTTGGATGTTTAAAGATTTCATTTTAAAAAATTACCACCACTCTACAGTGAATACTGCTCTCTGTCATCTGAAGTATTATTTAATCTATACCTCTCGCCGATGATACTGAAGTGAACTGATTTATTTTGGAAACAGTAACTATATGTATAAATATTAACAAGTCGTACAGCTAGTACAATACATAGTGCAATGTGCGAGCGAAATAGAGCAACTACTAATTGGGGCGCCACTGTGTTGCGTTAGCCACTAAGCATTGCCAGATGGGGGATTGCCTGCTAATTCGGGGTTTTTTTCACGTCTAGGGGGAAATTCGGGGATAAAGATTCTTTGGGGACTTTCACGGGAAATATTTTGTTGTAAGAAATTTTGGAGAGATATTTTTAGTATCAATAATTCATCTACAAACACAATTCTTATCACTAGAATTATTATATCTAAGTCACAATACGGTATTATTACTTTCTCTTAGAATTATACTATACTAGTGAATCATACTTCAATTCAATAGTTCATTTTAATAATTCAATTCATTCGTTCGTTCATTTACGTTATTGATTTATTATGCCGTATCCCATAGGCTACTTTCCGTTAGAGACTGACAATGATCACGTTCACAACTGCGGTTTTTCCCATTTCACTTATTTGCTGGCGTCACAATCGTAGACTCAAGTGGAATGGTTATTAAACGCACCTATTGACACGGGTCGTTGTGAGCGCCTCGTGAGGGAAAATGATGACGTCATTAGTGACGTTTTCTCTACGACGCTGGTTTTACTGTTTTTTTTCTCCTTTAAAATAAGTAAAAACTATTTCGGGGATTTTTCTCAAAAAGCTTATTTTTGGGGTTTTTTGAAAAAATTTGGGGGTTAATTGACATGGTCATCTGGCAACGCTGTAGACAGTTGTCCGTTGTCCGCTGCGATGACTAAACGTATGCAGCTCCAAAGGCTTTCTACAAAGTATCCTATCTGCCGGCTTAGATGGAATGAACTCACTATTTCTCCTCGTGGTTCCCCGGGCAGTCATGTAGGGCACCATCGCGGCCAGGGGCTGGATCTGGCGCATGAACTGGTCGCCCACCAGCGCGTTGTCCGTGTCCATGTCGTAGGCGAAGTCGCCCACGTGGAGGATCAAGTCGAACCTACCCGCTCTGCCTCGTCTTGAAGGTATGACATAGACTGAAATCGATAGTGGGTTTTTTATATTAGAAACATCACATAGATGCCGAATTTTATAGCCCTGATATATCAAGTACTACCTGTTTTAATTCATTACATAAAAATGGATATTCAATCAATTGATGACCCTTTATTGTATACCAATCTATCAATCTGAAGAGGTCGATTTCTGTACAATGAAAAAAAATGCTAAAAACTGAGTCAGGGAGATCTAAAATGTGAAATAGAACAAATTTAGATTTTTTTCAATTTTTTGTTTCTCTGTTTGTCTGTCTGTTTGTACCGGCTAATCTCCGAAACGACTGGACCGATTTAAATGAAATTTTGTATGGTGGTAGGTTATATCCCTGGTCAACAAATAGGACACTTGATCCTGAAAAATGAAAGGGTTCCCGTGGGATAGTTAAAAAGCTTTAATTACTTAAACAGCTTCTAATAGACTGAAAGTAATTTCTCTGCAACGTAACATAATAAAAGCGGAGATTTTGACAGGTTGTGGTCTCGGTGAGAAAGTTTTATCCTATATATATTTTATATAACATATAAAGCTAATAAGTTTGTTTCTTTGTTTGTTTGCTTGAACGCGCTAATCTCAGGAACTACAGGTCTGTTTTGAATTTTTTTTTCAGTGTTAGATAGCCCATGTATCGAGGAAGGTTATAGGCTATACTATACCATCACGCTAAGAGCAATAGGAGAATAGAATGTTTTAAAATCACTGGGTTTTTTTAACTTACTTTTTTTTACTATGCCACGCGGATGAAGTCGCGGGCAGAAGCTAGTTCAAATAAATCTTCAGACTAAAACTGACTCATTACGCACAAAGGCATATATCGATAAAAAGCGATCTCTTCCAGACAACCCTAGCAATGAATTGTGATTACAATAACGATGGTGTCATACATATTACATAGTAGTATTTCTTCCATCCTTTCATATTGTGAAATTTTATGAAACAAAAAACACAATGCTTATGAACTAGCGCTTATATTATTTCAATACTCATAAAATTTCCATATCAGGGGCATTATGTAAACTTATTGAGGAGTAAACTCCAAAACCAAATCCCACTAATTTTTGTATTAAGAACTAAAGTGTATTTATTTGAATTTAGTTATTCCGACGTTTAGGCCACTTCTCAACATTGTCGAAAAGCCGGAATTAAAACCTTTCAAACGTAGCTTTATTATGCATACAAATCGCGAAAACTTATGAAAATATTAACTAAAATGTAGTTTATTCTGAGCATCCTCTATTATTCCTTTAAATCCAAATATATTCTTTTTTTATGGCAACAGACAACGAGGCAGACGTCCCATTTGATGGAGGTGGTTACCGTCTATGGAGATTTACAACATCAGGTGCGTTGCCAATGCGTTTTCGGTCCCTCAGTAATTTTATAACTTGTTCTTTCTTAAACAACTTCATGAGGTAGCGCAGAAGGAAAACCTCAGCGGGAAGTTCCTTCCAAATCATTAATGTACGCCTAACAAACGTCCCAGAGAACCGTTGCGCAGTTGAGCGTGGGAGGTAAAGTTCGCATAAACAATATTTGCGAACAGATGTGAATTTGGGTTATGAGCTTTAAGTACTATGTTATAGAGATTAAAGTTGAAAAGCCCACTACTATAATATAAACAAACGCTGATAAGGATGTCCTTATTTAATTAATGTATTGACCTCAGGTTACAACAATAATATAATAAATGATGTTTGTTTAAAAAAATGACATTATCAATATTTATTTATTCCCATAAACTGGTGTTAGTTGCTTTAGCTCAAATAAACTGGTTAAGAGTAATATGCTTTTAGAAATTGAATTGATGGTTTTGTATGAAGTCATATAGAATCTGGCTAATAATGGCTAAGACAGAAAAACCAAGGCAAGTTTAAAAATATTAGTATGGCAACTCCAAATTACCTCTAGAACAATTATAAAGTATGTAAACAATGTTTTTTAATTCAGCGTCAATATTTTCCTCCGAAATAAGAAGCTATAAGCTAGCTCCGTGTCAAGTTCGACATAAATCTGTTTAGTAGTTTTCAGTTGATGAGTACTCAGACAGACGAAAGTTCTAAAAATTGCATTTTCCAAATCTGCTGATTTGAATCAGCCCCTCCCCCCTCCTGACTTATTTTTAATTTTTACATTCACTAAAGTTGTATTAACTTACGTGAGCATTTTTATTGCCCATATCGCCGTAGATGGCGGCGCGAACTACCCAGTCCTCTCCAGCCGGTGGAGTTTTGAAAGTGAAAAGCTCAGACCAGCCGTAGTCGGAACCGGCGTGGTATACTGGAAACACGATAGAAAAGTATGTTTTTGTCATGAAAAGAAGAGGGCCCAGTGATGGGTGATATTATGTTTGGAGGAGCACATTGTTATGATGTCAGACTGTTGTTACTCCTGCTATATTTTGACATCATAAAAATTAAATTTCCACCTATATTTCGATATTTTGACATCATAAAAATTAAATAATCACCTATAATTCAATATTTTGACATAATAAAAATTAATTTTCCACCTATACTTCAATATTTTGACATTATAAAAATTAAATTTCCACCTATAGTTCGATATTTTGACATCATAAAAATTAAATAATCACCTATAATTCGATATTTTGACATATAATTTCCACCAATAGTTTGATATTTTGACATCATTTACATTAAATAATCACCTATAATAGACTGGCCGCTCTTGGAATGTGTTACTGACTTCATGGACATATTATGGGTGAATAACAATGTAATGATGAGGAATTTATAACTAAAGATTTTTTGGTTTCTGTATTTATTACTGTTCCAAGATTTAGTTAACATTTATATCCCCACAACAATTTACAAAAATCAAAAATAGTTTTATACAAAACTCAAACAAATTCTGCAGCAGCAGCCAGATTATAAGTTGGATTTGTCTATGATGATTGGAATTGGTGTTTGTTAACATAAACTTCTGTCTAACCAATGAGCTGATATAACCTTTCACAATTGTAACAAATATGTGCCAAAAAAATCAATTACTTGCTTCTTTCTACTGTAAAAGCTTGCCATTGGTGGGACTAATATTTGGCTAGATTTATTTTTATTTTAAATATTAAAAAAATAAGTATGACCTTCAAAAGTGTTCTCCAGTGGAACTTATTTTAAATAAAAACCTTCGAATTTGATTTTGATAGCAGCAAACTATTAAATGTATTTGGTACAGACCTGCATGCAGCAGTGGTCTACAAAATAAGACAAAATGTAGTAAATCAGTAATAAATCTTACCATATTTAGTATTAAACTTTAAATCTTTCAACAGCACCCTGTGAATCCACTGTGCTCTCTTCAGATCACCACCATCAATAAATTCGGTTGCTGTTCCAGTGGCTTCTTTGTCCATAATATCTTCGCCATATTGCACGCGAGATTCCAAAGTGTCATTGAATGTGGACCATGTCACTACTACATCATTTGTTTTATCTGAAATTTATTTTAAAATATCTTCTTATCACTATTAAGAACATATAAAACTACAAATGCTTGTGATTTGAAATAATTTTTATTTCTATATATAACATGATTTTTTTTATAAAAGCCTATCTAGAAAATAATTAAAATTAATTGCAAGAAGGCATTTAAAGATAGGTTTAGTTTACTGCAAGCTTGAGGAATCATTCCTCATGAAGTTGCTAAGATTCAGACTAGGTTGCTATAATTAAGTGTTGGCATGAAATGATTATCCTTCAGAGCTAATGGTGTTTCATACAATAAGTGATATGTTCAATTGATTAGCCACTTCAGATTGTCTAGCAGCATAATGGGTAGCACATATTTCAAACTCAATGGGTGCGGGTTCAAATCCTGGCCAGAATGCATGCACAACTTAGGCAGGTTTTTGACCTAATGTGCATGTTGTTACAATTATTATGTGCTAACAACAGTGAAGGAAAACACTGTAATGCAACCTGCACATTAAGATAACCAATTTATCAAATTTGCCAAGCCGCCTTAGACAAGTGTGCTGTACTGTCCATCCCCCTATGACTGGGGCCCGAGCCCAGCAGTGGTACATATATGGGCTGTTATCATAACATACAATACATTTCCCTATCCCATTTTTTCCCTTTATTTGTTACAACTCTGTTAAATCTTTAAGATGTAATTGTATAACAACTTCTATATGTATTTAAAAAAATAAGAAACCAAGATAAATAATTATGATGAAAAAATATTTAGCTAGTGTTGCTGCAGAGATTCTTACTGCTTCTTCTCATTTAAACAGTAATTTTGTTGTAAAGTGGTGCTGGGATCATAGTAAATTTCATGATCAAACTTTCTGTTATTTACTGTTGTTTGGGTATCTGGGATTGGCCCCAGAGTGGTCCATAGTATATTACTCATAACATAAGCCTAATTTGGGGATAAACAATGTGTGAGTTAGTCTGCTGATTATTTGTTTACTCATATACAGAAGGATAAGACTTTAGTATGGGTTCCTTATTTGTTTAAATGCAAAAAACGCCCCTAAAATATTTATTTATCATTCGTATAATTTCTTAAGATTATAAATATTCTTTAATTCAATTTTATAAAAAAGTAGAAAAAGCACCACTTACCACCGAAAGATATGTGAATTTGTTCCGGCTGACAATAAGAACAATCATATTATCATCTCCCAAAAAATTATTTAACCCTTTTAAAGTCTTGGCTTGTGATATTCCTATTACAAACAAAACTATAAATGCCCGCATTATTTGTTTGAAATTCTGCTAGCACAGTAGTGAAGTACGTAATAACTGATTTAAAATAAAACCACCAACGGATGTTTAAATCCGGTCTATAATGAAATAAGTTATATACAGGCTGAGCTAATTATTTATTATTCATACTACGTAAACAACGATAAGAAAACACAGCTTTATTTTTGTTTAAATAATGTTATTAATTTGTCTGTCATCTGATTATCAGAAATATCAGATGACAACCTGATGAAGTGATGATTCGTGACTTGCTTTTTTTGATTTTATAATTGTGGCTTTACATGATTTCTTTATTTAAACAGGATGATATGGTTTATTGAATTTTAAAAACTCCTTTTTAAAAAAGTAATTTTTCGTTTAATACTACAAACACCGAATATTCGAGCTGTATTTCTTTTTTATTCAAGTGAAATCCGATCGAGCACTAACCGCCTACCGCGGATGCCGCGGATGCGTGTGGGATTAGCCACGTTGGGGTGGTACTAGCACCCCCGTGAAGAACTACTGCCATCCGAGTTAGGGAAAACACTAAAGCACCTTGGTGTTTCTTCATACAATTTATGCTAGAGCTACGGGGAAGCGAAAGCACGTGCCTGGTAAGCAGAGCTGGTACATCTACATCTCGTGATTGTGACCCTGCCTTAGGGAGCCCAAAGGGCTACGTCCATGAGATGTATCTCCGACTGAATAGTGAATAGTGAACTCCTTATGAACTTATTTTAATCAGGCGTAGGCTTAGAATAAGAAAATAGTAATCAAATGTTTCAAATAGAAAGCTAATGTCAAGTAGTCATTGACATTTAACATTAACAAGACGTCATGTAATGTAGGCATAAAACTGTCAAAAATCTGTTTCTATTTACCAAACAAATCAAAATTTTGTTGAGTTGTTGTGATAAATATAATGAATAAGAGTAATACGAATTACAGTAAAAAGTACAACAGGGTAATGCCTCGTGTGTATAATAGGTCTGCTTCTAGCTTAAAATCTTCATCTAATGTGGTACGACATGAAATACCGTCGTCTGTTCGTCTAGGCGCGAAAACAGTTGTTCCAAACGTTAGTAGCTCTGGTGTTTTCAATGAACTTCCCATAGTTCTGCATGACTTTAAAGCTGATTCTACCCGTGATAAACTTGTGAAAAAACGAAACGTAGTGAAACCTCGTAAGACTATTGAATCTTTGGATCCTGCGTTGTCTCCATACCGTTCACCACCCAAATTTGAGCCTAGTAAAAGAGCGGGAAATACAAAAATGGTGTGCTCCGCACCTGTCCTGCTGGCTAGTAACGGACAAAAGTGGACGGATGAACATTTTAAAGGGTGCTTATCTAGTAGGTCGCATACGAAATTAAAAGAAATCAAGGTAACTAGCGCTTCACAACAATTATTTGCATGTTTAGGATTAGTAGACTAACCAGCAGAAATTTGTAAGTGGTAGGAATTTCAATAAAAATATGTTCTGACTTCTGTAAAGCTTCCATCCTATACATCTCACAGTAGAAGAGACTAAAATATAATTTGGTGAAATAATGTGTTACTTTGTTTCCTATGGGATTCATATACTTGTAGTCTTCCTGGATTGTTCATTGATTTCTATCTTTTCAACTGTAACACTTTTTAATTTAGAAATATCAATATTTATCCCACAAAATATAAAACAGTGCTAATCAGAAATAAATAAATAATCAGTCAGTTTAAAATTAACTTAACAATATACAATATAAATATAGCTAAACTGATTGAGACCCTGTCCAGCTACACCAGATCACTGTCACTGGGCAGTGTACCTAGAAGATCAAAGCATTACCTTGCTGGATATGAAGGCTAGGTAATTTTTCAAGTGAAGTAAGCTCCAGCCTCTCTTGGTCTCCTGTTGCATCAACCACTTTTTTGCATTTGGCCGGGAAGGCATATTTTAACATGTTTAATACTCCATTCTTTTGTAGGAATGTCCTCTGATTTTAAAAACATTATCATTTGGACTTATTCTTAAATGTGGATGAAGTCAAGGACTAACTAGTACTAGCTATACATAAGGAAACATTAGAATAATAAACAACTTATAATGCTCTCTTACTATTTCAGGCTGAAATCAAAGCTTATGATGATAATGAAAAATATATGAGACTTAGAAGTAACTTATACAAAAAGTGTGGTGTAGTCTTGGATGATGTTGGCCAGCCAGCAGAAGACAAGGCAGTGCAGGTAGAAGATATACAAATAGAAGAACAAGGTATAGGATGCTTGGGATATCACTTTTTGTTCAACAGTTATAATTCCTAACCAAGATTGGTATTAATATATTATCAAACAAAATGAAATGAGAACAGGAAAAAAATATGCATGGGTATGATTAGATAGGTCTTTATAATCATGATGTTCCTTGGTTCCTTTTCATTTATGTAATTATATTTACTTAAAGTGGTGAAAAGTATATCCTCTTATCTATTTTTTGGAATATGAGTGGAAAATTCTGCAAAAAATTAAGGAGTTAAAAAATATTTGATATGGGGAATATTTTAAATTAAATGTTATTTATAGGGTGCTATACCAAGTGACAATATTGGTGGATGTTTATTTATTATCTCTGCAGAGCCTTTCACTGTATGTGGACTAAAATGAACTGGCAATTTTTAATTGTTACTTATTCAATATTTTAGTCAGTTTTTTAAAATACTACACTGTGCCCAAGACAGCTTTCACATATAATATAGTTATATGAATATTGATCATCATAATCTAGAATTTGTAAATTTATGTTTATGCATTAAACAATATTCTTTTCTATCAAAATATAAGTTAGTAAGCACATATTAGGATTTCTTCAAAAGTTTTTTTTTGTTCAATTCATTGTAACTCACCACTAGATGGTACTGTAACACATATACACTGGTACAGTTCAATTTCATCACCATGGAAATATATATTTTTTGTATTAATATCATAGATCACTAATAATACTTGATGATTACTGTTAATTAATGAACTTGGCATTTAACTGTGCCAGTGTAGATGCGACACAACGCCATCTAGTGGTGAGTTAAAACAAACTCGACAGCATAAAACTCTTTCAAGTCAAACTTAAAACATTGCTGTAGTAGACTCTTGTAGCAGCTAGTTCCAAGCTTGTAATGAAGATGGCGTACATAGTACTTAAAGAAAGTTGCATTAACATATTTATATGAGACTATAACCTATATATTTGTATATTTTGTTATTGGTAATTATGTGTACTAAAAAGAACATTCTGAGTAAATTTTCAATCTTGGAAGCTGAAAATAGTTTTTCCAATTAATAATTAAAACAAAAATGGATATGATATAAAAGTTACGTCTATTCAGAAGTATGTATTTATTAGTTGTCATAATAATTTTCGTGCTGTGTATAAGTAGATAGTTAATGTATGGTTAATTTAATATTTTCGCCTCTACTAGCACCAGCCGAAATAGCTCAGTTGGGAGAGCGTTAGACTGAAGATCTAAAGGTCCCTGGTTCGATCCCGGGTTTCGGCAATTCTTTTGTATTTTTTTTTATTATTAAATCTTTGTTTTGTAATTTCTGTATTTGTAATTTCAGATGATTAATGTTTTATCACTTGTTTTCAGATAAAGACGATTCTGACTCAAGGTGAGTTTATACCGGTAATATTGTAGGTTGCAACAGTTAACTGCACAATATATATCTTTAGATAGCAGCCCGTGACTTTGTCCGCGTAGTAAGTTTTTTACTATCCCACGGGAACTCTACTTTTTCGGGATCAAAAGTATCCTATATGTTGACCAGGGATATAAGCTACCACCATAGAAAATTTTATTAAATCTGTCCATTCATTGCGGAGATTAGCCGGTACACACCGAGAAACAAAAATTTGAAAATAAATACTATTAAACATACTTATTAGTTAATATTTAGTCTATTTCTAATATTATATATCATCTAATAGATAATATTAGAAATAGTATGTCACTAGGTAAATGTTAGGCGGTTCACAACGAAGGGCTGTATAGAGATAAACATGACATAATTTACACATGACTACTCGTATATTTTCGAATTGCATGTAATAAGGTGAATGAAGCGCTAAACTCTTTTATGAAAAGCCAAAAAGTGTCTGTAAAAGTACGTTTGGCTGTCCATCAAGGGGTGAATTGGGGTGGGGCTGTTGTAGGGGGTGCCGTTTGTATGTTTGGTTGCCAACACCTAATGGTGTAGGGAAACGGTGGAAAGGTTGGGGAATGGTGTGGGGCCAGGAAGGAAAGGCATGAAAGTAAGGAGAATAAAATGCCAGGTTGAAAATGGAGAGGCCTTTTGGAGGAAGTATATGGTGGAGGTAAGTAGTATGGTATGAATGATATGATACGGAATAGTGTAATAAGGGAACGTTGTGGATTGAAAGAAGATGTAATAACAAGAGTTGAAAAGGAATGTTAAGGTGGTTTGGGCATGTAGAGAGGATGGATGAAAATAGAATCACAAAACAGGTGTATGAGAGTATTGTGAACGGTAGAGTTGGTACCGGTAGACCACGACGTACACACCATGATCAAATAACAGAAGTGTTAAAACGACGTCAGGTGAAAAGCGTATCAAATAAACGTGCATGTATGAAGAGGTCAATGAGTAGATGAAGCGAAAGTTGTTTGTCAGGATCGTCGAAAGTGGAGATCTATAGTCTCTGCCTACCCCCATGGGAAAAAGGCGTGATAATATGTATGTATGTATGTACTCCGTATTTCAAAAACTACGGGTATTGTTCAATTATTTTTGTTAGTCTTTACACAGGTGGGATCGGGTTTTGTGTTACCCGAAAGAGAAAATCGGGAATAATTTTTATCAATAATTGTAACTTGTCCAGTCCGCTTTATACCGTCCGGCGACGCTTACATACACAATAAACCATACATCGTTTCCTTTGTCGCGTATAATATCTGTAGTGTGGTCCAAATTGGATATTGTAACGAGTTGCAGAACTCGAATTAAAATGTCGTTGGAATCATTATAGAGTTTATTAGAACTATACACGTACACGTAACACGTATAAAACAGGTACAAATATAACCGAACACAACAAGTCCAAACGTAATACAAAAGGTCGTAATTCAATAACACGCGCAAAGTCCGTCATTAAATTACCGAATGTACACAAGTCTTGCTTCGGTCGTGGTTTTCGCTCGACTTCCTCGTCCCTCAATCGAGACATTGGTTTATAATGCACAGATGCAATATGTCTGCCCGGCCGCGTGGACCGAATTTCCTAGAATCAGTTTCTATTTTAAATCCGACATACCTGGCTAATGACTGCCATAAAAGATTGGAATACACAATGGGCTGTTTATTAATCACAAATTTTAAATACAAATTAAACAAAAGGGGTCTAAATGCCGAAAGGTAATAGAAAGTGTTTCTACTGGTATGCAAGTGTAAATTTGTCTTTTTCGGCGTCTAGTCGTAACAGTATAAAGCTCGTCATATTATAATTCCAGATTACTCCGATGTCTGTTATCTGGAGCTTACTGAAAGCCAACTATGTAAACTTGAGCGACTTCAAAATTTTGTATACGATTCATATTTGGTTTGTGTAAATATGATCATCTTTCAGAACACGCGCCAAACTCGAGTGGCTTTGAATACGTCTTCGCCGGAATGCTCATATACTGTCTTTGCTGTATAATACATTTTTTAACCCTCAGTGATCAGTCCCCTGCATACCTCAAGGAGCAATTTTATTATTACCTTTATTCCGGTAATTTAGTGTCTCAAACCTCAGAAAACTTGTTATTTAAAACTCCTCTGGATACAACTGGCAAATCTTTCACAGTCCAAGCAGTCCGTCTTTGGAAGGCGCAGCCTGTTAATGTCAAGATAGCCAAGTCACTGGATATTTTTAATATACTTGTGCAGAATTATTACCTATCACTAAATAGCTTAATTTAAGTATGCAACAACAGTTATTGTCTTTATTAGCTTTTTTCTTCTTCTATATTTATTTATGTAAGTGTATTGTATAATATTTTATTTACATTTACATACATCTTTTTAGTATAATTTTTATATTTTATTAATGTACGTATGGTTTATCATGTATGTATATATTTATAAAATATTGATTGGATAAAGTGAGACTAATGCAACATACCTCTGTTCTTATAAAACTCCTTGTTCATCCAAAGGTTGTCTGGAAGAAATCGCTAATAGCGATAAGACCGCCTATTGTATTGTAAAATTTTATTTCTGTTAGCTGCATCTTTCAAAACACAATAAAGAGTATTCATTAATTCAATAGTCCAGTAATCATCTTAAGAACCCTTTTTGTGGACCCAGGGGAATGTCTATTCTTGGGACGTCATCCTTAGGCCTGAGGAGGCCGCCTGCTCGTGTGCGTTTGGAACTCTTGTACCTAATTGGCAACCGGTATCTCCTCCTTTATGGGAAGACGCCGACAAACTACTCACTAAACCTAGCTGCGCCCCGTCGAGAGATTTCACATAGAACGTCACAGGATATATAAAACTGTTAAGTTAGTCCACTGTGTCGTTCTAGAGCGCCGAAGTCCAGAGGGCAAGGCCGTACCACTACACACATCAGAGGTGATCCCATCGATACCCCCGTAAGCCGTAACCCCCAACCACGGATAATGGCAAACCAGTGCATAACGATGCTAAACCCGCGTCTAAGTCGACGATCGAAGACTGCCTGCCCTGTCCTCTCCCGCTCTCTCGCGACGACCTCCTTTTTTAGCCATTACAGGCTTATAAGAGGAACCTCAAGAATCCTATACGAACCAGGCGGAGCCTAGACATATTCTTTCATATTCATTAACCTTCTCTATCCCATAATTCTCATCTCCCTATTCCAATATTATATTACCATGCTTTCGATCCCATTCCTCCTGTCTGATCCCTCTATCTCACCCTATTCATCCCATCTTAACGCAACGCGGCTGGCACAACTCCTACAGGCGACAGTAATCATTTTCCATGATCTGGGTTGTCTACCTATGAACCTACAAGGTTCGCAATGAAAGATAATAATAATAATAATTTGTATGTATTAAAAAATATTGACTCTCATAACTCAAATCAACTTGCTCAGAGGATTGTGATCTATTACTAAAGCTCTGTAAGGTTGACTTTTCTTTAATGTAGTATAGGTTCGCGTTTGGCCACTATCTCGCTTGATACTAGATCTAAAATAGAGAAGTTTAACCTAGAAGGTAATTCACATTCGACTTGAAGATTCCCAGGTTGTAGGTATCGGGAAAATCAGACTCTAATGCAATGAGTTCCACTATTTTGCGGTGTGCATTAAGTATAAAGGTGGACACGAAACGCTTCTATAGCGACAGGATTTGTGTATATACCTAGTAAAGTCCTCACTCAAATCATAGAGAGATAATTGGAGATATATACAATATGTATTTGTCTACTGATTTATTTATTTATAATTATGAATTGCATATATTAACTGTATCTATTGCTTTAATTTTGAAATCTGTACTAATATATAAAGCTGCTGAGTTTGTTTGCTTGAATGAGCTAATCTCAGGACTTACTGGTCTGATTCGAAAAAATATATCAATGTTAAATAGCTCATATATCGAGGAAGGCTATATATCATCACGCTAAGACCAACAGGAGCGGAGCACCAATGAAGGAATGTTTCAAAGTCGGGGGGTTATTTTTTACTTACTTTTTTTTACTATCGCACGCGGATGTAGTCGCATGCAGAAGCTAGTTATATAGAATCCTCGTCCCTGTGAATTGGACTCACCTTGACCTATGTTTCTTTTCTGCTCATCAAGAATCATACATATTATAATGGATGTTGAGACAGAGGGAAAAAAATCGCTCAATTTGTTCAAAACACGGGCAATAATCCTGATAAAACTTATTGTTAGTTATGGATTGGGTAAGGCTGCCTAATAAAGTAACTAACGAAATATTTCGCGCAAGTTTGCATCGCCTCTTTAGCTCAGTGGTAGAGCACTGGTCTCGTAAACCAGGGGTCGTGAGTTCAATCCTCACAGGAGGCATTGAGTTAAGTGTTCTTTTTGAAATTCAATATTTGTTTTCGTAATTAATAGTAACATTGTATTTCTAGACTATCTCAAAAACTTTTGAAGAAGTTCTTGTTCTATGGCTTTAAAGGATAATATTACTTAGATAAAATGGTTACAATTTACGTGTACGGCAAAATTAAAAAAAATACTATTTCATTTTGTTGAATAATATTTGGGGATATTGATTTAGACGTAATTTTTATATTTAATACCTATCTTAAATGAACCTATATTATACTTCTTAAATAATCTGTGCTGTCACATTTTTACCATTACAGGACACACGTATCCACGTAAAATTGCTTTTACAATTTTTCATAGTTTCCATCATATTATCAGGGTTGTTCCTGATTCAATCCAAGATTGTATGCAATTAATAGGTATTGCGTATTGATAAGATCCTGAAGAGATTGTTTTAAAAACTGTTAATTATATTAATACGAGAAGCTAAATGTGTTCCCGTTTTTACGAAATTTGCGCCGCCGGAGGAGTATGAACTTTCGCAAACTTATGAGAAGGGGTGCGAATGCTAATAAGTTTTAAAATTATTCATAAAATATACATTACATTAATAAAAATAACATACACACACTGCCATGTATTTCACACACACGCATATATGTTTCTTTTGTTTATTGTTAAAGTCAAATTAACAGTGTAGCCTTGGCGAAATCAGTGATTGTAATAGTATAGTCTTTGATAGCAGAACCTTAATAATGTTCAACCTTATAATTTAATTTAATTATTATGGTCGAATTTCGACCACTGAGCGACCACTAGTTTTAGTTAAAATACAAAGGTATATATACATTGATCTAACAATATCTTTTATTGCTACATCAATGGGTATATATAACAAAATTTCATGTTAATCTTTAGGAAAATGATGTCCTTTGTCTGGAAGCATTTGTGTCTAAAGTTTTTCCGTACTGTAATATACAAACAATAATTTATTAATGAGTATTTTCAATATATAATAATAAGACAGGTATTGGGCCACCTACATTGAAGGGTTTCATAAGGGCGATAAGCTTCTATGTACTTCATTGTTTTTTTCATTCGTCAATGAAACCCAAACAGCTAGTTAATGATAAATATTAAATACAGTGTAAACTCCATGTAACGTCACCCAATCTAAAGACAAACTCCCTTAAGCGTAGTAATCACTTGGCTTTGGTTGGTTTATCTCACCGGATGGGACGCCGTCTCCTCCTTCTGCGAGCACGTCATGTTTGCGAAGGAGGAGGCGGAACGGGAGCATGAGCGCACTTCCTTGCTCCGCTCCCGACAAAGGAGGACGCGCCGACGCCGGAGGTCAGACCTGGACCTCCGGCCACCGTAAGCGGGCGGCGCGGGTGGGGCCTCTAGGGGTATAGAGGTTCTCACTCACCCGCACATGCCGTCGAGATGAGAGCGCGAGTGTTCCGCGCGCGCTCATCTCTCTTCCCGTAGGGCGCGTTACAGACCGCCCCACGCCCGGAATAGACCGAGACGTCGCCGGGGGAGTAGCTCCCCCGGCATTAGAAGAGGCCCAGTGAGCGGGGCCCACGCCTGCCAGGGATTGCGGAGCCGGGTAGCCTATTCCCGTAGCCCTGGCATAAGGCGCAGGACGGAACACCCAGGGGTTTTAGTGGGTATCCCTAACTGGGGAGTGGCAATAGCGTGGCACCGGTTCTGACCGGGCACGCTAGTGCCACCCCCGATCTGGCGAATCCCACACTGTCTCACCAAGGTCGCGAGCATCCCCCAGGCTTCTGTGCCTGTCGCGGTCCTAGTCCTCAAATGGATTTCCCCTGGCCAAAAAAAAAAAAAAAATGGTTGGTTTATCTTCTTGTCTTCCATATAATAATACACTATGTAGCATTACACCTACTCTCAATCAGGACAGCAATAAAATAATAATAAGTACCTTTTAGGCCAATATTAGTAGAAGCTGCGCCGATGTGTACGTTCTTTTATTGCTTTATTAACCTAGCCCGTAATAAACTCAACTGTCGGCATCAAGCTTAGGTACCGAAATTTATAAGAAATTCCGAAATTTCTAAGTACTTCCTTTATCACCAAGATGCCTCATTATCCCAAGATAAGAATAAAATAAGAAAAATTGCAACAAAATACTGGTGCAGCGAAAAACGTAAAATAACAGACTTCTCTCCATTGAACGATAACTCTCTATAACGACATAAAATGCACAGTCCCTGCTGTGTCGTTATATAGAGTTTATACTGAACTTCGATTTTTTTTTTAAATTGATCTCTAAATTATTTACTAATTAGAACCGGAAATTTCTCTTAAGTTTAGAATACAGTTAAGCTCGGTGTAACCCTTCGTGTACAGTTATTCCCCGTTACGATGTACCTGTTCCTACCGTTATGAGCGCCGGCCTCGTCCTCCGATGTAATTGCTACCTACGCCCTTCTACGAAAGCTTGTGGTAAAGGGATTTAATTTCAATAGTGTACATGACAGTTTGGTCAATTGAGACACTTTTATCATCTTATAAAACTCGGTTTCCTCCTAGGGTTTGTACGAGAATAGCAAATTATGTCATCAGCATTATATTAATACGTAAAGCAAAAACATTGTACCTGTTTTTACGAAAATCGCGCGGACGGAGGAGTATGAAATTTCGCACACTTATCCTACTAATATTATAAACGCGAAAATTTGTAAGAATGTGTGGATGTATGTTTGTTACTCACGCAAAAACTACTGAATGGATTTTGATGAAACTTTACAATAATATAGCTTATGTGTAAGCTAATAAAGCAGAATAACATATACGCTATAATTTATAAAGATATAGCTTGAATTATCCTGAATATAACGATTTACCATCACCACGCGGGCGAAACTGCGGAACGCAGCTAGTAGTTTATATAGAGAAGGAGTGTATAATGCTAATATTTTTTTCATTGTGCATAAAAAATACATTAAGCCAATAAGCGAAACACACTGCCATGTATTTGACACACACACGCATATACGTTTCTTTTATTTATTGTTAAAGTTAAATGAACAGTGTAGCCATGGCAAAATCTGTGATCATAGAAGTATACCTAGTATTTGACAACAGAACCTTAATAATGTTCAAACTTATAATTTAAATTAATTATGGTCGAATTTCGACCACTGGGCGACCACTAGTACCTTTAATGAGTAAAATTGAATGTTGTAGAATTTATTGTAGATAGCTGCGCCCCGCGGTCTCTCCTGCGTGGTGGTCATAATTCCAAAATAAAAGAATTTTTCTAAAATAAAAGTAGCCTAAATTACTCCTTATTACATCAGCTACCTACCAATAAAAGTCCTGTCAAAATTGGTCCCGCCATTTCAGAGATTAGTCGGAACAAACAAACAGACAGACACACAAAAATTTGAAAAAAAATGTTATTTTGGTGTTTGTACCGTTGTATATACCTTATTCATATGCATGTAGTAAAAAGCGGTCATTTCAATATTACAAACAGACACTCCAATTTTATTTATATGTATAGATTCACCACCTACTCATTTGCACGTTTGTTTATCAATTATGTAATGTGTTACACTTTCATTGCACTTTAAGTCACTAGCATAAAGTTTAAAGTTCTGTGCACTGTTACGCACAATTTCTTTTGATCTACGTATAAAAATCAACTCCCTTAATTATATAAAGATACCTAGAGCTAAAATTCATTTAAAATATTTTCAGTTTGAATACGGGGAAATGTGTTCGAATTAAATAACATTGAATTTTATGTGTTTATCTCTTTTTGAGTGTCACTTTTTCGTTTCATCTTTTTAAAATCACAACGATTCTAAATTTCACTTCCTATAACTTGTTTTTTAAAAAGGTTTTTAAATACAAGCTTTCGAGATGCTGGATATCATGTAGCAGCAGAGTGCTAGCCAAGAGGGTCTATCTTGTTTAGTACAGGAGTTCCTATGGCCACCTTCTCACTCCATCATCAGATTGGCTCCATGGTACCATATTATTGCATTGTCACGCGATATACAAGCGTGCAAAATTTCAGTTCAATCAGAAACCGGGAAGTTGGTCAAATTTAACTTGCAAGATTTAAATACAGTTACAGAGTTACATCCTTTGCGAGTCAAATAAAAGCTTGTAAAAAAGTTATTTCAAACAATTGTTATTTCTAAACAAGTTCGAACTCACTAAATGCTGGAATATCAGATTTTATTACGGTTTCTGTGTTTACATCTAAGGTGAGGCTGTATCTCCTTTGTATATTCGCCTGCTCTATCCTTTAGGTCATTCGTAAATTATGTGACGTTCCCAATTGTGGAAGGTCCCTTAGGCAAGTGTAATATTAAATCGTGAGTTAGAGCCAATTCGACTTACCGTGTCAAAAATAATCCTGAGGGGGGGGTCTGTTCCGTAGAAGTTTTCGGCCGTATAACTTTCGTATCGGTGTAATAAAAGTGACATGAAACGCCATATTAAAGCTACCGTGCGGGTTTATACCGTCACATCCGTTTTCCGGTGCGCGTGCGACGGTTGGCGCGTGGCCAAGCTATTCCCGACGTGATGCACCAACACACGGACCTACGTTCTGCTCATAGGTGGATTAGCTATGTGTGTATACCAGGATATGCTCGCGACGTCGTCTACGAGTAACTTGAAATTCGTGCGGGATTCTCCGGACACAAAGTATCGCAGCATTTAATAAAGTAATGTTAGCAGCTATCATGTTAGTGGAATCTGTCTCGGAATAAGTTCATTTTTATGCATCCGAACAATTTCAAACTGCTCTCGGAAACATTCCCGCAGGAATCCCTGGATATAAAGTAGCGCAGAATTTAGTCTAAAACTTACCTGTCGATCAGCGAAAACCGCATCAAAATCGTCCCAGTAATTTTTACGTGAATCCGCAACAATCAGACAAAAAACCTATAACAAATGCATCGTGTTCTCCATTATTTATATAGTCTAGCTGTTTTTTTAGATAGCTTTAATGTACAGACGCGGCATTGATTAGAATTTTATAATATTATGTCTATAATTTCCTTTTCTTGCGCCTTCCCCCAGTCATTTGGGGTCAGCATAACATAGCCTGTCCTTCCATAGTTACCTCTGTTACACCACGAACATCATGTCATCTTTCACACAATCTATCCTTGTCTTTTTGGTCTACCTTCACATTTGTACCGTCCAGTTTAACATTCTGCTTGTCACATGACATTCATTCTTCCTCATTACATGCCTAATTGCTCATATCACTTAAGTTGTCTTCTTTTCAATTTTCACAAATAAAGGGTTTTTCTTCATATCTAAGCATATAGGTTTCTATTTATTATATACATTGGAAGTTATTTACGTTTCTTACATTTACTTTTTCTCGTGTGTCAAGGTAAACGCGTAAATACTCACATTCAACTAACAACAATGCACACGATGCATTATCTTAAATTCCAATATTTTATGAAACAATGCCCCTTTGCAAGTCCATTTACCTCGTTGCGAAACATGAACCAGAATCACAAATGTCACTCAGACTTGCTGAACTTGTTCTAGAAATAGGCCGATTGTATTGATTTTATCAGCGATTTTTGTGCCCGATTCACTTTCTTTATAATATAGTTTCGTGTATGCAAATGCAATTTAAGATGAGCATGCTCACCTAGAAGATTCCTGTTCACGCGAGCCTTGAAGACATTTAAATTGTTATTTTGAGGAGAAACAGACGGCCTTGCTTCTTGCTTCCACTGTTCTAATCCCTACCATTAGAAAAATGGAAGCAAAGCGTTTTATGTTCTTGATTGGTATTTCCACCACGTAGCGGTGGCGTGAGGTCGTACGTCTGCTTGTCCGGTGATAAAATGATGAGAGAATCATTAATTCGAGCAACTGCACTTAGAGCTACCAATCCAAATATGGTCATTAGAACCGGTATTTAACCGTTCCTTACCAGTGATGAATGTAGTTAGTGCATTAACGTTAACGCAATAAAAGCTTTCAGATTGATTTAAAGCAAATTCTACAATTCAAAAATAATAAGTAAATAATTAATGCAATTCATCATCCCTTCAACTTTTGTTGATGACCACAACTTTTTCCTCTATACCTTTCTTCTGAAAACGCCGGTAGAATTTGCACTTTACCCCTGAATATTTTTGAAATATAGACTGTCCTTATTATTGTTTAATTATTGAACTACATTTGGAAAATACTACATACACATTATAATCAATTTAACGCTATATTGCCTCTGCAAAAGTTTGCCTTTACGATAGTTTTATATTTCAGTTCTTACAACACCATAATATGAATATATTTTAATTAATATGACCGGCCTCAACGCTGATTGTATTGTGACTGACGACATAAATGATTGATGACAGCGATGACACGTTGTTAAGTTACAACTATAAAAAATATTACGCTCAACATACATAACCAATCTTAGCTCTACAATCTGTTACTTATTCCTTATTTCGACGTGCCATATTAAAGCATCGAGTACTATATGGAACTTGCTTAAAACTTGTTTAAAGCTAGTTTTTATGCAATCTATTTAAGCGGTTTCTATAGTACCTACATAATTATTTTCGTGTAGGAGCCAATGCACACTAAAAGCACGTCAAATTCAGTGAACATTGTACTTACGATGGTCGTCTATCTAAAATTCTAAGTGAAGTAGAATAAGAATAAAGAATCCATAGGAATCTGTGTAGGCGTGATCAACAATACATTTTTTTTATAAATAACAATCAAAACTTTCTATTCCGCGTCCAGGGACCAGTCGTGGAGAGTACAATGGGTAATAATGGATGTTGGCTCGAAGGGCACGCCCTCAGGTCACCGACCGGGGTCAACGTCCTGCGCTCGCGCACCATAATTCCCTTACAGCCTCCTGGTACAATATCCTGAATGTAGTACTTTTTATTTTATTTTATTGGAACAACAAACGGCTACATTATTAAAATTAAACACAAAATTACAACTTAAATGTTAATCAATAATGCAGCCCACAGCGCTGTCCACAGATTAAAACATGAATATATTATTAAAGCGATTTTGGCAATTTTGGTAATCGCTAGGCTTTAATATTAAATATGTATTATGCTTATTGATGCAGGAAAGGAAATGAAAGTTGATAAAAAAAGAAGAAGAGCAAGGAGAAAATAGAAATGGAATTAGTGTTGTGTTACTGTTTTGTGAACAAGGAATTTAAATTTAGAAGTTGAATTGGCAAATATGTCTATGTGTTCAAAGAGTTTATTATGTGTCGACCATACGTGTGAGAGGAGAGCGAAGGCCAGAGTTCGTACGGCAGGCACTTATAGCAAAAAGTCTACCCGTGCGCACCTCTCTCCTGTGGACAGTTCTTGGAACAGCATAGCACAGATTGTTACTTAGCTCTATACAGTCAAAAACATTATATACGATATTGTACAATGTTACAGCTTCAAGGTATATGCGTCTACTCTTTAGTGTCAATAGGTTATAATTACTTAGCAGTTGTTCATAGGTCAAATATTTTCCGAAGCATCTAAAATGCATGGCTCGCAGGAATATACTTTGCCAGAAACCTTTTGCTGTGTATGCTGTAAGTTTGTCGAATGCAGTGCCAATATATTATTAGAAACGCAATATTAAAATGTACGTGTTTAAATGTGTGTATGTTAAAAATTTGAATGTAAGTATATGAATGAAACTCGACAGAAGGCTGGCTTATAACCCGAATCAACACTTAGAATACGTTATATCCCGATAAAAGACTTCGTTTACTTGGAATAGAGGGATTAGCAAAATAGATGATGCTGCAACTGCGATGTAGATAACCATCACTGTAATTCAATAAAAAAATACGTAGTCAGGAATTACGTATTAGGTACTTCGAATCAGGTTGGCTGCGACTTGTCTTTATGTTCTGCTGTGCAGTTGTCTACACTGTATTGACTTAGTTTCTTTGTAATTATAGTAAATTCAACAAGTAACTTGAGTATTGAAGGTTTATATACCTATATAAAAACTCCAAATTAATTTTTATATGCGTAAGTCGTCATATATATTAAGACATATAATGTTTTTAAATTAAAGTCGTAGAATGGCACCTAAAGCAAGTGAAGACAGAACTGTATCTGCCCGCGAGCAGAAAACATCAATGCAAAACTGTCTCTTCGTTGCTAATACAAACTTATACTCTGAACCAGTCTCTTATTGAAGATCCCGCTCCGCTCAGAAACCGCTGCGTTACAGTACCTGCCTAAGGCTTGTCACGCGGCTACGCCGTGGAGAAAGATCTAGTATAATGAATAAATACAAGTACCACCATTAAATGTACACGAGTTTTAGAGTTTTTTCTTTACTAAGTTTTCCTTGGTTTGAACTTTGTATTTTCCCCGAAAGTGGGTGGTCACGTTCAACACGCGCCAAAAGAAGTTTTATTGAAGGCTCTATAAATAACTTGAAGGAACGTGAGGAGTGTTCCACGGACTTACATTTGTTTCTGTTGCTTTAAAGGTTTTCTTGCTAAAACTCCGAGCTGCTTTTGTAAGGACTCTTGTAAAACAATAATTTTGAATAATTAAAAAGGTAATATAGCAATTTTTTACAAACTTAAAATTAAAATAAACAAATACATCCTATTCTAAAAATATATATACAACTTAATTTAAAAACAATACAAACTACAAATAGTAAATAGGTCCCGAATCACCGTCAGTTGGGAACGTTCCCAAAACGCTGGCCGCATTACCGCATTCATTAAATATTGAAATTGAACTTATTAAAACATATAGCAATTATTTGTATTCCCTATAAAACTACTAAAGCCACAAGAACAAACATACACATATTTAAAAAATAAAATAATGCCATCTTTAAATGTTGTACTTGTAAAGCACAGTTTCACAAATCAATTTGTAGCGACTTCTTAAATATTTTTTGAACTGTACTTTGGACTCAAATTCTAACATCAAAAACTAAAAAAAAATCACTCGAGACTCAAAATATTTTTTTTTTGCGCCACTCTAATGTATTTATGATGTGTCAGAATACCCATCCCCATTACAATCATTTTCGATATAAATATAGCTAGTTTAGCTGGATTGAAATTGTTCTTATGGTGAAAGGTAATTTCTTCAACGTAGAATGTAATAATACACCAGTGGAACGAATATTCGATGATAACATCGAGACCTTGATCGTTTCAAGTTTGCATGACGAACGCTGAAGTGTCCGCGACACGTGGCGGGTACAGACATACGGTGCAACGATGGCAGTACAATGGATTTAATACATGATTATACAAGGGTTGTTATAGCAGATTTTGCGCTTTGAATATTGGTAAACAAGCCTACGATCGCGAAGAGAGCTTAACTATCATCATTCACAGATACTCGTAGTTTTAAATAATCTATATTTTGCTGTCTATCTTTAAATAATTTAAGTTATTAATAGGTTATTTAAAAGATAATTCAATCTAATAAAACTAATTTTTAAGCCATGGCCAAAAATGGCAAATTTTCTACAATTTTTACATACATACATACATACATAACTTCACGCCAGGTCCCTTGCGGGGTAGGCACGAACAACAGAGTGCCATACAGGCTTATTCTTACATACCTCACTTGCTTCTTTGACATTCATAGCTCTTGTCATGCACGCTCGTCTATTCTTAAGGCTCCTGACATCACCTTCTGCTAATACATGATCAATTTGATCATGGAAGGTGTGTCGTGGCCTATGGCCACAATTTTTAATGACTGATTAAAGTAATTGTGCTATATACATTTGAGCATTTGAGTTTAGCAATAATTGAGGGACAAGCAATCGTTAATAATATATTTCAAATAATTTATAATCATGAATACTTTTTATTTCAGTAGTTTTTTTAAACACTTTGCATGTGAACTAGTTATTTATCTCGTCTAAAATTATGTAACTTATAACATTCTATACAATCAGTTTTGGTATTACTTTGTTTGATTTACGGCATACCCGAGGGAATAGCAGCGATATATTAGATGAATTTCAAAGTCAACTTTTAAATTAACCAATATCACAGCGTGTAATATTGCTAAGTAGTAGTGTTGCGTTTACTTTTCTAGTTATGCAGTAAATAAAATGTCTCTTGTCTTTCTATTTATTCCAATAATTTAGAACCGGCACAATTGTCTATTTTTAATACTCCTATATTCTGATATACGCTGCTGTTAGACCGCAAATCATCATGTCACCCTTCACACAATCTATCTATCTTTTTTTTGGACTATCTTACCATTGTAACTATAGATCTTCCAGTTTAACATACTTTTTATATAACTTCCGACCCTCTCATTACATACCCATACCACTTCGGTCTTATTCCTCATAGTTTTTCAGTTACAGGTAAAACTTTCGAAGACGGGGGTCTTATATTCGATATATTAAATATTCATATACAAAAAAGGAAATGTCAGGTATATTAATAATAACGCGGTGCTGGTACCTACGCTCACGTATGGAAGCGAGAGTTGGGCATGGAACAGAGAGCATGAAAGTAGAGTAAACGCAGTCGAGATGCGAGCACTGCGCAAAATGTGCGGAGTGACGCTCGCGGACCGCGTTCGTAATACCGAAGTAAGAAAGAAAGTTGGTCTGAAAGAGAGTGTCGGGGTAAAGGTAACGAAAGGAATGCTCCGGTGGTTCGGGCATGTGGAAAGAATGTATGATGAAAGAATGAGTAAACAGATATACAATGCAAAAGCGGATGGATGCAGAAGTCGCGGAAGGCCACGACACACCTTCCATGATCAAATTGACCGTGTATTAGCAGAAGGTGATGTCAGGAGCCTTAAGAATAGACGAGCGTGCATGACAAGAGCTATGAATATTAAAGAAGCAAGTGAAGTGTGTAAGAATAAGCCTGTATGGCACTCTGTTGTTCGTGCCTACCCCGCAAGGGACTTGGCGTGAAGTTATGTATGTATGTATGTATGTATGTATTAATAATATTTTAATAACTCTACGGACTCCAGTTCCGTACCTTTTTTACAATTTAATTTAAGAAAAAGTTTAGAAGTTATATACGCTTATTTGTTATTGTTTGTGAGATTTAATGAAAGTATTTTTGTGTTGTGGTGTACCTTAAGAATAACTTCATATATTAATTTATTCTACTTTTAATACTAAACTTATACTAATGTTGAGTGTATCTTTTACATGCTGGTGTTGTGAGGAAGTGCATGTGCAGTGTGTATTATATATTAACCTAACTACGTGCCATGTGCGTTGATTTTTCCGTTTCTGAGTCTGGGTTATTAATTTTTAGGCTCTTTGTGACTTGGTTTGTTTGTGAAGTATGCTTGTCATGCAATGTGTTGATAGTGCGCGTTGGTGTGAGTATATGTGTAAGTTTTGTTGTTGGTTGTGTGTTTGTGCCTTTGTGTGGTATTATAATGTTTAATTGTGAAATTTTTCAGTTGGTGTTAGTGGTGTTGGATGGTTTAGGTGGGAGATTGTTGGCCCTCCATTAGACGTTGGAGCAACGTCTTGTCTCCCATGCGTATTGCCATTTTATTGATAATATTAGCTTTCTTTATACACATGTGGTTTCGCTGAGGTGGCAATTATCATTAAGTAAGACGCTACAATCACGTCATGTATCTTTTCCTTTACAGTTCCTAAAATGGGCGTCTTAAATGCATAACACACCACAGCGACGCGTCCCAAATACCTCTTCAATACTTTTACTATGTTTGCGAAGCTTGTCGCGTAGCAAAGTTGCGAACAAAACTCGAGCCACGTTTGTTCGCCGGACACGTTCTGTTTCGAATTGTTATTCCATTGGTAGCTCACGGAGCAGTGGAGGACGATCCGCAAATCGATTTACATTCACGTAATGTTTGTTGCAGACGAAAGACACATTCGTGACAGAAGAATTTTCTTTAAGGTCTGTAAAGAATTCTTCTAGTTACTGATATGTCTTTGCATTGTACAATGTATGACCTTAAATCAATTTTAAAGTTCTTATTGCATGTATATTCCTTCACATGGCTGTTCATAGTTTTATTAAATTATGAAATTACATAATATTTTCTAAAACATGTTGTTCTAGCAAGAAAAAAAATATACATTGTTTTTCCTTAGAAGATAATTTTGGTACAATACACACGCTTACGATTTTTGCAATCAATTATACTACTTAATTATGTTTAAATGTCTCGACTTATGGAGCATCTAAAGGTAGGAAGGTAGGTAGGTAAACTATCATACTATACAATTTAACTAAAATTTTATTCAAAAATCTATATAATAATAAAAAAAGCAGGTTATATATCTCGATAAAAGTTTTATATTACACGGGCAAAATTCACTGAGACTTAGATCTGGTCGTGTCTCACTGTATTGTTTTGGTAAACTTTATTTCCCCTAGTTGCACTGCATGCGGAGTGAGAGAAGATGTCCATCACATTTTGGTTAAATTTGGGTGAGTCGAACCTCAGAGACGTGACAAATTTGGAGCTAGAACGTATAATTACGCAAGAACTATGAATGTCAAAGAAGCAAGTGAGGTGTGTAAGAATAAGCCTAAATGGCGCTCTGTTGTTCGTGCCTACCCCGCAAGGGACCTGGCGTGAAGTTATGTATGTATGTATGTATGTATGTAAGATTCTTTAACAGTATTCTAGCCTCACTGCTATCCGATGAGGCCAGAATCTGTTTAAAATTAATTCTTTAGGTCTTAGAGATTAATTATTAATGTTGCCTTTTATCTAGTTAAATTTTCTATTTGAAAAAACCTTCTTAAATAAATAATAAAAATAATAAGGGCAAAATTATGAAATTGAATTTATAAATTAACATTATTCTGCAGCCAATGAATATAAAATCATTGTCTGCAGCTGAACTAGCAATGTGTATAATGGGGAATGCTTTATGAAAGTTGAGACTAATATTAAAGTTTGATCTGGAATATATTTGCGGCTTTTTTACGCTTTAGATACAGACATTCTTCAGACAAAAGTTTGTACTTATTCAGTGAATTATGATTATTCACCGTAACACCAGCATAAGAATCCAGTCTGCTTTATCACAAACTTTTCCAATGATAATCGTACAGAAGACTCTTCGTCCAACGAAGGGAATACCAATAAACGGTTTGTAATGCGTTCACGTAGCCGCATAGGCGATGGCGTGCCCACCGACTAACAATGATTGCGTGAGCTCGCACTAAAATCTCACCATTAGTACCAACTGATATACATACCTATGTATGTATACTACTATATACTACATGACTACCTCTTGGTGGATCTAAAGTTTTTTTATAATATATCATTTCATATAAGTATTAAGATTGCAAGCATCAACTAAGCATTGCACAGATGCATAATCATGTCCACTTCCCATTACGCTACTATCAGTGTCCACTAAAATATTTGAGCTTGCTGGGTCACAGTGACATTTAGTTATATGTATTTAAACTAACCTGTCTTTATGTCGCCAGAAAGAACCCACTAAACCAGAACAACCAGTCTGATGTCAACAGGAAAATATATATCTTCAAGACTCAACAGTTACATACTGGAAATTTCAATATGTAAATTAATTTTGGAATTTTGCCAATGAAATCAAGACTTCTGCGAGTAACTTTGAACTTTCCTTAGAATTATTCATCCGGGTATTAGACATGGTCTTTACAAATTTGATTATACGTTTTAGAGACGGATGCTAACAGTTTGTAAGTATGCGTTGGCTCTCTAAATTTCGATTTTAAACGTGAAAATGAGATTTTAACGTCTCGAATTAAGGTTATTCCCGTAATATTGGTAATCGAGTTAGACACGCTCGTTATCGTCGCAATTTACGGCTTTAACGTTTAGTCGTGATAGTTCAGAACTTGAATATTTTATAAGCATAGATATAACGGTCTGGATCAGAAGTACTACTTTCAATGTTACGCTTATGAGACATTAGTTTTTGAATGTTATGTATACTAACTATGCTAGATTTTATTCCAGGCATAAAAAGTACATCAAGCATAGCGGCAATATTGTTTTATCTTAATAATTCTTTATCCAATGCACAACCTTGTCCTCATGATATTAATCGTCATTTTGGCGCTTATCTTCTGTAAAAGATAATGATAAGCATAGGTAAATTAATTTATGGTTCAAAAAAAATGTTAGGGAAATAAATAAATTAGTTTCTTAAAGTTTCCCCGTTCATGATACATTACCCTTGAGCTTGGCACATGTTCAAATGAAAGGTGTTGAACCGTCGCCATGGGTTTCCCTTCCATTGTTACCAAATGAATAATTTAATGGTTAAACCTCATGATTAGCATCATTTTCTTTTGGCATACGATCAAAACTAGCAAGAATTTTTCACAAAGGATGCGGTTAATTAAATTTCCCTGATGTCGTATGATTATTAATTAGGAGTTATCCAATTGTAATAGCTGGCTTTGGAATTAATTTTCAATAATTAAATTGCAATATTTAAACCTCAAAAAATATACATTTCACAGATGAATGTTAATTTAGGAATAGATATTAAAGGCCTTACTTATAATAATCTCGTTAAGAAAGGATTAGCCATATCTTAAATAAGAGACTCTTAAGCCCCTAATCAATGGCTGTTTCAAATAAAACTTGCCATCTTGCCTCTTAGCAGTCACTTAAACTACCTCTTGATATTGGTTATTTTTGACATTTAGTTATGAGTTACTTTACCACCACCTCTTATCCTTAAATGGAGTTTATGGGTAAGATTTTCGTTAATCAGGTACTGAGCAGTTTCTTAAAATTTGACAAACAATTATAAGTAAGGCCATAAATGTTCAAACACGACGCAATAAATTTCCATACATAGACATGCTTCAGAAAAGGAAGAATCTTTATATTTTTTATCTGGGTCCCGGGTGTACTATCCTATTTTTGTCCCCCTTGTTGTCCATAGTACATATTAACATATCAAATTTTATTCCCGAGGCCGTGAAGATCGACAAATCCCTATTAATATTATAAATGCGAAAGTAACTCTGTCTGTCTGTTCCGTTTTCACGTAAAAACTACTGGACCGATTTGGCTGAAACTCGGTATATATATATTTTCGATACCGAGGATGAACATAGGATACTTTTTATCCCGAAAAATGGGATAGTTTCCGGGATAAAATTATATTTGTCTGTTTGTTTGTTATGCTTTTACGGAAAAACTACTGGACCGATTTGGCTGAAATTCGGCACGTATGTAAATTAAATACTGAGGATGGACAAGGGATAATTTTCATTTTGGCCTTTTTGGTAATTTTGGCCTATTTGGTAATTTTGGCCTTTTTGGTCATTTTGGCCTATTTGGTCATTTTGGCCTATTTGGTAATTTTTCCTTTTTGGTCATTTTGGCCTCTTTGGTCATTTTGGCCTTTTTGATCATTTTGACCTTTTTGGTCATTTTGGCCTATTTGGTCATTGTGGCCTATTTGGTCATTTTGACCTATTTGGTAATTTTGGCCTTATTGATCATTTTGGCCTATTTGGTAATTTTGGCCTCTTTGGTCATTTTGGCCTCTTTGGTCATTGTGGCCTATTTGGTCATTTTGGCCTCTTTGGTAATTTTGGCCTTTTTGGTCATTTTGGCCTATTTGATCATTTTGGCCTCTTTGGTCATTTTGGCCTTTTTGATCATTTTGACCTTTTTGGTCATTTTGGCCTATTTGGTCATTGTGGCCTATTTGGTCATTTTGACCTATTTAGTAATTTTGGCCTATTTGATCATTTTGGCCTCTTTGGTCATTTTGGCCTTTTTGATCATTTTGACCTTTTTGGTCATTTTGGCCTATCTGGTCATTGTGGCCTATTTGGTCATTTTGACCTATTTGGTAATTTTGGCCTTATTGATCATTTGGGCCTATTTGGTCATTTTGGCCTATTTGGTAATTTTGGCCTCTTTGGTCATTTTGGCCTCTTTGGTCATTTTGGCCTCTTTGGTCATTTTGGCCTCTTTGGTCATTTTGGCCTCTTTGGTCATTTTGGCCTCTTTGGTCATTTTGGCCTCTTTGGTCATTTTGGCCTTTTTGGTCATTTTGGCCTATTTGATCATTTTGGCCTCTTTGGTCATTTTGGCCTTTTTGATCATTTTGACCTTTTTGGTCATTTTGGCCTATTTGGTCATTGTGGCCTATTTGGTCATTTTGACCTATTTAGTAATTTTGGCCTATTTGATCATTTTGGCCTCTTTGGTCATTTTGGCCTTTTTGATCATTTTGACCTTTTTGGTCATTTTGGCCTATCTGGTCATTGTGGCCTATTTGGTCATTTTGACCTATTTGGTAATTTTGGCCTTATTGATCATTTGGGCCTATTTAGTCATTTTGGCCTATTTGGTAATTTTGGCCTCTTTGGTCATTTTGGCCTCTTTGGTCATTTTGGCCTCTTTGGTCATTTTGGCCTCTTTGGTCATTTTGGCCTCTTTGGTCATTTTGGCCTTTTTGATCATTTTGACCTTTTTGGTCATTTTGGCCTATTTGGTCATTGTGGCCTATTTGGTCATTTTGACCTATTTGGTAATTTTGGCCTATTTGGTAATTTTGGCCTTATTGATCATTTTGACCTTTTTGGTCATTTTGGCCTATTTGGTCATTTTGGCCTATTTGGTCATTTTGGCCTATTTGGTAATTTTTCCTTTTTGGTCATTTTGGCCTATTTGGTCATTTTGGCCTCTTTGGTCATTTTGGCCTCTTTGGTCATTTTGGCCTATTGGGTTATTTTGGCCTCTGGTCATTTTGGCCTATTTGGTAATTATGGCCTTATTGATCATTTTGACTTTTTTGGTAATTTTGGCCTATTTGGTCATTTTGGCCTTTTTTGTCATTTTGCCCATTTTGATTATTTTGGCCTTTTTGGTCGTTTTTTCCTATTCCGTCATTTTAGCCATGTCGGTCACTGTGGTCTTTTGGTCATTTAGACCATTTTGGCCTTTTTGGTCAAGTTTTGTAATTTATTTTGTTGACAGATAGACGGGGGATAATAGTATATATAATTAGCGATATAATATGAAGTGAATATTCCGTGGGCAAATACATAAAAACATTGTAATATAATATAACCTGTAGCACTTGCTCTTTAAACAAGAGACACGCAGTAGAGGTTAACCCGCGGCGCAGCCGCGGGTTAAACTCTAGTAAATATATAAACATGTAATCATTCCTTAAGACATGATATTTTAATTCCATGTATTTAAAGATTTCAGATCTCATTAGAAATTGGTTTTAATACCCATTTTATTGATAATTAATTATAACTGAACATAGAACTTAGTTTAAGGGGCACAACGAACACTTCGCACTGTTGAGGCACAGGTATGGGATACTTGGCTTATAAAATATATTGCAAATCATATCGAAATTGTTGATAAAAATTTGTTGCTGTTAATCCACACACACAATGTATCTACATAATTTGGAATAATCTCGAAGCAATTTATGTTTAAGAAAGTACCTACACAAGTAAGGATAATTGTTAACAGATGTTCGTTTGCCTATGGTCAAGCTATGCAAACGTGGTGCATAACCTCTTGTACTTATTTTTGAGACTAGCTCACAGATCGTCTGCTGTCATACGGTGAGATTTTAATTGTCAGTAATTCTTTTGTCTTGCGGCGACTCAAGTAAGCCCACACTCCAATTACGGCAATCATAGATTGATTACCAAGATTCCAGGATATATTGAATTTATTTAGTTATATATAATTCAAATGTGATTCCATTAATTAATTATTCAATAGCTGATATCACAGAAGGTTGCGTCCATTACTTTAAAGTCACTTGGAGTATTTCAGACACTTCCACAATACGATTTGACTTCCGAGATGATGCTATAGGCGATTTTGTATTTAAATCACGTACAATATAAAGCTTGGTAGACACTATTAAAAATCTTTTCCGACAATGGTTTCCAAAAAACACCTTTTTTGCGCACCGCTGTCCAGTGGAACAATTTGCCGGAGTCTATGTTCCCCGATTCATATACACCAGTTCTTCAAGTCAAGAGTAAACTAAGTAACTACTAAGTAAGTGTGCTCTATCTTAGATAGCATGTTCACTTAACATCAGGTGAGATGCTGTCAAATGCGAACCTATACTATGATAAAAAACATATGTAGGTATAAGCATCACTGTTTTGATGAAAATATTCAATAGAAGTAATCATTAAGGTTTAGAACAACAATGAAATGTGATTTTGTAGTGATTGCTACATCTCACATACTGCTAATGGAAACTATATCGCGGTTCGGTAAGAATTTACTCACGAACTATAAAGCGTTCTTTGTTACATCTCGGTGGAAATAGCTACGGTTGGTTGGAAGTTAATTATGAACCTTTATTGTTCGAAAGAAGAATGATCTTGGGAACCGTTGCCGTGATAAGCGCTCGAGTGCAGTGACCCAAAGCCATGGGCTGAGAGACGCGTCTATTTTCACCTAATGATTACAACCATTACACTAGTTTATAAGTATATTTGAAGGAAGGGATCAACTCCTATTGAAGTAATATTGTAATAATTTTATGTCTAAAATGTATTAATGTCAAGAAAAAACTAGAAGCCAGTTTTCTTTACTTTCTATTATTAATATCAAAGCCAAATTTTGCGGCGTCCAGATCAGCTACAGGAAGTTACGCAATACCTGATTTTGTACAAAAAACGTCTATTACGCAGCCGTGTGTTTTTAATTAACAGAATTAAAGTTTGGCACTGCCTATATCAAGGTTGTTAGTAATATTTTAATTTTCGCATGACCTGAATTTCCAAAAGATACGTGATAACAAGGTATGCAGCGTCTTGAAATCTGTAGATATGAATAACTGATAATCACACTCGGTAGAGTTGTCATGAGGTGTGGTGATTGTGCAGGAAGTTTGTTAAGAATCTCCTGGACATTATTTTTCAGACCCTGGTGCCTAAAACGACCGCTTTTAGAAAAATATCTAGTGAAATTGACACGTAACTGGATAAAATGGTAATTGTAAGCCACGGCATAAGGTTCCGTATAGTTCGACACTTCTAATAATTATTGTAATACAAATCTGTTTAAGTGGCTATTTGACCAAAAAACATTAATCTGTAAGTGAGAACCAAGCTTAAAGTAATAAAAATAGCTGAACGCACGTGTCAGTTGATTTCAATTTCAATTGTCATTTAAGATAATAAGATATTCGTATTCGTTGCAGATATACCAGGTGACGATACTGACACCTTTTTGGACAATGCTTTAAGGTCGTTTCGGTTTACGAGACTTCGATGCATTAGATTAGATAAAATTCGCTATTTTTACTCTTCGGTCACTGCTTGGAGGTGTGGTTTGTTTTGGCGTCCGTGATGACATTTTAAGGTGACATAGAAATTTAGGAGTATAACAGTAGCAATTTTATATGGTCATATGTATGACATAGTTTAATTCAATGTTCAATGTCATGGTCAGTACAGCTATCTTTTGCAGACCTCGTTTATTTTAATTGTAAAATGATTGCTCAAGTTTGCCCTTATGTATTTTTTCTTCAATATCTTAGAAGAATCCATCAATGGTTGGATTGCTCTTCCTGGATCGATTAATATTGCGTTCGTGTAGCCTCTTAAAGTAACCTTCAGACCTTGTATCTGCTTTCCACCTTTTCTTTTTATTGTTATACTTATGTATTTGTTAATGATGTAGAAGTTAATAATTATGAAAATTTTACTGTTATAATATATTGTAAACAGCCTTGTAGATATTTGGGTAAGAAAGTAACGAAGATACCAAATATTAACTATTTGGGCAGAGTTTCCCCTTTATTGTCCAGCCTTTGGTGTGACTATTCACACCACACAGTAAGCAATGAACACCGTCTACACGCCTCACCGCCTTTTTATACGAAAATACTACGAAACTACCCTACAAAATAATAATATTACAATATTGCTAAAAATACCAATTATATCATAGTGTTGCCAGGATCATATTATCTATGACGATTGTCTATGTTATATTAATATACTCTATGGTTCTCATAACTGCTGTGATGAACATCGCGTAACAATATACTTACGAATGTGAAACTATTAAAATCATGTTTGTCAAACTTGTAGAGTTGATAGAAATAACTTTATTATTACTCATTGACGTTTTGACATCTGAGTCATTCTTGATCATGCTACTGAAGGCGGATACGTTAGATTAAAATGGAAAATCAACTAAAATTCACTTAATAATCACTGTTGAAACGTAGATTTAATATACCTAAATAATATTATCTGTACACTAACAAAAAAATACAACTATGGGTCCTTAATTTCATTTAAGCACAACCATGCGGGACAAAGGTCATTCTTTATTAAGATACTTGGTAGTTTATATAATTAATAATTATTCAATTACAATGTCATAACAGTATTACTTTATACTACCAAAGAGACAGGGTAAGTACTTCATCCTTAACCTATTGCTTCATTATACACTTGAATGCACTTCATGTGAACTTCTCCAAAGAACACGTGCACATATCGAAGTATGCATCGTCTTCCGCAGGTTTGGTTATCTGGTGTATAAAATCTTTGTACATAACATTGAGATTAGAGGCTTGACCTCGTAAATCTCAATTTCAGTGTATTATATAGGTATATATTACATAGTCATGTAATATGTCATATTATTTGTTTATTTAACAAGACTCATTATATGGCCATCTTTGAAAACGTAATTGCTCGACAAGAAGAATTCACTTGATCTATCTATCCGTATAAAAAATTACGTTACTTGGTTATAGTTCTTCCATTTCACGTGGCCAGCGGGTTTCCTTTTGGTAAAATCTTATATTTTGTTTGCGTGAGTCCAAAAGCGTGTATGTTTGTAAGGCATACTCCCAACCGATGCTGCTGTCAGACATGCACACCATCATCGTAATTCGCATCTACGTTACGCTCGTAAAGTTGTCTCTAGGTGTGTACAATGGTTACATAATGACATTAGTGTTTGTAATGAACACGTCGAATCGCTGGTGGTGTGGAATAGCGTATCAGTGCAGCAGTCACGTTGCGATGATGCAATCAGCTCAGTGCCGATATCGTTGGAATGCCATAAAACGTGTCACAGTGACGAATGCTTATCGGCACAACCTTGGCACTGAAATTTCAAGCCTTGCACTTGGGATATTTTTATTTAATTTCTCCAAAAGGAATTGTTAGGCGGTGATCCATTACAAACGCCTCACGAAGGCTTGTTTGCAAATGCGCTCTAGTGCTCTTACTCAGACGCCTACTGCGCAGTTATTCTCGAGCATCCCTGCGTAAAGATTTCGCATTTTTAGTGGCAACTGCTGTGTCAAAGAAATTTGGTCAATCATAGGGAGTGCAAGAAAATATGACACGCGTTTACACGATTCCAGAGTGACACCATCGATGTGCGATATAACGTCAATCCGACGCCGGAAGTGGCGTCCAACGTTGATAAATACTAGACGCCGCTTACAGCATCTTTGTCAGACTATGTCCTTAGAAATTTAAAAGAACGATAAATACTCAATGATTGATTTAACTTCAATTGATTTGAACTTAGACGAGCGCAATATTAGGGTACAGTTAGATAGTAATATTGAAGCTTAATACCGTACTGCCGGTCTTGGTCCTCCAATGGGGATTGTTCACATAAAATTACCCTCTAATTTAATATTTTTATTACGTAAAATAGGGTATTTTAAGATACTAAGTTGAATATTTTTGTATTTTAAGCGTTAGTTTTTTTTATAATTCGAGTTTATAATTATTTCTCCGATGACGTCATAAGGTACAAGTTTACATTGGTTGCTTTGCCTAGAAAACAAAAATAATAAAAGTAAATTTTATCTATACATAATCATAGTAATCTGTGCTACTATTTAAATGTCACTTTCTCACACTCTCATTACGTATCGTGATCATTTTAGTGGCTTTTGTCGCTAGGCTTATAATTTTTCGTGTTCAACCATTATTATTTTCTACAGTTATCGTAAAAAAATTAAAGTGATCTTTAGGGAAAATCTATGTTACAGAACTTAAATCAAATAACGTACAGCTAGCATGTTTTTACACCTGAAGCAGGCAAACAGGCAAACGGATTTGGTAAGGTCAATTAAAGGTCAAACGCATTTCTTACAAAATACAAGAAGATCGTACGTTGTTTGAAATTTTAACTAGACAGAAATGATTAGGGACACTATTCCTCGAAATGGTTTTTCAAATAGCTAAATTGAAAAAAAGTGAACAATCCCAATTGTAGGGCTATGAAAGGTATATCTGTTACTCTTCAGGAACCTGATGTTAGCTCGTATAATGTTATGCGTGGTAGATCAGGAACCCTGTGTTTTTAAATACAATTATCTTAATAATAAAACGTAGTTTTATTATGTATACAAGTCTCGAAAACTTACGAAACTACAATTATCTTATTTTGAAGTGAAGAATATCGTCAGGAAAAATGATCGTCAAACTTGCCTATTTGTGAAGGCTGTCAATCGATGTTCTATGTAGAAGGTTTGGAGACTAACTGATTATTTCAAGTAAAATCTACTCATATAACTTACTAATCATTTGGTAGAAAATTGATATTACTTATATGGATGGAGTTTATGTTGAATTTTAATCAGTAGTAGAGCAAAAGGTAGTAAGACATTTTTCACTTTGTGAATGAGATCCTCAGAATTCAGAGAGTTCTGACTGTTGTTATAATAATATAATAACAGCCAATAGACGTTCTACTGCTGGGCTGGGGCGTCTCAGTTGTTAGGGCAGCGGAGAGTACCGTCTCCCGCCACACAAGTCCAGGGCGGCTTGGGAGGGTATTCCGATATGCAGGTGTGATGTGTTCATGCGTTCGTCACGATGTTTTCCTTTACTGTCATCACGTGGTAATTATAACAATAGGCACTTTGAATCAGAAAATTGCATTAGAGTTGAATGCTTCCCGGCCAGTATTCCAAACTCGGGAGCGTTACCAATTAAGGTACTATAGCACAATTTCATTAATGTTAAGAAAGAAAGAAAGTAGGTTTATTTTTAGAAAAAAGGCCACTTACTTACTTCTTAATATAGGCCCTAAAAGTTGGATCGAGCTCAGCATTGTCCTATTTTATTATAGCTACTTTAGCATCTTGGCGTGATGTAACATAATACCTTATAAATTAATCAGGCCATTGCTTAAGTTATTTGCTTTTCCGACCAGGATTTGAACCCGCGTGATTTGAAGGTGATATTTGAGTGTGTCGCCTGCTGAATGGTTATTTAACATGGCGAAATCTTCTGCGTAGTACAACAAAACAATATGTTAATAAAATTACAATTCTCGGCGCATCGATGCCTTGTTTAGGTATACTTTTATCGCCATGCCGTTCGCAGTCCCGCACAATGGCGTGCTTTGTCTCCGCCAAGGTCGGCCGGACGTGACTCATTCGTATACAACATACTAAGTATGTACATTATATACATTCAAAATAACAACCTGTTTCAATTTGCACACAACACTCGGTATTTTAAAAGTATTTGTTTTACTTTTAGTTGGATACGTGAGTAATATCTGTTTCCCACACAGTTGAAATTAAAATAAATAAACATATTTGTGCCGTTTGGAGTTGGCACATTAGGTCTTTCGGGTTCGTCCGCATATGTTTGTCTATATTCGTTTATCCCAAAGAAACGACTTTATCAGGATAAAAAGTATTTGTTTAATTTTTGTATTGCCTGAAGGATGGGAAGCCATTACCGTTGCCTATGGACAACAAAGGTCTTACCAATGTGCTGCTACTTTCTACAGTGAGACATCAACCTGGCCGCTAATGCCAGGCAGGATACAACTCAACGTGGTTATAACGGCATACTCTGGGCCAGGGGTGTTAGCCATCCAAACGGACAGGTACCCTACTACCTGGCTGGGGGTAATTTCGTCGCCTTTTACGACAAGCCTACACGGAGAATCCCAAGTTTGACTCGGATTATTAGCCTGTTACTTTCCACGTGATGATCTAACGCACACAAAAAAACTAGGAGTCGTATTTTTAAAATCTGCTAGTCCAAAATAGCCCCCATGATATTTTTACTTCTTATATTAATTAATTGTTCAAACTCTACCCTATACAATTTGTTCTTCAATACATAGTATAAAATAAAGTCGCTTTCCGTGTCTGTCTGTGTGTTCAATGACTCCTAAACCACGCAACAGATTTTTAACCACCGTTACCATCAGTTACGTAAATTTTCACTTAAGGTTCATAGAATTGTGCATGTATATAAAAATACCTAATTAAGTTTTTATGTAAGTAAAATACTCTTAGACCTGCTCTCTTAGGTTTGGACTCGAGGAAGACTCGAGTTATTGATATGTAGAAGAATATTCTATTCTATCATTTTACGGTACTTAAATACATATGCGAGTATATAATCGGCGTCAGTGCAGGACCTTGTACGACAATTTTTTTTTGGCAATATTGTTTATTTGGTCTAAATTGTGATATATAATATAAATAATATCAGCCCATAAATGTCCCACTGCTGGGCTCGAGCCTCCCAATTATAGGGAGAACGGACAGTATACTCGCCACGCTTGTCCAAGGCGGCTTGGCAGGTTTGACACATCGGTTAACTCGATGTGCTAAATAAATAAAACGTCACAATTGACGTCATCATTTTCTATCATACAGCGGTCCCAACGACCCATGTCAAGAGTTGGGTCGAAGTGGACGTTCACCAAAGAACATTAATTGTCTCTATCCCTTGACATTTAAAAAGGCGCGATTTTCAAATCAACCAATGACATTTGTGTATTTCGTTGTTTATGACATCAACGTTCCATAATCCGTTCCACTAGAGTTTATGATTGTAACATAAGCAAGTGAAACAGGAAAACGTGGTCGTTGTGAGCCTTCTGTAGAACGCAGGCTACATAGTAATTTGACCTGCTGTTAACTTATTGCCATGGACGAGCTAAACCTGAACATACTTCGTATTCAAGAATTTTAATTCTAAAGTATACTTCATTATCACGCGACGAACTAGGCGTACCACAACATTATCGCTACGTTGGTTACCTATCGAGATAAGAAACCCATAAATGTTCTTCTTGTCGTTTAGATAAAGGCATTCCAATGAAGTGATTAACGGTTACTAAAATTACCTTTTTCATTACTGAAGCACAGCAGAATGGCTGACGGCCCAACTGTGATAGAAAGTTGTTACCCTCATCTACAATATAAATAAATAATATCAGCCCATAAATATCCCACTCCTGAGCTCGGGCCTCTCATTATAACGGACAGAATACCCGCCACGCATGTCCAATGCGGCTTGGCAGGTTTGACACATTGGTTATCTCGATGTGCAGGTTGCATCACGATGTTTTCCTTCACCGTTGTTAGCACGTGGTAATTGTAACAATATGCACATTAGATCAGAAAACTGACTAAGAGGTGCATGCGTTTCGGTCAGGATCGAACCTACGCCCTTCGATTTAAGGGCGCGTGCGCTACCCATTACGCTACCACGACTTACCGCTACCTCATCTATGGACGTTAGCAATACCAGAGGTGATGCCAATTTGCTTCTGGCTTCCAAGGGAAAACTGGAACCTGCTCACTGATGTTGGTTGGTTGTTTTGGTTTCAAAAAACGGAAATCTAAGCGAGCAGGACACCAAACCTTGCGGCCCCAACCACCTCATTATGATAAAGAGGAAGAAGACACTGGATATCCACTGCGCCGCTTTTCTATTTTAACTTTTTTTTAAATTTATTGCAGCAGACAGTCAGATGGCCCACTTGATGGAAAGTGTTTACCATCACCTATGGACATTCGCAACACCAAAGGTGCTACAAATGCGCTGCTGCTCTCTTAAGGGAGACTGGAACCTGGTCACTAATGCCGGAACACAACTCAAGGTTGTTATGGCAACATACTTTAGTCCAGGGGTGGTAGCCATCCAGCCGGGCAAATGCCATACCACCTGGCTGTGGGTTGTTTTGTCGCCTCTTACGACAAGACGCCCGGCCGCAGGATATTGTATTCTTTCTCAGTTCCTGCACGGATAAAACGGTTGCTGTTTATTTGACTTTTTAAAGATATGAAATCATAACCAGCTATGCTATATACAAAATCCTCGGGGTTATTTAGGACGATAAAAGCTATGTCAGTTGACTAGACTGTCTCACCATCATTCCAGCGTTGAATCTCGGTTGCGTTGGGAATGTCTGCTTCGAAGCCCGGGATTTGCTTTCTTACTTCGTATATTCCACTCGTGCGGTCTTCGGTATGCCTTATTGTGAGACCATTGGTACGTATGTCGTCTCTTACAACGTTACGTCAACGTTTCTTGGGTCTACCCTTTCGACTGGGACCTCGCGGAGGAGGCATGGCTACAATACAATAACTAGTCTTATTTTGAGACTATCCTTAATAATGGAATAAAGAAATCGCACAGGACAGGAACAGGTGACGTGTTCTCGTCTCGGAAGCCAAGATACACCTTGGGCCGCTGAGCTAACGGAGTAAGTTAGTTAGTTCTTAGTAATGGAGTCTTCTAATTTTGACGATGACCCGCATTGGTAATGAAATGATACAGCTGAAAGACACGTCATTATACAGCGTATAAATGTTCTGTATTTTCCATTGAAATTAATTGAATTTCCATTCAGCGTGGTACATAACGTAGGTACCTACATATTTTATCTATCTATAATGTTATATTCTAAACATGCCGTATCTGTTCATTGAAGCAATTTAAAAAAAAGCAACTGGAATAGACTATATAAACGATGGAGAACACGATGCATGTTTTTTAGATTTCTTGGCTGTTTGTCCGTTTGTCGGTTTGTCTGTATGTTCGGGAGTCACGTAAAACTACTTGGCCGAGTTCGATGTCGTTTTTTTTGGGTCTAGATCACATTTCGGAATTCGTTTCTTTGTTATTTTATATTATATACAAAAAATCGATGTTTATGCAAGTAAAATATAGCTACACGTGGCGCAGCTGCGGGGCAAACTCAAGTTTGTTTATATTAATGTATGCAGATAAAACAGCAGCGGTGGCCTTGGAGCTAGTTTTTATATATTTTCCTCGTAGAACCATTGTTTCAAAGTACCCACATTAGTGGCTAAGATGTACGACATTCAAATAAAGTATTTTTGTATTTTGTGGTTTAAAAGTTTTTTTGCAGTGAAACTTCTATACAGACCCGTCTATATAGAAGTATTAACTTTATCTTCATTAAACTCATCATCAGGTTATAAGCCGATATACGCTGTCTCACACCTCAAGTTAAGCGTGCTTGCTGTTTACGCGCATCTTATGGATTACATTCTCGATCATAGGGCAGGTCAAAAATTCCACCAAATTGATCTGGCTCTTTGATATTATATATTTCTAAGTACTATCTTACTCTTCCAAAAGCTCAAGCTGCCTCAAGAACATTTCTTTAACAACAAAAAATCTCGTTTAAAAAAAGTTCAAGGGATGCCAAGGGGCCGTTAGTTTTCAGCCAGATCTCGATATTCTTGTTTAGGGGTCTTTCATGGACTATTATAAAAAAATCACATTGCCTCAAGAACCTACCCTAAATTGTTCAGCAGCTCTCGTACTATTATGGTCATTTCCAAAATTAGCCTGTGCAACCGCCTTTTGGAACAAGTAGCTTACATAAAAATGCCTATCCGCCGCATAATTTCTCGTCCGAAGAAACCTGTATACGCCAAGTTACGTAAGCTAATGTGAGATTCATCTAAGGCTGTTCTGTCGTCGACCGTTACGAGCATCTTGTTCGGATTGCGCAATGTTTACCTATTCGGTTATGCAATTTCCTTGTCGTGACAGAATACATAAACTTGTTCATGTAATGTTCTAACGGGTTAGACTGCTCATGGGTTTTCTTGGTTTAGACTTTAAATTGGCGCTTAGGTCAGAGCCTGTAATGATGACAGTCATAGATTTAATACAAATGTGAGTGACTAGAGCATCAAAACTTTGCAACTAATAAAAACAACAATAAAACTCATACTAAAGTTATCAAGTGCGAAAATGACTGTCCTGTCTGTCTGTCTGTCGGTTACGTGACGTGATGACAGTCGTACACTTTAAAATACACATGTGAGTGACAAGATTATCAGCATTTTTCAACTGATCCATACTAATATTATCAAGTGCGAAAGTAACTCTATATGTCTGTTTCGCTTTTACGAAAAACCACGTCGATGGTTTTTCTGAGATTTGAAATATGTGTATGTAGTTTCAATCAAAATGAACTTTTTATCCCTGAAAGTAGGATAGTTTTCGGGATAAAATTACGTAAATCCGGGGGGATACGTTTTAAACTGTATTGCTTGCTTGCTTTAATAATAAACTAGGGTGTTTATATAATATACTAGAGCTTTCCCCGTGGCTACGCCGCGTGACAAACCCTGGGTAGAAGTAGCTAGCTCTATACGTTCATAAAAAAATAATTAGTATTCATTACAATTACAAAGAAACTACGGTATATTCCGTAGTATAGTAATACTAAAGAAACTAAGTCAATATAGTGTAGACAACTGCACAGCAAACCATAAAGAAAAGTCGCAGCCATCCTTATTTGAAGTACCTAATACGTAATTAATGACATGTGGGTAACATGACAACGTATTTGTTATTGAATTACAGCGATGGTTGTCTAAATCGCAATTGCAGCACCATCTATTTTGGTAATCCGTCTATTCCAAGTAAACGAAATCTTCTATCGTGATATAACGTATTCTAAGTGTTGATTCGGGTTATAAGCCTGTCTTATATCGAGTTTGATTCATATACGTTCATCAGTTTCTAAAACAAATACGATCGCAACGCCGTCTTTTTCGCTGTTTTCGTCTATCCCACGGAAACGGCATCATTTATGGGGATGCAAAGTATCCTAAGTTACACGCCTTAAAATAAGTTAACTCCATTTCGAGTTTAATATTTTCACGTGATGCTCTAACAGACAGACACACAAATTTATTTTCGAAATCTTTTGGTCCGGATTTATCTCCTGAATTTTTTCATTCTTTTAAACGCAATGTACAAACTCGAACCATTTACCGATTTAAATATAGTTGCTATATATATTGCTAGTATATAGTAGCAGACATATGCATGTAAATAGTTAAGTTTGTTATGTTTGTATTATTATGGATATAGGTAACACATAATAACATAAAAATAAAATACATATATATAACATAAAAACAATTATGCAAGAAGAACAATTATTTACTGACATCAAGGGGACGATCCTCAAGTGTAAGAGAAAACCTGAGAACAGTACGAGAATATAAATACAACAGAGAATTTTTATACTAATCCCCGACTTCCAGACTAGAGTAACGGATCGTTTGTTTACGAAATACAGGGTATATTTAAATGAATCTATAGCCAACATATAACATATGGCAATATACACACAACAGACAACTTTGGGCCTGAGCCCTATGCGCTCTCTAGTAAACAATGAAAAATTCGTTCACGCATCTGGGACTTCTACTATTTCAGTAAATTAGATGTGCCAAATACTTATATTTCTGGACCACATGGGTCGTCAGCTATTTCTATATTTTCAAAAACTACGATCAGTAACGTGACTGTATTTTTTCTTTTTTTCGCAGATGTTATAATCGACTTTGTAAATCTATAAACAGTACATATATTTGTGTAGCTAATATGTGCAAAAAAAATGAATAAAACTACATTCATAACAACAATTTTAGAGTCATGTTTGTATGAATGGTAATGCCACATTCGAATTCTTGTCTCTCGGCGCTCTGCAGGGAGCAACTTTGGGGCCCCTTCACAGCACTCATCTGGGCTAAGGCCGGACGATGAACTAGTCATTTCCACCAATAACCAACAACGTTCGGCCTCAATCTTCAAAGTATACAGAAGGATTCGCGTGTCAAGACAGATTGGTTGCATGCAGGATAGCAGTTTTAAGTGCGTGAAAGGAACTAGCAAAAGAGAAAGGTATTTTAGCCGTTCCAAGTATGTTAGTGCGGGTTGTGAATCGAGTTTAGTCGTTTTGTACGGCAACTTGTAAAACCAGTGTAGGTATGCTCCAAGTGGGCTTTGAGATACTTGAACATTCTATATAAGTTGTTTCGTTAATCGAGGTGAAATAAATAAGTTCTTATGTTTAGCCGTTAGGTGTTACTTAGCTGAGTACCAATAATTGTAAATAACTAAAATTAGTGTGCAAACGTTAATGTGAAATTTTATTGATATTAGCACTATTTGACAAAATTAGTTATTTTTTCTGTTAAATAAATGTTATTATTATTATTTAGATTTAATTAATTAAAGTCTTTTCAAGTAGTATATTCTTCCCTTAATGGCACTTTTACAATTTCCTGATAGTGTAGTTGCAGATTAGTAAACTGATTATATTTCTGTTATTATTTTTTACGCTACCTATATACTTTTCTTGTGATGTATTCATATTGCTTTGGTTATCAACTGTTTTTCGTAGTTCTGTTACAATTGTTTGTTTTACACAACCTCTGTACGTATTTTTTTCTATTAGACTTATTGCCGCATATAAGTTAGGTAACAATTAATATTTGCTTCATAACACTCTTTTCTACAGGAATGAGAAAGGGTATTTAGGGGTAGCATGTGTTAATAGTGAAGTTAATGAGTAGTATAATGAATGCAGAACAAAACCCAAAGAGCAACAACCTTGCATAGGCCCGGGTGGTGAATGTGGCGGTGCGGCGACCGGCCTTAACCATTTCGACGGTGCGCTGACGTCGCGCGCTCGGTTAGAAAGTTGCCTTGCTTGCGTCACGGAACAGGGTCGACGAACTACCAACGCAGGGTTGTAGACAAGCACACGTAATATGGTGTCAGTCAGGCAGCTGTCTGGATATTCGCCTTATCTCTTAACTTTCTTAATTGGGTACATTAGGTACAATAATGGTCGTTCATTTGCCATATTATCGACTAAAATTTGACATAAGCAGTTCCATACAAGTAATGTCAAAATTCATCGATGGTAAGGCAATTGAATGAATAGTATAGTATATATAGTATGAATAGATATAGGAACCAGCTATATAGGTATACTAAATATGTGTAATGTTATCCACATAAAGAACCGTATACTCGATTTACTTAATATTCGAACTGAGGTTTTTAAATGAGTTGTTAAGGTGATAAATACTGTTAATTTCCGTATTTCAAGTTGGAAAAGTAACTAAAGCGATTCATATCAAAATGAATGACATGAAATGTTCTTTCAGTTTTGTGCCTTTAACTAAACATTTAACAAGGACAAGGGATTGCCTAATCCTTATTAAATGTTTTTAGTGATTTCATATAATTCCCTCTTGTTGGCGATAATTATACAACTGGTACTACTACTGCTAATTCAGTTGGAAATACCATAAACCTATATGTAAGTCATTGAAGAATTCTGAGTAATGGTGACTCTACTGGAACAGGTGAATTGATTGAACATGAATTTATTTCGGAAATACCAACATGTATAATAATTATACTCGTAACATGTATCCCCTTTTAGAAAACAATGTTATTAGTACAATAATTTGTTGCTTGTTCTACTAACGTTATCTGAGGTAATTAGGAATACACAAAAGGATTTTATGTTCAAATCACCATAATATTACATGTCTATTTATGAGATGATCTTATTAAAACTTTAATGTCTTTGGCTTTTTTTGCTTTTGATATTGTAATAAGAGATACAAGTGGAGATGAGCTAGAAATGTCAAACATGTTGCTATTAGAGTAGCTGTTATTATCACCGATGCTTTGGACTGAGGAATTCCTGGCGTCGTGGTTTGCAGTCATTGAGAATGTACTTGAACGAGTATTATAGTTTGCAGCGAGGACGAGTCTATTTAAAATGTAATTTTGAAATAGGTACTTTATTAGCAGTTGCTCTAACAACTATGGTATAATTAATTACTGACCACATGTTTTGCACGTTATAAGTAATTTGGTGTGCATTGTTCATAATTATACTGTATAGGGATTTTATCAATTACACGGAAAATCGCTTGCCTCCATGGAGACGCCTTCGTTTCTTTTATAATAACTTAATTTTGTCGTCATTAGTTACTGTTAAAAATATGTACCAAATCATGATCCTCTCTAGTTATTTACAGTTCAAAATTACCACATGATAAGCATTCGGTACACTAAGTTTTACATTGCACACACAGGTGGCAGCACTGGCTAATATTTAAATAATGAATGAGAAAGGGGAGAAATATACACATGAATAGGACAGAAAGTGCAAAATTGGCGCTCTAATAAGGTACATGGCAAACCGAAAACTCAGAGATTTATTATCATAGTATCAATCAATCATTTAATTGATTAAATATTTAGTGAGTAAGTGCTTCTCGATGTGTAAAGTTCATTACGCTTATCTCTAATATATTGTTATCATGTCTAATATGAAATAATATTGAACATAAATATTTAAAGTAATCAATTGAATATTATGTAATAAAAAATTATCTTTATAATAATATAATAACAGTCTATTGATGTCCCACTGCTGGTCTCGTGCTCCCATTATAGGGGAACGGACAGTTTACCCGCCACGCTTGTCGTAGGCGGCTTGGCAGGTTTGACACATCGGTTATCTCGATGTGTAGGTTACATCACTATGTTTTCCTTGACCGCTATCAGCACGTGATAATTGTAACAATATGCAAATGTGGTGCATGCGTTCAGCCATTACGCTACCACGAATCATCCTCAATATATTCATGTATAGAATTTATCGATCAAAGGTGATTTTTATTTATAAATAAAACTAAACAATCCATGTCAAGATGGTCAACCCTGTTGCCGCCTTGTAGCATCACTAGCGACCTCGATCGGTCGCGGACGCGTCTGCAACCGGCTGTCCCACTGTGATTAACAACCAACAGCCGAACACGGCGGCTAACACTTTTATTTATTTATTATTATCTAAACCACAACTGATTTAATGATCTTGGTCACATTTCTGCAATTTTCTGGTTCAGGGTGAATGAGTTTTCTGACTCATTTTATTTTTTTAAATATTTAAAAAAATTAAATGAGTCAGATTCGACCTGGTCCATGTTAAAAGAAACAACATTTACATGATGAGAATAGTTAAATAAATTTATTTTACTGTCACACCTAAATTCTCAATTTCTTCTATCTGTGATTAAGAGTTTATTAATAATAATCACCATTTTTGGAGTGTTGCAGACATTTGGCTAAAATGGATCTATTACTTATATTATAATCGTCATGTTGTCTATATATGTCACAGTAGTTATATAAAAAAGTACTGGGTCTATATGAATGAAATTGGATAAGACCTATTCTATATATACAACTACACAGGGCGTAGTGAAATCAAGAAAAAAATAAAAACGACCGGTGACCCTCATACATATGAGGGTCATATAAATTACTCTACATATTATTATCTATGAAATTTATATATTTTTGTAGATATGTATTTGTATGTTATGTATATTAAGTATATATCTATTTAATATATAAAACATCTGTATATACTGCATTTATATATTTATTATTAGAATGTAAGAAATCGTACTATGTATTATGTATATCACCATCGTCATTATAATCTCAATTCATTCTCGGGGTTGTCTGGAAGAGACCGCTTTTTAGCGACAAGACCACCCTTTGTGGATAATGAGACATAGTTTTATGATTTAGGTTTTTTATTAGTTCGTCATTGTTTTTTGTATTGGGTGGTAGCTAAATAACGAGTCATACAAGATGATGTCAAAACATATGTGTAGTCTTATGATCTGTTGGTAGCAAATGCGTAATTATGTATTATGTATTATGTATGTATGACATAGTTTTTTTTTTTTTTTTTTTGACATAGTCGTGTTCATATTGTTAGTCAGATCTTGAAAAGCATAATGAAAGTAAGAAAGACATATTTTATTTAGGACAATAAACTAATAGAAACGAATAAGTCCTAAAATTGGACCCAGTCTCAGCATATGCTGACCAATTAAGACCAGCGCTGTTCTTCCGCCTGGGACCAGCAAGTGAAGTCATGAAGGACAATACAACACACATAATAATTCATAATGTACAATGCTGTTTTAATGATTTCTTTAATTTAGTATGGTGCAAGTGAGGCGATACTAGCTTTGAAAAATGTAAAAAGAGTACCCAACCATAAAATTGTTGAAATGCATATCTAGTATATTCTATACGTATCAGTAGAAATTAAAAAAAAAAAACAGTGTATTTTTTGATTTTCAACGAAAATTGCTTTAAAGGAGACTCGGTTGATAGTTTTTGAGATATTGATATTTTTACGGCCTGTACCCAAATTAGAACCAAGTAGTTCAAGTTCATCACCTCTACGGGACTTTTCGTTTCATCTACCGCGAACTTCGTCGACCATTGTTTAGATTAGTTAAGATTGCATCTACTCTTGAGAAATTTCGTTTTCTCAGGGTGTTGGTAACATTGGCAAAGGTTCTTCCACTTACCAAACCTCGATCAGATTAATAAATCGCTCATGTTAATTGTTCACATTGTATTTTAATAGGTGGTGCACACAATGATATTAATCTGGTGGGATCATGTGACGTAAATGAGATTCATTGTACAGCTGAAATTGTTGCAAAAAATTCCACGATATGATAATGAAAACGATTTCTAAACAACTTTTTTAGGAGGTGTTGACTTAAATATGGCAGATGGTCTTTAATATATTGCCAATATCGTGAATGTCATTACAAATGTATTGTTAAGTAGTTTTTTACGTTATGTGTATTTTCATCCGATATCTGTTGTTTAAATGTGAATGCATGGTAAAGACTACATATCTCATAATTGTTTATGATTTGATTGTTTGCATTTGAGTATCTTCAATAGCCGTTGGTATAAAATTCCTGTTTATATCAAACTTGATAAATGCACTATTTTAAGAATAACCAACTATCTACGTACTTATAGAATTCACTTAAACCTTTGCTGTTGTTAAATGTTCATCATACATTATCTTGAAGCGTAACTTGTTTTAATTTTTTCGTTTTGTCCAAATATAACAACGTAATCATTGATTTAATGCTCTTATAAAAAACATCAAAATCCGTAAACATTTACAGACTTCAAAACAGACAAAATAAATTAAGAGCTAATTGTTCTTGATAAATGAGTCATCGAGGGTGCTCCAGAAGCGTCTATAAATGTTTTCATTAATAGTAACTGCTGTGTTTCGATTACAGAGTTCGAGTGGGATTCAAATTGAAATGATTGAATTTGCTTCATCGTGTGGTTTGTTTTTATAAGGCGCCTTTACAACCATCTGTTTTTACTGGCTTAATTGGACCAGACACGCTTTGAACGACTGTTGGATCATTAAACTTTATTTTCTTTACTGCCCGATTGGGCATTGTAATTGTATGTGTTCTTAAATTTTTCATCCTGTTTTGCTGTGTACTTACATTCCTGTTGTACATTTAATTACGATTCAAATAACTACTGGAAAAACATTCAAAACAAGTACAAAAATTAATTCATGAATATTTGATTCGTGAAGTGGTAGTAATTTTAAAGTACATGCATACATACATAACTTCACGCCAGGTCCTTGTGGGGTAAGCACGAACAACGGAGCGCCATACAGGCTTATTCTTACACACCTCACTTGCTTCTTTGACATTCATAGCTCTTGTCATGCACGCTGGTCTGTTCTTAAGGCTCCTAACATCACCTTTGCTATACATGATCAATTGATCATGGAAGGTTGTCGTGGCCTTCCGCGACTTCTGCATCCATCCACTTTTGCATTGCATATCTGTTTAGTCATTTTTCATCATACATTCTTTCCACATGCCCGAACCACCGGAGCATTCCTTTCCTTACCTTCACCCGACACTCAATTTTAAAGTAATTAATATATATCCTTCAAGCAATGTTAGAATTGAATTCGCGGTATTTTGAGTTAATAGTTTTGAGGTTGTAGTAGTGAGATGTGCTTTTAAAATGATAGATTATATTATCCGTGCAGGAACGGAGAAAGAATACAATTTCCTGCGGCCGGGCGGCCTCTCGTAAGAGGCGACAAAACAACCCACAGCTAGGTGGTAGGGCATTTGCTCGACTGGATGGTACCACCCCTGGTCTAAAGTATGTCGCCATAACAACCTTGAGCTGTGTTCCGGCATTGGTGACCAGGTTCCAGTCTCCCTTAAGAGAGCAGCAGCGTATTTGTAGCAACTTTGGTGTTGCAAATGTCCACAGGCGATGGTAACCGCTTTCCAGCAAGTGGGCCGTCTGCCTGTCTGCTGAACTCCTGCAATTAAAAAATAAATAAAAAATAGAGCGGATTGTATGCAACAGAATATATGAGAAGAACAAAATTCCTGAGAGATTTGTATTCACTTTTGCTCTTGTAAAACACTTTTATTTTTCTAGATAGGGGGAAATACTTTCCTTTTTTTCTTTACTGGGATTAGACCAAACCAATGAGAGTTATCCATTAAAGATAGCGCAGATAACAGAGACGGATTGATTACCGGCTTGTGTGGAATTTAACCCCTATTAAAGGGGTAACCCATGGGCTAATACTCCACTAAAACCCTCTCCCTCCCATGTGCCCCGCGCTCATGGTAGGAATATCGTGAGACTTAGAACTTAGGTACGCCCACACTAATCCTGCGCATCAGTGCTCGATAATGCCTGAAGGACCTCTGCTCGTGTAAAACACCTGAGTCAACTTTGCGATGATACAACTATTACGTAAGGAAATTATTACGTTTCATAAGCACTAAACACACGCATTGAGGTTTCGCAAATCAGAGGATTCCTTTCGCGATGATTTATACTGATGATGATGATACATCAATCGAAGCATATTATTATTAGCCGACATCCTCAACTATTTACCTGTAAACGATTAACCCGTTCCTATAACTATTTCTTTTATACATTACTGCTACTCCATTAACAAGAACCGTACAATAATTCATTGCGTGCAATATTTCCAGGTATAGGAGCAGCTTACGTTTTTATCCCAAGTCACGTACGTACGGTTTATCCGTGACGGCGTCCGTGCGCCCGCGCAGGCGTAAGAATGTGGGTCGGGGAACGGTACGCGACTTTCTTTTTTAACCGACGGTGGGGTGAGGTAATGCTTTGTACGTAACTGGTTTTGGATCTGACGAAGAGGTACTTTGACTAATGGCGTCAGTGCTATGACATGCTTTGTATAGAAGATGCTGATTATTATTAAAGTACTGCTTCTTTCGACGCCGACGATAAAATGCCAACTTTCAAGTGACTAAAAATAAAGGAAAGGTTAGGAGTTCGTTAATGATGAATTATGTGCCAATGGCTCCGTAACGCGATATGCTGAAAAACGTGCTAAGTAGTAAGGAACAATCCAGTAAACAGATTTCGGTCTTTGAGGGCCTACTTTCAAACATCTTTCATCAATCATTTACGTCGAAATTCTCTAGCGAAGACTAAAACGAACGAACAAAGGCAATTGACAGTAATCTCTTTGCAGCGCTAACGGATGCTCCCAATGATAATAGGATTTACCACTATCATAGCGATGATTAGACAAGGTTTAATAGAAAAAAAGAAAAACTCTACAGATGAATCTATGGCACTAATGATTGCAGAAATTGGCCTTACTTTTCTCGTGAAAGATGTACTGATCCGTTACTGATGTTCAAACAAAGTAACAAAGTTTCATACACTATTTAAAATAGCCACTTTTCATAATTGTGTCACGTATGAATTAGCCAAATGCCAAAGTGACAACCGTAAGAAATATTTTGGGTTAACCGGTATATTCAGATACAAGTCATGTTTAAAATACGAGTCTACAAAAAGGGTTACTGGTTTCATATTCCTTTTGAAATGCCTTATAGCCGATCTTGTCTATTATGGTATTTCGTATAATCATTAAGAAATATTGAAATTTAATCATGGTTGAGTTTACGGGCATACTTATTTGAATATTATTTATGTATGTAGGCTTCTTAAATTATTGTTACTACTCGGGTTCCGACAAAAACAAAATCCACCTGCATATCTGAAACAAAGCACATTTATTACCCATCGGCATCTAAATTATAACATTGAAATTCTTTTATCGTCGTGTTCTTTTGTTTACTTGGTGTGTAAAATTTGTAAATAGAAACAGCCCATTGTTTTGTTGTACTCTTTTATGGCAGTTTCCGGCCGAGTAATTAACCAGGTGTGACAGATTACGTGGACTTAGATACGGGGACATTGCGTTTATGCAGTATACTACAACGTGTGTGCGTGTGTACCTACTACAATCGGGAATGTAATAAGTGACGGACTTTGCGCGTTTTATTGAATTACGACCTTTTGCATTACGTTTGGACTGGTTGTGTTTGGTTATATTTGTACCTGTGTTATACGTGTTTGTATTGTTCTAATAAACTCTATAATAATTCCAACGGCATTTTAAATCTCGCGACTCGTATCATTATCAACACTGCACAACGAGCATAATGATATGGGTTTTGTTTTGCAATAAACGAATGCTGTTATCATGAAGGATTCGCCCATTTATCTTATCACCTCGTTATCAGCTTTTCGAATGAAAACACCTAAAGTAGACCAAGAATGCAATTACTGATTGCGATGACGCACGAGATAGCTGGAGCGGTGACTTGCGTAACAAGCTGTCATGATTATGTTACGCTAAACGTGCCACGTGGCTTCACTTGCATTTCAAAGCATTGAGCATAGATGCAAGGATGATCGCCACTGATGATGAATAACGGTAACCCATTTCCACCGACGTTGGGCCGCCAGCCTGTTTTCTGGGCTTTAGCAATAATAATAAAAAAGTTTCGTTTTGTCTCTTTGTTCAAGATTTACGTAAAACTACTGGGCCAATTTCGATGCGGTTCGCTGGTCGACAGCAAAATTAGAGACTTAAAATATAAGCTACTTTTTATCCCGGGAATTTATCTCCTTCTCTTCAGACACACACACGCACACACACATCATTATATATATGTACATAAATATGACCAACATACACATTACATGGTGATCTGAAATTTTAACACTGGCAATTGGCGTGAGGAACCTCTGATTGACTCTTATTACAGGTAAATTATACAATGTTTGGGAGTCAGAGTCAACTTAAGATCTTGTATAGTGTTTTTAGCCAAAATGTGTTTTATTCAATATTAATTCATTTTTGTACTTTGTTTTTCTTAAGGCTTAATAAAGATTTTTGTATTAGTCTCGCGGCAATCATCTCGGCAGCGATTAAAGTAATTCAGGAGCATCTAAATTAGGTTATTCCGACACAGTTTTCACTAAAAGAATAGCTGCGGTATTTCGTATCCCGGGAATCACGCTGGAATTTCAGTCCAAGCGTGGACGAAGTCGCGGTTACCTAGTATAAGTTAATTATCTATTCAAAGTTTACGTCATCTTTCCATGAATATAATTTAGTATTCGCTTACTGAATATATTTAAAACAAATTCAAAGCATACGGTCGCTTATTGTTTCCTGTGACCTTGTACACGATATTAAGTAATATATGTTTAACTAGCGGTATCGGTAAACTTTGCCCTGCCCTGAAAAATTTCAAAAATAGTAGCCGATTGCAGCGCCACCGGACCTACTCACGCATTAATTTTCTTACACCTTGGAGTACATTATTGAAGTTTAGTTTAGTAGGGATCTCTGATTTTTTCTAGTAATAAATATAGGCTATATATATATAGGATGGTGTAGTATTCTAATGATGAAAGAATTTTTGAAACCGGTCTAGTACTTTTTGCGTTTATTCGTTACAAAAATACAAATCTTTCTTCATTATAATATGACTATAGATACACACACACTTCGATTTGCGCCTCTCTAATAACCTCCTGTTAAAGGCACCTGCGCATTCTTCAACTTTTTACTCCAAATCCTTCGCTGTGCAGGCTGTCTGCCTTTGGAACTCTTTACCCGTAGATGTCAGAAAAGATAAATCACTTGCCATATTTCAAAAATCTGTCAAAAACCATTACCTTAGTTTATAACAAGATATATATTTTTCTATTCTTCTTTCTTAATTAGCTGTTGTCCACATTGTACTGTTCCTTCCTTTTTTATTTTAGTTGTTTTTATTTTAATTATACCTAGACATAAGTAGTTAAAAGTGTTCTTTCAGTCAGGTTGCCTGGAAGAGATCGCTTTAAGCGATAAGACCGCCTTTTGTTTGGCCTTTAATTATTGTCATTATTTATTCTGTAATTGTTTATTTTGGTGAACAATAAAGTTTTTTCTATTCTATTCTATAGATATGTAACATATTTTCAACTGTTGATGTGGTAGAGCCATATTAGGATACTTACATCTTTATTAAGTGAACTCGATCGTTATGGTGTGATATAACGCGCTCACAGAACTCCGTTGAGAATGTTAAGAAAGAAAGAAAAAAACGATTACTTGGTCTTTACATAGCAAGACATGTGATTAATTAAACGATGAAGGTATATACAAAAACAAGTTCCGCGATGGTACCAAATAGGTGCAGTTTAGCATGTGCCAAGTAACAGGTGCCTGACACTGGTTTTCAGCTACACCCTAGGACGGACGGGTGTTGCACTGTTATTTATACATAATATTAGCTGTCCCGGCAGACGTCGTCCTGCCCGATAAAAATTAGGGGTTGATCGTAGAGGGTTGAAAATCTAGGGTTGTGTGTATTTTTGTATGTTGTATCATAAAAAAATAGAAATTAAAAATTTTGTCTAAAAAATAAATAAAAAAATTTAGGGGTGGACTACCCCTAACATTTAGGGGGGTGAAAAATAGATGTTGGCGATTCTCATAGATACCGGATAAGCACAAAAAATTTCATCAAAATCGGTCAAGCCGTTTCGGAGGAGTATGGCAACGAAAACTGTGACACGAGAATTTATATATTAGATATAGTAAGCGTAGTTTCATACACCCCGTGTTCCTATAGCCCACATTCTCCTCCTATCCCATCGCCCCCATCTCATCTCCTTCTAATGATTCATATCCGAATTCCTTTACTGTCTTCCTATCCGTGCAGGAGTGGAGGAAGAGTTCAATTTCCTGCGGCCGGGCGGCCTGTCATAATCGACGACAAAACAACCCATAGCTATGTGGTAGGGTATTTGTCCGACTTGTCCAACTTGACCGTTGCGATTCTTTTCCCACTTATCCGTTTTTTTATTGATTCAATGTACTCTTATGCATATTTTTACAAAAATATTAGCATTCTACGCTCCTTTTCTGTATAAATTTAAGTGTGCGAAAGTTGGTACTTCTCTGTCCTAGCAATTTTCGTGAAAAGGGGTACAAAGTTTTTGCTTCACGTATTAATATGTCTGCTCTGCATTAAAACATATATATTATTGTGTTTGTTTTATTGCAGCAATTCAGCAGACAGGCAAACGGCCCACTTGATGGGAAGTGGTTACCATCGTCTATGGACATTTGCAACACTAAAGGTGCCACAAATGCGCTGCTGCTCTCTTAAGGGAGACTGGAACCTGCTGACTAATACCAGAACAAAACTCAAAGTTGTTATGGCGTCATAGTCTAGAACAGGGGTGGTAGTCATCCAGTCCGGCAAATGCCTTACCACCTGGCTGTGGGTTGTTTTGTCGCCTCTTACGACAGGCAGCCCAGTCGCAGAAAATTGTATTCTTTCTCCGTTCCTGCACGGATAAAATATATATAGAAGATATTTTAATAAAGCCAATTTTGACTATGTGTTATCACATCGTACCTGTTATCTATTGGTGTGGGTACAGCAGTGAAAATAATTCGTCCAATGACGCATGGTCAAGTGACTCGAATGTTTATTACAAGCCGCGTTATCAAGTCAACTCGTCCGTTTTATCATATGTGTCTTATCGTTATGTGGCGTTTATGTTTGCTAAACGAATTCCTGGGTGTATGCGCTTCTTTAATTGTATGGTGGTGACGTGAGGCATTCAGGTTATCAATGTTACATGAAAATAAAAAACTAGGCGTTTTAAGTACAGTAGTTTGATTTTATTTTTATTCAGACGTTTTTAACCACATTTTAGTAGCCATGATCACAAAAGATGTCAAGTATAATCATTGATGGCTATGTCAATGTCATTGACACTTAACAAGTGGTCGAAACGTCGTAATAAAATTCAAATAAAATTCCGCACTTAAAACCGTTAAGTAAAACGTAATAATTATATTATTTGTATTAGTCGCGAAAATTAAAAAATAACAAGCGTTAAGTTTATTGAAAACTTCTTAAGAATCGATTTTCATATAAGGCCCTTATATGAAGGAATGAATATATGGTATACATTCATTCCTTCCTTCTGGTTGGCTTATGCCCGGTTTCTATATTTTACCGACAGTTGTCTGTAATAGTAACTGATTGACTTTGATGCTACCAATAACCGATGGTTGAGAGGGCTAACGAGCGTTTCACAAGCTCATTGACAATTAGTAATACTGTCGGTTATCAGTAACTTATTCCCTCCCAAGCGTTTTGTTAACGCAACGTCGTTGCAACAGTAGTACATGCAACGTAATTCAATGAGTTGAGGTATAACTACAAAATAAATACATTTTCAAAAGACGAATCTTTTCTGATATACGATTGTCATTAAAAATCAATCTTTCAATTAATCTGCTTTAAAATGCTTACAAATACAGAACCATCTTATGTGTGAATATTGCATGAACAGAACGCATTCATGACATATCATACGAACTTTTTAAATAATTATTGTTTCGATTTTTAACAACAATGTTTTGTTGATATATTTGATTTAAACTCTTTTGAGATTTTAGATATATATTTTATGTTTTTACAGGCTTTATATGTATTTTTAGATTTTATATAGCAATTATTGTGTTAATGTTTAGACGTATATAAGGCGAGTGACACGAGTGATTTTAAATACTATAATGTTTTGATGTAATGAGGTTTTATGAAATGAAGATTTATAGTAGCAAACAAACAAATACTTTGAAGATGGTTATATTTGCAATTGTTGGCTTTTTGTCTGCAAAGAAGTGTCAATTTGAATTAGTTTGTAAATCTCTTTCAGGTTTTCTAACTTTATATTAATAAAACCATTTGTGTATAATTTATTCTATAGTTTTATATTGTGTGTATGTATCTGTATATTGTATTTCTAACTGTTCATATTTTGTCTATGAATGAATTTGTTTTTAATTTAATATAGCTTCGATTTTAAACAGAAATCACATTGCAAATGACTATGTTTCTACCTTTTGAATTATCTGCAAAGCAGTTCAATTTTGTGTTAGTTTGTTAGTTAGATCTCTTTATGTAAAATGTATTCTAAACTTTTATATTGTTATTGGGATAAATAAAAGAAATTGTTTAATATGTGTTTTAATCATATTTAATATGTACAATCTTAGAATAGAATAGTAAACACTATTTCATCAAATAAATAATTACAATAATTTTACAGAAAAACAAAAAGTGGCCTTATCACTAAAAGCAATCTCTTCCAGGCTTGTATCATATTTGGGCTCCATCTGATAAAATTGTGAGAAGCAAATACTTGGATTTAGTTCTTAATTAATATTTGAGAAATAAAGTAGTTTTTTATATTATTACTCCAACCTGCAAATAATGAATATAAGTTTATGTAAACCATTATTAACATTCTGCTTTTGCAATATCTTTCAACACTTACTGACTAAAATATTCCGCTATTAACATGTTCCGTTCCATATTAACGCCTATCTCATTATTATTAGATGCAGGCTTTGCATTCTCCATGTCTGATTCTGCCACCTCTACCTCTAAGGCAATGTCATCCAAATTATTTAACCTACATCTGTTATGCAATATAGCGGTAGCAATAACCACTGTATGTGCTCTTAACAGACTTAGGCTCAATGTTAATGCCACAACTGGAAATCTCCGCTTCCAAACTCCAAAATATCTGTAACAAATAAATTGTAAATTTTAAATGATGTTTATTGTCCTTAAAACCCTTTAATATGCCACAAAAATATGTCAACAAGGATGTTTACAATCTCAATACTAGGTATATAGTACTGTCAACTTTAGAATACAAAAATTGTAGTTCTTTTCTATACTACCCATAAACATTTCTTTAATAAGATTTCAAATGAAATGTTACATCAACTGTTTAACAAATTTGAAAATATTTAGGGATACTACATATATACTACTGAAGAATATTTCTATAACAGAACTGCAATCACATGGTAGCTTCAGCTTTTGACCCTATTTTTTGTGAAACATTTTGTCAATGAATAACATTAGGATTTATAGAGATTGTGTTGGAACTTTTTAGAATGTTTTATTTTTCACAATTTAAATTTAGATGTGATATTATTTCTTTGTTTTTTTTTTGGTTGTCACTTGTAAGAGAAAATTTGTAAAGGCAAGTCAATATAATATATAACGAAGCGAATTATTTTATTTATTTATAATTTAGATTTCGCTGTATATAATATTATAATCCGTAACATCTGGCGACCGTGACAAATATGAATCATTACGCACTACATAAATTATCAACCACCTATGGATCTCAGGACTTGTGTGATGTGAATGGGACCAACTTTTCGATGTATTTCTACATATCTAGTGGTCGCCGTTTTCTACACAATTAAGAGTTTTCTGAAAGATCGAATAGATAAGAACCCAACAATTATTATTAACCTGATGTTGAGGTCAGAAGATTTCGATCAAATTGAGAAAGTAAGAAGACTTTATGGAGAACCATACAGTGAGGTGACAAAAGAAAAATAAATTCTAAAATGGAAACAGAAAAATACCTATATATTTAAAGAAAAATATCAGAAGGCAAAACATAATGGAACATATTAAATACTACAGCAACCTTTTACTTGGTGGGGAGGATTTAAAGGGGAACGTTTATAGGCAACTCAAACCCTATATATACCCTATGTTACTTGGAAAGAGTCCTTATAGATGAATACAAAATTCGTGAAGCGCTCCGGGTAACTGCCCCAGTTAGAGTACCAAAACGTTTCAACTGATATTGCGCGTACGCATCGCCGGGCCCGGAGTGTGTTGGAACTTTTTAGAATGTTTTATTTTTCACAATTTAAATTTAGATGTGATATTATTTCTTTGTTTTTTTTTGGTTGTCACTTGTAAGATAAAATTTGTAAAGGCAAGTCAATATAAATGTTTCGAAGCGAATTATTTTATTTATAGTTTAGATTTCGCTATATATAATATTATAATCTGTAACAGATATATTGCATTGTGAATTTTCAGTATGATTTGTCTTTACTGTGATATGCACTGATAGGCTAAACTGCAATGCATTGTGGAAAATAAATATTATTACATACTTATATGTTAAAAGACCCAAAACAGACATAAAGGATAAACGAATTTTTAGCTAGACTATGGTGATAGTCAGTTTCTTTTCTCAAAACACCTATAGTGCTAAAAAGTGGTGTACAATAGAGTAGGAACTAAACTTTTAGCTTATGTATGACCCTCCAAAATATATTCTCCAGTGGAACTGAGTTAGAATAAAATCTACTGAAATTAAATATATTATGGTATTTATAACAAGTTATGTGTTAATGTATACCTTTCTATGGCATTTCTGGTTCTAATGTGAGCTTCCTTGTATAGATGATCTCGAGTCCTAGGATTTAATAATGGTGTTAAAAGGTATGGCTTTAAAGGGTATGCACTATCTCACAACAGCCATTTGTTTCCAAATATACCACTTTCACATTGCACTAAAAAAAATCAATACATTATTATAAATATGTCAATCCCTACCATTGCACTATCTCTGAATTTTTCTATTTCCATTTATCTATGCTTTGATGTACTTACAATATAGTGTTGTTTATCTATCTATCTAGATTGTAAGTATATATGTTATTTATTACCTCTCAGTTCTGAATTATTAAATATGGTGGCATCATGCGCAGATCCTGGCCAGCAAGCTACAACATTAATGAACTGCACATTTGCATTACACACTGTCTGGATACTTAAGGAAAAATATCCTTTCCTATTTCTGAATTCTTCTCCTATCTGAGAACCTGAAATAAAAGTAACACAATTTTATATTGTAGGAACAAGGTTAAGTATGTTTATAATATGGCTAGTAAAGTTATGGGACTTACATGGTGATTGAATTCTAATACGAGTGCCATCAATTGTTCCAAGGATTCGAGGAAATCTTGCTATTGCATAAAAATCTAGTTATGTATTTGAGTGCACTATCACTATCTACAAACATTTTAATAATATTTATACGTATTTATTTTAATATTCACGAATTGTTAACAACAAATAAACCGGCAACCGGCCGAAATCGGGTGGTAACAAAATTCCTACGAATACTGGTACTGACAACTAGTGGTATAATATAGAAACACTTCATCTGTCGTTTCCATACAAAAAATCTACCGATCGGTTAGAAAATCCCTCCCTTCGGTAGTTGGTACTTTCATGTGTAACTAGCTACGGACAGTTCATTATAGAAACGTCAGTAGAGTTACCAGGCGTTAAAATTCTAACCGTCGGTATCAAAAACGAATCGTTTTTGCTATATTGAAACCGGGCATTAGTGCAGCCAGTTGGCTGCACTAAGCCGACCGATTTAAACATGATATAAAGGTTCCAAAATAAAGTACTTAAGAACATTGTTAATGCTCCTTGGTACATAAGATCAGACGATCTCCATCAAGACTTAAAAGTGGACCTTGTCATTAGCGTAATTAAAAAATACGCTGAAGCCCATCAGCAACAGCTTCATCACCATGTAAATGTCGAAGCCATCCAGCTCCTTGATAATACAGATTAAGATTAAGAAGTCTCAAAAGGACAAAACCATTTGAGTTAGTGTTATAATACTCTCATAATAATAGAGTGTAGTGCTGTGTTAAACATTAACAAAGAACACATGAACAAAGTGTCTTCTCCTTAATAAAGACAACAGGAAATGTGTTATTGGACACTTTTAGTTCAAGTTATTTTAGGTCAGATTTAAATTACTCATTAGTCTTACCTTCTAGATTAGATTGTAATTTGGATGTTGTATCACTGAGATATATCATTTATGGAAAAAATATGTAAGACACTCGTTATGAAAATTTTATTAGGACTGAAAATTTTCAGAGTTAATTCAAAAGCGATACTTTTTATACTTTAATCCACTCCTGTATTAGAGCGAACCAAAAATTCAACTCGGACTGGCCGTTTCTGAGTTTTAGTGGGATAAACGTACGGAGAGGCTAAGTCATATATCCGTAGCCCTGGCAGAAGGCGCAGGACGGAACACCCAGGGGTTTTAGTGGGTATCTCTAACCGGCGGGTGGCGATAGCATGGCACCAGGTCTGACAAGGTATGCTAGTACCGCCCTGACCAGAATGAAACCTGCTCCGCTCCTGACAAAGGAGGACGCGTCGGCGCTGGAGGGTCAGTTGGACCTTCAGCCGCCGTGAGCGGCCGGCGCTGGTTGGTCCCGTGGTCTTGGCCATCATGTCAATGCTGTCGCAAAATGTCGTTTAACACAAATACCATTTCATCGTCGATATTCACACATTGGAGTCATAGCGCTTCACTCACGCCTGTTTCATCACTCAGTTTGCTACGTGGTTCTTATCTATTTTTTTATTTTTTTATCACGTCTTGATAACAGTATCTCTGTATTGATAAGTAGAGGCAAACATTCAGCCATTCTTTTGAACTGTGTTATCCCTTGCAAGACATTATCTTTCACGTTTGTTTTTAGTGATACGGCATTCGTAGTATCTGGCCTGGAATGAGTTGCATCACAGTTCTTAGGGCCATTTATTATTTGCGTGAGGATGATATTGACGATTTTTGAACCACCACCACCTACTCAGGACCCTTACGTAAAAACATTTCCGACGTTTGTGAATTACCCTAGTTATTCCGATAAATAACGTTGTTTCCGTGTTATAGACGAATACGGCCGAAAATATGGCGATGTGATCGTGTTTGTTTTTTGCTGCCGCCATTGCAATTCGCTCTATAATATGTCGACATGGCAACGCGAACAAATTTCTCTAGCACATCATATGACAGTAATCTAGAATTCTGGCTTGTTATACCGTGTCATATATCTTCTAAGTCGATCCCTCACTGCTGACGATCGTGTTTTTGATGGCAGTGAACAATTGCTCTCTTCCACCGAGATCGGTTCTGAGCACGGGGGAGGGCCGAGTTCATTGTAGTATCCAGCTGGTGAGCAATTTGGTCAATCCACCTATTTGGAAATCTGCCGCAAGGTCTCGTGTCTTCGGCTTACCCAGTGACCACAAGTCTCTTTATATTATTTGGGTTCTTTCGCGCTATGTATCCTGTATGTACCGACTCGTTTAAAAATCTGCGTTGCATAGTATATTTTTTGAATATCACACATCGATCCAAAGGGGTAGGGGCAGTATTCACAAAGGTAAGGCAAGAAAGAAAAGATTTATTTCTAATAGCGACACACAGCACAAAATAGTACTAACATAACATAGTATAGATAAAATTATACAGAAATTGCCGCAAATTGGAAATGAGGTTGGCACTCAGAATTTTTTTCAGCGCTGATTTTCAGTGCCTACCACCTAAATAAATCATATTTGGTATGAGACCCGTGCTAAACATAATAATAGTTTAAAAAAAACTAAAAAAACCACGCTTTTTTTTCAAGACCTCATTCATCAGAAACCAAATTTATTAAATTGTATTTTCTGTTTTTTTAGTTGGATTTTTTATGAAAGCGTGTTTTTTTAGTATTTTTTAAACTATTATTTATTTTTCATTTTTTAGTTGATTTTTTTAAAATGTTTTTAAATACAAGCTTTGAGATCCTCCATATCATGTAGCAGCAGTGTGCTAGCCAAGACAAGTAAAACGAGCCCAAACACGACGGATCTATCTTGTTTAGTACAGGAGTTCCTATGGCCACCTTCCGACTCCATCATCAGATCAGCTCCATGGCACCATATTATTGCATTGTCACGCGATATAAACATACGAGCCCAAACACGAAGGGTATACCTTGTTTAGTACAGGAGTTCCTATGGCCACCTTCCCACTCCATCATCAGATCAGCTCCATGGTACTATATTATTGCATTGTCATCGACCTTTGACAGGTGTGCAAAGTTTGAATTAAATCTGATCGTTCAAAGTCTGACAAAATCGAGCTCAAAGGGGTCGGTTACAAACATACATGCATACATATATACATACAGGTGAAGCTAATAAAAGCGTGTTAAAAAAGCAAAGAAGTATAAAAAAGTACAAAGATTAAAATATAAAGCACAAGAAACAGAAAAATAGGATGTAATAATAAAAATGAAATAATGAGTATAACGAAAAAGTACCTAGTGAAATTAATCTGACTACTCAGTACAAGTATCCGAAGAGATCAACAATGAAAGGCGACAGTTATGCAGTGTCGGTGACCCAGTTTCTGTTTCTGATGCGGTCTGAATTCAATACAAATTTAGCGCATGCAATTCTAGCATAGATATTTTAGTTGTAATTCTGTTTTATATTATAGTGAAATATTAGTCCAATTAGCCAACAGTCCAAGTGTAGATAGGGATAATTGTTTATGGAATATTGAGGAAGAAAATTTGGGCGAGAATTAACAGGGGTAGACAGGGTAAATAAAAATAAATTTAATCTGTATCTACCTATCTACACATACTCGTATAATAACTTCACTGACATATCAACGCATAGTCTAACTAAACCACTGGATGTATTTTGTACGGGTTCTTTCTGTAAAGTGTTACATTGTAATTCAACATATTCACCTACATTCTACTTATATTTGCAAAGTAAGGATATTTTTTTATTATTTTTTTTATTGACAGCAGACAGGCTGACGGCCCAACTGTGACGGAAAGTGGTTACCGTTGCCTATGGACATTAGCAATACCAGAGGTGCTGCCAATGTGCTGCCGACCTTGAAGGAGAAACTGGAACCTGGCCACTAATGCCGGAACAGAACTCAAAGTTGTTATGGCGGCATACTCTAGACCAGGGGTGGTAGCCATCTAGCCGGGTAAATGCCCTACCACCTGGCTATGGGTTGTTTTATCGTCTGTTACGACAGACCGCCCCAACGCAGGAATTAGTATTCTTTTCCGTTCCTGCAGGAAATAAATCTATCTAACGGCTTCTGTTTAGAAATAAATATACACGTTAACGGCGTTTTCGGAAATTCAACCGTAAAGGGGTGAATAGGGAGATGATTTTCTATCCGTGCAGGGACGGAGAAAGAATACAATTTCCTGCGCCAGGGCGGCTCGTCGTAAGAGGCGACAAAACAACTCACAGCCAAGTGGTAGGGTATTTGCTCAACTGGATGGCGACCACCCCTGGTATAAAGTATGCCACCATAACAACCTTGTGTTGTGTTCCGGCATTAGTGACCAGGTTCCAGTCTCCCTTAAGAGGGCCGCAGCGCATTTGAAGCATTTTTGGTGTTCCAAATGTCATGGTCACGTCATAAGCGATGGTAACCGCTTTCCATCAAGTAGGTCATTTGCCTGTCTGTTGAACTCCTGCAATAAAAAAATGAAAGGGGGTGGGGGTGTGTTTGCTCAAATTGTGACTATTTTTAATCTCTCTTTTATTTATCAATTGCACCTCGCAGTCAGTAAAGTTAAATCGTCTGTTTGTAATTCGGTCGTGTATTCGTAACTGAAGTGATGGTATGCACAGGTAAAGGCTCGATCAGACTAGGCCGGCGGCGGCGATGCGTGACGGGCGCGGGCGCGTGACGGCGCGAGAGCGTCACATCCCGTGACGCCTCGCTTGGCCGCCGCGCGTGACCGTTCCGTTCGCCGGCACCGTGACTCGCATCCAATCCATCTATTTATTATACGCTTTTTTATTTGACCAACACACAAAACTCGCTTTTTAAACCAGTAAGCTCAAGGATCAAACTAACGTACGTGCGAAGCCTTTCTCTTCTTTCGATCTAACTTTGTACGACCTTCACTTTTCTATAATTACTTTAATTGCTTTTTGCGCGGGAATTAGTCAGAGGGAACCTTGCAATTAGCTTTATTATTATTATGATAATGTTATTCATTATAAATTATATTTATTGTAGTTAATCAAGGACATTTTGATAAAATATGAGAAATTAACAACACAATTTATTCGCAAAAACGCTATTTGGCGTTCATCGTATATTTCTTTATACTGATTCGCTTAACGTAAATAAAACTAGTATAACTAGTTTTCCATATGTCCATGAAAATATATTTAAATCGTCTCAACAACTGTGAAGGTTACCTTCCAAAACTGATAGAAGAAAATCTTTATACAATTTTACTATGTTATTATAGATGCCTTTGATGTTTACATTATCCATACTCCATACTTAATATTTATAAATGCTAAGGTCACTCTGGTTGTTACAGATTCATGGGAAAACTACGTGAACTTTTTGGATGAAATTTGGTATATATTATATATAGTCTTAACACTGTAGATAATAAACATACGAAAGTTTTCATCTCAGAAAATGAGACAGTTTTCAGGGTCAAATTATAGTGAGTGCTTTGAAATGTGCATTATTTAAGCCTTAACGTCCGTTTTTCAGAGGTCACAATTTTATTTTGATGTTAGGGGGGATAGTAGAAGCTTAATTTCAAATTTGTGGGACCGCCACCCCCTTGTCTCCCGGCCGTCATGTTGGAAAAATGGGTGCAAAGGGTTTTCGCGCTGTATCTCGTAAACTAGCTTTTTATACAAAAATAACTGAAAATTTTGAACAAATTTTCTTTTGGGCGTTAAAAATTTATTTCGGGTCATTTTACAATAAAATGACAGAGTAATCTTATAGACGATTTTTAATAAATAATTTCCGCTATCCAAAAAACAAAATTGCGTCCTCTGAAAAAACAATGTAACATTTCAATGAACTGTTAAGTAGATATGAGGCGAATGGCGCCTGGATAATAATTTAATACAGTGTGTTACCTTAAGGCATGAGTATTTTCTTTATAATTGTATAAAACAAGCTCTGTATTAATTTAAAAAAAATCTTGGAAGCAACTTATTGCATCTAACGAATAGTTGTAAACAACACATATGCAAAAACATTTATTTATATTTTTTTACTGCAGGAGTTCAGTAGACGGCCTACTTGATGAAAAGCGGTTAACATAGCCCATGAACATTTGCAACAGCAAAGATGCTACAAATGCAACAACCTGGTCAACAATGCCGGAACAAAACTCAAAGTTCTTATGGCGACATACATTAGACCAGGGGTGGTAGCGACCCAGTCGGGTAAATCCCCTACCACCTGGCTGTGGGTTATGTTGCCTCTTACGACAGGCCGCCCCAACGCGGGAAATTGTATTCTTTCTCCGTTCCTGCACGGATAAAAATTAAACACATTTCACCAGTTTTCGTCCTTATTAATAAGTTCGTGTGGAGAGTAATAACAATTTTTAGTTAGAACAACGAAGTAGGCATTTTGAATGCAATTAAATGAAAATTTCTGAAGCGTTACCATGCGAAGGTGTTGCCGACTGTCATGCGTGACGTGCACTGACGAATATATTAACTAGAAATTGTTACAGGCAGCAACATTCTATTTCATTTAAATTTTTATCGCTTCTTAATTCAAGTGTGCAAGGTCTGTTAAATTGTTGTTTTAATTTGATTTTTTAAAGTTAATATATAAATTTGGATGTAAGTTTGATTACTAGTTTAGTTTATGTAAAATTTAGTGTTGATTCTAATATCCGTATAAGAAAATTATAGTCTTATCGTTGTAGATAGCCGGAAAGCTGGCGACGAATTTCGAAAAGGTCCTTTTGGGAAGATGAAATTGTGAAAAAATATAATTAAGTCAATTTGCGAATCCACTCCTGCCAATCTTGTAGAGATAAAAAATTTTTTTGGCTACTTGACTTTTTTATTATTTAATTTAGTATTTTTTAAATTAATATTAATTACAATTAATTTGTTTAATAGAAATAAAATATATAGAAAAAAATATATGTTAACTTATGTCATAAAAAACGGCAATTTCATAGGTAAAGACCTAATATATTTTTTTAAGGTTTTACACCATGAATTTATTACTTCTATTTTTTCTACTATGGCGCAGAATCGTATAATCGAAAAGGCAAGTAACAAAAAATAATGGTCAAATCATGGTCAAGAAATTTAAGAATCATTCATATAAGAGTGAACTCCCCATACCCTTCGCCTCCGCGCACTCGATCGCGCCGTTTGTGCGTCCTTCGGGTGTACGCGACGCGAATATTTCACTAGAAGTGTCCTGGGGCGGATTTCGGATTATTTTATTTTAAACAAATTTGTATTACAATGTTATTACTGTAAGAAAATTGTTACAAAGTGCTCATTAGTGGAAATTCAAAGAATGTAAAGAATTTCTAGTGTAGGTATATTACATAGTAATTCCTAGTTTGTACACATAACTACAAACACTTACATACGTTCACGCACACACATTCACACACCTGTGTGTATCCCTGTAGATACTCGCTCAACATATAGAAATGACTTGTTAAGTATTATTTTGTTTATTTATGTACAAAAATTATCTCTTAATTATTAATACATAATAGAAGTCGTGGTAGCGTAATGGCTAGCGCACGAGTCTCAAACTCAAAGTTCGATCCTGGCCGGAGCGTATGCACCACTTAGGCAGTTTTCTGATCTAACGTGCATATTGTTAAAATTACCACGTGCTAACAACGGTGAAGGAAAACACCGTGATGCAGCCTACACATCGAGATATCGTATGTGTCAAACCTGGTAAGCCGCTTTGGACAAGCGTGGCGGGTATACTGTCCGTTCTCATATAATGGAAGGCCCGAGCCTAGCAATGGGACATTTATGGGCTGTTGTTATTATTATAATCTTTTTGTTGTGTATTCTGATCTTGTTAATAAGATGAGAGAGAGAGAATGTTAATTCTGTCTGAAATTTTTCTACGTTAATGACGATCGCTTAAATTTTAATAATTTAATCTGGAAGATGTGTCGACGCTAGTCTCGACGCTTGCGTTTCCTTCCAGACGTCAGCACTGGCAGTAGCTGCTCAGGAGCTGACTTTTTTTTTTTTTTTTTTTATTGCGGATCAGCAGACAGGCAGACGCCATTGATGGACAGCGTTACATGCCTATGACTTGCAACCAAGTCTACGATGCTGTCCTTAGGACCGACTGGTCCAATGGAACCACAAGTGTTATGCGACATACTCTAGACCATGTAGCATCAGTCGGCAATGCCACACTGGCTGGGGTTGTCGCCTTACGACAGGCCGGGCGCAGGAATGTACTTTCCGCCTGCACGGATAAACTCCGCGAATACGCATCCATTAGCAGCGGGTACATATTTGTGGCTTTCAGTGTCAGTACTCTAGGGCCATAGGGTCCTAAGCTTTATCGACTTTATCGAAACCTAAAAAATCGTTTAATAGAGTTTCACCGACCATGGTGGCCTGTATTTGTGTTTCGGCGTTGCCATATAGCGGGAAAATGCTGCTAGCGTTTTCTGAATGTTCTCGACTGACGGCGATTTGGGACTCATATATTGTTTGTAATTTACATTATTTTAATTTATTTATAAGTTAATTGTAATTTTTTTAGTTAAGTGTAAAAAAACTATTAATGTTTTCAATAATACTTGTGGTCGCCCAATGGTAGAAATTCGACCATAAAGCTTTTTTGTCAAAGACTATACTTCTATAATCACAGATTTTGCCAAGGCTACACTGTTAATTTACAATAAACAAAAGAGTATATATATATATATACGTGTGTGTATCAAATACATGGTAGTGTGTGTATTGTTTTTTTTTATTGATTTAATGTATTTTTATTGTATTAAAAAAATATTAGCATTCTGCACTCCTTCTCTATATATAATTATAAGTCTGCCAAATTTCATACTACTCCGTCCGCGCAATTTTCGTTTAAACGGGTACAAAGTTTTTGTTTCAGGTATTAATACAATGATATTCGGCAATTTCCGTGATATATTTATATAATCTTTGATTCGTCATTCGACATTAAGAACGCCAGCAGTTCGAAGAAACCTCATAAACCTTAATTAACCGTTACATTTATTTTTGGATACATATAAATAATTGCGTATTACATAGGTACGTAAATCGTAACCTACAAAACGTATCTTCATCAGCACAAATGCCTCACTCATAAAGATATCTTCAGATATATCTGATATTGTAATTAGTTGTTAAAGTTCTGATGCCTAAAGGTCAAAAAGAAAAGCTGATTATTATCTCAAGACCTACAAAAGCTAGAGATATGAAACTTGGCCACATAGAAAAGTCTCGTGTATTTATTATTAAATATTATTATTAGTTCATATGTTGTTAGGTACTTAGAAGTAATTGTTAATTAATTATAATTATTATATGTCTATAAAAAAATATATGGCCACAACGGCTTAAAGTTACTGTTCGTGAGTAGATATTTGATAAATATTTTAAAAACTATGTTAGTGAGTATCGCAAAACGCTAATTATAATATCAAAATATTTATTTATTATGGAACCATGGACCTTTTTGAATATCAATTTACAGATGTAAAGCAATAATTATATGATCAAAAATTACAGTTATGCATGGTGTCACATCTCTAGAGCTATCGAATGGATGTCAGCTTCAGTTGTTACCTACCGTTCTATAAGATAAAGGCTTTATTTAATATCAGCTGTTACCACGTGGACGTACAATTTAATTTGCCTTCCGGTATGGTGACAGCGACGGCATGGGCTAAGCCTTTCAATTTTTTTTCTAACATTAAAGTAGCCTTAGTTATTTCTTATAACATCAGCTATATGCCAGTGAAAGTCCCATCAAAATCAGTACAGCCGTTTCAGAGATTAGCCGGAAAAAACAAAAAGAACAATACTTTTTCTTTTGGTATAAGTACCGTATATACTTTCATATATGCCTGTAGTAAAAAGCTGTTATTTTGACATTACAAACAGTTACTTCAATTTGACTTATTTGTATAGATGTAAAGATGAGAATTCAGAGTTTTTTTATTAATTTGTAAGAAAGGGTTGCCTTTGTTCAGTTTTGTATCATAAATATTTAAATAAAACTACATGGTTTCACAATTTCAGAGAATTTTCTCATGTCCATATATTTTCTTATTATTGAATGACATGACAATAATGACAGACATTGTCTTAAACGCCCCGTCTTATTTTAAGTATTCCATATGAATTGTATATTAGTATCACTTCATTGATGTTTGCCACAATAAACAAAACTTGGAATTTGTTTCCGGTCCAACAGTTTGCCCTTGGCGTTCTCATCTCTTCTACCTACGTTTTTACGTCAAAACGCTTCGCCATGTGTATATTTGACTACGTAAATTGTGAGGTGCTCTATTCGCAATGTGTGAATAGGGAATAAGCCACACGCATCAGTAAATTTTATTTGTTTGTTTCTATAATCTCTATTTTTTACCCATTAATTGAACGGAATCAAAAATATATTAACCTCAACAAAGTTTTAAAGTTTTGGTACGATTGACGCAAATACTTAGATTGCTTCTACGTTGTCATAATATGGTTAGAGAATTTTAAGTTTTGGAGTCCATTTGAGAAAAACGAGACTAGTCCTTCTGTCCGGCTGATTATATGTCACATTCACAGACATTTGCTTCTAAAGGCATAATAAGTTGTGGGTGTTTTTCTAACTTTTTATTCATGTAGTGGAAGTTTTTGGAAATTTAAGTAGTAATTCATTTTAACAAGATCCACTGACATGTTTTGGAGATGTAGAATAAACTTGTTTCGTTTCTCTCTTGGGATTCCGTTACCGATTAATATTAAAGTTCTCATTCGTCACATCAGGGAACGTTATTCAGAGTTAAATAACTCGCATATGACCGAAGTTTAAAATAAAGACTTTCGATTGCGTATTTTTTACATTGGCGCCCAACATGACTCATATCCGCTCTTCTCGTTTCAAAAGTCCGTTTTGTACTCGAATCCAAATCACTTTGTAAGTCTGTCACCAGCTTTAAATTGAATGACACAATAAAACTATCGCTATTCATTTCACGGGTATGTTTTATAAATTTACTGCCAATATTTTCGTATTAATTGTACTTACGTCAATGATTCCATCAACGCCTCTGTAATGACGTATACGAGAAAAATCCCTTCATGATTTTCACTTGGGCTTGTTTTGATTGGCCGTTGATTGATGTACGGCCTCTTTGGCTTCCTCACTTTTCTTCACTCGTGTCGGCGAATGGCACTTAGCCAACCGCGTTTGCATTTGAAGGTATTACGTCCACCAATTACTGGTTATTGACATTGGTTAAAAATACATCACGTTGTTTTTTTGCATCACTGAATACGATTTCTTAGTGCTAGATAACGTAAGGATAAATAAACTTGGTATGCTTTTATGTGGTCTAAATTGAGCTTTTGGGTTTTAAAAACACAATTTGTGTTGTTTTGGAATAAAATTTTATGTTTATAAGATGATTTGTTCATTGAAAGTTAAATTGTGTTATTAAAAATAAACTGCTCTGGCGTCGGAACAATGCTGAGAACTCAAGCCAAAAAACTAGCAGCTCTTGTTTTTGAACTTGTATGTAATTGTTTAATAATTAGAATTGCGAAATTGATCTTTTATGCAAAATAATAAGATGAGTCCATCTGTTTTGTAACATCTTTAAAATTATAAATACTAATCTGACGGTAACAATCACAATTTGCACTTTAAACGTTACTTATTTCAGTGTTTGGAAAATATAAATTTAGGTAAAAATAATGAAAATCACTCAAATAAAATACCATGTAGATGGTTGGAGCAAACTGAACCAATAATGACTAACCGATTATCTAAAAATAGGTTTAAACGCATTAATTTAGTCAATTTGATTCTACATTTCGCAAATGTAAATAAACATGACCCGCCATATAATGGTGTGCTGTTTTGAACGTTAGTCATTAAGTTTTTTTGTAAACGTACCTTTGTTTAGATTTGTCATTATTTCTAGTAATCAAATTCTTTATAGCTTTATTTGTGGTTTGATTTCAATAAGGATGTTGATTCTTAAATCGTTATATTGGTTAATATTTTGCCTAAATGTAGTTTGTGGTTTTTATAATGTTATATACAATAGTACATACAATTACGTATACTATAAAAAACCAATTCGTCATTCAAGTGTACGGCCAGTCCTAATTTTTAACTTTTTTGTGATAGACGGATGCGAAGATTGTCGCCTAAGGAATGAATTATTATTATATAATATAGTAGTACCTGAAAACAGAAGTAGGAGGTATTGTCCCATTCGACTAAAATGTCAAAACAATATTAATATTATTAATTATTAAACTCAATGCTCAAAACGATCCAAATTTTTACGCCGAATTATGGAGAAAATGGTCGCAATATTCATATTTAATTATCAAATTATGTTTGTAAATCGTTTATAACATTGAAGCACCTCCATTGGGTACACTTGGCAACATTTTTCACAAAAGTGTATACGTATTATATCCATAATATCTAGATAAATAATCAAATATTTGTCGGTAAACCGCCATCGTATCCGTTCCGTTCGTCTCATACGCACGTCGATGCTAATGAATATACCACGATCTTATGACTTTAGTATTACAATAATACTGCTAATATAAACAGCTATTGGGTCAAATGCATTGTGATTGTTAATATCAATAACAGCGAAATATTTAATATGTCAATAATTATATAATAGTTATCGAAAGACCATAAACACTTTATGAAGATGCTAATGCAAAAAGATTAGTTCATAACTGAAATAGTAGAGACAGATTTGAGGTTTTGATTAAAAATACCTTTCCTATCATGTGAAAGGTATTTAACGATGATTGAGTACAAATAAGAATCAACGTAACAAAACAGTCGTGAATCATGGCACCTCGCAAAACATCTCCGCACGGTGGAAAAGTTTAAATCAAACATGAAAGCTAACGAGTTGTGCTTCGTAAATTAGCTCCGTTTCGTGTCACATGATTCATATTGTCCGGGTAAATAACCGACGGTGATAACAAAGATGACAAGTGAAGTACACGTGTTTGCGAATGAAGAATTTGCGTCAATACCTATTGGTATACATATTAGCGGTACCCTGCAAAGTAAGCTAAGTTCTCCCATTTGCCTCGCTTGCGTCATGAATATTAACATGATTTCAGTTATCATTAGTAACATGTGCTAACTTATAATTAGATACCTTCACGATTTTTGCTGATCCATTTTTTTGTTGAACTCTTGAGTTGTTAATATTGAAAGACTAATAACCTTTCAATATTAGCAACACAAGAATTCTTTGCACTAGGGAAAAATATGCTTGTATTGCGTGGATGTTACTTGTGTACAAAATGCTTAGAACATTAAATATGAAGATAAATTACGTGGACTTTACAAATATGTTGATCGCTGTGGATATTAAACAGAATAATTTAATGAATCTTACTATTGTTATTATTAGTGTCTAACTTCCCAACTCTAAGGTACCAAATAGATGGTCGTTATATGCTCTTCTACATCTAAAAAGGTCATTAACTTTGCACAGCCGATGTCATCTTTTCACATCGTTTGTATTTTGGAATTTTCATTTTAAGAGGTCAACTGCCACTTGTAACATAAGTATACATACGTCAGCATCTTAAGAATTTGGATATTACAACCTGTCGATGTCATCACAATACTTGTTTTCCTATTACTATATCCAATATTGCAAATTTTTCTTCAAATTTATTTGTTATGTGAAATTTACATCATTTGCAAGTGACTGCTAAAAGTAGTCGTTTTGAAATAGATATTACATTAAACAGTGGCATACAAAAGGAGGTTAAGAAATTCAAGGAATATAATAAACTTTAAATAGCATACTTCGTAGCTTTAATTAATATTTCCATGAGAATTGAAACCACGTTTATACATGAATTACATGTTAAGGTTTCAGTTATAACTGTGTCAGTACAAGGACGTAGGATGTTTTGTCGATGTTTTATTTTATACATTCTCATTGAAATATGTCTACAATTTCGTCGCATATTACGAGTCACATGTTTCATTGCGTGTTTCTTTAAATCAAATAAACTAAGCTAAAACTTATGTTGATAGATTAATCTTTTACTTCCTTATTATAAATAATTTGCAAAAAGATGGTAGTCTAGCGATGACATCGTTCGATTGGCGTGATTGGTGGTGGCGGTACCGTAATCGTATATTCACTTCTCGCTTGACTTCTGAACGAGTCGGACATCTGCTAGGCATATTGTACGAGTAGCTAAATTGATGTTTCTTAATTACATCAGAACATTTGCATTGATTAATTAATTAATTGCGTTCTCCTTATGTACTGTCTTCTGTTTAATTTATAATCTAATAGCTTTCTGAATGTTTATTGTAAAGTAAATCCATTGCGCGAATCTTCATTTATTTTAATCAATTTCTGAAGTAGTTCTTAAAACATTTTCACATGCGACACCCACAAAACATATAAAGATAATAGAGCGCCATAACATTTCTAAAGTTGTGTGCCGCAATTGGACAAATGAGGCTGACACTCTGTATATTGCTGCGCCAAAAGTCAATTCCACATAGCACTGATTTCAGTGCCTACCTCTTTTTTAGTCTATAGGCATTACATTGAGATCCTTATAAGAAATATAGTCTGTTACTTATTAGTATTAGGTATACATATGTATTTATTACTAAAAAATAAGACGAACGTTATATACATATATTAACTATTAACAAAAATGAATAAGATATTTAAAAATATACTGTTAAAATCGTACACAACCTTACAAGTAGAAGATTTTATTTCAAATTTGACGTTTATGTTTGGAATGTGATGAAATAATTTTGTCATTAATATTCGTTTCTAAAAACATGTAATTTTATTTTTATTATTTTTTTGCCAAGTTTGCCTGAATTCTAACCTGCTCTGGAACCATCGACACACCTTGGGCTAAAGCATGACGTAGTGTATGTACGTTGCTGGAATGCCGAGTTGCCGAAATACGTGCGGAATATAAATGGCGAAATGACACTTCGGCGGAATGTCAATGCACGGAGACGCACATTGACTGCTCGATGGCGAGTAATGTAGGATGATGGATTTATTGTTACAAGAACATTGGGAGGGGAATATCAATGAATACTTTGAAGTTTTAGTTGGGGAGATTTTTTTACTGAAGAACATCTAGTTTGCTTTTTAAAAATTAATTGTACAAACTTTATAAAGTTTAGTCCTTACAACATCAGCAATCTGCCCATGAAAGTCCCGTCAAAATCAGTCAGCATATCAGAGATTAGCCGGAGCATCTAGACAAACGAAGACTCTAAAAATTGCATTTTCGTAATTTCCTGGTCTGAATTATCCCGTCTGATTTTTTTTTTACATTATAAACAGACACTTCCATTTTATTTATCTGTATAGATCTTGTAGATTAACATATCAAGGCGTTTTATCTTTCATATATTCATTGACGCATGTAACTTCTTGGCCTCGGCCAATCCCTGCCGAATTATTAAGGATTCACAAGAATGAAATAAAACATGATGTAAAGTTGAGACGTGATGTAATTCATTACTCATATGTATACAAATGTTAAAAATATCGCCTTGTAATTTTAAATCTCATCTGTGACGAGGATGACCTAAACAATATGCAAAAACAACGATTCTATTATAACTATCAACAAGCTAGAGCATTCAGATTCTGAAGCATTGTTCAAGTCTTTCGTATCAGAACTTATTTTGCAAGCCTTTTTTTTACATTTAAGAGCATTCTACAATATAAAAAGATTTCTTTATTTTCTCCCTTAAATATAATTACTAAATACCAAAATGAAAATTTTAAGAATCTATAAAATGAATGAGAACATTTACAAAGCGGGAGGCCAAGAGTCTAAACTGACAAAAACCATTGTATGTTCCATTAAATATATATGTATGTACTTTGTTGGTTATATACTTTGTTCTGTATTATGTAATGTAATAAATAAGCTTTGTTCTTTATAATAATTCATTAAATTTTCGGTTTTACCGGTCGGAGTGTATCGTTCAATCCGATCATTGTTGCGTTGCGTGACTATAAGAACAAAACGGGTCGTGCCTTTATGTCGTTGCAAGTGACCAGGTAATATTGATATCACAAAAAACGATAGTCGAGTATTTAAAATGATATATATACACGTAGACTATGCCTGACATACATCTTATGGGTAGGTTTTTATGTAGTATGTTATATGTGATTAAACCATAAACGAATTTCATTGTGTGTTTAGCTTCCTATTTCTTTTTAAGATTTAGCAAAATAGTTACCTTATAATAAATATCGTATAATCCGTCCGTTCGTCTATAATCTACATCAGTGGTTCCCAAACTTATTTTGTATACCGCCCACTTTGAGAATAAATTATTTTTTAGCGCCCCCATTTTTTCACCTACTTAAAAAACACTATAACTTCAAATTAAATTAATTGATTATTGAGAGCTACATTAGCGGAGATTAAATTCATTCATTCTAGACAAGACTTTTAAGCGCAGTAGATAGTACACCACGGCGCTGAGGTCTGAAGTTGCCTCTTATGGGCTACACCTGCCGTGCCCATGTTTTTCTGGGTCTCTTACCGCCTCCTTTTAGGGCTGCAGCGCCCACAAGGGGGCGTTATCGCCCACTTTGGGAATCACTGAGCTACATGAAAGAAAATGATGTTTATTTACAGTTATTTACAATTAAAAAAGTAATTCATAAACAGTTTATTAAAAGACAACAGTTAATTAACTCTAAACATGCCCGAACTCAGCAAATGCTGGTTGATGACAACCAACGCTGGTCTTCATTTATACTAAGCAGTAACATCACCTTCACAGAGACGAAAAATAGGTAATGAACTATGAACTAATTATAACCAGAAGAAGAGGAAAAAATAATAGACATATTTTGAATAATTTAATATAAGTACAAATGTTATGCTATAATTATTGAAATTTGAAAATAATGTTATAGAATTTTTTTAGTGGTACACTACGAACAAAAAGAAAGAAATGAAATTAAATAGAGCTATAATTTTGGACAAGACTCAACCAGACTTACTAAAAGGCGCTTGTATCAAGTGCGAGATCTGCTTGCTGCCTTTGGTGTTCGTACAGGAACGCTTGCAGTTTAATTTTTAAAATATGTGCACTTCGAACCGTTCTTATTGGTGGCGGAATACTGTTCCAGCACCTGGAAGCCGAATCACGCTATTTACTAAAATGCTCAAGCTATTTATCATTAATATCCAACACATTTTTAGGAACAAGTTTCCTTAGCCGTTGTGCACATATTTTTAAGAAAATCCCATCTTGAAACTGACACTTGCATGTCTTAGTAATTCTAGTTTGTATAACTACGTCCGAATAATACTCAACTGCAGATTGGTTCATCAGCAAACAGTTGCGGATCTCATGTGATATTGTCACGCGAAGGCATCTGACTGCGTCATTGATTATCTGCGTCGATGACGACATAGTGCCTATTGTTTTAATGTTATCCTGTTTGCTAAATTATAATTATCACTTTCCTTAGGTTATGATATATTTGTTATTAAATGACAAAAATTGACAGACAAGGTCATATAATTATATTAGCCTTATTTCTGGCAATACATAAGTGATATTGATTGGAGATGCTTAGTACGCAGTATATTCGTTTGCGAATTTTTTTGCACCCAAAAACGAACCTGGGCCTAATTGTACCAGTTAACTAGGCGGGCTAACATTTAGACCACAAAGGCCGTCGTCGCTGTAATGAATTCTCTTTGTAAGTTTAAAGCCTAGTAATCTTAGCTTTCTTTCCAGCGTTACTTTTTATTATCGTGTTTAATGCCTAGCTATTCTATTGACCAGTTACCCTAAATATGCCTCTATCACTTTACGATCCTCTACCGTTATTTTTACGTGATTAAACCAAGGCTATGGAGATTTATTTCCGTAATTATTATGGGCACGAATATCAGAACTCCGATTACCAAGATTACTAAATATACGTACATAATTATCATGAAACAGGATATTCAATTTCAGTGCAAGCAACTATGTACTATTTTCATGCATTTATTTTACTTTTGAGGATTGCACGTCTATCAAGTTACATATTTTTTGGCAATAAGTCCACAACACGACACATACGACAATTATCTCATTTGTTTCAACAAATACTTATAAAGTACTTTATTATTGTAAATGACTAAATAGTGATATTTATCATAATAAACTATCGACACTATGCGTAAATAAATCTAAAGTAATCGATTTGAAAGTAAAAAAATATTCTACTTGCTACATTTTTTTACTTTAGTGCAAAAATGGCTTATTTAATTATATGTAAATATGTCCATTGAAATTTGGGTAGTATTTTTAGACAAATATACAGAAGAGTTAAATTGATTAAAACTTATTTATAAATTAAGTTGTCTCTTATTTTATTTGGGGGGCTAAAAGCTATAGACTTACAAACTAAAATTATAGAGATAACTAAAGAATAGCAATTCGTTTTTGTAACAAATCGAGTCTATAACACATTAGGACATTACTAATTGATCCGACATCGAGCTATTAAATTGAAATAAATGCTTGGAAACGGTATTAGTATATTTTTTATCATACTGAAGTGTTTTGTCCTCGAGATATTCAGCTGTGCAAACAAGGATGTTGGTACAGGTGGAATTTACATAACCACCGCTATTTTATGCAAGAACTGTTACAGATATGCTTGTGTTCATTAGACAATAGTCATCTGAGAAGTACTAAGTTTCTATTTTAACCTTCGACGATTAGTTAATGTAAGAATAATTTCCTATTTTAATTCAATTTTGTTACTGGTTGATATTAACTCCCCTAACGCTAATATCAATTTAATTAACACAGAAAGCTTACACGTTAATTTAGTATTCTTTATAATAATAAACATATATTTCAATTTACGTCACACAATCATATTTGACGGCCTCTGTGGTTGAGCGGGCTAAGTCTTTGCCGGCCCACCTCACTGCAACGCGGAGGCTCCGGGTTCGATTCCCGGTATAGTAAATTTCGGAAACGTATTTTCTCCGTTATTTACCATGATCTGGGTGTCTGGGATCGGCCCCAGAGTGGTCCGTTGTATATAACCCATAACACAAGCGTAAGTTGCTTAATTTGGGGATATACAATGTGTGTATTTGTCTGCCGATTATTATTATATTATTATTATATATTGGTTAGTAAACATATACAAAATAGGAATACTTAAAAGTAGTGTTAGTAGAATTTATAGCCTTACGTTTGCTAACACAACAATTGAGTACGGGCATATCAAACCTGTCAGGACTTTTGGGATGTTGTTTGGGCTGGCCCGAATTCTGCAGAGCATTGGTATAATAGTCATTTACTCGTGCTTCTGCAAACATACCTGATGCAATGCAGAATCAGAGCAGCCCCATCAGCATCCTATAACCATGATTGTATTGGTCGGACTCTTTACGTACTATTAGTCCACAAACTGTACGTATAAAATACTTGACAGTAAGCTTTAAATAGTCTTATTTTTACTTGCTTACTACAGCTTCCGAAGCGACGAACCAGCATTATGTTATATCCATATGAATTATTGTGTATACACTAAGCATAATTGTGAGCAAAGTGAGCTTGTTTCAAATGACACGCAATTCTAACATCAATGTGTTGTTGGGGAGTTTATCCCACCGTTTCTCCTTAAACAGTGATGGCATGTTGTCAAGCGTAGGAAGTAGATGTAAGTTTAAAACCTATATTTATGATATTTTCTTGTATATGAACTTTAATCGTATTATTTAAAGCTGAAGCAAATAAAGCATCACTCGCTTCGTTTGTGTTATTTTCCAAATCTTTCGTCATAAAACTCTTTGAAATTCCCCGTTGAAAATTATACAACGTCGGTAACACTTCTCGTTTTGTCTTGCATAGTAAAACGAAATAGGATAAAAACAATTTAGTCCGCGTAACCAAAAGTAGTAATAAAACAACAGTTACAAAAGTAAAAGTCGATCGTAAAATATCCAGTTTAACAACTCTTTCGTTGGAGTCCCGTTATCCTTTTCATATTGAAGTGTTGAACGAAGTTAATAACCACGAACAAAGCTTTATTATTGGAAGCTTTTACTTGTTCCTAAGAAATATTTTATAGGTACTTTACATGCCGTACTGCTTTTGTTCTAATAAACTGTTCATTTTAAATTCCAGTGTAAAGCTCTGGAAATTAAATCTGTTTAAGACACTGCTGTCGTACTCATAATGTATATTAATTAGCGGATACCGAATTCGCTTTGTATTTTCATTCTCTTCATCACATCCACTTAAAGATAATTTACAAAAATATATACTAATATAATACTCTTAATGTACAATTGCTCTTTATGTATATATTGATACGTAAATCAAAAACTTTCTACCCCTTTTTATGAAATTTTTGCAGACTGAGGAGTATGAAATTTCGCACAATTATAGTTTACTAGCTGTCCCGGCAGACGTCGTCCTGCCCGGTAAAAAATAGGGGTTGATCGTAGAGGGTTGAAAATCTAGGGTTGTATGTATTTTTGTATGTTGTATCATAAAAAAATAGAAATAAAAATTTTGTCTAAAAAATAAATAAAAAATTTAGGGGTGGACTACCCCTAACATTTAGGGGGATGAAAAATAGATGTTGGCCGATTCTCATAGATACCGGATAAGCACAAAAAATTTCATCAAAATCGGTCAAGCCGTTTCGGAGGAGTATGGCAACGAAAACTGTGATACGAGAATTTTATATTATAGTTTATATAGAGAAGAACCGACGAATGCTAATATTTTTTTAATGCATAAAAAATATATTAAATCAACAACAAAAACATACACATACTAGCATATATTTGACACACGCGCATATTGTTAAAGTCAAATTAACAATGTAGACCTGGTGAAATCTGTGATTATAGAAGTGTAGGCTTTAACAACAAAACCTTAATCATATTGACACTTATAATTTAAATACCTAATTATGATCCAATTTCGATTACTGGGCGACCACAAGGAGTAAAAAATTGTGAGCTCTTTGAGTTCAATCGAGTTATAAATGGAAGACGGTCGCATCTATCAATTATAATAAAATCGGAAAACGTTAAAACTCGATGTTTTAACGCTTTTAACTTTTATGTAGCATCTTCTTTAGCTACTATATAAACAGAGTCACTTTCCCCGTCTGTCTGTATATCGGCTAACTCCTAAACGACGCAAGGGATTTTTAAGCGGTTTTCCCCAAAGGTTTATTATTTATATACACATCTATAGTAAAGTTACTTACTACCTAGCTTGACCTATGCGCGGCCCCAGGGAAACTTTGATATCATCTGTTCATCATATTGCTGATTATAGGAAGTCAAGTCTCGAACACTTTGGTATCCGGTTATTCCGCTTCGTAAATTATCTATTCACTCAAAATACCTAAAGACAAATCGAAATTAACAATGGTCTATACACCATTACCATCACTTTTGTTGAATGCAACTATAGCGCAGATATTAATACAAACCGGACACATATTGATACCCTTGTAATAAATTAGAAATGTTTGAAAGAGTTTTATGATCAATTCTTAAAAGAAACAATACAATGCCATATTTCGTCTCCATTATAGCCCACTTCGGAGTTGAGCATTTGTTTGGCTTCTTTGTGACATTTAAAGAAAGTCACTCTTTTGGTCTCGTTTTTACACGAATTTGCCGAAAGGAGTTTTTATTTTTATGGTTTCTCGGAACAAGTTTGTTTTCATTTTCAAAGGTCAAACGTTACACTTCCTTGTTTAGAAACTTCATTTAAGGTGTTTGTTAGTGTTTCGCGGGCCCATGGAGGCGACCAATTCTTGAAACTTCGACTGAATTTATATTTTTATTTTATTGTCTTCCGATTTTTGACATTTGTGTTAAAAAAAAACACTTTTGTTTTATCGAATGGTGAATATTTGTTCGTTACTTTTGTTTGATATTATTTTAGTTGTACCCCGTCTGCCTTTATCAACATTTTTCCAACCACAATTTTGGCTTAAAAGCAATAATTTAATTTTAATAAAGTTATGTATCTTTGGAAAATCAACTGTAGTCAATTAATCGAATGTGTCTGTACAAAAATCAGGTTTGCTTTTATTTTCTTAATACTTATTTCTGTCAAGTTAGTTGCAAAGTAATGAACTCTGAATATTAGCTGCAGTCACTTTTAAGGATATAATTATTTTAAAATAAATGTTCTATAAATTAATTTTCCTTAAGCTCTTTGAGTGCAAATGTTAACTTCAAATTGTAACTGTTTCTATATTTGCGTCACTGTTATACTAATAATTGTTTGGTAAAAGAACCCCTTCGCAAGGATGAAATTTGATATATAAAGTCAAATAATTAAAATGTACTACTTTATTATGTGTTAGTAAAATGCAAATATGCTCACGTGCTTTTATTTTGAGCTCACAAAATATGGCCCCTCGTAAACCTACGTCAGTAGCTTCCATTTCTGACCTGTGACATATAAGGGAGTGCTCGTTAATTGCAAAGCCTGTGGGCGGTGATGCTTTGTTCAACGTTGATGCGGGGCTTTTTTTATTATAAAGGTGGCTATTTAGGGGTTTACGTCTATTCTGAGATTTGGAGACACGTGATTGACGTTTAACCTTTTAAATAAACTTGTGTTTCTTTCTGCCTTTATATTTGCATCAACATTTAGTTTAGTATATCTGTCACACAACGGCTTAGGTCTGTCTCACCTAAAACTTCTCACGCATCTTTAGCTACTGTTATTCAAGCTGGTCCACACCTGCCTGCAAATATGTTCCGCCTTCTTTTCCTTTGTTTTTCTCTGTTTCATATTTTATAATCTTACAAAAGTATTGAAATTTTGTTGAACAAAATAAAAAATACTTTCTGTAACATGGTCAACAACAAAAGAACGAAGTAAAGTTTTGAATATCACTAATCTCGATTTATAACAGGTTTATTGACAGATACAAACTGTAATAGCCTAAATGGCGCTCTGTTTTTCGTGCCTACCCCGCAAGGGACCTGGCGTGAAGTTATGTATGTATTAACTGTAATAATAGAGTCGTATAAGCTCTCTGCCAGTATTCAAATGTGCGTCATTCGAACTTTGAACGTGATGGATTTCAGTTTCAACTAGATGGCTAGATGCTTATGTGTAGTGAATTAAAATTTAATTTAATTCATTGTTTGGAGCAGAATTAATTTATTTGGCGGATCGGTAAAAGCCTTCGTGACCAAAAACCTGGCCTGTACTTGAGGCAACGCAGATAACAGACTCAATTGCCGCCTTTTTTTTGAGGCGAGGGAAAATGCTACCGATTTACGCACAGACTGGGTCGTTGCCAGGAAAACGATGGACGCATCACTGCAGCAATAGTATGCTCTTGGCAGTAATCCGTCCGCGATCGACTCAGCTAGTGTATAGACTCAGAGGAAGCTGCACGGGCAAGCAACCCCAATACCCACTAAAAACCCCCTCCTCCCTGTCGACCCTGCGTTTTTTTGTGAAGAAAAGGCTGAGATTTAGAACATAGTTACGCCCAGCCGATCCAGCGCAATAAAGTGCCCAGATGTGCCCGGGGAACACACCCACTTCGTTATGCGGGGGTGTGAAGACTCATCAAGGTATCCCTATTAAAGAGGTAACCTATGGGCTAATACTCCACTAAAACCCCCTTCCTCCCACGACGAGACTCCCTCGACCTCCCGCGAGTTACGCCCACACTAATCTTGCGCATCACTGCTTAAGAGTCAAAATCACTTCATCAACAGGGATTGGTTCCTCCACTGCCCAGGTTCTAGAGGACCACTGTAACGACCACAACAGTTGTAGTTAAGGTTTACGATAATAAGACAGCGGGTCTTTACTCGTTGCGTCAGGTATCAAGCTCCATTAAGCTATTTTTTTCGATTAAGTGCCTCCACTCCAACATGGTTGATGATTCTGATGTCTCTAGATCAGTGGTTCCTAACCTTTAGTCATGCGGGACCATTTTACCAAATGTCTGTCTTGCCAGGGACCACCTATTCGGTTATAAATATTGTATATGTAAAAATAGCGATTGAATTTACTATTAAATAATTCACTCGTACGTAGGTTGAATGAATTAAAACTGCGCTGCGATCTCCCGTCACGCGGACCTCTGCCGAAGGCAATACGCAGTGCACAAGTGCGGGACTTGTGCTCTGCTATTGCCTTCGGACTTGTGCTGCGGCGCGGTTTGCGTTGTAATGACTCGACACAACACATCACGTCACTTCTTTATTACGATGGCTTCGCGGACCACTTGGAATGCATCCAGGGACCACCAGTGGTCCGCGGACCACCGGTTAGGAACCACCGCTCTAGATAATATCAAAATTTTTCAAGAGCCTTTTGCATCATAAATGTGGAAACACAAACAATAATATTGTGTAATGGAAGCGGATACCAATCGTGTTCCCCTAATACACAGTTTTAACAATATTACAATAGTATAACGAGTGCGTCTGTATTCTGTACACTGTGCGTTGTGTACGTTTCGCAAATACAGCGTTATCAGTTTATTTACACAATGCTGGAGCGATCGAGCACTGTTTACGTTATAGGAAGCCTTGGCACTGAGCGAGGCTGTGACGTCATCGGCCACAGTATCGTAAGAGGCACAGAAGGTCGGTGTTAACTCTAATCAGGGTCGTATAATTACGTGCCACTGATACAGGCTAACCGGACACAGAGCTTTCAGATATTGCCTTTATTTTTAGATTATGTTAATTGCTAAGGTAATTTACACTACAGATTACATTTGATAACTTAGCAAAGATAACTAAATAAGGGATTGAAAGCGAGGTCGTAATGTTATTACATCTATGTGAATCGATTATACTCGTAATAAGTGGTCGTCCCGCATCTTTCGTAGTTATGAACTTTGACTGTATATTGTTTTTTAAATCATAATTTAAACTCCGTTCCCTCTACATATTGTTATAGAGACTCCCTCTACATATAGACTAGCTATGCCGGCGACTTCGTCGGCGGTTCGGAATTTCAAGTCAAACGTGGATAAATTCGCGTGCATATCCCAGTATTTAATAAACTAGATAACAGATTAAAACTGTTTAGTTATTGGTAAAAAGCGATCTCTCCCAGACAACCACTTGCATGACGTCTTTGATTCCAGAAATAATTTAATGTCCTTTTACTATCCCCCTTTCTGGGAAAAAATGTAGTGAATATATATTGTACCAATATTAAATGTAGTTACTATATACTGACTATATGTTTACATGTGTTACATGCGAGCGGGGCTACGCACTTATGGGTTGGAAGACAACACCAGTTTTTAATTTAAAAGCTTTTATTGACTTACACAGCCGCACGCAGTACTTTCTGCAGGGTTGCCCCTATACGCACGACCAACCATGCACAGTCCCGGCGATAAGTTGTCACACCCTCAATACCGTCGCCGATATTGCGCGGACCACCTCCAATATTATCGCGTGTAGCTCGCTTCTGGTTCCTCTCTTGAACTACGCTGCACACCTCCTTCGCGTATCTGTCCACCAAACTTGTCCCTGAATTCACCACTTCGTTCGTCTCTGTCCTCTATTAACCTTCTCTAATAACTCTTTAGTATCGCACTTGTCGTTTCACCGTCTTGTACTGAACTCAACTTTAAACTTAACTCTCCACTCTAAACTGCCCGGTAGGCGCGCCTTACGCTGTTTATATACCCGGAAGAATTTTCTAGAATCCATCTATCTATCTCTGTCTTTTCTTTTCCGAACCTTCCGTTCGGGAACTTTCGTTTATACATCTATCCCTTTCTAACATCTATCTATCTCTTTCTTTCTTTCGTCTATCTCTTTTTAACATCTATCTATATTTTTCTTTCGTTTATCGTCTATCCTTTTCTGAATATATCCGTCCTTGTCTTTTCCTTCCAGAAATTTCTAGTTCTTTCTAAAAGTTCTAAAACTGATTTACGCTGCAGGACAGTTCCACCCTCGGTCGCCACACAAGCTTTTCATTTTCACGTCTATCAAGTTACATTTTTCGTCAGTAAAGCCCACATGAAACCAATGACATAATTATCGTACTTTATTGTCGTGTGTTCTGCGAGTCATGTAACGCAGTAAACTAATAAACCATTGATACTATACGTAAACAAATCGAAAGTAATCAATTTGAAAATAATATGTGTTCTACTTTAAAGGAAAATAATACCGCAATTATTATAAGTGCTTATAAAATAGCTTTATTAATATATGTAAAATATGTTAATTGCAATGTGGGTATATTTATTACACGATATACAACAACATATAGATAAGTTAACTTATTTATAAATAATGTTTTATAACACATTAAGTCGGCAACATATTTGAACATTGCTAATTGATCAGTCATCGAGCTGTCTAAAGTAAAATAAATGATTGGGTATAAACATGATTAAATTCCTAAGCCTATGAGAAGAAACATTCAAAGACCCGGTAATTCGACTTTTAGACTTGAAAAAATCAATAATAATTGTTATATTCTAAACTTACAGTCGTATTACATATCATCAAGCTTTCAAAAAAATTTCGATAATAGGTAGTGGGTACACAGATTTTAGAATATAGAACTTATTCACTTGGAATCAAAGACAGCAAAGGCTTTTTTGTTAAAAGTTTTTTTCGTGCAAGAGCGGACAGATAATGCTAATGCACACATGGCCAGAGCTAGGTGATAGGGCACTTGCTTGACTGGATGGCTACCACCCCCGGTCTAGAGTATGCCGCCATAACAACTTTGAGTTGCGTTCCAGGATCAGTGGCCAGGTTACAGTTTCTCCTACAAGGCCGGCAGCACCTCTGGTATTGCTAAGTTCCATAGGCGACGGTAACCATTTTCTATCACAGTTGGGTCGCCAGCCTCTCTGCTGTGCTTCAGCAATAAAAAAAGTTCTTCATAAATTAAGGTAACGTTCTCAGGAAGTAAATTTAATTGTACTTGGAATTTCAATTGTTTATCGATCGAATCTCGTGGCCGAGCCTAACATAATAGGAGAAATAAAAGCTAACCGCCTCCGCTGGCTCGATCAAGTAGAACGAATGGGAGAGGATCGCAGCGTGAGGAAAGCACATTTGGGACGGCCGGTAGGTCAGCGTCCGGTCGGCCGTCCCAAATTTCGCAGGAAGGACAGAGTGGAGACTGACCTGTCGGAGTTACGAGCCAGTAATTGGCAAGAAACTGCACAGGACAGAAAAGTGGCAAGCTCTCGTTTCGGAGGCCAAGACCCACTTTGGATCGCTGAGCCAATGGAGTAAGTAAGTTTGTATATCGATAACTCTATTGTGTCTATTTTTACATCTTAATTTAATGATTCTAAGTTTTTAATGGTGTTGATATTTTTTTATTTACCAGCTGTCACAACACTCGGCATTTATATTCAGAGTTCTGCCTAAATGACGTCACTGTACGAGGAAGGTCAACTCCAAAAGGTCTCAAATATCTCTTTGTTTGGGTCGAGGCTGTCGAACTTGATTTCATTGCTTATTTATTTGGTTATGTAAATATTGTTGTTATTTTGTTTATTGTCTTAAAGTTCAAACGTGAATGGATTTTGTTGTTTTCAGTTCGAACTATGACGTCACCGAGTAAATGTGTCAAAGCAAGGCCGTGTTAGATCACAGTTGGTTGAAATCGGTTGAAGGTTACATTATTACGACCAGCTATTGGCTCTTTATAATAATAGTTGAAGGCAATTAAGCCGGTGGTAAAAATAATGTTTTGAAATAAAACTGGATACGTTTTTATATCTCTAACTGTAGATGAAGGCTCTTAAAATAGATTTTTATTTTAAATATTATTCATCCTCAATCTGATGTTAATTCCCGGTTCTATTCGGAGCGTTTGTTTTGTTATCTTACTACGTGTAATCTTCGTCATTCCTAATTATGTGACTTAGTACTCATGTCATCCTTCACGAAGTCACACCAGCATCTCTTGCTTCTATCTCTTCTACCAAGAACAGGCTCCTCACATACCTGGCCATAGAACGTATTTGTGCCAGCATAGGTGGCTCGTGAATAAATGCCAGTACTCTACAGATGTTTCGTAGTTTCCTTTCTTGTACGTAACTCGATACCGTCTCCAGCCACGTCCTACCACCTCATGATCTAAAACCGTACAGGGTCACCACCCTGTGAAAGGATACTTTGCAGTTTTGACTAACGCAAGTAACTGAACTTTTTTATAAAATGGAGCCACAAGCGCCGCCACGTGGATAATACGCAAGCGTAGAGGCCAGGGGCGATGGCAGTGAGAGACTACTGGCGACGGCTCGGGTGACGTGTAAGAAAGACAACCACGAAACATCTACTAGCGTTTATTCACGACTGAAGGGGGCTTGCGGGCGCAGCCGCACGTACACGCAAAGTGTAATACTGCTCAGCTGACAAATGCTAACAAACTGTGTCCACCTCCAACCTCCACTTGTATATATATTACAATTCTTAAATCCAATTATATTTTTTCTAGTACAATTTCAAATAGCCTCAGCCCCCAATATGCCAAAAACCCGGATCCGAGCGATTAGTCGCTCTAGATATTACGGGAGCGATAAGGTGGAGGTTAAAAACATCCAACGCAAAGTTCTTGTTTCTGAGGCCGAGACCCACTTTTGGAGAATAATCTAAAAAAAATATATATTTATTTTATTTTTGAAACTTTGTCCGTTTTAATTTGATGACCTGTGGGAAGCGATGCATAGCATAACAGTTCGTCATGCAGCAAAAACATAGGTAATTTTGCAACACTCTGTCACTACTAAGAACCACTAAGTCGTAGTAGCGTAATGGCTAATGCACGCGTCCCACACTCAAAGGGCGCATGGGTTCGATCCTAGCCGGAACTCGTGCACCACTTTGTCAGTTTTCTGATTGAATGTGCATATTGTTACAATTATCACGTGTTAACAACGGTGAAGGAAAACATCGTGATGCATTCTGCATTACTTATTTTTATGGAAGTATAGATTTGCATTTGACCACTGTCTCACCTGATGTTGAGTGATCACGCAGTCTTTTACTATTACTGAGATAAACGATGTCTTAAAGCTGTCAAGCCGCCTTGGACAAGCGTGGCGGGTATATTGTCCATTCCCCTGTAATGGGAGGCCCGAGTCCAGCAGTGGGACATTTATGGCTGATATTGTATACAATATACATATATATTATTGTCACTATTTAATAGGAAATAAATGTGTCTAACACAATATACATAATTTGGTTGTGTGAATGACGAGAGCTATGAATGTCAAAGAAGCAAGTGAGGCGTGTAAGAATAAGCCTGAATGTATGTATGTATGTATAATTTGGTTAAATGTATGATTTAACGGATTTGAGCTTGCGTTTAATTTAATTATTGAGCCATTTTGGAAATGACGGAATCTTCCAAAAATTAGTCATGTCCATATGTCAGTACAGTCTATGCATAACATTTTGTAATTTTTATTTAAAAGGTTAGACCTACTTGCCTGGGAGTAGTTAGTGCAGGGGTTTCAATCGGGAAAATGAACCCCAGAGACTAATTAGATACAAATGTCGAATAATTTAAATATAATTTTGAATACTGATCTCACCGATTCTGTGCAACGATTACCCATATGTAAGTAATATGTCGAACGCGTGAAGTTCTCACGAAAACAGAGGAGCTTTCCGTTATAAATCGATCGGGTGTATTCTTGGGCCAGCACTACAGTGACGTAGATCAATACACACGCTCTTTTAAATAATACTGAATTTCTTAAGCTCTACCATCGCCTTGATTTTTTCAAAATACTGCAGTTTTAAATCGACTGCCAAAAGGAGGAGTTTTTGAATTCTACTGTATGTAATCTTTCTTAAGTTTTCGCGACTTGTATACATAATAAAACTACGTTTTAACGGTTTTAAGCGTGGAATAAAAAAAAAGAAATTACCGCGCTTAAAACCGTTAAACGTAGTTTTATTATGTATAGTATGTTTTTATTTGTAACATACAAATAAATACATGTTACTGATTTTTTCGTCAATTGTGAACAATTTTGTTTCTTGAATCGAAAGAGTATACTCCTGAGGTGGTCCCACTGCCACCAAGTTTTTTATTTATTTTTTATTGCAGGAGTTCAGCAGACAGGTAGACGGCCCACATGATGGAAAGCGGTATAGAGCTTCTCACTCACCTGCACATGCCGTCTAAATGGAGGCGCGGCTTGCTCCGCGCGCGCTCACCTCTCCTCCCGTGGGACGAGTTACAAACCGCCCCACACTCCGAGAACTTGAAGATGCGGGGGATGAAAGTAGTCACCCGACAGTGGAAGAGGCCTTGCGAGGCTCGGGCCCGTCATGGTTGCGCAGAAGCTAGGTCATATATCTGTAGCCCTGACATAAGGCGAAAGACGGAACACCCAGGGATTTTAGTGGATATCCCTAACTGGGGAGTGGCAATAGCTTGGAATCAGTTCTAACTAGGCATGCTTGTGCCACCCCCGATCTAGCGAAGCCCATACTAGATCGCGAATTATCCTCCCACGGTTCTGCCCTAGTCGCGGCTTGGTCCCCAATCGGATATCCCTGGTCAAAAAAAAACAGGGTGTCTGAAACATTGGGTTACGTAATAATCGGTTATCCAGAAATTGTATGGGGATATACACAGGATACCTTAATTCCACGAAAATAAGGTAATTTCCGGTGAACAAAGATGCGACGTTTACGCCAGCGAAGTCGCATGGAAAACCTGTTTGATTTAAAACATTTTTATAACAAATGCACATTGCTTCGTATTATCTACACCCAACACCGATACGCGTGTTCCGCCATCCTTGACGGTGTTCCACCATGGTGACGTCAGCGCAGCTATTTCAGCACGCCCACATACAAACATTTATATTTCCTAGTTACACCGCAAAGTATACACACGTCTATTTGATCTATATAAATTATATTATATTCAGCGTTAAGGACCCATGGCTTGCTTTTGCGTGATCTTTTAGAAAGTTCATCGTCCGAGCGTTAAATCCCGGTTGAGTTCGGAGCGTTCACTCCGACGCCCGGGGTCCGCTTTCCTTCTTTTTCTACTCCACTTCGCGCGGTCTTCAGTATCCCCCATTTTGAGAACGTTGGTACGCATGTCAAAGTCATCAATATCTTTGTGCGGATAAGGCTTGTTTTAAGTCCAGTTGTATCACTTGCATTATATAGAAGTTCTAAAGAAGCTTCTGCTTTGGTACTTTAGATGTTTGTCCTACTTACTCAGCTACGTATATCAGTCTGTGTTTATACTCAAATATTTGAAATTATTTTTGCGATTAAGGGATTATCTCTCTCACCGACAGCCCCCTGTGCAGAGCATGCCTGGAGGCAGAAGAAAAAAGTCGCCCATGACCTGATTAAATGCGGAGAGGTGCCCAATACAGGGCGAAGTATCTGGACGCCCCAGGTAGCCTCCGAGAAGTATTCAGCAACGTCAAGAAGCTGGTGGACTTAATTGAGGAGCTGGGCGGGATGGAATAAAGCCTCGTCCACCCTCGCACGCAAAACAGGCGTTTTGTCGGCGAGTTGCGGAAACTGCCCGCTTGGAGAAGAAGGGATTATCTGAATTATCTCCCTATTGGTCCCCAGAAATAGATGCTCTGCATCTATTTCTGGAGCTTGCTAAACTTATCAAGATCAAAATTGTTTATACAGGTTATTGTGTAATTTCTTGGTTATGACTCAGGGATTTTAGTACATTACGACTATATCAACAGTTATTTCCTTTTTTTGTTATTGGCGTTTATCTACGCCTTAATATTTACTATCCGCGGCTGTTTCTATTCAATCGTGCTGATTTCTCATGGTTTCTAAACAATTATTCATATTTCATCGAATTCTTAGAATTCTGGCGAAACTTCATCTGGCGTGAAGTCATGACGTAAAACGCTTTCGTAATTCTTTAAGAGCTCATAGCGATGAATAAACATCCTCGTGTTGTCCGCTGATAGACCAAGTATCAAATTTTGCAATTTCACGAGTGTGTGACATCAGTTATTTGACTTGTAAATATAAAGTGGCTGATAAATAATTCATTCTTAAACTTTAACATTTAGACTGTCAAATATCGAGATTAAGGTTTACAAAGCCGTCTAATATAACTACGTTTTAACGTTTTAAGCGCGGTAGTTTATTTGATTTTTATTATTCCGACGTTTCGGCCACTTGTCAGTAGCGGTGATCACAGAAGACAAAGATGTCAAGTGTCAATGAGTATTGATAAAGTGTTATTTAGCTTACCGTCAACTGCTTCATTTTTTTTCAATTTTTTTAGGTTATTATTTCTCTCATCATCATCATCGAGCGTTAATCCGGTGCGTTCGAGCGTTCACTCCGCCCAGGTCGCTTCCTACTTTTCTACTCCACTTCGCGGTCTTCAGTTATTATTTACTCTATGGGACCCTAATCTAATTTACCACCGCTTCAACACGTCGCGGCTTGTTGGCTACTGAAGAGTGACCGAAACCTTGCCATAATAAAAATCAAATAAATTACCGCGCTTAAAACCGTTAAAACATAGTTTTAATATGTATACTAGTCGCGAAAACTTGAGAAATTATTATGGAAACTGTCTAATACAATATATATACTCTGAATAAAGCAAACTTGAACAGATTGTGTTTTAAAAAGAGAAAGGGACGCCCAGCAGTGGCAAACGACGGATATCTAGGAAATGAAGAAAAGTCATAATAAACCATTACATCCAAAATTGTTGCATGAATTTGTCCAAAGTCGGCGATATTACAATCTAGGTGTCCTCAAGTCTCGCTCCATCTTAGACTGCTTTCCACCTGACATCAGGTGCAATGGCAGTCAAACGCGAACCTAACTTAAGCAATAACTCTATAAACTTATGTAATACATAACTATATACTGTTCAAAATAATATCCCAGATACTTATCCTTATTTTCTATTAATTTTATTGTTTAATTAGTATTTTATAATATGTAAATCATCCCAATTTAACTTTTCATTTGACATCGTGTATAATATATGACATAATGCATGATGACCATCTATAATAGGGAGTATATTTAGCACTAGCTGCACCCCGCGGTATCACCCGCGTTATGGTAGAAAAATCATTTTATTTTCGATAATTCCCACTATATATTTATAAATTATAGCCTATGTGTTATTCTGATGTGTAAGCTATATTATTGTAAAGTTTCATCAGAATCCATTCAGTAGTTTTTGCGTGAAGAGAAACAAACATACATCCATACATACAAACTTTCGCGTTTATAATATTAGTAGGATGAGCATTGTTTAAGACGGGTGTATCTCTTGCTGATGGTCCATATTAAATAAACTAATGTCATACTTCCATATTGCAAGTAATAATAAGACCTTCAATGAAATCAAGCCAACGTTCATGTTAATATTCGATTTCAAAAATAAATAAACCAGTTCTCGTATGCTTTAAAAGGGAAAAATAAATGCTAAATGGTACAAGGCGAGTGAAGAATAATACGAGAACTGGTTTCAAAGAAAACTGGTTGTGATTCAACTCAACCGTTTACGATAAGTATGAGATGAGTGGCTTGTACTCGTACATAGATGACTATAATAACACTTGGTCTCGACTCACCACCGATTTCGCATTCGTGTTTTATTTTTGTTTTGCTAATTTTCCTGTTAGTTAAAATTCTTAATTATACTGCAGCATTTAATAAAGAATGTATGCTATCGTTTTAGTGACAGCTATGTCAGTTTAAGCCTAATTTTAAGCACGCGAACAACTACCAGTTCCGCTCCTGGGAAACTACCCGCGGGCTTCCCGGGATAAACAATTTCACTCATTTACATAAAATTTACTATCGATCAGTAAAAAAATACTTTGAAATTAGATATTTTTTAATCTGGCCATTTTAAATCATTCCCAGAAAAAATCCCGCGGGATTGTCAGGATAAAAAGTAGCACAGAGTTTAAGTGTAAGAATTTGCCATCGATCAGCGAAAACCGCGTCGCAATCGATGCAGTAGTTTTTACGTGAATCCCGAACAAACAGACAAGAAATTAAAAAAAACTGCATCGTGTTTTCTATCGTTTATATAATTTACTCCAGTTGTTTTTTTTAAATAGCTCCAATGTACAGACACGGTATGCTTAGAATTTTATAATATTATAGAAATTGATGCTATTTATAACTCGTGTTGTCTACCTGTTCACATACTCTTTCTTTCCGTGCAGGAACGGAGTAAGAATGCAATTTCCTGCGGCCCGGCGGCCTGTCGTAAGAGGCGACAAAACAACCCACAGCCAACAACCTTGAGTTGTATTCCGGCATTAGTGACCTGGTTCCATTCCAGTCTTCCTTAAGCAGCAGTGCATTTGTAGCACCTTTGGTGTTCTAAATGTCCATAGGCGATGGTAACCGCTTTCCATCAAGTGGACCGTCTACCTGTCTGCTGAACTCCTGCAATAAAATAATTAAAAAATACTCTTAGCACTGATAGTTATGGATGGCTTTAGTGCCCAGAGGTATTAGCTCAAACACAAGATGATTTAATGATATTACAAATCTTATGTGTTATTGTGGAAACGACTCGAATGTTCTTGAGTGTTATTGAATATTTAAACTCTATTTGTACTTCAACAAGTTTTTGGGGGAACCCTAATTGAGTAACGCGATTTAATGTTGTCTTTATTATGTCATTAACATTGAAATCTTTAAAAAAATTGTATATATGTATGATGACAGAGTTAGTAGTCACCATATCTTAAAAGTCTAGAGTTAAGACAATTGCAGTGTTCCTGCGCTCAAAGCATTTTCTGCTTAATATTTATATAGTAGAGTGTTACTTGCTCTCTCTTTTCTATAAGGTCCTTTTTGGTCCTCGTACTGCTCCTTATTTAAATGAGCGTTTTGATTTCCTACATCTTTCTCATGCCTGTTATTTGCGCTCTAGTAATAATTTCTCCTTAAGACACCTGTAGACACTTCTTCGTTGATAACTGCTTCAATTGTGAAGGCAGACACAGGCTGTCCGTTTATGGGTCTTACTGCCAATCAACATCAGACAAGCTAAGTCAGTATCCTCTTTTAAAATCATGGTTTTTAATTATTTTTGGTCCTTTTAGATATTATAGTGCTGCTTATTCTATATGTATTATATGTACTGTGTTTATCTAATATATAAAATTCTCGTGTCACAGTTTTCGTTGCCATACTCCTCCGAAACGACTGGACCGATTCTCATGAAATTTTGTGTGCACATTGGGTAGGTCTGACAATCGGCCAACATCTATTTTTCATCCCCCTAAATGTTAGGGGTAGTCCACCCCTAAATTTTTTTTTACCGGGCAGGACGTCGTCTGCCGGGATAGCTAGTATATTATATAATATAGACTTTTATTTAATATTTTTTTTATAATTTATTATCTACAACGTCACTGTCATGTTTTATATTTTCCTTAGTTTAGGGTTGTCTGGAAGAGATCGCTTTAAGCGATATGACCGCCCTTTGCTCAACGTTTATTGTATCTAGTTTTTAAGAAAGTAGCTTTGATTGTGGTGAACAATAAAGTGATTTCATTCATTCATTGTTAGAGAGTGGTAACAAAATGTACTTGAGATCTATTAGAAAGAAATACAGTGACTAGTGGCCACAAGCGAGAAGTAATTTGAACAATACAAAAGAGAGTTGTTTGAAGTGGGAGTACGTAGTGTAAGCAAATTATCAAAATAGATATGAAGTAATGATACTTCAACTTGCATTCTACATAGTTTAAACAGTATCCAAGTGAATCTAAAGCATTTCCGAAACATTTTACATTTACAATGTGGATGGACGTGGGTTCGCCTGGCTTCCCGCCAAAATATGCGTATAACTGTGTTATCAGATACGAGTTTCGTAATTCTCACTACTATTTATAAATCTCATTCAATGTTTTAATACATTTCATTCTTACAACATTGTGACAGGATTTTTAAACATTAAAAATGTGGAATCTTTATTTGATTATGTGATCTTACTATCATTTTCGGTGAGGATTGTAGCTAAGTGTCTATATATTACTATCATTCCTTTTACCCTACCATTGGCAGAACATTGACTCTAGTGACGCAGTAGTAAAGCATATTAATGTATAAGTATTATATAGGAACAGGCTATATTTATAGATATCCTCTAATAATCTGGATTTTGTATATATGTTGTATGAAATTAACATGTTTTATTATTATCTGAATGTTCTTTATTGACGACTCTTGTATTGTTCTCGGTGTTAATATTTAGAGAAATTAGGGTATTCTCTATATTGTGATTATTTTAGGCGTCGATGTCTTATAACCTGTTGGTGGGATTAAACTATGTAATGGTCGCCCGTGGTCGAAATTCGACCATAATAATAAATTTAAATTCTAAGTTTTAACATTATTTAGGTTCTGTTGCCAAAGACTATACTTTTATAATCACAGATTTCGCCAAGGTTTTTTTGTTATATGTTTTTTTGGTTTTGTTTTATTTGTTTATTTGACTTTAACAATCAGCAAAAAAGCATGTATGCGTATGTGTCAAATACATGGTAGTGTGTGTAATCTTTTTTTATTGATTTAATGTATTTTATATGCATAGTTTTAAAAAATATTAGTATTTTGCACACCTTCTCTATACAAACTCTAAGTGTACGAAATTTCATACACCTCTCTCCGCAAAATTTTTGCTTAAAGGTGTACAAAGTTTTTGCTGTTTTTGATTCACATATTAATACATAAATTATTAGCATAAATGACAACTCATTTGGTGAACACAGACACGACATACACACGAACAACAGAGCGCCATTCGGGCGTATTCTTACACACATCACTTTGATTTTGATCTTTGGCATTCATAGCTCTTGTCATGCATCTCGTCTGTTCTTAAGGCTCCTGACATCACCTTCTGCTAGTACACGATCAATTTGATCATGGAAGGTTTGTCGTGGCCTTCCGCGACTTCTGAATCCATCCACTTCTGCATTGTATATCTGTTTAGTCATTCTTTCATCATACATTCTTTCCACATGCACGAACCACCGGAGCATTCCTTCCCTTACCTTCACCCCGACACTCTCTTTCAGACCAACTATCTTTCTTACTTCGGTATTACGAAGGCGGTCCGCGAGCGTCACTCCGCAGATTTTGCGCAGTGCTCGCATCTCGACCGCGGTTACTCTACTTTCATGCTCTCTCTTCCATACCCAACTCTTGCTTCCATACGTGAGCGTTGGTACCACTTTAATTAATATATATAATTATTATTATTGCAGACAATTGTTATAATATCTATAAATAGGCAAATGGCTGACTAGTAATGGAATTTTCCTTCCCTTTAATATCATGCAGCCAAATATAAAATGCAACCATGGTATTGGTTTAATGGATAATTAATAATAATTTAAAAGCTATAATGCTGACGTCATTTGGCATCATCATTCGTACGCATGTATATACATATCACGTGCTAATCCATCGGTTCCTGAACGACGAGTGATGATGATTGATGGCATGCTCTGAACTAGTCACCTCTAACGGTGAGTAGGAGGCACCTTGCGAAAACAAAATATTGTAAATAGCTAAAAGGTTCGTTACATTGGTGAAGATGTGGTTAATACGTGCGCAAGTAGTCGAATAAATGAATCTTTATTGTATTTATTGTGAAAAAAATATCGAAATGTGTGCTGGGACACATTAGAAGTGAAACTTCAACGGACAAGTTGAAAAACGAATCGCAACGGACAATTGGAAAAACTTCAACTGACAAGTGACAAAATGAATCGCAACAAAATTTTAACTTGAAGTGTTACGGGCAGATTGTTAATGTACCTGTCCAATTTGAAAACCCGTAAAACTACAAGTTAAAATTTTGTCGCGATTCATTTTGTCACTTGTCTGTTGAAGTTTTTCCACTTGGCCGTTGCGATTAGTTTTTCCACTTGTCCGTTGCGATTCATTTTTCTTTGTTCTTTCTGTATATCACAATTGCTGTGCAGTAATGTACCGAGATTTTGGGTTTGCGTTACATGGTAGAGTAATCATTGTTAACGCTCATGGAAGCATTATTCATCAGTAAAATTGCCTAAACAAATACATTAAAAAAATCGTTAATCATTAAGCTAATATAATTAATTGATAAGGGGAAATATATGTTTAATAAAAACAAAAGTTTGACGTCAATACAAGCGATATCCAAATGATAGCTTATCATTTTTCATTTCAACCCACAATTATGCCGATCGATAACGTGTTACCTTGATCAGTTCTAGATAGACTTAATGACGCCTGCAATTGATTAAACCATTAATGAGCTATTTTTATGTAATTAATTAACAAAAGAGCCGTGGTAGCTAACGACTTTGAACTGGCGTTTCGAATGACGCAGGTGAGTCTTCGCCGGGAAGCTCAATTGGAAAGTCTTTTTACTTTCAGTTATAATTCCCGGCACAATTCTTAAGTGATGACCTTGGATTGCGGAGAAATTGTATTTTTCCGAGGCATAAAAGGACAAAAACATAATATTGTCGATAAATCCTATTGCATTGGCTACGCTTAATGAGCAAAGCGATCCCTACCAATCCGCCGACCGCTCAAGAACCGTGATCTATTTTGAATCTGAAATCCAATAAATTCATCCTGCATTTTTGTATAGCCCCCTAGTGTTGGTGGTGGTCTTTGACGTAGCAAAGACATGCTGTAATCAATATCCTGATTACAGGTATTAGAGCCAGCTCAATAGAGGTGACACCACGCGAACACAGGATCATCATCATCCGAGCGTTAAATCCCGATTGCGATTGAAGCGTTCGCTCCGACGCGCAGGGTTTGCTTTCTTACATTTTCTACTTCGTCACCCCTGGTGTGGATATAGAAAACCACTCCCCATTAGATGGGCCATCTGCCTGTATACCAGGTTCATCCAAAAAATCAAACATGGCAGAAGTGCAACTTCAGAAAAGTAGCCTACGAGAGAATGAGATTAATATAGAGGGAGGTTTATTATTTTTATAATATTTTTACCAAGTTCAAAAATTATTTTATACTTTAATGGAAAATATTACATATGTAAGATATATTATAACACATATTACTCAAATTCCATGTTTTCACTTTGAACAAATGATACGAGAGGCTTGTGATAACTATAATAGGAAACAAATTCTCTAGTTTCAATTTGACTTATGAACTTCAAAATATTTTCAACTCTATCCGTATGATCGTAGTGTTTTTAAATGATCAAATTCACGCCGTCACTTTTTGCGTTGCCATCGAAAGAATTCACTACCGTAACTAAAAAAGTGTCCCTTCAAAAAAGCCAATAGGTGACAGTAACTACTTTCCATAAGGTGGGTTTTCCCGTTTCTCTGTTTCTGGTAACAACAAAGCCCTTGGTAGAAAGTTTCTTCTCGTTAAAAAGTAGCCCAATTTTACCCCACGTGATTGACTTCGCAAAAGTTACTAGCAGATGGAAGCCCCGAAAATACTACAACTTTTAAACAAGTTTGTTCAAATTTTTTCCGCTTTCTGATGTTCATTGGTTTCCTATTTTTTAAAGGAATTTATTTTTAAATGCCCCTTTCCTTCTTGTTTGTATATTATTTAAACAATCTATTTAGTTACTTCGTAAATAATTGTTATATACTTTTATACATGTTTTAAGCGGGTACCCAGAAAGTTTTGCGAAAATTAAATAAAAATATTCTATAGGTAATTTTTTTGTGTTAAATACATACATATATAACTTCACGCCAGGTCCCTTGCGGGGTAGGCACGAACAACAGACCGCCATTTAGGCTTATTCTTACACACCTCACTTGCTTCTTTGACATTCATAGTTCTTGTCATGCACGCTCGCCTGTTTTTAAGGCTCCTGACATCACCTGCTGCTAGTACACGATCAATTTGATCATGGAAGGTGTGTCGTGGCCTTCCGCGACTTCTGCATCCATCCACTTTGTTAAATCATTTCAAGTATTCGCCACCAGTCTCTATACAGTTTCATGCGTCTAAACTAGTTTTCGAAACACTTTTTCTAGTCCGCCGCAGACACCTCGTTTACAAACTTGCTTGCTGATTGCTGATTTTTTATTTTCGGGAATAAAAAGAAGTCACACGGTTCTAAGACAAGGCTGTAAAGAGGGTGACCCAGGAGTTTTACCGGCGTGCTGTTTTAGAAGTCTCTCGTTTTGAGCGCGGTATGGGCGCGTTTTCGTGCCGGAACAGTAGCCGCTTGCTAGGTCGCTTGTTGCTCATAACAGAGATATAATACGACCGGCGTAACTTGGCGAATGTGAACATAGGCTCTGCGAACTTTAGCGCATGTAAACTCGTGAAGAAAATACAGTGACCAATTAGTACAAAGTAATGAAAAAAATTTAGGGATGACGGGCGACCAATTGTATTCACTGACGAGTCGTATGCTCACTCATCACACGAGTGTACATGCTTTAAAGTTCGCAGAGCCTATGTTCACATTCGCCAAGTTACGCCGGCCGTATTATACACAATCTCGTCAATACTTAAGCGTATATTTATATATAATATAATTTCTTTTGATTTACGACAATAACATAATTGCATAATCATCTTTATTTCCCTTGAAGTAGTTTAATTTTTATTTTGTATACATAGTGGGAATATGAACTAAAATTTCACCGTGTGCGTCACAACACGGCTCTCTCTAGCTCTTACTTTTCCTTAGAGCGAGAGGCGTTGTTTCGATTTCTACTCTGTATCTCTATTGAGCTAAAGGACTGATCTTTAAAGCGAAAGAGGTATATCTCTTCATTGTGCGCAACGTTTATTATTCATATTAAAATTCAAAAGTTTTTATTCAACATAAGTTCCACTGGAAAATACTTTTTGAAGGTCATACATATAGGTTAAAATTTAGTTTTACTTCCTAGTCTACGTACACCGCTTCGCAACTTTGTAAAAATTGTATGTCTCAATGGCAATGCGAGAGAAGTTTCGCTTGCATAACTAGTAATACTATTTAAAAATGAGTTCTCAATTACGAGTACATTCGATAATGAGTCAGCGAGTGACATTTTAATTACTACATAATAATTAAGGTAACATCAGATACCTACGGTAATGTTTATTTACGGCTTAAGGATAACGAGTCCACCATATCAAATTTAGCAATACGTTATTGTAAGAACTAACGTGTTTCCGTTTGGTTGGCCTTCAAAATGTTTAAGTAGGTATTTAGTTATTCTCATAGTGTGTACAAGTGTTGAATTAAAACCTTAGAATTAGAATAGAAATAATTTTAAAAAAATTGTATGTTTTTAGTTTGGTTTCTGGGGTCTCGTTGCCACTTTGGCAAGAAAGGAAACTACGACCGTTGATAGTCAATTGTCACTGGTGTTATACATGCAAGTTGTGTAGGTTGTTATTGGTATAATATGTTGCTGTTATGTGAAGTTCAATGATACAAACATTCGTTTAAATACCGATTGGCAGACCTCAAGACACTGAACTCTTTCTGCGTGCACCAGAATGCAATAATTATATATATAATTATATGGAAAGAATGTATGATGAAAGAATGACTAAACAGATATACAATGCAAAAGTGGATGGATGCAGAAGTCGCGGAAGGCCACGACACACCTTCCATGATCAAATTAATGGTGTACTAGCAGAAAGTGATGTCAGGAGCCTTAAGAACAGACGAGCGTGCATGACAAGAACTATGAATGTCAAAGAAGCAAGTAAGGTGTGTAAGAATAAACCTAAATGGCGCTCTGTTGTTCGTGCCTACCCCGCAAGGGACCTGGCGTGAAGTTATGTATGTATGTATGTATAATTTCTTTACTTCTCCTTTCACTAATTTTAATATTATATAAACCTATAAGAGCTAGGCAGGTTTGCTGAAGATTTGCGTAGTTGACGAAAAAAATCTTACAGCACGCAACATTATTTATTATAACTATAAATTATCTTCTACACAGATAAATAAAATTGAAGTGTCTGTTTGTAATGTCCAAGATAAAAATGTAAAAAAACATGGGGACTTTGGACCAGGAGATTCCGAAAATTCAATTTTTAGAAATTTTGACTATCTGTCTGATGTTCCGACTAATGTCTGAAACGGCTGGACCGACTTTGGCGGGACTTTCACGGGCAGATAACAAATGGAAAGGAGTAAAATAGGCAAATGTTTTTCCTTTTTTAAGTCGCGGGCACAGCTAGTAAAAAATAATAGTAGTATTTATAAATTATAAAGAATGATGGTAGTATTTTATTAAGTTTTCGCGACTAGTACGCGTATTTAAAACTGAGTTTTAACGGGTTTTAAGCACGGCATTTTGCTTGGTTTAGGCCACTCTTTTCGAAATCGTTGTCTTCCGTGGTCCCGGCTATTGAAAACTTCGAAATAAGGATTGAATAAAATACCGCGCTTAAAACCGTTAAAACTAAGTTTTCTTCTTCTGCCAACCTCTGTCCACTGCTGGACATAGGGCTCCTCAAGTACGCGGCACATATCCGGTCTCCCGTCTTCCTCATCCAGCCCCTGCCGGTGTTCTTACGCAGGTCATCAGTTCATCGGGCTGGCGGGCGTCCCACGTTGCGTTTGCCGAGACGTGGTCTCCACTCCAGAACTCGTTTGCTCCATCACCCGTCAATCTTGCGACAGACGTGACCGGCCCACTGCCACTTGAACTTGCTAATTTTGCGAGCTATGTCGGTTACCGTCGTTCTCTTACGGATGTCCTCATTTCTGATTTTATCCATAAGAGCAACACCTAACATAGCTCGCTCCACAGCCCGTTGGCCGACTTTGAATTTGTGGACCAGTCCCACTGTCAGTGTCCATGTCTCAGGATCGTATGTCATGATGGGTAGGACGCATTGCTCGGAGACTTTCGTCTTCAAGCATTGCAGAATTGTCGACGAGAAGATCTGTCGATGCGTACCGAATGCTGCCCAGTCTAACTGGATCCTCCTGTTGCCTTCCCTCTCGAAGCCGTGTCTGCCTACCTGGAGCTTGTCCAAGGTAGCCATATACTTGCACAGTTTCGACGTTTTAATTAAAAACTTAATTTTAATTATGTATAATAGTAGATTGTTTTTATTGTATGAACATAATGGCTTGCTGATACGCATATATATGTTATTGTAATTTAAATTCGTCAAGTAGGCATATTACGTCACCAGGCGCCGACTACCGCTGACCCACATAGAAAACACGCGATTATTGTATATCGCAAAATATCAAGTGCCTGTTATTGTAAAAACAATAGCACCGTCAAAACATTGCGACGCAATGTTTCGTTTTATGTAAATTGTTCATTGTAAATTCAGTTTTGCCATGGAAATTTTTTGACATATTTTTACCTCTTAAACAGCCTTTAAATTTCCTTAAACAATCGGCTCCGTTCTTGGTGTTAAAATGTGTTAATCTCGTTAACGTGCGGTAACGGTGCTACTGCGACGCTGCCGCGCTGCCATCTTACTGTCGCTGTCGTAAGATAAAAAAGATAGAACAGCAGCGCGGTGGCGGCCTGGTGTCGGCATAATGGTGATGCCGACTACACAGGCGCTTATCGTGTTTGTCAAGCATATTTAATTTCTTACGTATTTTTTTAGTTGTGTTTAGATGTTTAAATTAAAACATTTTCTACTTTAATATCTAACGTTAGATATTCCTTAACTTGATCTGGGCCGATTTATTCGCAGAAGTTATTCACAGAACAAAGTATATATGGAAGAATTGAAAATGTCAGTGTGATGATTAAAACAGTTGAATGCTGATAGCTTTATCTGATAATTGAAAAATTTGCCCTCAGACTGGCGGCCCTGGTGGAAATCGGTTACCATCGCCTATGGACATTTGTGGCGCTACCAATGCGCTGCCGCTCTCTAAAAGTAGACTGGAATCTGGCCACTAATGCTGGAACATAACTCAATGTCGTTTTAGTGGCATACACTAGACCAGGGGTGGTATTCGTCCAGGCGGACAAATACCCTACATCTGGCTTTGAGTTGTTTTGTCGCCTCTTACGACAGGCCGTAGGAAATTGTGTTCTTCGTCCATTCCTGCACCGATAAATGCAACAATCGCGAGTGTGACCAAAATCTAAGCGACACCATGAATACCTAGTTTAATTACATGGATATAGGCATAATTGTATCATCATTAAATATAAATATATAATTCTACCACAAAAGCATAGATGACGAATATAATCGAATAATGTTTCATGGCTTACGACATAAAAGAGGGTTAATACTACACGAAGTTGTGTAGTGACTTCACAGTTACGCCAACGTCTATTTGTGTAGTGGCCAATGATTCGTCACATGTCGTTTCAAGTCATGTAATCAAATGCTCGGCCATACCACTGACCCGGTGATAGTTAGGGTTGAATGTCACGTAAATAATTATAACTAAACAGACATTCGATTGAATCACCGTCAATAATTAATGAGTGAGTGAAAACACGTATTTTTTTGTACGAGTTAAAACCAAGTTAACAACTGGGTTACAAGTAAATTGAACAACGGAAGGTTTTATTTTGTTAGAGAGATCTTTTCCAACCTCCTTATCTCAAGAAAAATAACATGGGGCATTATAGTGGTTGTGTAAACAGTAAATATTATAAAATATTCTGAACATAGATAAAATAAATAATAGAATTCATTAATATAAATAAAAATTAACCGTAGAAATGTGCGTACGCGCATAACTTGAGAACGACTTTATCGATTTTAATGATTTTTGTGTGTGTTTATGGTTCCTCGAATGCTTTAGATTTACAGTTGGAATCGGTAGGTGGCGGTGAAATGGGTTCTAGGATAATCCTAATCTATTGGACCGATTTTGATGTCATTTTGTGTTAGAGTGGGTCCCTGGATGGTTTAGATTCACAATTGGTGGCGCTGGGATCGCGTACAATAAAAATCTAGTTGTTGTTTCAGGGGAGAACAACGTCTGTAGGGACATATACAATAAGAACATAACAGGATATAATAAATTATACTACGTACTAGGAGCAGGATTATTATAAGATACCAGTACTGTCAGACGTGTGTTAGTGATTTAATGCGTTAGCGAAGACGTGACCGACGATTTGTTTTTTTTTTTTTTTTTTTTTATTGCGGAGTTCAGCGACAGGAACGCCACTGATGATAGCCGCAATCGCCTATGACATTTGCCTATACTAATGCGCTGCTGCTCTCTGAAGGAGACTGGACTGTCACTATGCCGAACACAACAGGTTGTATGGCGACCTTTGCGGGTGGTAGCCTCAGTCGGCAAATGCCCTCCACTGGCTGTTTTTTTGTCCCTCTTACGACAGCCGCCGGCGCAGGTTTCATCTTCTCCCGTTCTGCAGGATATCCGCATATTAGTCTCTACATAAAAGATGCCACTTATCGGGATAAAAATATTCAAAGCGTTACTCGAATATTGATATTCGTATATTTTGAATCCGTTAAGTAGTTCGCACGTGATGCTCGATCAAACAAAAATTCTAAAAGTTGCAATTTCGATTTTTTTTTCTTTGAATTAGCTTGTTTTTCATTTTTAAATACTGGGTCCTCCACAGATTTATTATATTCTTTGCTTCAATGTTTGTCTTTTTTGTATAAAATAATATAGATAATAACAGCCACTAAATGTCCCACAGCTGGGCTCGGGCCTACCAATGTAGGGGGAAGGAACAGTATACCCGTCACGCTTGTCCAAGGCGGCTTGGCAGGTTTGACACATCGGTTATCTCGAAGTGCAGGTAACATCACGATATTTTCCTTCACCGTTGTTAGCACGTGGTAATTGTAACAATGTGCACATTAGGTCAGAAAACTGACTAAGTGGTGCATGCGTTCCGCCGAGGATAGAACCTACGCCCTTTGAGTAAGGGACGCGTGCGCTAGAAATTCTATTACCACGACTTTACTTGTTTGTAAAGCTTTCAGAAAAGCACTCGATGGTGCGTACCAACCCTGCTATGATGTCACCGCATAGATAAGTGACCCGCGGGTTATAATACATAAGGAATATTCCACTGTAGATGATTACAACATACGGCAATTATGTTGTGTCGTCTCTGTCAACGTATTACCTACATGTTATTTATTCATTGACAACCGATTGTATTATTTACTCCTTAAACTTTTCCGCTGATGAAATTATGGACTACTGTATTCCTTCTCTATCTACTTCAGTGTTTATTACTATACGATATTGCACTTCGGAGGATTACTACTCAATTTAAGTTATATGTGATATAACATATAATAAAAGAATAATAATAATAAGGTAATATAGTAAGTAAAATGTATCTTCTTTTTCCTTCATCTAATCCAATTAACTGGGGTCGGCACAATATATTTTCCTTCCACACTCTTCTATTCTGACATACATCTTCTGTCAAACCACATATCATCATATCATCCTTCACGCTATCCGTCAACCTTTTTTTGGTTTACCTTTACATTTGTATCCATCCATCTTGTAGTTTAACATTCTTTTTGTCACATGACTTTCATCCCTCCTCATTATATGCCCATAACAACTTAGTCTTCTTCCTCTCAATATTTCAGTCACAGGTGCAACTTTCAAAGATCCCCTTATGTACTCATTTCTCACCTTATCCATTCTTTCCACACATCTCAACATTCTCATCGCAGCTGAGTGGAGACGTTTGTGGTTTATCACTGTAGTGGCCCAATAAGTATAATGTGTGAGAGAATGAATGTAATTAATAAAAGATAGTAAAAATGATGTATAAAACTAGAATAAGCAAAAGATGAATAGAATGTACTTTAAGACACAATTCAATAAATTTAAGTACAAAAAACCATAGGCGGTCTTATCACTAAAAGCAATTCCTTCCAGAGAACCTTAGGATGGACTAGTTTTAGTTACAAATAGTTTGTAAATTGATTAAAAAGATGAATATGAAGAAAAATATACAAAAAAGAAATTAAAATAGAAATATCTTCTAATATATAAAATTCTCGTGTCACAGTTTTCGTTGCCATACTCCTCCGAAACGGCTTGACCGATTTTGATGAATTTTTTTGTGCTTATCCGGTATCTATGAGAGTCGGCCAACATCTATTTTTCATCCCCCTAAATGTTAGGGGTAGTCCACCCTTAAATTTTTTATTTTATTTTTTAGACAAAATTTTTAATTTCTATTTTTTTATGATACAACATACAAAAATACATACAACCCTAGATTTTCAACCCTCTACGATCAACCCCTATTTTTTACCGGGCAGGATGACGTCTGCCGGGACAGCTAGTAGTTAATAAAACCAATAAAAAATACTTAAAATCCATGACGCTATAAGGTCAGGAGGGTAATAAAAAATACTTCAGCAATACTTTCCTTGTGGCTTGTATCACTTACATTACAGACTAATATACCATTGGAGATCTTGCTTTTGAATTGATAAAAAAACATATGCTTTTTAAGGAAATCCGGAATTTCGAACAAAGCTTGATTGTTTTGAATTAGTAGTACAATATTATACTAAATAATAGATAAATATGCAACTGGTAATGAGAAACATACACTTATCATCTTCAAAATGAATAACGTGATCAATGAATGGACGTGTGAATTACGAGGACACTCCGTGATTAGCTCCGATTATGAAATCGTTTTTACATTAAATAGCGTATTGTATTATATAGGTAAAGGTGATAACCGAGTAAAGATTACGCAATGCTTACAATTTGCAGATAGGTCACGATTCAAAATATGCGTTATAAAGAGTACCAGCAATGAAATGAAAACTGACTCATCGGAATGGTGTACAACGTAAAGAAACAAAAAGACTTTATTTGTTGAATAATGATGTCATTATACTATTTACTGATCAAAAAACAGGTTTTGAGAATTTATAAGCTGCATCTCCAGCAAACGAGGCTTGTCGCTGTGCTCGATTATTTTCATTAACAACCGATTAGCCTTATTAATTGTTTATATAATATCAGCCCATGTCCCACTGCTGGGCTCGGGCTTCTTACTATAGGGGGAATAGACAGTGTACCTTGTCCAAGCGGCTTGGCAGGTTTGACACATCGGTTATCTCGATGTGCAGGTTGCATCACATGTTTTCTTCACCATTGTTAGTACATGGTAGTTGTAAAAATATGCTGCACATTAGATCAGAAAACTGACTAATTGGTGCATACGTCCGGCCAGATCGAACCCGCGCCCTTTGAGCTTGGGATGCGTGCGCTAGCCATTAACGCTACCACGACATGATCGTTTAAATATATTTTAAAGTTGTTTTACGCAGTGATGACAGAAAATTTAAAACTATTTTTATACTGGCGAACTCCGTACTAATAAAATATATCTAAATGTGAAAGGAACTTTGCTTGTTTGTACGTTTTTTTCGCTGCCTTCGAATAAAATGCTTAGGTAATATGAAATGATGTATATTTAAAATAAGATTAAGGCAAATGACATGAACGCAGAACGCACTACACACGCAAAATTAAAACATTGTTATGATCTTTGGTATTTATTTAATTCATTTATTTCATAAAAGTGACTTTTTACATATGGGCATGTTTTAGATTCTTAATAATCTTTCGAATACATTTAGTTTTAGTATTAAGAACTCCAATTGTCTAGGCAAACAGAATTATTATTTAGGTATCTATTTTTAACGATTGTGTCCATAGAAGTTGAGTGAAAATCTGTAGGAAATATATTTCATGTTTCATAATATTCAGCAAGTTTCAAGAATCATGCGAACAATTTTTTCTCATCTTATTTTTTTATTAAATAAATAGATTAATTATTATGTTATGTCTAACAATAATATAGCGTATTAATAGCGACTATAACTATAGTAGGTTCATTAGGATTAAATGCAATATCGACTAATGTGTCTGTACAATCTTTTTAACCGACTTCAAAAAAGGAGGAGGTTCTCAATGCGTCGGGATCTTTTTTTGTGTAAGTTCGCCGATTACTCCGAGATTTATCATCCGATTTACGTGATTTTTTTTGTTCGACGCGGAATAGTTGCCATTTGGTCCCCTAAAAATTTAACATAGTTTGGCCCAGTAGTTTACATTTTACGAACATTTTTATGTTCCCGTTTTCGTTGGGACCTATATTTTTTAAGAATACATAGCTAGGCACTAAAAAGTAACAAATAAAATAAAAAAACTTCGTTTAAAAAACCGACTTCAATAACAAAAAAACTAGAAGTTTAGTTGTTTAGTTATTGAAGTTTTTTATGTAAGTTCTTTTCCAATCATTCATACTTTACCACACTGACAAGTATTACAAGAATTAAACCCCAAGACTACTTGTTATTTAGGAAAAGTTAAAGTTCACAATCGGCTTTTACATTTGGCACAAAGACCTTCGAACTTTGTTACACATTCTTAACATTTATGTCGGAACAATAAATAATTAAGTATTGCGGCTTAGTTGAATCTGACCCAAGACGGTTGGCATTTCGTGTTACTGAGTTCTCGTCGCGTGCTACGAATGCCTCATTGAAAGTTTCATGAGGACCTTTATCAACAATTGTTCGGAATTTGGGCCGTGATTAATAATTGTGAGTTTGAAATATTCCGTTTTGGGCGCTAACTAAAAAAAAAAAGTTTTTTAGACATTCACGCATTGGTAAGTCTCTTACAAGACAAATATACTACAACTATTACGATTAATCTTCTACCAAATCGATGAAGTGTTCTTTGCTGGAGTACAGCATACCTATTTAAAAAAAATGTTTATTGCACGAGTTCAGCAGACGGCCCACTTGATAAAAAGCGGTTACCATCGCCTATGGACATTTGCAACATCAAAGGTTACAAATGCGCTGCTGCTCTCTTAAAGGAAACTGGAACCGGGTCACTAATGCCAGAACACAACTCAAGATTGTTATGGCGACGATTGTTGTATACTCTAGACCAGGGGTGGTAGCCATCCAGTCTGGCAACTGCCTTACCACCTGACTGTGGGCTATTTTGTCGCCTCTTACGACAGGCCGCAGGAAATTTTATTATTTCTCCGTTCCTGCACGGATAACCTATACATGATGGAATGTGGGTACAATTGCTAATGGACATTTCCAGTGCCAGAGGTGCTGCGAATTTGCTACCGGCTGGAATATGGCGACTAATGCCGGATCATAACAGAACATATGACAACACTCTAAACTAATTTCATCCGGTTGCAAGAATTAATATATATAAGACCATGAGTATTTTCTTGTTAAGGCATAACACAATTTGATTCATCTAAAAACAGAGTTTTATTTATTAAATACAGATAAGTTTTATATAACAAATATCACTATAAAATAGTTAAGTAGGTACTAACCTAAAAACAGAGAATTGACAATTAAATGTTCATGCTTTACTATTCTTATTATAAAAACTTAAATCGTCTTTTGCACTTTTAAATTGAAGCAAATTCACAAACAACTGAGTTATAAAGTTATAAGAAAAAACATTTGTAATATAACTATCTGAAACTATTCGATTCGAACAAAAAAAAAGTACGTTTTTACAATCTCCCACTGGTGGCTCCCTCTTGTCGCTGCACTGCTAGGTACATACTCAAATGTCAGTGTAAATACTCATGTGTCAACGTCATCACAAAGCTTACATATACATTCTTACTCCGATCCTGTACAGATAGAATTAGATGATGCATGAGTGTTTGCATAAACAGAATATAAGTTAAGCTATGAAACCGATTAATGAAGATAAAAAAAACAAATGATTATAATCTATATTAATATATAATATAATAAAAAAATATAATATAATATATAATAAAAAAATCTGTTATATGAACATTGCAACTGGGAATGATAAGATGTTGAATATTGCATTAATTTCGATGTCTATCTCTTGAATTCGCTGGCCTTGTGTTTCGGATAGGAAAAATTATATTTTCATGTTTCTTCGGATAGGTAAATAATAATTTGGAGTGAAGTCATCCCGGGTGCTCGGTCCCCGAACCGCAGGTCGCGTGCATAAAGCACTTCGAGGATCACGCGAGTCGCATCGGAATGGCGTGTTGCACGTCACTAGCAACGTCCCCTGGAAATAATATAAAGAATTGTGTTATTCTGGACTTCGTGTATTTCATAACTGTTTCAAGTCACGCTTGTAATTCGCAAACCTCTTGATTAGTTTCTAAAACAGCTCTTTTATATAAGTTCTTTACTATTGTTATTGTACTTATTGCATTACACGGAATTATGTAGAGTTACATCTAAACGATATACATGTCACCAGTATCGTGCTCTTTTTCTAAATGTTAAAGCTGAATGACATTGATTTAGTTACTGATTTCAAATTCGCAGGAATCAGTCAGCGGTACCAAGTTTGACTAACTTCAATTCTCCCGATTGATTGTTTTCAGTCAGCCCTATCCTAAGACATTAGCTGGATCAGTGTAAATCAGCCTTTACGTTTTGGTTTTATTTGATGTATACTGATGCTTGTAAATCATTTGAGTTATATTTAATAATAAACAATGCTTGGCGTAAACTATACATATTGTTACGAGTTACGGGACTCGAATTAAATGTCGTTGGAATTACTATAGAATTTATTACAACTATACAAACACGTATAACACGGGTACAAATATAATAACACGCGCAAAGTCCGTCACTAAATAGATTGCCGAATGTAGTACACTCTCTCACTCTCTGCATTGGGGCATTGCTTTATACTGCACAATTACAATATGTCTCTCGGCCGCGCAGACTGAATTTCTGAGAATTACACCTGGCTAATGATAACCACAAAACATTACAATACACAATGGGATGTTTTTCTAATTAAAAATTTTAAACACCAAGTAATTAAAAGAAGACGGTCATAAAAGCGCTTCAATGTTATTAGCTCAAACGTTGCCGGCAGGTAATAAATGTGCTTTGTTTGCAGGTGGCCCAAATTGTAACAATATCATGTCCCTTATGTAGTATAATGGTAACTGCAGTCAGCGCGAGGAAGGCACACGCAATACCAAACTTTCATTTATTTACAGTTATATAGGGTTTGTAATGTTAAAATTCTTTAATTTTCTAAGTGAACATGAAATCTAAAACGAAATTTTCAATGTTAAAATTAGTTTTGTTTTTTTATAAAAGTTACTTTAGACTAAAAAATACCACATTAAGAGATGTTAAATTAGTTGTAACTTAGTTCTTAATTATTTTATTTTAAATACGATATATTGTTTCATAAATATCAATCATTATTTGCAAGAATGTTTGTAGTTTATACAGATGTTATACAATGTAGATGCACATCTGCCGCGTAGTGGTATACAAAATAAATGAAATACTAAAATTAAATTTTAATTTATATTTTAATTCAAAAACATATCAGCTGAGCTTTTGTTTTAAATAAAAAATGAACATATTTATAATTTACTAGCGACCCCGACAGACGTTGTCTTGCTCTGAAAAAATAAGAAATCTAGCCCCGACCCCAGCGCCACCTAGCGGTTCCAATTGTGGATTTAAATCATCCGGGGACCCACTCAAACACACAAAATCAAAATCACCAAAATCTGTCCAGGTTATTAGGAGTATTCTAGAACCCGATCTCAACGCCGCATACCGGTTCCAACGGAATAAAAAGTATCCTATGTCCGTCACCTGGTTCTAAGCTACTTACCCACCAATTTTTAGGCAAATCGCTATAGCTGTTCTTGACTTATATGTAACTAACTTTCTTTTATAAAAAATAATATATAAATACGCTTTACCGCTTTGTTTTTTTTCTGTTCAACTAATTGTGCCGGTGTCTGTAGTTACACACAAAGAGTGTCCCTATTATTCCGTAACGCGTGACTGCTTCCCGCGTTCAGAGCACGCGAAGGGACACCGGCCTGCCGTGCTAAGGAATGGTTACACGCAACAGCGCCGTCCGACGCACGCGAGTCCGGAATTGACTCAAATTAATTGCTAGCATGGCAACTGCAGCCAACACGCGACATGTAGAAAGCGTGGTGTCCGACACGCATTGGCGGCGGACTGGCTTCAGATAGTCGCTCACAATGATGAAACTATTCGTGAATACTTCCTACATTCATAATTTGATTGCTATTTGGGTACTTTTCTTGAGCCGGATCTCTGATGGCCAGTTACAAAATCGTAATATTCATTTAATGCAGTTGAGTCCATCTCAAAGGGTATTGCCGGGTTTCGAAGAAAAATCTGCCGAATCGTTTTGTTACCTACCGAATAAGAATTCGTTTTTTATCTTAAGCAGGTTTAAAAATTAAATAAACCTATTTTTTCGTTTTTGGATTTCAATAAATACTAATTATTACTTGGCGATTTCTTAGCAGAACTTTTAGAACTGAAAGGCATAAAACAATATTTTTGTTATAATTCCCAAAGGTAAATTATTTTTAAAATCTTTGTTTGAAATCTTTTAGTGACGAACGTTGCGCGTTTTATGGAATTACGAATTTCTGCATTACGTTTGGACTTGTCATGTTCGGTTATATTTGTACCTGTGTTATACGTGTTTGTATAGTACTAATAAACTCTAGTAATTCTAACGGCATTTTAATTCGAATCTCGCGGCTCGTAACATGTATTGGGTATGTTTCAGTTATAAACTTGATACAAGTATTCAAATTTTGGCGTCAGTTACAACAACAATGGATTTAACTTTGTTATTTTTAAAATTTAATTGGTGCCGGTTTTTCAGAGTTATTCGATAATTTTAAAATAAATAATAATTAATTGAAGTGTTTGAAGATTATTTTAAAAATTATAAGAATAAATTAATTAATTTATAGCATTCTCGTTAACTGTGTTAGCTATTATTCAACGTATAATGCTAAATTTAAGAGGGTTAGGATCAAGTTAGCTTAAAGGGCTAAGATTTAACATTAATCCCTAAAGATCTGGCCTTTAATTCGGTCAGGTAATCATGTTTGAACATATAATCGCTCAATAATAATCGCTTTCTGCAAATCATTTATTAGTTAGTCACCATTTTTAGTTATAAGTGAAAACATCACTATGTTGCAGGTAGTGCTTCGTCGTGTTCTTAATATTGTTAGTGATTTAGTAACAGCCAACGTATTTCAGAGTCAAATAGGCTTACAGTGTAAAATTATAAAAAAAAGATGAATAATAATTGGGAGTAATGAGTCTAAGTTTGGTAGAAGGTCGTGAATTGTGACATGAAGAGATGAATTCAAAGCGTTCTTTGAGATAATACGGGGTGGTGGGAATAAACGACTTACTCATAGGAGTGAAGAATATGAGCATTCCGGCTAAAACAATTGGCAACCACTGGTGTTTTTTACGAAATCCACTGACGTGGTCATATTTGCGTAACCCAAATATGAACCTTATACAAAATTTTGGAGCGCTCTTTATTAGGTTACTGTTAAATCAACAGAATATCGCTGATTCATATTTTTTTTTTTTTTTTAAGTTCAGAACAGACAGATATATACATGCTAGACAGTCAACAGTAACTATCGCTCGTTCGAGGCTGACTGTCTAGCCCACTAATTTATGCGACTCAGACGTTAGCCATCTGGCATCCACACTGGCGTGGGGCCCTCCCCCCAAGACCGGCGCGCCATTCATCCCTGCTGTCTCCCGGATCTGTTTCCATTTCCTCAGTCAGCGCCTACCGGCGACTTCGTCGGTCCATCGGGCTTGAGGGGCCTCCGACACTACGTTTACTGATACGTGGTCTCCACTCCAGGACTCGTTTGCAGACCGCAGACGTGACCGGCCCACTGCCGGAATAATATAGGAATTAGGAAATATATTGGACCGCATAATAAAAATGCAACACAAAACCACATTTTGAAGCCAATCACGACGTAGTACATCAACATTTTACAAATAAGTGCGCATTTTCTTAATATTCAATACCTAAGCATTATTTATTAGGTAAGTGTTGAAAACAACGGAATTCCAAACGACGTATGCACGCTTATTATGCATGTATTCCACGTATGCGTTTACAATAATAATGGCACCTGCAGGTCGTTTGTTGTGACGAATGATGCAGGTGACTACGACGCTGTGGTTTAAATTTCACGATGACGTTATCACCACTCGAAGAAGAGGGTCGATTGCAAAGAGAAAGAGGTCTTATTAGATTTCCCCCGCGAGCCAAAACCAAGCCAATTTGAAGAGATTTATACGCAGTTAAAGAGTAACGATGAGGTGCTTACGTTGTCGCTTCAGTTATAGAACTGTTATGACATTGTAGTTAAATTGAATAGATAAACAAAGTCGATGGTGCTCTATTGAGCAATATTGAATACACAGGGATGACCCTGTTAAGGGCGTGCGTCACGGCGAGATACCTATCATTTCAGAGAGTGCCTGATTTAATGGGTAGTAGAGTTGGATAGGATTTGTTTTTGAAATGAGTTTGTGAGACTAACCTGGCATTTAGTATTGAACCAGTAAAATTTACCAATGTACTTCATACGAGACGAGGAGATTTGTATAGTTTGTACCGCGGTAGTACATTTGAAGCCTGAGGCCGGTGAGGCGGTGAGCGTTATTCCCCATTTGTCCCGAACAAAACTTCTAGTTCCGAAATGTTCTTTAAGAATCGGATGTGATTGGCTTCGGTTGCCTCATTTTACTAGCAGTCGTACATGTTATGTTGTCCCTCTTTGTCATGTGAATATCCGTAGAGGCGTTATTGTACTGTTGTCCCCGTTCCGTCCTTCCTCCTACATTTGACGCGTGAATAGTAGCGGGTTTTTTTTAATTAGTACAAATTTATTTTGTACGGGACATACGTACTATCTCACACGTGTACTATTCATCACTAGTGGGTAGTCTGAGATTCAGCATCAACAACTCCTTCCATAAAGAAGATAGATCTGGCTGTAGAGGTGCAGTGCTGGGCTCCACACACCCCTCGTTGACCACCCCCGGGGTCCGAATACGATACGTAAACGCATTCTTCCAGCGATATCAGAGAAGGACGAAATTAAAACTTAATTTGCTTGTATATTTATAAAACCTAATGGAATGTCGGCGACACACCCGTCCGTATCGTGGACTTTTTATCTACCTTCATGTTGTGTGCCACGCTGGCTGGCAATCTGACGCATGTCAGGCAATAATGGATCCTGAAAATTGCTGGTCGCTGATGAGTGCAATAGCGAAGAATTCATCAGGCATTCGGTAGTCATCACACGAATCCCGGACAAACAGGCAAAGCGGCAATAGGACAAGAATTGAAAAAATATTGCATCGTGTTGTTCTCCATCGTTTATATAAGTTGTTTATTTATAAAATGGCATCGATGGTACATACACGAACTTTTTAGAATTTTATTGTATTATAGATTACAATAATATATTTACTTGTATTCAGTATTTTACAGTTAATTTAAAAATATATAAAACACTAGCTTCGCCCCGCGGTTTTACCCACGAGGTGATGGAAAATCGACATATATTGTATAATTGACACTATATCTTTATAAATTATAGCCTGTGTTATTCTGATGTGTAAGCTATATTGTTGTAAAGTTTCATCAAAATCCATTCAGTAGTCATTCTTACAAACTTTAGTAATACGGCTTTGGAATTTCAGATATACCTTTTACTCTCAAAGTGGGAAAAACGCATGGGGTTTGAGTATGTTTAAGATTAAACATTTATATTGCAGTCTTGTTTTTCTGGCCGCACCTTCGTCCGCGTGAATAGCTTTTTTAACTATCTCACGGGAACTTTTATCGTAATCCCTTAATTTTTCGGGATCAAAAGTATCCTATATGTTGAACAGGGATATAAGCTACCACCATGCAAAATTTCATGTAAATCGGTCCAATCTTTTTGGAGATTAGCCCGTACAGAGAAACAAAAAATTGAAAAAAAATCTAAATTAGTGCTATTTCACTCCACATCCCCCTGTTTTTTAGCATTTTTTTCATTGTACAGAACTTCGACCTCTGCAGTTTTATTATATGTATAGGTATAAGAATTTTTTCATTGTATGTTTCATTTAAATATAACCTAATTTATGTTATATTACTTTTATCGAAATCTTTTCTTTCAATGAAAACATAACTTTTACTCATTGAATAGCTTTCTGTGTATAAATTTCAATAACGCCAGTGTCTTTTGTTCCAGGTAAGCGGGGCGACTTCTTTGTTTCGGCCTTTCTTTCCGTCCCTCGTCGGTTCCCATGCGCCGTTGCGCCCCTTCCGCCGTCAATTCGAGATGTGTTCACGTGGGCCGGCAGATGTGCGCCAAATAAATGCTTTTAAAATCTCTTTGTTCGTTTCACGTTTGTATGGCGGCTTCGAATTTGACCCAGTTCTCTGTTGAGTGGGTTAAAACGATGCGGTGTGTTCGTAGGCCTTGTGGTGTTTTATTTGTTATATATGTACCGCCTTTGTGCGTTATCGATATCTTAAATGTTCTTGATTATATTGCGTTTTATATATTTTTAACTGTAGGCATCTTCAATGGCACTGTTTCAAAAATAATTTTAAGCTTGTTTTCTTAACATCAAATCAGAACTATGTTTCCTCTCGTCCTTACACATTACAGTATTTTGTAGCTATAAAACAATTATATTTTTCCGAATGAAATGATTGTATTTATACATTTTCGCAGTTGAAAGTATAGGTAGGTACAGATACCAAATAGTCGGAGATAGTCGGTTAATTGTCTATAGGCCATGAAGGAGGATACAATATATGTACAAACATCTTAAGGTCTGGTTCACTTATGTCTACACGTCGATATTTTTTCAATTCTGATGTAAAAAGATATACGAAAAGAATTGTTTAGATAAAACTAAAAACTAGTTCAACTTGTCTTATTACTATTTTATACACGCGAAACATTACATACTCGTACGACATAAATTATAACAAATACATAAGTTGTATAAACATATAATTTATGCATAAAAACATTTTAGTAAAAATATTTTTTAGTATTACAGACTAACTAGCAGTGCTAACAGAAGTATTTGTGCGGTAACGGAGCTAATGGTCTAGAATATGCCGCCATAAAAACCTCGAGCTGTGTTTCGAGAATAGTGACCAGGTTCCAATTCTCCTTTAAAGAACGGCACCATATTAGTATCACCTTTGGTGTTACAAATCTCCATAGGCGATAGTAACAGCTTTCCAGAAGGTGAGCCGTCTGCCTGTCCGCTGAATTAATGCAATACAAAAAAACCTTGTATTGCCATGGACAAATTTGTTGGTGATTTTAACGACGATGCCAAAAAACGCGACCGCAGCTTAATCTTTTGGCTATCGTCTGTTACACAGAAACGACGTCATTCATCAGAAAAAATCCTCTTATTATTTAATCGCGATATAAGCTAGCTTCATGTTGAGTTCCATTCAAAGCCGTTCAGGTGTTTCCACGAGATGTCTAGCAGAGACAACAATTTTAAAAGTTACATTTTCGAATTCATCTGTTCCGGATTAGCCCTTCTGATCATTTTCTCATTCTATTCTCTAAAGATTTATTATTGTATCGATAAGAATTGAGAAGTGGACAGTCGAATCAACTGAGGTACTTTTAGAAACTTACAATTCGTCACAGCCTCTTTGATTTTGTAATAAGCGTAACTACTTAGGACGTCATAAGTGGAATCAAACAAAAGGAATCAAATACCATATTCATTATTGTTTGTAAAATGATTTCTATCACGATATTTTAATAGTTACATGGTAGGATGTCATTTTAACGTGTGTTCTTTAATATGTCCAGCTTCTGGGCATCTCTTTGACTCTAACACTTAATTTTGGCACGTAAATAGAGTTTTTAGCGCAAGTGGCGACCAAAAGCTGGGTGTTCTCGCAAAGTTGAGACAGTACTTCACGTCGGAACTACTGGTGAACTTATACCAAGCGCAAGTTCTTTCCTGCATGGAGTACTGTTCTCATCTTTAGGACAGCTCAACCAAACACCAGTTGGAGGCGTTGGAATCAATTGAGAAAAGAGCCAGGAACCTGGTCGGAAATGACGGGCGAGGTTGCGGGGCTAACTGCCTTCTATCGGATATATTTTGGGGAATGTAAGTTGATTCCTTCAACTCCATTTTACCATCGGACAACCAGACAACATTACATGGTGGAAACACAACTTTTCTGGTGCGTACTGCCGAAGAGTGGAATAATTTGCCGTGGTCTGTTTTCCTGACAAATACAATCTTGTAGTCTTGAAGTCACGAGTGAATTGGTATCTTCTAGGTGAGCGTGCTGTGTGTGCGTCATCACTCAACATCAGTTGAGACAATGTTCAAACGCAAACCTATATATACATCCATAAAAATGTGAAAATATTAAAATTTGTTGTAAGACGCGTCACGGTTGATTGTTAGAACACCGCGTAACCGTTGCATTGGTTCACGTCATTATTAGAACCATGTAAGCATTCAAGCTGCAACATAGTACACGGTATTATTGATATATCTAAATATTTTAATATGGTTATAAAAAAAGCAGTCACGCTTCGTTGTGGTCACGCGCTTTTCGTTTGGCCGAACGTTTGGCATGCCCAAAACCGGCGTGACCCAAGGCCGTCCGCTTTTGGACTGAGTCAATTGAGAATTTGCATCCTTATGTGTAACCCTTACGGCAACGTATGCAATTAGACTTGCAAATGATTTCTGGGTGGGTGCCTAGTCCAAAAATGATATCGCGGCGTCTTCAGAACATCGAGTAGGGCTTAACCACATTTAGCGTCGGAGTGCGACAATCATATTGCTAGGGGAGTAGCCAACAACAAAAACAAAATTCTTGGTTTCCTTTTTTTATTGCAGGAGTTCAGAAGTCAGACAGATGGCTCACTTGATGAATAGCGGTTACCATCGCCTATGGACATTTGCAACACCAAAGGTGCTACAAATGCGCTGCTGCTCTCTTAAGGGAGGCTGGAATCTGGTCACTAATGCCGGAACACAACTCAAGGTTGTTATGGCGACATACTTTTTTAGATCAGGGGTGGTAGCCATCCAGTCGCACCATCATGTACCATCCATAGTACCACCTGGCTGTTGGTTGTTTTGTCGCCTCTTACGACAGGCCGCCCGGCTGCAGGAATCTGTATTCTTTCTCCGTTCCTGCATGGATGAAAATTTTCTCTTGTCTGTTCGTCAGAAGACAAATGAAAGAAAATGTAAAAAAATAGAAGTTTATGTCATTATTCTAAGTCATTGGATCATTAAATTATAAAAATTAATATTTAAATAAATATATCTTTATTTTTTTTTAATTATTTTTATGAAATAAAAAAAAAAATATATCTTTTATTTTTTTTTTTTGTTCAGTGCACATAGTCATGTGGGTTATAAGACAAGTGCCCTCTATGTCCCTGCGCCCGGGTGCCAGGCACGCCTTACAACCCCCAGTACTGAGACCTGACTGGATTGCAGTCAAATGACAAAAACAATTGACGTTGGTCGACACTATCATAATCCTAAGATGACGAGTTCAGTTCTCTACATAATATATACTTAGTAGGTATCGGTGCATCCCATTGTTACCCAATATAATCTTTCTTATAGCGAACCTATAGCGTCATATCTACACGATATAATAGTTTGACGTCTATGAGAGTGATAAGCAACCGGCGTCCCTTTGTCTGTGAACTGATTTGACGTGTCTTCAGTCTGATAACAAAACATATTATTCACAGAATGATCGGAAAGACTGATTTAACATTAGGTAAGGGCATTGTTCAATTGCGAATAAGTACTTGTCATCATTTGTATAGATATCTACTTAATTGAAAACTTATTACGTAAGTGGAAAATTACTCATCAGACGAGATAATAAGGACTTAACTCACCAGTTTAACTACTTAAATGTAAATCAGGTTTTATTACTTTCTGTTTAATCTGAAAGGTGTTTTCATAAATTAATTGTAAAATTATTCGGGCATTCCTTTTATCCTATACAAATATAATATGTCTCGACGCATAACAATAATTTTCAAGAATTAGTTCGACACACTGTCTATGACTGCCATAAAAGATTACAATACACAATAGACTATTTTACTTAATTACAAATTTAAACACAAAGTAAACAAAAGAAGCCCAAATGCGGGAAGGTAATAAACTGTTCTTTATGGCAGGCAGGTGTGCATATCTTTTGTCGGCATGTAACAATATATAAAGATTACACAATACATATGCCTAAAATGAATAAACAATAATACATATTTATATTATGTCTGCTATTACATAATATTAATATATATGTACTAATAAGTAAATTCACATGCAATTTGGTATTAATATTAAATATTTATTATAGTGTGAGATAATGTTCCCTTACTAGTTTTTTTTAAATGGGGAGTAACTTTGCCTGTCTTACGTTTTGGGCAATGAATGCCACAGCCGGACAGCCTGCACAGCGAAGGTTCTGGTATAGGTATGGAATATATATATATAGATATAGATATAAAAATAATACAGGTAAATCTCTCAGCAACCCATGGACATCGCTTTCTTGGTTTTGCAGATTTATCATCTGGTAGACCTTCCTAAAAATATAAGAAAAGTACCTACTAAAATTATCTCATGTCACCAAACATAAGAAAAAATAAAATCCTTCAAGGAAATATGTCGAACATACATCCCAATAACCATAGTCCGAAGATGTTCGTAAAACTAGTTTCATTACCCTCAGTGAAGTTCCTGACATTAAGATTTATGAGTCTTGAATTCCTTTTTGGCTGTCGTAGTCAGACTGGGGAATAGGTTGACCACGCTGACATGTTAATGGAATCAGAAAGACAGAATATATTTTTATAATAAATCGACTGACAAACACACGTATATTCCCCAAATTAAGCAAGTTACGCTTGTGTATGTATGGACTACTCGGGGCCGATCCCAGACTCCCAGACCATAGTAAATAATGGAGAAAATTTCGTTACCGAGATTTACCATACCAGGAATCAAACCCGAAGCCTTTGCGTTGCAGTGAGGTAAGCCGTCAAAACAGCCCGCTCAGCCATAGGGCCGTCTTTAACCGCGCTATTTACATAGACAATCCGTTTGCTAATTGCATGTTTTTATTTTATATCGATTACAAGCCCTGGTAGCTTAGTGGTTAGCGAACGCACGTCTCAAACTTGAAGGGCTATTAATTCCTGTCTCCTAAATAAGTGACATTAGCGCTAAACAAATAGAATGGAAATGTATGGGAAGGGCAATTGTCTAGGGGGGCTGGCGGGAAGTCATGCACCGATTAGACAGTTGTCTGATTAATATGCATATTGTTACAATTGCCACGTGTTAGCGGGAAAGGAAAACATCGCGATGAAACCTTCCTCGTCGAGATAACCGATGTGTACAAACCTGCCATTTCAGCCTAAACAAGCGCGGCGGGTATGCTGTACGTTCCCCTAAGACCTAAGACATTGGAAGGTCCAAACCCATCGTGCATTAGTGTGACAAATATGGGATTTTATTGTTGAATTGTATTACACTGACATTTTTTCTTTTTTTATTACATGAGTTCAGGCAGACGGCCGACTGGTGGAAAGCGATTACCATCGCCTATGAACATTTGCAACAACATCAAGGATGCTTCCTACAAATGACTGGAACCTGGCTACTTATGTCGAAACACACTCAAGGTTGTTAAAGCGGCATGCTCTAGACTAGGGGTAGTAGCCATCCAGATGAGCAAATTCCCTACCACCTGGTTGTGGGTTGTTTTGTCGTCTCTTACCCCAAGCTGCCCGGCCGTAGGAAATTGTATTCCTCCTGCGTTCCGGTACGAATACTTGACATGAGAAGACTTATATCTATAGGGCACAAGCAAGACGTGTGGTAACAGTAACGCCCTGCAAAAAGCACTCTGCGAGAGTACTTACAGTCGCCGCGCTCGTGGGAACCTTCGCACGGTACTTCGGCGAAATGAACTTGTACTAACTACATTGTTTTAATATTATTTATCGCGCTTACATTTTTTATGGTAAAATCTACGAATGTCAGACATTTTTGCGAACTGTATTAGGGTGGAACAATATCGATATGTATAATAGGTTGTTGTTAAATATCTGAGACATTTTTATCATTTCATAAAACGCCAAAGCTCCCTAGAATTAGTACGAGAATAGTACACTATGACGTGATACATTAAACAAGCCAAATAGCGTATTAATAATTGCTTAAACAGTTATAACAATTATTTTTATCGTAATTTTTCATAAGTAAAATAATTATGTTTTAGCTTCCGCACTTTTATATGGAGACTAGCGAGTCCGGAAAGCATTGTACTTCCCTGAACAAATAAAAACCTAGAAAGCGATTGCAACGCCATCTACCGGGTCCAATTGAGAATCTTAACCACCCTGGAATCCACTTGAACACACTCACATTACATAAAAATCGGTCGAGTCGTTTTTAAGTTTTGCGAGATTAACGCAGAGCAACTGATTTTTATGTCTCTCTTTTCGTCTATTATATATTATATTATTAATTTATCCATCTCTTTTTTGGTCTAGTTTTACGTTTGTACCCATTCTTATTGTAGTTTAACATTCTTTTTGTCACTTTACTTTAATCCCTCTCCTTTTTCTCGATTTTTTTGTTTCTTTGTTCGTCTATCTGTTTGTACTGAGCCGAATTAAATGAAATTTGTGTGGTGGTAGCTTATACCCGTGATCAACATATAGGATAATTTTGATCCTGAAAAATCAAAGAGTTCCCGTGGTATTTATTTGTTTGCTGAAAAATTATTTTATTGTTAGATAAGCCATTTATCGAGGAAGGCTGTAGGCTATATCAACACGCTAAGACCAATAGGAGCGGGGCACCATTAGGAGTGTTTCGAAATCGGGGGTTTTTTTTAATTTACTTTTTATTTAACCTTTCCACGCGGACGAATTCGAGGGCAGAAGCTAGTATACAATATTATTATTTTAGAGTTTTATAACAGCAGCCCATATAACTGTCCCACTGCTGGGCTCGGGCCTCCCACTGTAGGGGAACGGACAGTATACCCGCACGCTTGTCCAAGGCGGCTTGGTAGGTTTGGCACATCGGTTATCTCGATGTGCAGGTTGCATCACGGTCGCGATGTTTTCCTTCACCGTTGTTAGCACGTGTTAATTGTAGCAATATACACATTAGGTCAGAAAACAGCCTAAGTGGTGCATGCGTTCCGGCCAGGATCGAACCCGCGCCCTTTGAGTTTGGGACGCGTGCGCTAGCCATTACGCTACCACGACTTACCTTTACTTCATATTTATGATTAATCGTGTTTTCTGTTTTTTTTATTGCTATAGGTAAACATTTAATGCAAATCGCATATGTAAATATGATAAGTGTAAAACATCTGAACTATATCAACAATATAAGATAGCAGCGACATACACGTCAATATTGATACCTCTGGTGAAAATCGAGTGTCAACGTAAATGATGAATGGATACGATCAATCTAGCATGTGTCGTAGAGAAGCGACATCTTCGCAGCGGATATTCCGTCATAATTGCAGAGATTGAACACGTAGACACATTACTACGATAAAGATGAGTTTTTGAATCACCGATGATTATTCGGCAAAAAAGTTATATAGACAATTTTCAAAATTTCGAAAGAGCAAATCGTATCAAGAATAACATCAACTTTTGCAGTAATTATATAAATTTGCACCCAAAGCGTGGCTCTTCTATAGATGTAGACACGTTGCTAATGCATTAGAGTATTGAAACTTAATGGTATTAAAAAAGCTACATTCTTAAAAACTGGATACAATAAACGTTGAACAAAGGGCAGCCTTATCTCTTGAAGCGATCTCTTCTAGGCAACCCCTTAAACTAAGAAAAATATTAAAACTTGATAGTGTCGGTGTAGACAACAAATAATATAAAATATTCGAAATATGTAAAATAAGTAAATAAAAAAATCGTTATTATATACTATATAAAGGTAGTACGTATAATACAGAATAAGCAACACTATTATACCTGAGAGGACCAAAAATAATTAGTAATAATTAGTTAGTAATAAGCAATCATCAGTAGTTAATTCATATATTATATGGTTATAATATGCTTAAACTTAAAAACACGAAATTTGGAGTATTAATGAAAAACTTCAAACCCTCTCCAACTCTATTTGTATGAGCATAGTGTTTAAATGTTTAATTATAATATATTCTCTCGCAGGCTTAGTCCTTTAGATTTACATGTCTCTTTTAGTGTTGCTTTTTCGTTTCATCAAGTTTCAAATCACGAAGACTAAAGAATTTCACCTCTAAAATTCTACTAATGCTCAAACAGGTGAATGTTTTGATAGATAACGTATGTAAATACTTAATGTATATGGTTAACTGCGTTATTTTTAACTCTAGACGAGACTATTTAACCAGTCAGTAACATTAACTGTGGTTGTCAGTTGTGCTGGTTCGTGATTTTAAAACGTTATTCAAAATATTAGTCTGGATAATGGCGCGCGCAATGAAATACATGAGAGCAACAAGAATGGCTGCAGACCATTTCGCGCGCAGCAAGCTTCACACCGCGCTCTATAAACGCATGCCTTCGCACGCATCTCTCGTTTTACCACATAATATATCATTAATGATGTTAATTTTATAAAAAATATAATTTCATCGCTCACATTACATTATTGGATGGACCTCGATCAAAATTAATACTCCCTATTGATATCAACTATGACATAATTTTCATAATCGATCAATCAATTGTCCGCAGTTTAATGTAATCGTTTCAGAGAAACATATGTGTCATTGAACGAAACGATCCACAGACAGACATAGTTGATTGATTGTTGTTATTGTGGGAATGTGCGGCGTAAATGGTACAATTAGATCAACTGTGGTGGGATCTTTTTTTAGATATCTACTTTGTGTTTATCCAAAAATAACTCAACCCAGCAAAGTCGAGAATTGTAAGCAAATTTTTCATACTTAGCCTCCTCCTCTTCCATTCCGCCATTCTATAAACAAAAACAAGAAAACGAATTAATTCTATGTTAATTCTAACTCTAGTGTTGTGTGTAACACACCATAGTAGAAGTGTAAGAAAATTGTGTGAATGCACAGTTATTTAAAGTTTACTTTATTTATTTATTACTTCCTGTCTCAGCAGACGCTGTCCTTCCCGGAAAAGCTTCAATCGATATGCTGACAGCAGCGCCACCTACCTGGTCCAATTGTGAACCAACTCAGAAACCTTCTCTGGCTCATGCACAACAACTTTGCTAAAGATCATCACATGATCAAATGTATAGTTTACGATACTATAAAGGATATACAGACAAACATTTAAAGATTATTCAACAAAAGCGTAAGAGTAATAAATCTTATTTTGTAAACCAAACTTATACAGAGAAAATAAATTAAGTTATTCTAATTTAAATTTAAATTATGTCATCAAAATTAAGACAAATAAACAAAACAACTGTAGTCGTATAGAAAATAAGTATGAGTACTGTAAATAATAATTATATGAATGAATGTGGGATAAAAAATAAAGTTCTGCTCCTATTTATTAAATTTAATTAATACATACTAAAAGCTACGATATCGATGGATCCTATTTCTCTATACGTTTACCTACTTTTTCCTGTCACATATTTTTTTATCATTGTATAGGTTCGCGGTTGACCACTACCTCACCTGATGTTGAGTGATTTAATGTTATGTATTTATTTTAATTTTAAAATAAACAAAGTATTCTATTATTGGTTTTATTTAAATTTATTTATTTGATTTATTAATTAAATATTACACAAGTAGAATTAGTTAAAAAAATTGGGTCGTTTTGATCAATTACATTGAAAATCAGCGTGGTGTCGGATATAATTCCGGCACAGCAACATGCCGAGTGCAAACCGTGTTTGCTGAAAATGCGGCGTTCAAATTCTCAAAATATGTATAAGGAACGTAATTACGTGGCTATTTCTTGAAATAAAGTATTTATTTATTTCTGCTGAAGTGGTCTCGGATGGAGCTCGCTTACCTAGAAGATACTTATTCACTCGGGACATGAAGACTCGTAGATTATCTTTACATGGCCTATCTTTCAGTGAACATGCTTCATTTATATGATATTGCTATTTATTCTACATTCTTTTCTATTGACGGTCTATCTCACTGCAACGCAGAGGCTCTGGGTTCGATTCCTAGTATGGTCAATTTCTGAAACGGATTTTCACTGTTATTTACTAGGCTCTGAGTGTCTGAGATCGGCCCCAGATTATTTGTTGTATACTACCCATAAGCCAAACCTAACTAGTTATTTATATTCCCCTATCTCCATTACTCCTGCCATCTCAATGTTGTCTAAATAGAGCTTAAATCATTAAAATCTTAAGCACATATTGATCAAATATTAATGACATTTTATGCATTGAGTCACGACAACTAACTACGCGTTATAATAACATCGGTAGGTTTATAATAATAATTGTATGCGTGTCGTGTCGCGGATAGTCGGGCGTAACCGCGCGCGGCGACACGTTCGAGAATCAAATTCAAATGTCAAGGTGAAGGCGATGCGAAAGGAAACGCACGGAGTGACGTCACCGCGGCGGCCATCTTGCCGCGCGACTAACCGAAGAGCGCGACAGTTTTGTGTGTGCTCAGTGTAACGTATCGCGTTGCTGCGAAAGCTGAGAATCAGTCATTAAACATTATACCTAATGTGACAATACTTATTGTGTTAATTTGTATGACTGTAATGAAATTATTATTATAATGTTAATTTAGTTTAATCTGGAATGACTACAGTACTGACTATGATTCGCACGATGAGTGGAAAATCCGGACGCTATTTGTCCAATACCACCTCGTTATGGTCTTGTTTCCTGTACTCTTTCCATATTTCCCTTTTCCTCTTTTAAAAAATCCCTAAAAGCTTTGACTGGGTCTTTATAATATTGATGATTTCACCCAGTGGTAATGTCTATAGGCGATAACAATCTTATTAAAAATACAATAATTATTTATATTTGTTTCGTTTGGCTTCACCCAGATTATCAGTTTTGAAGTATATTGCGTGTTTTATTTGTTGCTTCTTCATTCTCTTCGCCATATACTTTTATTACGTAATACGTACGTATACGTTTATTCTTTAAAATGACAGTAATCGGCATATTACTTAAGTTATAATCCACTTAAGGTACTTACCGACGTTTAGAAATTTCATTTATTCATTATTTAACACAATGTCGGCAACATAAAAAATGTACTTGCGTTACGCGTGCGTACGACATCTCTAGTTTATATTTGGGACACTAGACAATCAATGATTTCGCGTTCTAAATTTAAAACCGTTACGATACGCCTCGGCTCTTGACGTGAAATGAGAGTATTCCATACTATTAAAACATTGTTTAGGAACTTTTTAATTTAGCACACATTCTACATTGACACGTAACACGAGGAAACTTTTATTGAACAAGCCATTGTCTTATAAATAGTGTGTAGACTGTAAACTCATCCACCGCCTTCTAGGAAGTGCATAGGGTTCAAGAGTACAATGACAGAGCATTTGAACTCGTCCTGACCTCTGCTTCGTAGGAACATCTTTTATTGTAATTAAGAGCTCATGAAAGTAACAAACCGACTAAATCCTTTCTTTGAAAACCCTTGAATGTTATCGATAGTATGATAATGCCATAATCATCTTTATGCTAATTCCTGCTTCCACTTCGAGCCCCAGGTTTGTTTAATAAGCAGACATCCAAACTAAAACACTCAAAAACCAACGTTACTGAAATGTGGCCGAAACGTCGGAATAATGAAAATCAAATAAATTACCGTGCATAAAACCGTTTAAACGTAGTTTTATCGTGTTTACAAATCGCGAAAAGTTAAGAAAATATTACATTGTAATTATATTTTATTATTCAGCCATTAAAATTATCATCCGCAAGTTCGTTTATTATATTTTTACATATAAATAATTATAATTAGTTCCAAGTCTTATCTTCATATAAAATAACGGCTCGAACCGTTCTCACATAATACGTTAATATTTTACTGTACTATGTTTTTCATACGATGTTATTTTTTGAAAGTATTTTTGGTCACGAGTTGAACTGATATGATAAGACAATCGGCTATTGCGTTCTCTGTTTTATTATTAAATTTTGTTTATGTTATAAATTATTTTTATGTGATAATTATGCTTTTCGGTCATTCGGTGTTATCTCCTTCAGTGCTCGTATGAAACGTGATAAAATTGAAAGTTCTTTTAAAATATGACTGTGCACGATTTGTGTAACTAGACAGCGTCAATTACCCGTGTTTTAAAAATGTTCTTCAATCAATTGATTATGGAAGAAACATGAGTAGTTCCACTGAAAAATACGCAAGCAAGCACATCAACGTGAAAAGCTAATATCATACTGATTTAAGATATCTTGATTATAACACACACACGTGTGTGTGTGTGTGTGTGTGTGTGTGTGTGTGTGTGTGTGTGTGTGTGTGTGTGTGTGTGTGTGTGTGTGTGTTATGTTGACAAGCAGTGCCAGCAACACTTCGTCCGCCATGGCGACATATTTGTTAATGGATTGTACCAGTGCGCCATTGATGTAGCAATACCTTTATTTATTGTTTCATCAATGCAGTGCGCGGCATAAAAAATACGCCAAGCCACCTTTTTGGTCATAATCACGTATCCCAAGGAAAATACGTCATTTATAAATCAAAATATATTCTAAGTGTTGATCCGGATTATAAGATATCTAACTTTAGATTTTTATTTAATTCTGTTTAGTAGGTTTCACGTGATGCCCTAAGGGGCCCCCACTCCTTGTCACAATAGTGTGACACCTCCCTCCCTAGTGTGAAATCACATATTATGCAATTTTACATCAATAAAATTATTAAATGAAAACGGCAGTCCCGTAATTAATTTTATTTCCTTTTACATTATTTTCTAATCATTTAAATCATACAGATAGAGTTGAACTCAAGAACCCTCTCCTACCCCTTGTCACACTTCGTCGACCTCCACCCCCCTTAACGTATAACATACCTAACAATAGATGGATAAACTAAACAAAACTCATTTCTTCTCATTTTTAAATTCTTAATACAAGTTCGACAGCCCCTTCAGATTCATATAGGTTTCCTATGCATCCATGTAATGAATGTTAGAGCTGATGTCGAACAACACCTTGTTATGCACCTCAAACATTTCTGAGGCGATAATGCCATAGACAAAGATAAGCACGGTCTAAATAGAGTTTCATGACTTCATACAATATTGATAAACATCATGACAATGTATGGCAACCATCTATTGACGTAAGTAACAACCTTATCACATAGTAACGTTATAATCATATAAGAAATAAAGAGAGTACTAAATTCTAGCAGATAATAATGTTAATAAAATGTATGTATTTTCGACTTTTAACAGGGCAGCGAATAATCTGATATAGTTTAAAATCTTATAAAATGTCTATGGAGGGTAGAGAGTAACTGTAACTCCATAGACATTTTAGCGACTATCTATTCCTTCCTAAGTTTATGTTAAACTACCGATCCTAAAAATTTCACCTTTCCTAAAATCACGTAAGTCTGGGGTGACTGGGATCTTGGACTATACTTACTCTGGCCTCATCAAAATATTTAAATTCCACAAAGTCAATCTAAATTACACTTTAAGGGACGCTTGCGTAACGATCGCCTTTAAATAACATTAGTTAATCATATTAAACTGCCTAAATACGTTTTACACAAAAAGTGTATTGACAGTTCTATAAACATATTTAGCGACAAATGTTGCGTTGTGCAAGACGCTAATCGTATTTAAGGGTGTTAAATGCGTTTAGTGTTTCTTAAATAAATGTAAGGAACGGTATGCAAGCGGCCCTAAAACACTTAAGTTCAAAATTCAATGCACTGTTGCGTACAATTTCCTTTGATATACGTATAAAAGAATATCTGCTTTAAATATACTCGGATAGAGCTAAAATTCATTTGAAACCTTCTATTTTTTTTAATTGAAATTAATACTAAGTATCTTTTATTTTGAATCGAATAAGGTTGAATTTTATGTCTATCTCTTTTTAGCGTTACTTTTGTTTCATCGATTTTCAAAATACATTGATTTTAATAAAAAATAGTTACAACTCCTTCACTGATGCCGACGATATGAACAATAGATTCTGTTAAGAATCCTGACAAGCCACCTTTGTGATATTCACTCAATCCTGTTCTCTATCCTGCCACAATCTTATAGGCATCAAAGCTGTGAATATCATTAAGGACATCGTCATGTGATAAACCGTCTCTATCACGATTGTGATAGGTCTGTATTTGTTTTGATGTATATGCGATAATATGTTTAGCCGAATTATTAACATGTGAATCATTTCGATTTAATAAATTTTTTTTAAATTCCAACATTTTAAGTAAAGCAAAAAGATGTAGGCGTTCGCCTCTTTATGGTGCCGCAGTTGCAAATACCTACAAACACGTCGTCGTCATGGCAACGCGAACGAAGTTCCCCTGGAAATGATATTAGACAATATACAAATGAAGTAAATAAGTGTAACGGTAAACATTTTGAGTAAAGCTGCCGTATGCTTTTAAACCTGTTTTCGACCCTCCCAATCATATTTTGTGTGGTTTTGCCGGGAAACTAATAAATAACGCATCTTTGGTAAGTATTTCCGCATCCGTAAGTCAGGGCAGCGAAGTGGAAGCGGATTCCATCCTGGCCTAAACGCGTGCACCATTAAGGCAGTTTTCTGACCTAATGTGCATATCGTTACAATTACCACATGCTAATAATGGTTTAATGGTGAAGGAAAACATCGTTATGTAACCTGCACATCGATTTAACCAATGAGTCAAGACAAGTGTGGTGGGTATACGGTCCGTTCCCCTATAATGGAATGGCCGAGCCCAGAAGTGGAACATTTATGGGCTGTTATATATATACAGTAAAACTTGGTTAAGTGGGACCTGGATAAATGAGAAGCCTCCATAACTGGAACTCATGCTGAGGTCCCAACACTTTGGCACTAAATTTTCCCCTGTCAGTGGGACGAAGCAAACACTGGGATTATTAATACAAATTTCGGGCCTGTAGTCGCTGGAGCTTTGCCACAGCGATCCGATTGTAATTAAGTAGGGTTTCTTTACTATGTTTGGAAGGTGAATCCAATATAAAATTGAAAACAGAAGATAGAACTGAAACCTGCAATATAGGCATTAATTTAACCTCGCATCAAATAGAGTATTTACAACGCTACCTTGATAGAGAAAATTTTCTTAAGGTAGGTGGCAGGGTTCATGCAGTTAGTTTATTAAACGTTGCAACTTATACAACAATAGTCGACAATAGTCAATAGTCCAGACAATAGTCCAGAATAAATAAAAAACAGAAGTATGTAAAAATATTAATAAAATATCTCTCGCAGTACAATTTTACCCTTCCTTAATAGTTTTGATATAATCATTCGGGATTTATATGATTATGATTATTAATAATTAATCATCATCATCATCACCCGCAGGGGGGCTCTGTGGCGAAGCCTTAGGTGAGTGGCGACACCTCGTACCTGACTCCGGTGGCCAAGACAAGGCCCCCGCCTCCGTGCTTGCCTTAGCCAGCCGGCACGGAGTGGAGATCGCTAGAGCTAAGACTCAAGCTCCAGGGGTGGAAGTGATAAATGGCCTAACGTCGGAAGTAGCTTCGGTGAACCTGCAGCCCGCCTCTCTACACCCCTTAGCCACTCACACCCATGTTGCCCCTGCCTTTTATGGCATCTTTAGGGGCCCATACACGGAGGGGCGAGTCACCGTCTGCCCATTTTTCCATGTTCCCTGAACATTGCGACGGGCAGACGCCATAGTCCCCATATTCCCAGACCGCTACTACCACTAACAGGTCACCCCAATAGTCCGGTACTTTTTGTCCTCATTACCCACAATAGTCCTACACTGGCCGGGGCTTGTCCTTGGGCGCATTATTATATGGTGTAAACAGGGATAATCGCCGGTCAGTGTCACGCCACATATATACATTAAATTTGTCAAGGGGCCTCTACGTGTTGGCGTCCCCATGACCCCACGCAAGCCCTCCAAAAGTCCGGGCCATTTTTATGGCCCGTGGTCTTGAAAGACATACATATCACAAATAATAATATGATTAATCATAACATCTGGCATTCGTTCTTTCGATTTATCATCATAGTTACCTCTATAACTGAGACAGCGAGTGAATTCTATATGCACTATCTCTCTCTCTCTCTCTCTGTAATTGAGATAACATCGTTTTGTTTGTTTACTTACTTATTCTTATTATACCAGCAAATTCGGACCTCTATTAATGGAATCCTCTGTAAATGAGACAAATATTTGATTATACCTGGATAACTGAGACACTGGGTAAGTGGAATACCTCTATAAGTGACCCCACATTGCAGGTCCCTTGAAGTCTCACTTAACCAGGTTACACTGTATATGGGCTGTTGTTATAATCCCCGTATCCATGTAATACTCAGTTGCGTTACATATGTGCATAGGTTTATTTGAGTAAACACACAATGATTTCAAAACGTCGATTCTCGTTTTGAGCTCTCGACAAACAAGTGATAAGCTGATAGCCGCGTTATCACCGCGACGATGCCGGTTGTCATCCATTTACGTGCACGATCCAATCTAACGGAATTTATGCTGATAACTATACTTATCATGTAATACTTACTATTAATATAATGTACTTAGGCCCTGAACACGCTGGCCATGCGTTATGTGCCCATGTCCCATAATTATCATTAAGTGAATGTCGTAACCGAACATAAAATACAGACTTGTCAACATATCCAAATGTCCGTTTCGCCCTCCACAAAAGCGGCCTTACTTATAATAATCTAGTTAAGAAACGATTAGACATCTCGTAAGTAAGAGAATCAGAGTCAAATCCTAATCGATGAGTATGTTATTTTTCACTTATAAACGTGTATTACCTGTTGTTTACCTAAGAGGAGCACAGATAAACGCAATTTGAATGATTAACGTAGGTTGTACCCAAAATATTCGACTAGAGAGGAGTTTATAGGTAAGATTTTCACTAATCAGTTGCTGAGCAATTTCTTTGAATTTAAGAAACGATTATAAGTAAGGCCCAAATGTTTAATATTGGATTAATCTAAATTCTCTCTATTTTCTGCCATTTTTGTGTAAATTGGTGTGCTCTTTAGAATGTTTAAATAAAACAAGGATGTCTTTTATATTGTTTCAGTTTAGCACCTGTCTGCTAAACTCGAACAATACGGCGGCATACCTGATAGAAAGCGGCGGTAACACTAAAGGCACTACCAATGTGCCTTTCGTATTGATGCCATAAATCAAATACTTTATGAATGTTTAAATAAATACTTTTTCTATTATTAGATCTTGCAGGTGGCGAAGTATTCGGGTTCTAGGATAGTTAGGTTAGGCTGCCAGGATGCTACTCGCCGGATCCCCCCCATGGGACCTGGAAGCCAGGGTCCTGGCGTCACTGTACGTGTGGCGCAAAGATGCCCTGGCCAGGGGCACCAGACCCGCGCCTCGCGAGATCGAGGCGTGCAAGTCGGAGCTCCGCCAGGTAGCCGTGGGGGTCTGGGAAGATCGCCTACGACGCCCCAGCGCGGGCCCCGCCACCATTGAGGCGGTGCGGCCCGTCCTGCAAGATTGGCTTGAACGAAGTCACGGCACCCTGACCTTCAGGCTGACACAGGTCCTGACGGGGCATGGTTGCTTCGGAAGGTACCTGTGTCGCATCGGCCGCGAGGCAACGTCAGGGTGCCATCACTGTGACACGGGCGACGAGGACACGGCGCTGCACACACTCCAGGAGTGTCCAGCGTGGACAGAGCAGCGCCGAGAACTCGTCGCCCATACCGGATTTGACACCTCGCTCCCGGCCGTGGTACGTACCATGGTCGGGAGCTCCACCGGATGGGACGCCGTCTCCTCCTTCTGCGAGCAAGTCATGTTTGCGAAGGAGGAGGCGGAACGGGAGCGTGAGCGTAATTCCCTGCTCCGCTCCCGACAAAGGAGGACGCGTCGGCGCCGGAGGTCTGATTTAGACCTTCGGCCACCGTAAGCGGGCGGCGCGGGTGGGGCCTCTAGGGGTATAGAGGTTCTCACTCACCCGCACATGCCGTCGAGATGAGAGCGCGAGTGTTCCGCGCGCGCTCATCTCTCTTCCCGTGGGGCGCGTTACAAACCGCCCCATGCCGAAAAGACCCAGTCGTCGCCGGGGGAGTAGCTCCCCCGGCAATGGAAAAGGCCCAGTGAGCGGGGCCCACGCCTGTCAGGGCAGCGGAGTTGGGAAAACCGCATACACGTAGCCCTGGCATAAGGCGCAGGACGGAACACCCAGGGGTTTTAGTGGGTATCCCTAAGTGGGGAGTGGCAATAGCGTGGCACCGGTTCTGACCGGGCACGCTAGTGCCACCCCCGATCTGGCGAATCCCACACTGTCTCACCGGGTCGCGAGCATCCCCCAGGCTTCTGTGCCTGTCGCGGCTTAGTCCTCAATCGGATTTCCCCTGGCCAAAAAAAAAAAAAAAAAAAAGGCTGCCAGGATGACGTGTTTGTGAAGGGATATGGAACCCATAATTATGAAAAAATGTATCTATTATACTGTTACGAGTGAACCATTCAAACAGGTATAACACAGGTAAAAATATAACTGGACGCAACCAGTACAAACGTGATGCATGATTCAATAACACGCGCAAAGTCCGTCACTATATAGCTTATCGAATGTACACGTCTTGTGTCGCTTGTGCCTATAGCTAAACTACTTCTCACTTGGGGCATTGTTTTATACTGCACCAATACAATATGTCTCGACGCGATACTCGACCGCATAACAATTATATCCAAGAATTACACCTGGCTAATGACCAACATAAACATTACAATACGTAATGGCCTTTTTTCTAATTATTACCTTTTAAACACAAAGTAAACAAAAGAAGTCCAAATGCGGAAATGTAATAAACTACAGGTAAAAGACCTATTCACGTCTTTTGTCGACATTCGGTTGTAACAATACTATTCTCGAATAATAGAAAAAAAAACTGAATTGATTCATGAATTCTACATAAACGTGAGCTAAGCTATGGACAGAAACTATTAATATGATAAATTGTTATTTAAGTATTAATATTGCGCAAAATGAGCAATTTTGTTTAATTTAAAATATTAGCACTTCAGCACAATAACAATTACGTTTGCTCCATCACTTATCTACGTATATATTATTGCACATTTATACATAATATAGTTTATCAGTAGATATATGTACACAAGCATGTAGGCACTCCACTGTTATCAGTTATTTATGCATGTTATGTTAGCCAGCTGTGTTGGTTTACAAGCCTCGGTGTGATATGGTAATTTGAATAATGTATTTTCATATACAATACATAACTTCACGCCAGGTCCCTTGCGGGGTAGGCACGATCAACAGAGCGCCATTCAGGTTTATTCTTACACACCTCACTTGCTTCTTTGACATTCATAGCTCTTGTAATATACAATAAGTCTTATAAATGCACATTTAGTATTTATTCTTAAAGCGATGCGTTGTAGCACTTTTTAAAGGCAGAGGTTATCTTATTTTGCTATATTCAACACACGTCAGTACTGTTTAATATGTCCATATAGCGCATAAAGTTAATTTCATGACAAAAGAACTAACATGATTTCATTACTCAAAATAACTGTTAACGTACATACGAGGGTAAATCAAAAAGTTTTTGGAATCAATATTAAAAAATGCAAAAATCGAAATAAAAAATGCTTTCATTTTTCTCATAATAGAATAATGCGTTTCCAACTTCCTTATTCCTCACGAAAATAATGTTTTCTTTTGAGTCTCGAAAAAGTTCTCTATGGCAACCATAACCGCGGCAGTATTGTGAAATTTAGTTAGTAATAAGTTTTTTTTTTTTTTTTTTTATATAGCAGGAGTTCAGCAGACAGGCAGACGGCCCACTTGATGGATAGCGGTTACCATCGCCTATGGACATTTGTAACACCAAAGGTACTACTAATGCGCTGCTGCTCTCTGGAAGGAGACTGGAGCCTGGTCACTAATGCCGGAACACAACTAAGAGCTGTTATGGCGACATACTTTAGACCAGGGGTGGTAGCCATCCAGTCGGGCAAATGCCCTACCACCTGGCTGTGGGTTGTTTTGTCGCCTCTTACGACAGGCCGCCCGGCCGCAGGAATTTGTATTCTTTCTCCGTTCCTGCACGGATAAAAAGTATATAAGTAGTAATGAATAATTGAAAATCACTTGGGGCTAATTCCGGAGAATATGGTGTGTGGTCAAGGAGATTCAACCTAGCACAGCGGATTGTTGGACGTGTTTCTTTAATCGCTTCACGCACTTCGGAATTAAATTTGCATAATAGGGATACCAGTAATCGTCTGGCCTTTTGGCATGTAATCAATAAAAATTCCTTCACTAAAACACTGGGGCCATAATTTTGCAAGCGGTAGGACCAAGTCGAATTTTTTTAATAGATGAAGAGGATGGTCGTTTCAATACATGTTTTCATTCTTAGCTTCAGGATCGAAATGGTGAACCCACGTTTCATTCATGGTGTCAAGACGACGGCAAAAATTATTCCAATCACGCTGGAATCACATTTCGAAACAGCGTTTAGAAATTTTCAAATGTCACTTTTGGTTTCGTCGGCTAACATTCTGGCAACCATCTTGCCGACACTTTTTTGAACCCCAGTGAATCAATTAAAATGCATTGAAGGCTAACAAAAGATATCTTTATTCAGAGCTATATGTTTTATAGTTATACTTTTATCTTCCAAAACCAGATTCTCAACCCTTTTGACATTTTCTTCGGTAACGGAGGTTGAAGGCCTCTCAGAACGCGGGTCATCGTTACAGCTTGATCTGCCCCTTTTAAATTCAGGCACCCAGTACCCAACTGTGCAATAGGGTATATACCCCTAATAGAATAATATATACTTTTTTCAAACTGAGACATTTTATCATCACACGTAACTCAATTTTATCCATAATTTTGCGTTCTTCGCAACTCGTTGCGTAAATAATTAATTACGTGCAAACGAACTGACAGTTGCATAAATATTGTGTGATAGACACTTTTTCTTCTCCCAAAACGGTTTTAGTATATCAAGCATTTCGAAGAATTTCTTGAAAATCACTTTCTTAAAATCGGATACTTACTACTTACTACTATTAAAATAGCAATGCGTGTTCTTATATATATATATATATATATATATATATATATATATATATATATATATATATATATATATCTAATATATAAAATTCTCGTGTCAGTTTTCGTTGCCATACTCCTCCGAAACGGCTTGACCGATTTTGATGAAATTTTTTGTGCTTATCCGGTATCTATGAGAATCGGCCAACATCTATTTTTCATCCCCCTAAATGTTAGGGGTAGTCCACCCCTAATTTTATTATTATTTTTTAGACAAAATTTTTAATTTCTATTTCTTTATGATACAACATACAAAAATACATACAACCCTAAATTTTCAACCCTCTACGACCAACCCCTATTTTTTACCGGGCAGGACGACGTCTGCCGGGACAGCTAGTATATATATATATATATATATACATACTCGTATTATAGTCATATGGTACTATTTTGCGGTTTCAACCTAATCGCGTTTATTCCGCGTTGCGCTCAAGTCTAATGAATTCTTTATCACAACAAGCAAACTTCATTCTAATACATATTACAACATATTTCTAATTTGATGACGTCATACCGTTCTCATCAATCATGTCATTAAGATAGACATAAATAATTAGACACATGACCTAACACATCACTTAAGCTAATGACCGACGACGAAAACAACCAAAATAACCTTATTATGTTATCATCAGTTACTGTTATCGTGATGCATTTTAAATCATCTAATGCGATCGAATAAAAACAGCAAGATTAAACCGGTCAAGTGCGTGAGGGTTCAGATTTAGTAGATCATTCCGTATTCGGAAAGAATGATATTGTTACGACCGACTTAGATCAATTCACACCTGCAGTTTATTACCTTTCGGCATTTGGACTTCTTTTGTTTACTTATGTTTAAAATTTCTCATTTGAGAAACAGCCCATTGGGTATTGTTATCTTTATGGTAGTCATTAGCCAGGTGTGATTCTTAGAAATTCAGTCCACGCAGACGAGTAGACTGTATTTGCACAGTATAAAGCAATGCCCCAACGGAGGGGTGAGGCAGTCTAGCGATAACCACAAGCGAGGCCAGACGTGTGTACATTCGATAATTTATATAGTGATGGACTTTGCACATGTTAGTGAATCGTGAATTACGTTTGTACGGGTTGTATTCAGTTATATTTGTACCTGTGTTATAGTGTTTGTATAGACTCTAATAATAACACTAATAAACTCTATAACAATTTTCACCTCATTTTAATGCGAGTCCCGTAACTCGTAACAATATCTATATAATAACAGCCCATAACTGTCCCGCTGCTGGGCTCGGGCGTGCCCCTATAGAGGAACGGACTGTATTATACCCGCCACACTTATCCAAGGCGGCTTGGCAGGTTTCACACATCGGTTATGTCGATGTACATGTTGTACCGTTGTTAGCACGTGGTTATTGTAACAATGATATCTATAATATTATAAAATACAAAAAATGCCGTGTCTGTACATTGAAGCTATTAAAAAAAATGGAATACCTACACTGTATAAGCGACGGAGAATAAGATGCACTTATTTTAGATTTCTTGTCGGGTTGTCTGTTTGTTCGGGATTCAATTAAAAATGATTGAACCGATTTCGATGCGGTTTTCGATTATCGACAGTCATCACTTAACATATGTTGAGACAGTGGTCAAACAAAAACCTATACATTTATAAAAGAACGTGCATAATTTCTCGTTAGTTCTAGCGATAATATTGTTCGGTAATCATATGTAAATTATCTGCAAGTTGTGCGCAGAAGAGTTGCGTAACCATCAGTGACTGTTGTGTAGGCAAATCCTTATCATTTGTACTGTCTGACTACAATCGTGGCGTTCAAGGGCGTCTGTTAGACGAACTAACGGTAAATAGACTTGTTGATATCAAATTTCTACTAGGAATTACTAAAGTAAACATATTGTTATCTACATCGTATAGATACATAATATAGAAGTGTCTGTTTGTAATGTCAAAATAACAGCTATTTATTAAATACATATGAATGTATAAACGGTACTTATATTTGACGCCCTCTGTGCTTGAGTGGGCTAAGCCTTTGCCGGCCTACCTCACTGCAACACTGAGGCTCCGGGCTCGATTTCTGGTATGGTAAATTTCGGGAACGAATGTTCTCCGTTATTTACTATGGTCTGGGTGTCTGGGATCGGCTCCAGAGTGGTCCGTTGTATATTACCCATAACATAAGTGTAACTTGCTTAATTTGGGGATATACAGTGTGTGTGTTTTTCTGCCGATTTATTTAGTTATTATCGAAAATTATTTTTTTTAATTTTGTCTCAACGGCTAATCTCTGAAAGGGCAGGATTGATTTTGATAGGAATTTAACTGGCAGATTGCTGATGCTATAAAGAGCAACAGGCTAATTTTTTTAGGGTTCCGCAAAAAAATATTCACGTGGATGAAGCTGTATATTATAGTATATGTTTCATGTAAATAAATTAATTCGATTTCATTAAAAATTGGCAATACTAATTTTCAAACATCGTGTTACATTAGGCGATATGTCATTATAGTAAAGTGAAGTGGTACGGCATTTGCCTACCTGGGTGGCTACTATCCCTAGTCTAGAGTATGTCGCCATAACAGCCTTGAGTTGTGTTTCAGCATTAGTGGTCAGGGCCTAGTCCCTCCTTCGAGGCCAACAGCACAGGCGACAGTAATCTCTATCATCAAGTACTGCCAACCCATCAGTCAGTCTACTGTACTAACTTCAGCAGTAAAAAAAACACTTGCAAGTCGTCGACTGTACGTGCCACCGCGTCCTTTCTGCCGTCTGGAAGTTGTGGAACGAACTCTCTCCCGGGGTCTTTACTAAAGCACTATAGTATGGGGCTTGTCGATAAGGACGTAAACAGACTCTAAAAGTCCCAACGAGGTTGTCAACGCATGGGTTCTCTTGGTGTTGCCAATGTCCAGATTAACGGCCCATAAACGTCTATAGTTTTTTAGAGGAGTGGACAATAAAGCCGCTATGCTTGCCCAAGGCGGCTTTCCGTGTTTGACGCATCGGTTATTTGGATGAGGTATTATAGGCGGTGTTTTCCTTCACTGTCTGCACTGGGTAACAATATGCAGATTAGATCATTAAACTAGTTATTGGTACAATGGTTTTCAGTCAGGATTCGAATGATCGTATTACTTGTATAAAAGTACAATGAACATTCTTGTACCCACAGGCCATTCCAGATTACTTTTCACAACCCGTATCAATTGATACGTGAGTTTGTTAAATAACTGCGTTAACCTTATAAGCTATCACAGCAGCTGTCCATACGCGGCAATCACCAAATACTATCAAATGTACCGTCTGCCAGCTTGTCTACTTGCAAACAAAATCTAAACGATGAAAGAACGTAGCGCAATATAGAAGCTAACGATCTCAGTCCCCATACAGTCTGCGGGTTGAAGATATAATCAAAATATCCCCTGATGTAAACAGTCGTGTAACGTTAGTCAGAGATATTGAAACACGTTTCTAGGAAAGAGGCGTGACCGCTTCCAGTGTAACCGCGTAACGTGCGACGGTGCTTTAAAGGAAAATCATCCTTAAATGCGTACGTTTGTAGTGGTGTATGCAAAATGTAATATAATCGCAGAACGTGTTAGGAATGACATGGCTTTTAAGTTGTTTACGTTCTGTAAAATATTTTTTAAATTTAATCTAGGTGTGGTATGATTCAGAAATATGAATGTTATATGAACACTTTCTATCAATAAATGTAGTATTCGTGAAGTAGAATTAAGTACCGAATAATTGTGAGAATACTAGTGTGATAATGAGGGATGCAAGTTGTGTCACAAAAAGTGGTTTTATCCATCCCGGAACGGAGAAAGAATACAATTTCCTGCGGCCGGGCGGCCTGTCGTAAGAGGCGACAAAACAACCCACAGCCAGCTGGTAGGACAATTGCCCGACAGGATTGCTACCACCACTGGTATAAAGTATGTCGCCATAACAACCTTATGTTGTGTTCCGGCATTAATGACCAGGTTCCAGTCTCCCTTAAGAGAGCAGCAGCGCATTTGTAGCACCTTCGGTGTTGGAAATGTCCATAGGCGATGGTAACCGCTTTCCATTAAGTGGGCCGTCTGCCTATATGCTGAAATCTTGCAATAAATAAAATCCTTTGTGCTGTCTTCAATCTCCTTGACCACCCACCATATTCTCCGGACTTAGCCCTAAGTGAATTTCATTTATTTCCAAAATTAAAAGAGACAATTCGTGGAACTAAATACGATATTGACGCGGTTGCGGACTGCTGTAGAGGAGTTTTTCGAGATTCAAGAAAACAATTTTCTCAAGGAATAAGGATATATAAACGCATTATTCTTAATGAGTTGCATTGGAGAAATTATGTAGAAAAATTGAACATTTTGTTTTAATTTGTTCATTTTTTAATATTGATTCCAAGAATTTTTTGATGTGTATTTCATGCTTTTATACGTTTATTAGAATTTTATTTTCTTGTTTTTTAACGTGATCGCATAATATGTATAATTTAGGATGTTGACACTAAATTCAGTTCTGTGTTGGACGTTTCCGCACAGCACACGGCACCGCGGCAAGTTTTTAATATGCTTTTATTGAATATGTTTTGTGTTCTGTTGGTTTTCATCAAAAGGACCGTAGACTGCCAAAATACCGCGAGCCTATTACGCAACATTCAAGTTCAAATGTTCATTTGAAGTACCTTTCGATAAAAATACTTATCAAGTTATCAGTAATAAACATCCGGTTGTACAAAATCGCGGGGACCGAATAAGCATAGTGATACGAGAGTGGAAAGTTCCTAAGAACAGCCGGCTCGGCGTGAATACGATAAGTTATCAGTTATCACAGACACGCGGTCGGAACGTGGGACGGGATATCGGGCGCGGCCACCAATTTGTTTAGGCTTAACTGTTTGTTCGTTGCCATGTCTTTCGGACGTGCTGGTTGTATGGTGGTGGCGCCTCGATTGCTGATAGCTTACATAAGTCCAGGGGCTTACACTTGTTAATGTAAATTGGCTACCATCGCCTATAGACATATGTCATGGTGGCCATGCTACCGATTGGTTCAAGTAGAACTGACTCTATATGGGCGTGGATTAGCATCATAGTTATACTTGACAGAAAAATCGAAATTCAATTATTTTGGCTTGATCATGACTATTGGACCGTGTATGACCGTCGCGATTGTCAGTTCAGTTGAGTCAAAAAAAAATCGATTGTAGACGTGGTGCGCGTGAACTTATCATATCGCAAGATACAGCCCGATACCGAGAACTATACCGCAAGATCTTTTTTTTTGTTTATTTATTTACCACTTGTAAAATGCGCAAGATGGCTAAAACATCGTCGTCCGTCACTGACGCCATGACGTCAATTGCCGATTGGACAGATTAAATTGATCGTATGTGGTCTACTGCAGATCGGATTTGGCCTGCAGCGTCATGCCGGTTACACGATAGAGAGCATAGTGTATGACCACCATAAAGGTGTATTTCTACCAGAATGGAAATAAACCTAATTAAATAATTGCTGTGTTTTAATTTAATAATTTGTTGATGTAAAATTGCATAATCTCTCGAATGTAACCATCTGTGACAAGGAAGGGGGAGGGGTCAAAAAATTATGAAATTGGTGTGACGTAATTTGTAGATGACCCCTTATACAACCAACAACATAGTGATAAAGGACGAATGATTATAATATTAATGTCTTATAAACAACATCTCTGACTAGGCAGATGATATTTACTAGTTTATTTCCATTTACAACTACATAAGTTCTTTACGAGCCACTACAGTGATAGTAAACTAAAACATACACAATATGTGTATTATATGTATGTTTGGTTCACTATCACTGCGCACACACTTTCTCGTGTTACGACGACACGTCGTGCACGTCTACACGACCACATAATTTGTTTACAAACTGGAAACGTGACGGTTATCTATATCCCGAGGTCACCCGATTAACTATGCTGTAGCAGACATTTCGATTTAGTGTGTTTTTCATTGCTGTTATCGTACGCTGCCGATAAATGTGATTTGACACTATAAAATATTGTTAAGAGTTACGGGACTCGATTAAAATGCCGTTGGAATTACTATAGAATTTATTAGAACTATATAAACAGGTATAACATAGGTACAAATATAAATGGACACAACCAGTACAAACGTAATGCACGATTCAATAACACGCGCAAAGTCCGTCATATAGATTGCCGAATGTACTCAGGTCTTGCTTCGCTTGTAGTGATCGCTTGATTGCCTGACCCCCTCCGTTCGTGCATTGCCTTATACTGTACAGATACAATATGTCTACTCGACCGCGTGGACTGAATTTTCTAAGAATCACATCTAGCTAATGACTACTATAAAGATTGCAATACACAATGGGCTCTTTTTCCAATCACAAATTTTAAACACAAAGTAAACAAGAAGACAGTCATAAAACAGTTTCAATGTTATTAACTCAAACGACGCCGGCGGGTAATAAATGTGCTTTGTTTACAGATATTCAGGTGGCCCAAATTGTAACATTAATATACATGTACAAATTTACAAATAAATCGGTTAAGTGCTTCACAGTCCGCGCAAAGAGGGTGTCATGTGTGACGCTAATAATGTCAAGCAAGTGAGGTGTGTAAGAATAAGCCTGTATGGCGCTCTGTTGTTCGTGCCCACCCCGCAAGGGACCTGGCGTGAAGTTATGTATATGTATGTATGACATGATGACACTAATATCCATCCAGGAATGTAGAAAGAACACTAACAGCGGACAGTCAAATCAACCAAGATACTTTTATCTAAATACTTACAAAACGTCGCTTCTTCATAGAGTTTCAAGTAAAATGACTGAAATAGCACATTAATTATTACTTAAAAGACAATTGTAACGCTTTATGATATCAATGTAATCCTCGCAAAAGATAATCGTCGCATATCTAGAATGATGCGTGAGGCTACTGAAATAAAAAGAACCATATTTCAATAGAGAAGATGGTTGGCAAGTACCATCTGTTTGGGATCCGATCATCAAAACTATTAAGACCCAAACCCAGCAAATACCAACTGCCGGGTCTCATGACATTGAGCTCTTTCTGTGTGTAACGGAACACAAACCAACTTGATTGATAATTTCTCATATTTGTCCTTTTACGCATTTTAATCTTATATATAAAATTCTCGTGTCACAGTGTTAGTTACCATACTCCTCCGAAACGGCTTGACTGATTCTCATGAAATTTTGTGTGCATATTGGGTAGGTCTGAGAATCGGACAGCATCTATTTTTCATCCCCCTAAATGTTAAATGTAGTCCACCCCTAAATATAAAAAAAAAAAAAATTGATAAAAATATATTTTTTTTATGATAAAGCATTAAAAAATACATATAACTCTAAATTTTCAACCCTCTACGATGAACCCCTATTTTTTAATAGCGATATTAGTATTTTTATGATTTTCTACTGGGATTATTTAGATTTTAATTTGAACCAGGTAGATGACGTTGCAATCGGGTACCAGAATTTAGGTGTTTTTTGTTGTTGTTGTATGTGTTGTATTTTGTCCCGGAATGGTTTAAAAAACGATTGGACCCAGTAGGTGGCGCCGCGATACTCCTCCTAAAAGCTGGGCCTGATTTTGAGGAAATTCTTTGTTTGTTCAATTGGATTTGAGAATAGTTTAGATTAACATTTGGTCCCGGTAGATGACGCTGGGATCGGGTTCTAGATTTTTATATTTTAAAGGCAGGACAACGTCTGTCGGGCACAGCTAGTATTACATAAAATATAAAGCTGGGTATCCACTATGTTCGCGAACTACTTACGCTCCACGCTCCTGCAACCGCTCTGATGGAAACGGTACGCGCATCTCCATAGAAAAAAGCATGCTCCGCAGTCCTCTTGCGAACATTGAGCGAACATTGAGCGAACATATCGTCACCATTAGTGGCTAATGCAGCATATATTTTATTTCATTATCTTCTCGAAGACCATAGAAGCCCTCCTCGCTTTTGGAAATCTATAAAATTCTCATCCTGGGGATCCCACAGCACAGTATAGTTTCGATACAACCCGATTAAAGTTAAACATTTTTCTTCCGACCACTCCATTTAACTGAGCGTGGAGCGTGAGACGTCCGCACTAAACGTGGCATTTTGCTCGCGTCCACGAACAGACGGAGCTCCCCTTTGTGTTCGCCCAAAAACCGCCACCGATCGGAGCGCGCACCGTTACACGCTCCAGGAGCGCGAACGTATCCACTATGTGGAGCAGTTGCAGGAGCGCGGAGCGCAAGAGGTTCGCGAACATAGTGGATACCCGGCCTTAGAGATAGGCATGTTTGCTGAAGAGTTCCGTGCACCGCTACTTCTCTTTAAGACACAACATGTTGCTTGAAGCGGTGGTAAATTAAATTAGGCTCCCATAGAGCAAATAATAACCATAAACAAAATTAAAATGAACAAGTAGGCGGTAGGCTAAATATTTTTTTTACAATACTCATTGACACTTGACATCTTTGTATACCGCGACTACGGGTACTGAAAAGTGGCCGAAATGTCGGAATAATAAAAATCGAATAAATTACCGCGCTTAAAACCGTTAAAACGTAGTTTTATTATATATACAAGTCGCGAAAACTTAAAAAAATAGCTTATTGCTAATATTTAATTGTAATTTTATAAGTTAGTCTTTTTTCATAGCTTAAAAAACAGAGTGTATATAATTTGTTTTTCATTTTGTTATTTTTTATAACTTATCACGATTTACAACTACAGTTAATTAATATTTACATGTGTACATAATATTGTAAGTCATTGTTAAATCGGGTGATTATAAATGTTGCGGTTTGCCTGTTTATTAAGGAGCTAAGGGGAAAATATGCGTTTATGTGGAATAGTGAACTAAGCACTGAGTCACTAAGGAGGAAACGGAATGGTTCACGTCTAAAAGCATATTTGTGTTAAACGATATTTGTAAATAATCCACACATTCCCCACACACGTGTTTGACTCGAGTCAAATATACAAACATAAAAGTGTGAACGCGGTAGACTAAACTTGACATAATTAAACATTAATCTCTCCTTGAACGAATAATAATTTTAATTAAAATTTGCACACCGGACGGGCACAAACATGCGATGCTTTGTATTTAATCCATTACTTCTACCGTCCTATAGTATAACTATTAATATTACCTACCAATATTTGCCTGTTTTTGAGCAAATAGATTGATTGATTAATGGTGTTTTTCTCAGGGTCAAACCCAAACAATACTGACTGGGAAAGTACGTTAAGTGATAATACAATATTTCGCAGTAGTGAACACGTAAACACGTTTATTAATCTAAATATAGACTATTGATAACAATAGAACTCTCTAGATTATGAATTTATAATCTTTTATAGTAAAGTTGACATATCTGTCTGTCATTTCAAATTATAAGTCAACATGTAAATGAAAACTGCAATTTACACAATTCATAGTTTGTCTTGTGATACTTACTTTTTAGTACCTATGTCTTAAATACGCTCCAAAACAGCATATCACATTTTAATAGCATTTTTAGAAGTTAAAACACATCCCTCAAAGTATAATATAATTATCTGGAAACACACACATTAAATATCTCGCAAAACACCTAGAACTTGAAGAACAGTTTGATGCGAGATCCGAACGAAGAATGCCGATACAATTAATTCTAAGTCACAAGTCTCGCATATTGTGCGAGCTTTACTAGCTATCGTACAGAGCTGCTTTGACTTGTGCATCCGACCAATCTCGAAGTGCGAACGATCTTTCCTCCTAAGCCTGCTTGCTCCGATGCATAAACACAACTACCTGCAAATATTACAATACTACAGTAATATGTGAGCACTACTTGAAACAAATGTTGTTAATAGTAGTTTTAATTATTTATTAACTAACAAACATCGCTATCATCACAGTTATAACCAATACTATAGCGTGGTACACATAATACATTGAAGCTATACATTACTACGCAGATACATTTATGCTTCCTGAGTATAAATTAAAATCTATCACAATACCATCCTCCACCTCCATCACTATTAGATGGGATGTACAGTGCGGAATATAGAAAAATATGAAAGTTAAGAAAATACTAAATGTTCACTTAACTCAAATACGCCTCCAGCCGCCAATCATTATTGCGCACTAATGTGTCAAAGTATGGGTGACGAGCTGCCCATTATGCCCGCACCGATAACAAGTTGTTTACAATTAAAATCGTTACAACTCACACCTACTGCTTGCGAGTAGGTAGGCATAACTGTAACCAGATCCGATAACATTTACTAATTACGCCGTCAACTGTATTATAATAATATTAAAATAATTGGCAAAGAAACATTATTTCCGTAAGCTAAGTTATGCGAGTAACTATATTATAACAAATGTGTAAATGGTTTGAGTTTGTACATTATTAAAAATGTAGAAAATAAGGGGGACGGATCAGGAGATTCCGAAAATGCAATTGGGATTGTTCACTTTTTTTCAATCTAGCTATTTGAAAAACCATTTCGAGGAATAGTGTCCCTAATCATATCTGTCTAGTTGAAATTCCAAAAAACGTACGATCTTCGTGTATTTTGTAAGAAATGCGTTTAACCTTTATTTGACCTTACTAAATCCAATCAGGTGGGCCGTCTGCCTGTTTGCCTGCTTCAGGTGTAAAAAAAAATCTAGTTGTACATTATTTGATTTAAGTTCTGCAAACATGGATTTTCCCTAAAGACCACTTTAAAAAAATGAACGATAACTATAGAAAATAATAATGGTTGAACACGAAAAATTATAAGCCTAGCGACAAAAAACAATAAAATGATTACGATACGTAATGAGTAATGACAGTGACATTTAAATAGTAGCACAGATTACTATGATTATATACAGATAAACTTACTTTTATTATTTTTGTTTTCTAGGCAAAGAAATCAATGTAAACTTGTCCCTTATGACGTCATCGGATAAATAATTTTAAAATCGAATTATAAAAAAACTAACGCTTAAAATAGAAAAATATTCAAATTAGTATCTTAAAATACCCTATTTTACGTAATAAAAATATAAAATCAGAGGGTAATTTTTTGTGAACAATCCCCATTATTAAATTTTTTGTGTGTCTGGCTTTTAGAGCATGACGTGAAAACTACTACATAGATTTATATGAAACTCCACATAGACCTAACTTATACCCCGTTGTTTCTATAAAATACACTTCTTCAACCAATCTCTATCTACTGCTGGACATAGGCCTTCCCAAGTACGCGTCACATATCCCGGTGTCTCGTCTTTCTCATCCAGACCCTGCCGGCGACCGTGTGCAGGTCGTCAGTCCACCGGGCTGGCAGATGTCCTATGCTACGTTTGCCGAGACCTGGTCTCCACTCCAGGACTCGTCTGCTCCATCGGCCGTCGGTTCTGCGACAGATGTGACCGGCCCACTGCCGCTTCAGCTTACTAATTTTGCGAGCTATGTCTATACAATCCAATCGTGTTTTTTCAATTCACTAACAAACACCTATGTTCCCATAGGAAACAAGTCATTCATTGTATTCATTCAAATCATGTTGGCTTAGATTTAATTTCTTTGTTATTGTAGTGAATTGAACAAGAAACAGTAAAGTTTTAAGTCTGATCATTTTTTTAAGCTGAGATATTTTATCACCGCACGTAACTCACTTTTATCCCTAATCTTGCGTTTTTAGCAAGTCGTTGCATAAAACAATTTATTATGTGCGAACGAACTGATATAAAGTAGTAGTGGTAGTAGAATTCGCCACAAAGGCAGGCAAAGGAATCTTAGTCCATACAGCCAAGTCTGATGTATGAAATCTTCCTATAGTAGTGCATTTAGGCTACAACCGACGCCATTCAACGGAGTTCTTGTGAAAACTCGAAAGGCCACATTTGACTATACAGTTCACATTTCTCACAAAAACACATAATTATTACTCAAAAACTACCAATATCCTACAACTTTTGTTTATTTTGAGTATTGTACCGTACACGGCGGGATCGGTAACCCGACGGTCCAAACCCACAAGGTAATTTTTGGCACTTATATACTAGGTACTTACCTGGTACCCCAGTCGACGGTGGCGGGAACAGGAACAAGGGTGAACACTAATTTGTCAGTATTTCAAGGGAGGGGCGCCCCTTGAGAGGAAATATATAAAATATCCTACCAAACTACTACAAGGGAAACACTACGGGGGTTAGATAAAAGTCTGTCCAAATACACCCGCGCCTCGTCCTATCTCGGCACAACCACTTGTTCACTGTCTATACTAACTATTATATTGTTCCATTAACTGGTATTAATCAAAAAATCTCACTAAATAATTAAATACTGAATATATTGCGCGAGAGCAGTCTCCGTACGTCTACGAGTCAATTGCCGGTGTACCCGCTTTTCGACGCGATAAAAAAAGTGCACACGAATGTATCGCGTAACAATCGAAAGCCGGCGCTCGATATCTGTATTCCGAACAGTCCCCCGCCCCAGCCAGGAGAAACCTGGCTGAGTCCAAAGCCAGAGAATCAGACAGAACAAACTAGTCAATTGGGAGCCTTGACAACCCAGATACAGCTCTCTTTAATACAGTGTCTCCTACCAAGACCTCAGCCACTCGTGGAGTACCATCGGAACCGAAGAACAGCTGCACAATACGACCTCGTCTCCACGACAAAGGTGGCATATTCACTTCTTTTACAAGAACAAGGTCCCCTATTTTAGGCGGATCTGTTTTATCAGACCATCGAACACGCTGCTGAAGCAGATGAAGGTACTCCAAATTAAACCTCTTCCAAAAATTCTGTGAGAGTTGTTGCAACAATTCAAAACGGGACAGCCGATTAGTTGCCACGTCAACTAATGGATACTCAGGAAGAGCTGTCAGTGGACCACCTACCAAAAAATGACCAGGAGTTAAAACTTCCAGATCATTTGGGTCCGACGAGACAGGACAAAGTGGCCGGGAATTTAGAACTGCCTCAATTTTACATAAAACAGTAGCCAACTCTTCAAATGTAAGAACTGTTTCGCCAATTACTCTATAAAGGTGAGTCTTGGCTACCTTGACAACAGCCTCAAAAATACCACCCCAGGAAGGACAAGCGGGGGGACTGAATTGCCAATTGATTCCACGACGAGACAAATTTGCGCCAATATAAGTTTGGTTATCTTCCAAAAATTGGTAAACTTCTGTTAAGTATCTATCGCTACCCTTATAGTTTGTCCCGCAGTCGGACCGAATCAAGCTCGGTAACCCACGACGACTGACAAATCGAGACAAACAAGCAATGAAAGCTTCAGTGCTAAGAGCAGAGACAACTTCTAAATGTACGGCCTTAGTGGCAAGGCAAACAAAAACGCACAAATAGGCCTTAACTACTCTAGCATTACGTACCGAAGAAATCTTTACCGAGAATGGACCTCCGAAATCCGTAGCTACTCCAGAAAAGGGTCTAGAAACTGAAACCCGATCTGGAGGAAGGTCCCCCATTTGAGGTTGAGTTATAGTCGCCTTTAACCTATAACAAGCAATACAACGAAATATCACGTTTCTAATTGCACGTCTAGCCGACAAAATCCAGAATTCCCTATGAAGGATGGCTAAAAGTGAGTTCAATCCAGCGTGAGCATTCTTCAAATGACGGTCAGATATGATAAGTCTTGCAAGAGGACTCTCCTTTGGGAGTAAGAGAGGATGTCGTGTCTCGTAGGGCAACTTGGCATTGCGTAGCCTGCCTCCTACACGCAAAAGACCCTTATCGTCGATAAACGGGTTGAGGCGAGCAACAGCACCTTTCAACTTAGTGCGGCCTCCTTTTAAAGTCGAGAAGACTGGTTCAAAGTGCTCAGCCTGAACAAAACGAATCCAAAACATAAGAGCTTCCCGTCTCTCTAAAGGCGACAAGACGGGAGACAAACCTCTATTAAGAGAGTTTCGTGTATTGTGAATAAATCTCTTTATCCATCCCGTTACACCTAACAATTTGTCAAGAGAACTAAATCTATTGAGCATAGACTCGAGATCATGCGGCACATCCCTTGTAACAACGAGAGCTCTTAATCCTGGTAAAGGCTCAATGGACTCAACAACAGAGTGAGGCCAGTAATCTTCAGGCTCAGAAAGCCAGGCTGGACCCCACCACAAAGGATGGTCTATCAAATTCGGAGCAGCACAGCCACGTGAAGCGCAGTCTGCAGGGTTCATTTCACCCGGAACGTGTCTCCAAATTAAAGTAGTTGCCGAATTTTGTATCTGAGACACCCTATTAGCAACAAAAACTTCTAATGCATGAACAGAAGCTCGCAACCAAGCAAGAACGATCTGACTGTCAGTCCACGCAAATACGGTTTTAATATCCAAAGTAAGACCCAACGTTGTCATTAAATGATTAAGAAGTCGAGATAGGAGAGCAGCTCCTGACAATTCTAATTTGGGTATGGTAAGCCGTGATCGAACAGGAGCAACCTTACTCTTTGCAAGAACAAGTTTACATCTCACAACTCCTGACTTATCTACAGTACGAAGATACACGGCAGCTGCATATCCATTTTCAGAGGCATCACAAAAGCCATGCAGCGTAGCTTTATATCTACCACGAGGTAAAAAAGCTCTATCAAATTTAATCATTTGGATGTCAGGGAGAGACGAAACATAATTAGTCCAAATTGACAGTAAATTTCCAATAAGAGGAGCATCCCAAGTTAGTCCTTCTAACCAAAGCTTCTGAACGAAGCATTTTGCCCAAAACACGACAGGACTCAACCAACCATTTGGATCAAATATCCGTGCTACAGTGGACAACACCAGTCGCTTTGTCCATATTTTGAAAATATCTAAATCTTGTACACGAAATGTAAAGACGTCCGGTATTGGCTGATACTGCACACCTAATACAGCAACAGCATCAGGATTGTTAACATTCTGAAATATATGTGGATCCTGCTGATACTCTTCCGGCAAGCCATCAAGTAAAGCTTGAGAGTTGGATATCCACTTTCTGAGCTCATAACCACCAGCCTTCAAAAGACCTATGAGCTCATCACGCAGTACTAATGCCTCTTCTTTACTAGCGGCACCTGTACAAATATCATCTACATATGTATCGGTAGATACAACAGCCGAAGCTCTAGGAAAACTTAGTCTCTCGCGTTCAGCCAACTCTAATAAAGCTCGAATAGCAATAAAGGGGCTCGACTTCAGCCCGTATGTATTAGTGTTAAGCTCGAAAACCGTTATGGGCTGAGATTCGTCTTCGCGCCACAAGATGAGCTGGTATCTACGATCGTCGGGATGAATTAATGTCTGACGAAACATCATTTTAATATCTGCCACAAAAACGACTTGATGTCGGCGAAAGTTCGTCAAAATATCGGAAATATCTCGTTGCAACTTGGGACCGGAATGCAAACACTGGTTCAAAGATACTCCATTAGAAGTAGGAGCTGAGCCATCAAAAACTACTCTAATTTTGTCTCCTTTAAATACCGCATGATGAGGAATGACGTAGTGCTCATGAACACGCCAATCTAATTTTTAGATAGTCATATGTCCCAAGTCCAAATATTCCCGCATAAAATCAATATATTTCTGCCGAAAGACTGAGTCTCGCTTCATACGTCTCTGCATCGAAGCTAGCCGCTTTTCAGCTAGCATTCGTGAGTAACCAAGTCGAGGCCGAGACGGCAAGAAAGGCAACCTCGTCATAAACCGACCTGAGCGAAGACGACCTGTATTATTCTGAAAGAATAGTTCACATTCCAGATTTTCAGGGTTGTCACGAGTAGCAGTTGGGGGCTCTTCTACTTCCCAGAATCGCTGAACCGCTTCAGCGAGAGAGAGACCAACATACGAATCATGTGGTTCGATAGATTGAGACCCAGGAGAAAACACAGGTCCCATAATGACGTCACCAAGATCACTCGAGACCGTGACAAGACCACCGTGTTGCAGTAACCTCGTGTTACCAAACTGGAACAATCCTAACACGTCTGCACCTAACAATAAGTCCACTGGACTGGAATGTGAAAGTCCGGATCTGACAATGATAAACCGGATGTCAAATTTCTCACTTCCGCAGGTAAGGATACTAGTGGATGTCGGCCCATAATATTATTTAGAACAACAGCTGAGGTGACAACAGACGGCCGAGAAGATCGTAAAGGAGAAAAGGATAGTGAAACCTGTCCTAATAAACCAGAAACCCTTACTCCACCTACACCTCGAATGAAGTCTGCGCCACGATCCAAGCGCAGTTGTAAACGCTCCACCAAGCGTGACGATGCAATACATCCCTGAGATCCCGTATCCAAAATTGCGCTTGCCTTCACATATTCACCTCGAGGAGAACAGACGCGAACCTGGGCAGTAGGTAATAAAACAGTCAATAGAGAGGGAGCTGACACAGGCGGAGGTTGCGATACTAGTCAAAATGACGAACGAGAATTCTGATTTTGGTACGAGGTTGAAGGACAAGAATAACCTCGCATGAGCATAGGATTCCACTGCGAATAAGTTTGCTGCGGTAGAAATGCAGTCATATAACGCCTATCCAAACGAGGCCACTCGGCATATTGATATGACATATCTGAAGCAACTCGACGCGCTTGATCAACAGCAGCGTTAGCCATACGAGGTGCTTGACGGAAACCCCCGCCCGTAGCGGGATTGGTGCGATAGGAGTTATTAGAATGACCTTGAATACCAAAATTATTGACTGAACTATTTCTTGGTGGGACTGCCTGTACCTGACCACCAGCCCATTGGTCTTCCATAATCACCTGATTCTCTTCGACAACATCCATAGATACCGGAGCAGCCGGCTTTGGAGATCCACCATCACGGTTGCCACAAAGAAGATGGTGATGATTACCGTGACACTGATGACAGGGTCGAGTAATTTGACATTGAGACACAAAATGATTACCAAGGCAACCAAAGCACCAGTTGCGCTGCCGAACTATGTTACGTCTAGCCTGCCAACGTAATTTTCTAAATGCAGGACAAGAATCAACAACATGTTTATTATTCTTACAATATACACACCGAGAACCCTGGTGAGGTGTGGAAACCGTATTAAAAGTACGAATATCACGTCTCTCAGGTGCGCGGCGATCCATACGCACTTGTTGCAACTTAGGCCTACTATTAGTAATCTCGCCAAATCCAGGAGGGAGAATATTCTCTAAACGACGGCACTCATCTTCCATGAAGGTAACTAGATCATCAAACTGTGGTAGATGAGTGGCAGAGTCTCCACCATACTCCTGTTCAAATCTGTTCCGTAACTCAAGTGGAAGTTTATTTAACACAATATGTACCAACATAAATGACCAACTCGGAACAGGTAAATCTAAACCCTTTAATCCATTAACGGCAACTAATAAGGGGTTAAGAAGTCGGGTACGCAACATCTGAGTTGCACGTAAAGTAGGCAAATTTAAAATGGCCGACATGTGGGTATCCGCTAAACGTCGAACATTTTGATAACGCCGCATAAGCAAAACCCGAGCAATATCATAGTTTGCATCAATGAGTTCTAAATGTTGAACGAGTCCTTTGGCCTCTCCTCTAAGAGATGCCAACAAATAGGCCAATTTCTGAACGGGAGTTAAGTCGTTGCGAGAATGTACAAGGCTCTCAAATAAATTGTTAAATGCAACCCACTGACCTAAGTCCCCGTCAAAATGGGGTAAATCCAACTTAGGCAGTCGACCTACCAGTGCAGGGGAACATTCACTGTCATTCTTATACATATTTTCACTATTCGATTTTTTCAATATAGTACCCACCGCTTGGCGGATTTGATCCGCTAAGTCATCGGCTTGATTTACATCCGCATTTATTTTGTCTAAAAACTCCGACTCTGGACTCAGTTCCAATAGCGCGCGGTACGCGTCGTATAAATCGGACATCTGATCGTCTAAAACCTCATGACGTGATACTAACGCCTGCTCTCGATCCCTACGCGATATATTCAAAACGGCAGATCCGAGCCACCGTAACACACCGGCTATCCGGGCGGAATATTTACCGGCCATACTAAGCACGAATTAAAAAAACTTACTCGAATTAAATCGATTGATACGCAAAAAAAACAATAAAAAAAAACACGAAATTAAGTCACCAAAAATTACCGAAAGTTACAAAAAACAATTAACCGACTTTTCAAACCAAAACCACGCTCTGCTACCAAATTTTGTACCGTACACGGCGGGATCGGTAACCCGACGGTCCAAACCCACAAGGTAATTTTTGGCACTTATATACTAGGTACTTACCTGGTACCCCAGTCGACGGTGGCGGGAACAGGAACAAGGGTGAACACTAATTTGTCAGTATTTCAAGGGAGGGGCGCCCCTTGAGAGGAAATATATAAAATATCCTACCAAACTACTACAAGGGAAACACTACGGGGGTTAGATAAAAGTCTGTCCAAATACACCCGCGCCTCGTCCTATCTCGGCACAACCACTTGTTCACTGTCTATACTAACTATTATATTGTTCCATTAACTGGTATTAATCAAAAAATCTCACTAAATAATTAAATACTGAATATATTGCGCGAGAGCAGTCTCCGTACGTCTACGAGTCAATTGCCGGTGTACCCGCTTTTCGACGCGATAAAAAAAAGTGCACACGAATGTATCGCGTAACAATCGAAAGCCGGCGCTCGATATCTGTATTCCGAACAAGTATATTTACACATTTTTAGAAAATAAAACTGCACAGCACACATCCCCTTTCAGTTCCCGCCAAAAATTCGAACTGACAAAAGAAGTGACATTTCGCATAAATATTGTGATTGACACTCTTTAATTTGAATATCGAACTTCGCCCAAAAAAGTTTTATGTATATACACTTGTAAGAACTCTATGATTCACCTAAGTATATAAAAACTTAAATTAGTTTTTATCTCAGTAACACAGAGCTACTTAATGCCTAGGCTCACATAGAATATCGGTGTAAAATTGGTATTGGTATTGCAAACGTCTATAGGTGACGCCGTCGGTATCCGATTTTCATTCGCATGAAAAGCAATAGAAAAAAGGAGAGTTCGCTTTGAAGCCTAAAAAGCCTTTTCCTACATTTTCTTCTCGACTGCGCGGTCTTCAGCTTTGTTTAATTAACTTAAAAATTATAATATTCTATGTAGCTGTCGTTTTGAAGGTGTGAAAGTAATGACAGAACACATACATATATAGCGAAGAATGTGAAGGGGACCAATAAGCGGCTCTCGGGGTGTGGGATCGATACCCGGCCGACGCGACGGGTCGCGGGATCCTTGGCCCGGTTCGCCCGGGAGCGGGACGGACGCCCACCCAGGAACGGGAGCGGCCACTCGCTACACAACTTTTACTACGAAATGTTTGTAGTAAATATTGAAGGTTCTATAGCGTCGCATTTTGGTGAGCAGTTCTCGACAGTTAGAGGAGGTCGTTCCGAATGACATTATCACCATTTATGTAGTTATACATTTATATGTGTATCCAGTTAGTTTCAATGAATATTCAACATTTAGTATAATATTCAAGTACATGCCTCAGCCAAATTGTAGGTCCCTGACTGACCCCATACGTGGCAGCTCAAAAAAACATATTTCAATAAAATAGTCGATATTTTACAACTATTATTCACTTTTAACTAATTTATTATATTATCTATATATTAATACGTGAAGCAAAAAGTCAGCAAAAACTTTGTACTCCTTTTTATGAAAATCATGAGGAGTATGAAAATTCCCACACTTATAGTTTACTAGCTGTCCCGGCAGACGACGTCCTGCCCGGTAAAAAAAAAAATTAGGGGTGGACTACCCCTAACATTTAGGGGGATGAAAAATAAATGTTGGCCGATTCTCAGACCTACCCAACGTGCACACAAAATTTCATGAGAATCGGTCCAGTCGTTTCGGAGGAGTATGGCAACGAAAACTGTGACACAAGAATTTTATATATTAGATATAGAGAAGGAGTGCAGAATGCTAATACTTTTTTAACTATAAATATAAAATAAAAAATACGTTAAATCCATAAAAAAATCATTACAAACACTACCATGTATTTAACACACACACGTATATATACACTCTTTTGTTATTATTCAATTCATATTAACAGTGGCCTTGGCGAAGTCTGGGATTATAGAAGTATATTCCTTGACATTAATTATTATGGCCGAATTTCGACCACGTTGACCACTAGTTATAACCAATCTGTAGAGAGTTCGAGTTTGTAAATTCCGTTTCAGCGTTACAAAAAAAACATCAAGGGACTTATTCTGACAAGCAGATTCCTAAAATGTAAATTTAAGAATTTTTGCCTGTCTGTCTGTGAGAACATCATGTGAAAACTACTAAATGGACATAGATCGGCAGATAAACACACACATTGTATATCCCGAAATTAAGCAAGTTACGCTTGTGTTATGGGTAATATACAACGGACCAGTCTGGGGCCGATCCCAGACACCCAGACCATGGCAAATAACGGAGGAAATACGTTTCCGAAATTTACTATACCAGGAATCGAACCCGGAGCCTCTGCGTTGCAGTGAGGTAGGCTGGCAAAGGCTTAGCTTGCTCAACCACAGTGGCCGTCAAAGATACAGAGCTAGTATGGGCTACCACTTATGATACATTTTATCCCTATAATTGACGTCGTTTCCATGGTATAGGCGAACACATAGGGTTGAAAAGATGATGTTCCGGTATTGTTTTTGATACCGCCGTTCCAATTTACTTATAAATTCGTAGTAGTCTCGGCAATGCGGACAAAGTTTCGCGGGTACATGCCCAGTACTGGAAGAAAACCCTCCCTGTTAGTAGTATATAAAATATGTCACTAGATCAACAGGTAGTCTTCGTGCAAATAGGTAACCAGGCCAAGGATAATGGGCCTACCAACGTTCCAACCTTATCATACAGCAATTTGTCCCCAATTGAGTAGTGAAAGGCATGAAAGGTAGCTATTGTTTTACAGACCTTGATAGTATTTTATCATCCATAATCGCATTTTTTGCACATTTTCGTTATAAAATTTGTCGTAAAAGGCGATAAAACAACCCACCGCCAGGTTATATCGCATTACCCTCCTGGATAGCTATCGATACTGGTCTAGAGTAGGTAGTAGGATAAACCCGCAACTGCATCCACGCCTGACTTGTAATTCCCGCGGGAGTCCCGGAACACGAACTATCGCCGCATTTTTAAAAGGGACTGTAAGATATCGTTTTAGTGGAAACTGTATCGGGATAAACTAAAAAATGTTAAATATTTTTTCTTATAGATTCCATCTTGGTCGCGAATACAGAATCTTACATAAAAAGATTAGTGAAATTTAAAATTGACTCACTCAAATCACGACGTGAATGTAACGAACTACTTTGTTTATTTAAGGTCCTAAATGGTTCAATTGCCTGTCCAGACATACTTCCATAATTAATTTTAACACTAGATACAAAACTCGCAATTTTTCGCCTAGACTCTTTTGCCTTCAATTTTTTAAAAATAACACATCGTTTTATAATCCAATCACAAGAATGTGCAGTAGGGTGGTCGTTAAAAATTAAATTTCTTGCGACGCCCCCTAAAAAGCTTCCTTTTAATGAAAAAACACTGGGATGTTTTTTATAATTTTTTCAAGTCAAGACATCACGTGCCTCAAGACTGGCCCATGAACCCTTAGTTTTTCTACGGGAGTAAATAACCTACAATGTGTCATATCACCGCTAGAGACTCAGGGCCTAAGGTCATCAGGGCGAAGACCGGGTCACGTGGAAATTGGGCCAAGGATTTAACTGCACCGGCTATTGATCCTCGGTGGAAAGGAGGCTGGCGATATTCACAACGGTACCTTTGATTATAATCTCCATGAAACGGTAAAAGAGATTCCAAGAAATATGGTAATAATAATCTGTGTAAACATTATTCTTATTAATGTATTACATCTTTCATGCTTTCTTCTATAGTAGGTATCGATCTATTAATATTGGTACGACTCATATCCCGACAAAAACAAAACCCACCGCATATCAAAAACAAAGCACATTTATTATTTGTCGGCATTTGAACTAATAACATTGGAATTGTTTTCTGGCCGTCTTCTTTTGTTTACTTATTGGCATACGGCCTATTGTTGTATTGTGATCATTAGCCAGGTGTGGCGGATTAAGTCGAAGCGAGACGTGTGTGCTACAATCGGAAATCTAATAATGACGGACTTTGCGTGTTTTATTGAATTACGACCTTCTGCATTGCGTTTGGACTTGTTTTGTTCGGTTATATTTCTACTTGTTTTACGTGTTTGTATAGTTGTAATAAACTCTATAGTTATGCTAACGGCATTTTAATTCGAGTCTCGCGACTCGTAACAATATAATAAATCAGTTGGGATTGAGTTTGTACAATGAATTTAAAAATCCGAAAAATATTAGGGGTGCTTATTCGGACCAGAAGATTTGGAAGCTGCAACTTTAAAAAAAAATGTCTGCCTGCCAGTGCATCATGTGGAAACTACTGAACGGAATTGAATGAAACTCGACAGATAGATAGATGAATGATGTCGTTTCCGTGAGAAAGACGAATATAGCCAAATTAATGGCGTTGCGTTCGTGTTTTTTTAAATGCAATTCATTAACAAACACGACGGCAAAGTAAACAAAGTTTTGCGTGTTTTAATTAGCAAATAAATCAAGTGTAAGTGCATGGTAAGCCACAGACAATGAAGGGTGCCGTAAAACTGACTAACTTTCAGTTTGTTGTTTGTTAATTTGACTACGAACCCTGAAAGAAGCATTTATCCAAAAATACTTATGGGGTAGGTTTAACTGTGTATTTCTGAATATTGAATATACACAACGGATCTTGTTTGAAAAAATATCGCTGAAAGTATTTTTTAAGCTTTACCACCTTAACTCTAACTCTAAAAATCTTTATATTTTTTTTCAAATTGTCTATACTATAGTTTAAAAATGTTTGCTAAACTAGCCATCTGTTTTGATGTTAATATTTTTTTTTTATTAAGAAATATAATTGTGATTCTTCATGTGACGATAAACCCCTACGAGTATTATATATACTTATATAGATAGCAGCGGACCCTAAGTATTAGGTGGGTTAATTTGTAAATCGGCATAAATTCGGTTTGAGAAATGCGTATGAAACCGTATTGACGCGTGATAGAGGTATTATAACGAATTATTATTGCTAGAGGATATCAGACAAACTGACTACGTGATGGAAAGAGGTTACCACCGACTATAGACAACTACACCTAGATGGAAGGTCCAGACCTGGAATTATACTTTTTAGTTATTTCTAACATTATTAAAAAATAATCTCAAATATTTTTCAATTTGTTTATGAAAAGCCAAGTACAGTGTAAACTCCATGTAACGTCACTAGATTTAATGACAAACTCCCTTAAGCGTCGAAATCACTTAACATTGGCTGGTTTAGCTTTTCTTTAATACAATGATACACTATATAGAATTACACCCACTCTCAATAACGACAACAATTAAGTAATAAACAGTAGCTTATAAGTTGCCAAAATTAAAATCTGTACAGTTGTGTACGTTCTTTTATCGCTTTACATACCGAAATTGCTTTGAAATAAGCTTCTAAGTACTTCCTTTATCACCGAGATGCCTCAATATCGCAAAATATGAATAAAATAAGCAAAAAATACAACAAAATTACTGGTGCAGCAAAAGGCGTCAGACAAAAATAAGAGACTTCTTTCCATTTAACGACAACTCTCTATAACGCCATAAAATGCACAGTCCCTTCTGTGTCGCTATATAGAGTTTATACTGTAATTTACAATACGACGTATCGTTCGTTGTCAACTTTTATTACGTTGTTAATAGTCTTATTAACATTATGTTAATAAAAGTTAAAGAAGAAATATCTGTGAGTATATTCTCTAAATTTTCACTTATGCTGTGTGTGAACTGCACACACACACACAATTATTATAAATCACTAGTTACTATACTTTCAGGAGTGTTATCGGCAACGTGACATGAAAAACATATGTCCTAATAATTATTATACACGTTTGTGAGATTAAACATAATTCATGACGAGACAAAGTTAGTCTTATCTTCATCTCTGACGACGATATCTATTTTCTTCGTTAAGGTTAGATCACGTCCGTGGAGTGCTCAAAGTCAGGAACGTGCTACATTGTGCAGATATTATGAGTGATCCACGTAACGTGACGTAACAATATTTATCATAAATACATTACATAAATAATGATTTGATACTACGATTATATAATACTTGGTTAGATTCAGTTATTTATTTTATATTAAAACTAGCTTATGCCCGCGACTTCGTCCGCGTAGAATAGTTAAACAAATGTAATTTAAAAAACCCTCCATTTTGAAACATTATCCAGTGGTGCTCCGCTCCTATTGGTCTTAGTGTGATGATATATAGCCTTCCTCGATAAATAGGCTATCAAAAACTGAAAGAATTTTTCAAATCAGATCAGTGCTTCGTGAGATTAGCGCGTTCAAGCAAACAAACTCTTTAGCGTTATACATTAAGATGCAAGTAAACATTAAATGATATTATATTTCATTTATGCATGCCACTATCAACATTTGCAATCTGAATTAGTTATTAAGGCCATGGGTTGCCTGGAATAGGTCGATTTTTAAGATCGCTCTATATGCAGGATTGTAAATCATCATCATCATCTGAACGTTAAATCCCGTTTGGGATCGGAGCGTTCGCTCAGGCACCCTGGATAGTATGCACAATTGTAATTATTCTGTAATATTTAATAATAAATATCTCTTTTTTTTAAAACTCTTTATTGCACACCAAAACATACAATTACAACACAGACAATATTTACAATATTTTCTAGGCGATGCAATAGGCGGCCTTATCGCTCAAAGCGATCTCTTCCAGGCAACCTAAATGAAAAACAAATTTGAATCAGGCGATGTAGGTGGTAATAGGTAATAGGTACTCAAACTAATTTAACAAATAAATATAGAAATACGTACATATATACATAGTTATAAATATAATATACAATGATATACGTATACAATAATATATTACAAAACACATATGATATTATAATAAATGTATTAGCATGATTATATTGTGTTAATCAGACATAGCTATTTATGGATAAATAGTGTTTTCTGAGTAAATTTCTAAATGTGGGTAAGGATTTGGCCTCTCTGACAGTAAGAGGCAGCATATTCCAAAGTTTGACAGCCTGCACTGTAAATGAATTATCATAGGATGAAGTGTGTGCAGGTGTCATAAGTTTTCGATACGTATCAGAGCGCAAATTGTAGGCACTGGATAGGCGCAGGAATTTAAAACGTTCCTTAAGGTACTGGGGACTATTAGGAGTAAATAATATATTATACAGGAGAGTGAGAATGTGAGTATTCCGGTGAAAATGAATAGGAAGTCACTTGAGTCTTTTACGAGATTCGGAAACATGGTCATATTTTCGCAAGCCAAATATGAACCTGATACAAAAGTTCTAAAGTCGCTCAACCTTATTCAGCTGTTCTTGGGTTAAATCCAGATAGCAGGCGTCAGCGTAATCAAGTATGGGAAATAAGAGAGACTCCGCAAGCGTAATCTTGGTAGCAGTAGGCAAGAAGTTTCTTAATCTTCTGAAGGATCTAGAAGATAAGAAGACTCTGCGACTTAAATCAGTGATGTGAGGCCGCCAAGACAGCTTCCCTATCGATGATTATGCCAAGATTTTTGACAGTGTCGCTAAGAGGTATGTGTGCCGTCAAAAAGAACCTGTGGTAAGGAGGACCAGTTAACTTTAGCATTCATCCTAGGGCTACCGACAATTATCAATTGAGTTTTCTGAGGATTTACGGCAAGACCAAACTTTTTGCTCCATCTTAGTATGTGATCCAGGTCAGAGTTGATTTTGTTAATTGCAATATGTAGTGCATCAGTTTCACTTTGTGTGTTGATTTGTAAATTGTCTGCATATAGGTGGTAGGAAGAAGTCAATTAGTCGGAGATAGAATTTATAAAAACAGCAAATAAAAGAGGAGATAAAACGCCGCCCCCAGGAACACCGGTAGTTAAATCACACCAGGATGAGTGTGCCTCATCAATACAAATTCTCTGCCGGCGCCCATGCAGGTAACTGTGAAACCAGTCGATTACTGATACTGATGATGATCACTGATGGAAAAATATTTTTGTATATATCTACTAGATATATACAAAAATATTTTTGTATATATCTACTAGATATATACAAAAATATTTTTCCATCGAAATGTCGACACCAACACCAATTCTCTTGAGCTTTGTATCAATTCCAATACATCCAAAACCGTATCATATTTAGATTCGGTTATTAAAATACTAGAGGTGTACAAGATAAGTATATAACTTATCAGATGTTTGCAGATGCTTGATCGATCACAATAATAATTTATATTCACCATAATGTTGGTTGTTATTATATTGGATCTCTAAATTTCGCAGTAAATCGACTAGAGAAAAACTTCACTATGATATTTCTTTTTGTAAAAAATGTTTGACTACCGGAAACACATTAACTTGTCGTTTGGGCAGCAGGATAAACCACTTTTCGAATTAATCTCATGAAAACTTAAGGCAAAAGGAAAATCGTGTGAGACAAGGTGACAAGGTAATAAGATTGAGAGATGTATTAATTAACCGTTATATCATAAAACAGAATTGTTGGTGTGACACAATACTGCGTTACTGCAGCTTTTCAGCAGGATAGACTGAAGACCGGTACAAACGTCGCAGTAATATGGTGAATAATAAAAATAATATGGGAGTATGGAGCGGTTGACACAGAGCGGGCATGGCATTTTCTTAACATTTGTTAATTATTAACCGGTTTATAATTAACCGGTTATTAAACATTGAACTAAACTAACAAACTCCGTTGGGTCAGCGACCCAAAGTGAGGCTTGGCCTCCGAAACGAGAGCACGCCACTTTCCTCTGTCCTGCGCAGTATCTTGCCAGTGGTGGGTTTATAGTGCGGTCAGGTCAGCTTCCACTCTGTCCTTCTAGCGATACTTGGGACGACCAACCGACTGGTCGTCCCAAGTATGCTTTCTTCACTCTCCGATCGTCCTCCATCCGTTCTACATGACCGAGCCAGCGGAGTCGCAGAGATTTTAACTCGCCAATTATGTTCGGCTCGGCCATGAGGTCTTCTATTTCGGAATTAGTTTGGACCCTCGAGCTGCCATCTCCTATTAAATAGTACGAAACATTAGTATCGGTTTAATTATTTGGTTTGAAGAGTAAAACAAGAGTTATTTAAACTTTCATTTTCCGCGAGAGGTTTGATTGCCCTCCACGACAACCGTTTTCAATATCAATATGTGGTTGTATAAGACTAAATCGTTGCCGTACCACATGGTTGCATGTTAAAGTGGGCGACACAAACCGTTCCAAGCCGGTTTATTCCACAATACTTAACGAACTTTTATTCATAAAAACCTTCTAATTTCGATTAAAGATCGAACAAAACCGAAAAGCCTCTCCTGTAATTAGGTTTCAACCGGTTTGCATTTTTTTACGATTTTCAAGCCGTGATCGTACGTCGTAACATAACACATTACCGGCTCGCCCTAGCCTGGGCTCATCGACCGCTATACTGGCCGGTCGATGAGGCAGGGCATGCGCACAGATATTGCTGAGTAAGCCAATCGATAGCCGCAGATTACGCCGCCAACCCCGTTGCATCGAAAGGTAAACGACCAAAGTTACGATAGGTCTAATCAGCATATAGATTGTCGTCATTTATTAGTTTTGGACCAACTTGAGTTGTGATAATGTGATTAACTCAAATTCACAGCTGCATCTTTGACCGGTTTTATTCTACTTGTCTGTACCTACGCTTTTTTTAGACTAGCTCCTCAACGATCAACAGACTAGTCTTTGGACTCAAATTATTAATTTAACTAGCAATCTGGCCTCGTTCGTTCTGGCTTTGCCAAAATTCCCATTAAAGCCCTTATGCATGTCGTGGTTGAAACGACTTCTTTTATTCCACATAACGGCAAACATCGTAGTACATTTCAATAAATTTTAGGTGTTATACGTCAATTACAGTGTTTCATGACCGCAAACTCTACAGACAGGTCTAGACAGTTTGTCTAGTTCAATCGACCCAACCTTACTGGCCTGCGTTGAACTTGTCTGTGTTTAAAGCCGAGCATTAAAACATAGTTTGCGTTATCTGTGTAGTAAAACACTATGTTATACAAAATTTTAATTACTAATGAGGTTTCTTTGAACTAGTGCTTTAAACTAAACTAAAGTGTGGTGTACTGTGCTTACTTGTTAAAGAACACATCGACAAAGTGTCCTCCCCTTAATAGAGACAATAAGAAAAGTGCTAATGGACATTTTCTTAGTTAAATACTTTTAGTCAATTTAGGTTATATTTAAATTACTTATTAGTCTTTTTAGATTTGATTGTAATATTAATGTGGTATTTTTAAATATAACATTTAAGAGAGAAAAGGAAACTAATGAGGTTTCTCAGGCAACGTATACCTTTTGGTAATATGAGTAAAATAATTACGTGCAATCGTCTCTATTTTCTTTATAAGTCTTTGTCATGTTATTTTTATTACAAACTATTTGATATGTATAGATGAAATTTTCTTAGTAAGATGTATCATATAAATATGTCGCTACACGATAGTGCAGTGTTTTTCAATCTGTGGCTCGCGACCCCTGCAGGGGTCGCAGAGCCTTGCTCGGGAGGTCGCCAGCAAATTGGAAAGGCAATTTAAATTTATATCTCGTACTTAGGGACATTCTACACTCAGCAGCTTTTTGTAGAGTATAGATCCTAATAATGAATATAGGTAATAAAATAGAGAAAAACATAAACTTAGTCTACGTTTTAACGGTTTTAAGCGCGGTAATTTATTTTATTTTGGTTTATCCGACGTTTCGGCCGCTTTTCAGTGGCCGTGGTCACGGAAGACAAAGATGACATTTGTCTAACGTGTATTGTCAAAGTTTTTATTGAGCCTACCGCCAACTTGTTCATTTTATTTAATTATTTAGTTTTAATTTTGTTTATGGATATTATTTACTCTATGGGAGCCTAATCTAATTTTACCACCGCTTCACAACTTCGCTGAAGAGAAGAAGCGGCGCAAGAAACTCTTCAGCAAACATGCCTAGTTCTAAAAATTTTATATAATATTAAAATGGGTGGAAGGAAAAAATAAAAGAAATTATCAGTCGGGTTGGTTTGTGTTTCGTTCCGAAACGTCGGATAGACCAAAATAAAATAAATTACCGTGCTTAAAACCGTTAAAACGTAGTTTTATTATGTGTACAAGTCGCGAAAACACAAATTATTAATTATACGTAAATTACTTAATTAAACTTTTTGTTTGTACTACTATATACGGGTCGCCACAATTTTTCAATCTGTAAAGGGGTCGCATATTCAAAAAGACTGAAAAGCACTGCAACAGTTAAATAAAATGGTAAAATTAAAGATTACAAGGTTGCCACAGAAGCAAATTGGAGCTGAAATATCTTTGTTTAAATATTAAAATAAATTGTGTGTGTGCAGTTCACACGTAGCAGAAGTGAAACTTCAGAAAAGATACTCGCAGATAATTCTTATCTAACTTTGATTAATATACATATAATTGCTTTAGCCTACATCCGGCAACATATTGTAATTCAAAATAAACTGCTTAAGTATCACTTTCAAATTCAAGTTCAAATTGTACCTATGTTTAATGGTCTTATTGTTTCTCTAATCTGTGCTATAGAATTATGTGTCTATCTCTTTTTAGTTTCGCTTTTTCGTTTCATCGAGTTTCAAATTACAACGATTCTAAAGAAAAATCACTTCAAAAATATGACGATGATTTTCATGACTAATTAAATCATTTGGTGCGGGAATATTATGCCTTCCTCCCCTGTAACTTCTAGGAGGTGGAAAATTTTCTAAGAATTAAGATGGTAGATATTTAAAAATACCTACGAAAATTGCTTTGGAAAATCAAATAATGGGTGGTTCCTATATATTATTGGGTCAATTGGTTCGAGCTTTGTTAAACTAACCAGTAGATAAGTAAAAGAGCGGTTAGTGAAATATAGAAACTGGCCTCAGATATATATTTCTGTAGCCAAGTGACGAAAACAGTTTGTCATCTCCTCTGAAATCTTTCATAGTTCGTGAAAGATCTCGCACTTGCCTGGTTTTTACATGTTTATCATACATTCCGTAATCTTCATACAAAATAATACTAAATGTTTATATGTTTGTCCACAATGCATTCCTGAATCATTCATCAGATTGTGATGAAACTTTGGCAGGGTGTTCTGTGGACGCCCGCGAGCGTTTCTGGCCCAAAAAACAATGTTTTACGTTACGTGGCATTGCAATACATGTCGGATGCAGCTAGTGTATGAATAAAATACAGCTTCGTCCAATAGGGACAGGGTGGTGAAACGGACTAATGCTATAGTGGCTGCCTGTTTGGGGTGAGTGACGTCACTGATCGATACCAAACCCTCCTCCCCCAACCCGCACAACAATATGATGTAACATAGTATTTCGTAGGGGTTGTAATATGACTCATGCTTTCAAGGGTGCAAATAATGTAGTGATTTGAATGTTAGTATCGATTCGCCATGGCACTAGTATTACTCCGCGAGTGGCGCTTTGCCTAAATGGGGTTCATTGCCCAGACAGGGGGAAATGGTTTTTAAAAATGTGGTATTTTTCTTCTATACTGTTTTCACGCATACGTCCTCTATTAAACCACAAATTTCCTAACAGATAATATTCGATACATTGACTTTACACCAATGATAAAAGTTTAAAACCGAGTATACCTATTTCCATATTATAAAAGTATAAGTTTCTGACGACAAATGGACGCTTATTGCTCTGATGACTCTCACAGAAAAACTACCTAACGAATTTTGATGAAACTGCACAGTAGTATAGCTTATATACATTAGAATAATACATACTTTGGATATATTTTATAAACGTGTTGTTTAAACTGGTCAAAATATAACAATATAGGGGTCCCCTATCACTAGCCTGCATTGCAGTCCCGCGCGTAATGCCCGACACTGCGCAGGTTGCTTCTTGAATCCTGCAAGCTCCACCCACTGCAGGATAGTGAATGGGCCTCTTAAGTGTCAAATAGAACCGCCGCAGTAGCAGCGGTGCGAGTATGGAGGGTAGAGGTAAGGAGGACCATCTATTATGGGGGATTAGTAGAAAAAGTGTCCACCTGTAAACAGCAAATTATTATGGTCCGAAAACTCGTCAAAATAGCGCTAGTGTAGGAAAAGGAAATGATATGAATTTAGCAGTTATAAACGAAGTGAAGTGTGCTGGGTTGAAAAAATTAAAAATTATAATTTGGAAAGTAGACATTCTCGTATTGAGATGTATGTATATACATTTTGAACCAATTGAATTTTTGAAACTTACTTCACTAATTAAGGTAACTAACCAAATTATCTGAAAATTCCACCATAAGGAGACATGCAATAGTTACATTTTTGTAACATGCGCGGTGACAAAGAGGAAGTCTTTCATTCCTTCTTTAATCTGTATCATAATAAGTAACCTACTCTAATTATTTGTGGCACTATTTTTAAATACTTTCCACTTGCTATTAGAGATGCTTCACCTCACCTCTACCCTCCATAGTCCAGTAGCAGCGGGGCGAGGTAACAGGCATCATCGCTCGGTGCGCGGCCCGAAGGTGGTCAGACATCTTTGCCGGTTGTCTATATTACGATATTTAGAAGAAACGCAGAAGAGGTCACGAACGGTCAATACTATATAGTACATGTTTACTTTAACTCCCTAAATAGACTGAACCTTTTATTAGATTTATTATGTCTTTTATGTACATTATAATGGATATTAAAAACTGGTTGCCAACTTTACTTCTTGCTATTGACGTCAATAGTGTTGTTGCTATGTTTAATGATGAATTTTACAAATAATTTTTTTGTGTACAAAAAAATAATAATTCAGTCCATTGTATAAATCATTTTTATGTTATTATTTTTTATGCTAAAAGTCACTCATTATTTGTGTCGGACGGCCTAGCTCATGGATAGTGGTTATTGTCGCCTGTCTCCATTTGCAACACAAGGGTCGAAGCTAACCTTTATGAAGAGATCCTCTCTCATGGAGGGAAATGAGATAGGGGGAAGTGGGCCATCGGAAGTCCCACTTATCGTAAGAAAACAGGATTCGGTCAAACTTAACCGATTCACGGCCATATTGTGTGAGAGTGTGGTATCACACATATAGGCGACCCAGCGAGCTGTAATCAAGATAATCATTCCATCATGACTCTACCATGTCAAATGCAGATATTTTATTTATTTTAAATTATTATAAGTAATCAGCCAAAACATGAGCTTAGCCAAAAAGCCACAGATTTAAGTTTTATAATTTCCTTAAATCCGACATATAAGTACCTATATGATAGTATATTATTAAGCCCACACCGGCCCACTGTGAGACACGGGTCTTTCCATTAATTTTGAAAAACCTAAGTGTTGCACGATCTACCAAGATTCCAGTGCATTAGGTGGAAGAATGGATGCTGAAATGTATTAATCCGGGTCGAATTCCAGAATTTATGAAAATTTTCCCTTATTTACTATGGCGTGTGTGTGTGTGTACAAATAAATTAAAGCTAATTAGCCTGGCAACACTAGTATAACCATCCACCTATATTAAAGTCCCTTCGCTCTATTAAACACCATTGGTTAAAGATTGGCATGTACTCCATACAAGTAATGTCGATGTTCTACCAACGATAAGGTTAGTACAGTATGGATAGTAAGACAAGTATGGATAGTCTAAGGATATGGAGGACCCGGCTTAACAGCCGTGGCTCATTTGGTACGTGGACTGAACGTAAATAAACAGTGGCACGTGTGTTTTCGGTGAGGGCTGGCGCATGCGCGTTGCCTCCAGCCCACAATCGATCCGGGAACGAAAGGCACATTATACGTGACCTGAGGCTCGGAGGGACGCTTGTGATGTTCTAGAAAGGATATCTTTATACATAACTATACAGTTCTTTGTCTCACTATAGTTTGTCTGCAAGGATTGATTTGGTTGAAGAAATGCATTGTGTTTTATATGTATATGAAATTTTTATCAGTGTAGTACGATGATAGAATAGTCATTCTTACGACCGGCCGGGCGGCACGACGTAAGAGGAAAAAACAACCCTCATCCCGGTCGATTGCCATTTTCCCGTCGGAGTGGCTAGCACTCTTGGGCTAGAGTATGGCCAGGTTCCAGGTCCACTTCGTGGTAGCATTTCTATTGTTGAAAATGTCCATAAGCGATGGTAACCACTTTACATCAAAAATGTAATGATTTTATTCAAGCTAAGTCGTGACGAAGAACATTTTTTGAAAGTTATACTTAAGCACACACATTGCCTATTGGCAGATCAACATACTAAGGCCCACCCTGACGTTTCGCCTGCCGCAGCTCCTCTCGGGGCATGGTTGCTTCGGGAGGTACCTGTGTCAAATAAGGCGCGAACAGACGTCAGGGTGCCACCATTGCGTCGGCAATGACGAATACACGACGCTGCACACCCTCCAGGTGTGTCCAGCCTGGGACGAGCAGCGCCGTGATCTCGTTACAGCCATCGGGGCGGATTTGTCCCTCCCGGCCGTGGTGAAGGCCATGGTTGGGAGCGCCGACGCGTGGAACGCAGCCGCCTCCTTCTGCGAGACGGTCATGTCCGCGAAGGAGACAGCGGAGCGGGAGAGGGAGCAATCCACGACGCTCCCCTCCCGTCAGAGCCGACAGCGGCGTCTCAGAGTCGTCAATGACGACCTCCAGCCGCCGTAGGCTACGGCCCTGCGAGCGACCGGCGGGGAAACCGGACCCGCCTGCACATAAAGGTCGGAGAGGAGGGACGGGCGCCGACCCGCGCGCCCTCTCTCACCTCGCGGTGAGGTAGAGAAGCCGGAGAGACCCAAATCTCCGGCTACCAAATGGAGAGGCCAGCCCGCAAGGGGCCGGCTACCGTCCGTCCAGGCTGGTGGTGAATGCGCGAGCGAGCCCACAGCCTGGACAAAGGACTCTCGTGATCGCTCGGGGGTTTTAGTGGGTATCCCTAACCGCGGCGTGGCAATAGTTCCCCACATCTCAACGTGGGGTGCTAGTGCCACCCCGACCCGGCGAATCCCACACACGGGCCGCGACCTTTCCGTCTCGCGCGGCCTACGGTCCTCAAACGGATTTCCACTGAAAAAAAAATTTGTCAGCTACGTCGATAACAATGTCACCCGAACTAGAGTAAATAACGTTAAGCTCGTTTAGGAAATTGACCCTACCTGGGATCGAACTTTATCGGGAGTCGGTGATCTAGATCTAGTGGTTGAAGACCTAGACCACAGACTCCTGACTAAAGGTAGAACCTTGTAAAACTTATGTTTGTGTCTATACTAACATGTATTTACCAAGTGATCTGGAGATTTTACAGAAACCAACAAACTTTTAAGCATACCATCTAGACTCCGAATGTAAATAAACAAACAGAACTGGAGTTCATTGTATAAACTATTTTTAAGATCCATGATGGCGTGCGTCAGTTGCACCTAATCTTATTATGTAAATAAAAAAGTAAACACGTGCCTCGCTTTACGTAAAGTGTATTAAACATCGGAGAACACGAAAAATATTAGAGTTAAGATTATAGATGCACAGGAACATTTATAGCAATTACGCGTAATACTACCGAAGGATTCCGTAGAGGTGGAAAATATCCATTTTAGTGATTTGAGCAACGAATCTTATTACAATTGAGACACGTGTTTGACCATTATCTCGCGTGATTTCAAGCGATATGGCCTAACACGAAGCTCACTTACCTGTTCACATGGGACGTGAAGACACTCAGGTTGTAGGTTTGGGGAAAAACAGACTTCGACCGTGAGTTCCACTCCTTTGCGGTGCGCATAATGAAGGTGGACGCAAAGGGCTTTGCGGGTATCACAAAAATTGAATTTAATCCTAGATACCCTATATCTCCAAAACTCCTTAAACGTTCATATTTAAAGCTATTATCGTTGAAAAACAAGTTTATTATACCGTTATTTGTGTTTTCCATCTCACAGTACAAAAGAATCGGACATGATATTTACGACTTTGGAAGCAGATATTTAAGTCTTTGATAATAAATTATAAAAAAACTTAGGTACATAATTACGAAATTTCAAAATCTTATCCAATAATTTTATTTAAAAACAGACGTACCTGACTAAAACACAGGAATTACAATTTTGTGAAAACGCCTACCAAATCTTATATTTAGTAAACAGCCTTTTATAAAAAAAAATACAAATTCAACAATAAAAAAAAAATTGCGATATATAGTTGAACTGAGCATCAAATCTTTATTTCTTAAAATACCTTACGGTCAAACAAGATTACGCAATAGCGCTTCGTGAGTAAATTTGATTACTTGATTGCTAATTCGAGAGTCCGTCATATTGAGCAAAAGAAAGAATATACCGGAGTTTTAGTCAATTTTCATCGAAACAGGAGTTAACTTAATTTACCTGGTTGTTGCACTATTTGCCTTGATCACTGCAATTCTAATCTCGTTATTTCATTACACTAACACTACTAGCTGTGTCCTGGCAGACGTTGTCCTACTCTGTTTTTTTAAAAATCTAGGACCCGATTCCAGCTTTATCTGCCGGCTCTTATCTTATGTTAGGAGCCTTAAGAACAGACGAGCGTGCATGACAAGAGCTATGAATGACAAAGAAGCAAGTGAGGTGTGTAAGAATAAGTCTGTATGGCGCTCTGTTGTTCGTGCTTACCCCGCAAGGGACCTGGCGTGAAGTTATCTATGTATGTAAGTCTTATTGTGAATTTAAACCATCTCGAGACCCACCCCTATACACTTAAAATGTCATCCAATTCGATTCAAGGGATTAAAAAGATTCTAGATCCCCATCCTAACGCCACCTAAGGGTTCCAATTGTAAATTTAAACCATCTAGGTGTGAGTACCTAGATGGTTTGAATTTACAATTAGACACAACACACAATATTAAACACACAAAAATTTCATCAAAATCAATTCAGTAGGAAGATTCTTGAACCCAATTCCAGCGGCAACTACGGGTTCTACGGGTTCCAATTGTAATTTAGAAAGAGTTCAATAACATAAACATGAAACAGAAGAATCTTACATATCTTTATATACAAGATTCTATATTTTTATATATAATAACTAGCTGTCCCGGCAGACGTCGTCCTGCCCGGTAAAAATAGGGGTTTGTCGCAGTGGGTTAATAATTTAAGGTTGTATGTATTTTTGTATGTTGTATCATAAAAAAATAGAAATTAAAAATTTTGTCTAAAAAATAAATAAAACAATTTAGGGGTGGACTACCCCTAACATTTAGGGGGATGAAAAATAGATGTTGGCCGATTCTCATAGATACCGGATAAGCACAAAAAATTTCATCAAAATCGGTCAAGCCGTTTCGGAGGAGTATGGCAACGAAAACTGTGACACGAGAATTTTATATATTAGATAATAATAACAAAGCGTTAATTTCCAAAAAAAATTTACAATACAAGTTTTCATGTGCATACATATAGCTTGTTAGTGGTTTGTTAGTATTTTTGGTTAGTCTTGATTTTGGACCCCTCTTCGTGTGAAGGCCTCCTCCATCTTCCAAATTATATCGTTTTTGCTTAGGATCTTCCTATATTAAGATGGTTTACTTAAATTCTCTAGCTGAAGCACTATTTACCATGATCACTCTGCAATTCTAGCTTGTGTATGAGATTCCGACCATGAGGTTGCACAAGGATGTATGATTCAAAATAAGTAATTGTAGCTGTCAAAGTTCACTAGTTAATGCTAATAAATCTGGCAAAACCAATTTCTATGGTTTTCCATTTTGAATTGTATCTGGGTATTTCTAGGAGCGGCGTTTTCCTCAGTCAATAAATATTATTGTACATAATTAGGAATATTTTTTTCTTTGTTGTGTAATATTTATAGATTATTTGAGATTTTCCTTTTAGTCACGTTGCCTGGGAGAGATCGCTTTTAGCGATAAGGCCGCCCAATTTGCTGTAATTTTTATGTATTACTTCATTGTTCACAAGAACAATAAAGTGTTCTCTGTGTCTATGTAACCATAAACATACACTTCACCATAAAGTTGTTGTTACATAATTTACTTATTTTTTATAATTTCTGTCATAACACAATTATTTTTATGCCTTTTGATTGTTGTTGGCTACTTCACTGGAATACTATTTGTATCTCCACAATCTGACTAATATTTAAAGCGTCATATTTTTTATATTTTTGATTATATTAATTGATGCTTCAGGCGGTTCACTGAACCCAAAAGTAAAAAATGACGTATAAATTGGTTATTCTGCACATCGCTTTTATATTTAGTTCTTAGTATCACAATTTGTATCTCCTGTTGATACAGGAGGTGCAAAACTGTAATGATAAGGCTAATGGCTTTCGTAGTTATTTTCGCAAAAATAGAACTCTCAAACAATCGTCATGTCCATCCACTGAACGTGTACTCTATTACTTATGTCAACTACGCGATGCTGTAGTAAAATCGAGTTGTTCTTTTTTTGGGAGCAGCAACTTTTTTTTGAAGCAGAGGGAAATGCATTTCGTACACTACCGACGCCGTTACTGGGATTAGACCAAAGCAATGCGAGTTATCCACTGAAGATGCCGCAGATAATAAAGTCAATTGCCGGCTTTTGTGGAGACTCAGCAAGGTATCCCTATTAAAAAAGGTAACCCATAGGCTAATTACTCTACTAAAACCCTCTTCCTCCTATATGGCCTGCGCTCATTGTAGGAACAGCGTGAGACTTCGAACTTAGCTACGCCCTTACTAATCCTGCGCATCAGTGCTTAAGAATACCCCGGGAAAGCAACTACTATCTATACCAGTAACCGCGGCCTAAAATACAAATTCACGTTAGGGGTGCCAGAAGTCAGATTAATAAATCTTAACTATAATATCTTGATGACTTTTTTTATTTATGTCAATAGGTGAACAGATTTCGGTTTCTTAGGCTGGTGCACCGAAATTTATCCGACGGTTAACCAATAATTATCACTGTTTTTGCATACATTTTTGGCGATTATTTTATTTTAACTATCGGTTAAAAGTCGATGCACACCAGCCTAAGTCGCGAAAAATGACTTTGGCTTTTAACTTTTATAAGGTGGAAAATTCTGAAAATAAATTTCTCAAAAAATTATTTAAAATACATGGTTCTCTGTAGCCAAGTAAAGAAAACATTAAATAGTTGACGTTCATGATCTCTACGAAAGAGTTAATTGTGTGTAGTAACGAATTACGCTTTGTTAATTGATAATATTTTTATCATCTAAAATTAAAAACTTCGCGTTCTCTAAAACGAGAATACCTCGGCGTGTACATTCAAGGAACAGTTAGATTTAATGCTAAGGACAACTTTCATGATAGTTCGAATATAATCGGAACCTCGCGCCTTCAATCTGGTGATATATAAATTACAAAACGAACGGGTGTGTAGTGAGGCCGCGATCACCGGTCCGTCATCCGTGTTTACCTGGACACATAACTGTTTTTCTCAGATCCTCTGCTGCATACAAAAAACAAACCCGATGAGCCGTGTTCATTATTATTAAGCACAACAGAAATGAGCGGCAACATAGCCGTGGTGGCGCGATGCGACGTTGCCGGGCCGCTTGTTCGGCTGACTCGTCACGTGACGTCACGTCTCAAGATGGCCGCCACACCGGTCGCGTCCCTCCGCTGCTGCCGCGCGTCTTCCAGTCCCGCCGGATCCGATACAGGAGGCACAGTAATAATAATAATTTAGAATGCAACCCGTCAGAAAGGAAACCGAGCGAGAATAGATTGAAATTTAATGCATTGAACACGTCTGCGATACGTGTTAACGCTAATTGTTATTCTACAACAGAAACTGTTTACTTTCGTTGAATAATACAGACGCGCCAGTTAGTGGAACTGTGTGCCGGTGCGAGTACCCACATTACGCCGTGATTCATTTAGTTAAGATCCAAATTTAATTTGTGACACGCTAATGCGTAATGATTGATTATATAGGTAATCCTATATAATCAACCAATCTTGCTATTTCGTTATTATAATAGCTGTATTTTACTTGTTTTATCATCATCAGAAATGAACTATAGAGTATAGATAGGCACTTACCCAGAAGTATGTATACTTTTCAAAAATCTAATTCACCAGTAATCATCGTGTTTGTCTTTTCAATAAAAAAATCAATAGACAGAATATATCTCGGTAAAAAGTGGATTATAAACTTTTAGGTCACAGCTATGATCATTTGACATACATAACTATATTTCGGTTATCTTACTGCGACCAGTACTATTTTCTGAATAGTTGTATCTGTCTTGACATTACGAGTGGATCTGGATGTTCTTTATCTCTTTATAAATGATCTGCAGACGTACGTACACAGAGTGAAGTTGCGAAGTTGAAGCATTGGCGCATCCGCGTCGCAGCTCACGCCTAACGGCTCGTCCTCAGCGCGTGGTGGCCGCGGTGCGCGCGCTGACGTCACCGTTCGATAATGGCCGCCACCGCCCGGCCCCCCGCAAGCCATGAACGCGGTTCAGTCTCCGCTCGACTTGCATCGGGAACGCGTGCCTCTTCATAACTAGCTGTTCAGTAGCAAATTCGTGCCGCTAATAAGTGATATTAGTGTTTTATGTGTACCATGGTGACGGTGTTATATCTGGAGAGTTTTAAAAATCTGTGACAATTTTTAAGAGAACAGACGACGGCCGATCTCTCGCGCTCCGCACAACGTCCGGCGCCGAGATGTCGGTGATGCAGAAACGACAGCACTGTTACTTGTGTGACTTGCCCCGCATGCCATGGGCAATGTTGCACGAGTTCTCTGAGGCCGTTTGTCGTGGTTGCGTCAACTATGAGGGCGCCGATCGTATCGAGGTGGTGCTAGATGGTGCCAGACAATTGAAACGAGCTCACGGATTCCAGGAGGGTCGTGGACCGAGCCATGCCAAGGGTGCTCACAGGGCACCTTTAGAACCACACCAGAATGGTGCTGAAACAACAGCAAGGCAACCAGCACCGCCAGCACATCATGCACCGACAACAGGATTTACGCTGCATCACCCACGACCAACAGCTACTGCTGGTCTCTTAGCCGAGTATGGAGGTCGTCGCGAAGAGCATGATGGAAGGCGACTAGCACATTTGCCGACTCACCATTTACCAACACATGGCGCCGCTCGTCTAGCTCCTGGGCTGACTTTGAAACGGCCTTTAGATGATGATGACCACCAAAATCATCATGAGCCTGCGAAGAGACTTTTGGAAGAACATTCTAGGCCTCCTCTAACTCGTGGAGATTCTTTACCAGCTGTTTCTTTGGCAGCTCCTTTCGCCCCGAACGAGTTTTCAAGCAGGAAAAACATCCTCTCCGTACTCCGTCTTTTGACGCATCATCATTTAAATCCAACGGTAAGTTATTATATACTACATATCTGGTAACTGTCCTAGAAACCAGAACAGAACACAAAATAAATTAAAAATAATATTTATTAGCCTTCCTTTGATAACACATATGTATCCTTTGTTGGTTTACCTTAGACTTCTGTATTATTATAATTATGTCTACAGCTGCAATATTACATCTGTAAATATACTAATAGAAGCTGTTTATAATTATCATAAGACAATAACGAACACTACATTTTACTAGATTTGATGTATTTTAATGAATGAGTTTAAACTTGAAGAGGCGGTATTTAGTTGTTACATAGGTTTTTCTTTCATCCTTTTGTATTATTTTATTTGTTTTCTTTTTACAAAATAATACGAAGAAGATTAAAAGATTCAAAATTTCTGTTCAGTATTTTGTGCTGTTCAAAATATTTTGATTTCAAATTCCATGTATCATCAAAATAGGTAAAAATAAAATTGCGTGTTGGTTCCTGTAAATTTTTTTGAAAACAGTTAGTTTTTTTAGAAGGTTGTAGGATTTATTGATTAATGCCCAATACTAATGAATTTCTATTGTTTACAAATAAAACCGTAACCTACATTATACAAATAATTATTTAGGAGTCACGCGTGCTAATAACTCAAAGGTTATCAAAACGTGAACGTGCTTAGACTAATGTGGCATTGTGGATGTTTTGCGCAAGCATTCACCGCTGGCTTCGTATGTAGGTAGTAGGTGCATTAAGGCAGTCCATAAATACGAAACCGGTTGGACTAGTTGGTTGAGCGTTCTCGAAAGCGAGCCTGACTGCGCGCCGCGGCCTCTCGCACACCACTTCACTACGTACAAACACCCACGTAATGTGAACGCGCTCCGTGAATGCATGCACGACACTGTGCCCGGTGTGGCAACGTCGCGTGACGACATTTTCGCTCGTACGTATGTAGGTAGGCTGACGGGCGAAAAAATATAGCGCTGCCTACGCTTGGCAAGAGTTGCCCGACCACATTCCGCTAGCGTGTGCAGGGTTTGCGCGGCGGCCGCCACGAACCGGCGGCCAAAAAGGTCACTGTGACGTCACCATCGCCATATGGGCCGTGCCTTCACACCCAGCCGACCACAACTCACGCCCTCTAAATCTCAAATAACAGAAAGTATTGTATAGTAATAAATTATGTTAACCCAGCCCTGAATACTACTAATATTTCAAAAGAATTACATCGTTAAAATTGTACTTACCGCCCGAAAATTAGCTAAACTATAGCTTATAATAATAAAATCATTCTTTGTTTATACTTGGTGCGTTTTTAAATTTTTCTGAAAATAAAAGTTCACTAGAATTTGATTTACAAAAAGATGAAAACGTCCTAATAGGAAATTACATACGATTTACACTCACGATTTCACTAGCGAATTTGCAACAATATAATATGTTCTTACCTTACATTTATTTATACGCCAATGTGTAGTATATGGCAGTATGAATTTCATAACATAGCAACTGCTAGTCGTGCGTATACGTACACACACGGTGCTCACATAGATAGAAGTTTGGCAACGTCGCGTCAGTCGCGATACGTTTCTGTGCACATTCTACTGTGTCATTCGGATTAGTTCATTTATACATAGGGTTGCATACTGACTTAAAATTAAGTAATGGACAGACAGCTTTTATGCTCTCAAGATAGCTCTATTCTTAATAATTTATAATTTTCTGTTATTTGATACTTTTGAAATGATGCTATTGAATCGTCGTAGTTAAGTACTCCTTGAATGTAATTTAATATAACTTTGTGTATGGTATTCCGATGTCTTAAAGTTGATTGATTGGGATATAAAGGACATTTACATATTGAAATAATGGTACAAGCAAATCCTGTGTACATAAAGGACAGCCCTGTACACTTACCTACCCGTCTGCTGCTGCAGTTGGCCGGACAGGCCCGCGCAGGCGCCGCTTTGTATCCGAGCAATGACACATCGCTCACTACGTACCCAGCGCGTATTAACACACAATGCTATTAATACATTATATGCGTGCACGAACGTGTGTTTACTATCCGATGGTCCACTGCGAACGATGTGTCATCTAACATTGAATGTGAGGTTATTCTGACAAATCGAAATTGTGTCGTTTAACCGTCTTGAGCGAGTTCATATCCCTCTATTCATCTTTAATTCTTATACTCGAATGCTTAATCTAAGACGCATTCTGCTGTCAAGTTTTGCATAACCGACAATAAAAGTTATATATTTAAATTTAAAATTACATGATATACATTTTCTAGCAATATCGTCACCTGTTGACAAATATTATACTAGAGTCAAAAGTTTTTATCAACAACCTCTAAGATACCGCTTTTTCATGTTCCCTTTTTCTTAATTTTTATCATACCCATATGAATCAAATATATCACTATCAATTTATCTCTTCAGGGTATGGCAATGCAACTCCACTTACAAATGGGTCGGCTGGATCACCATTAGGTCGTACTGCTGGTTCACCTCCTGTGAGCGGTGCTACTGGCGCTGGTCCTTCACCAATGGCTGCCCTTATGTCAGTCGCAGACACCCTGCCTCCAGGTTCACCAAGGTCAGCTGGTGGATCGCCACCCCAGCCGCCGCCAGTTAGATCAGCCAGCCGGTCCAGTCAACACTCACCCAACTCATCAGGTATGTGATTGCCAATGAAAACAAACTCAAATAATAAAGATTTTTTACAATTCAGCATCAGTACAATGTTCTCTATTAAAAAGTGAAGTAGCTCATTAAATATTGTGAGTACTGTCGGTCAACTCCTCACTTCATACTGGCTTGTAGTTAGTTAACAACGCATGGCCGAATCATACCGTATGCGTCAGGTCGACGGAAACCGCTGACACGGCAATGTACGGCTATTGCTGACCTGTACACTTTATGCTTGCAGCTATTATGGAGAGATCGTTAAGTTTGTCGCAGATAAGATAGTTTATTTGTGAAACCCATAAAATATTTTACCGTAACCATACACTTTACGGCTGGATTGACTTCGCGAGACTAATTACATCACTTCAATGTGAAAGTAGTTAACAGAGCGTTACACATTGCAAAAAATTAACAGTGCGAGATTTAACGGTTTTCATGCGTTCGATGTTGCCTTCGTATCGTGTTGGAAATGACTCGGCCGGGTTATTGCGCCCGTCCGCGTACTCCTCTCACACGTAATGTGTTTAAATTGTTCGAAAACAAGTCGTAGTCACTGGAGTTCACTTGTCTAAAGGAAAAGAAAACAATTTTATTCTTCTAGCCTAGTACGTTGTGCTGTTTACAGTCAATTTAAACACATTTCGATGGAGCCGATGGGATTGAGGCCACGGCGCGGTGCCCGACGACCGCTCCCGCCCCACCCGCCGGCTACAGTCTGCTGAGGATCGCGGCACGATAGGTCGGCATCGAACGCCACTCGCTTCACTAGCAGACGGTAGCTAATAGTTGATCTCCGTCCGACAGGGTCGAACGGCGGGCGGCGGTCGTCGGGCTCCCGACACGTGTCGTCGACGACTTCGGTGTCGTCGACGGAGGCGAGCGAGGGTGCGGAGAACGCGCCACCCGCGCCCGCCCCTCTCCTCAAGTGCACCCTCTGCCAGGAGCGGCTCGAGGATACGCACTTCGTGCAGTGCCCCAGCCAGCCGCACCACAAGTTCTGCTTCCCCTGCTCCAGGGACTCTATCAAGAGACAGCAAGGATCAGAGGTAAGTGAAATCTACTCACGGTTCCATAGCTTCTTGAACTCAGCTTTACTGCTCCCTTACTTTTTCACACACCGGTATTCTGTAAATTGAATGTAGATATGTGTTCCAGGTATACTGTCCGAGCGGGGAGAAGTGTCCCTTAGCCAATTCGGCGGTCCCGTGGGCATTCATGCAAGGTGAAATTGCAACGATCCTGGGGGATGACTACAAGCCGAAGAAAGAGAGGGAGACCTAGGGCAGCGCGGCGGCCGGCCGAATGTATCTCTTGTCCCTTGCGCTGTAGCGCGGATCGCGAGGTCCGGGTAGGCGCGAGATGAAACCGCGGCTCGCGGCCGCAGGCGCCGCGGGAGGCGCGCGGCTCCGCGGAGGGCGGCATGTTCGCCGCCCGAACGAACCGACACTGTTCTCTTGTATATAACTTTGTAAATATATCTTTAAATTTAGTTAACACGCCGATCGAACTCGATCGGTGGTCGTTCACGACGTTGCGACCACGTACGTCGTATTCAGGGTATCGTTTATTATCGTCTTTTGACGATTCTGTACAATCTCATTTGAAAAATCCTTTATAGTTACGATATTCTGAATACAGGGTATGTTTTAGACGACTTTCGGATATATCGGTTAGTGTTTTCGAAATGGGGGAAGGGCGGGGATAAAAGCGGGGCTAAGGCAGCAACGTAAATTTAAAACGATTTTATCACGGATCGGATTGAGGCTGCATCGTCAGCATATTTTCCTTGGATGCCATTTTCTTAGTTACCTTAGGTCCCGAACCATAGTGAACTTGGCATTTATTTATGTGATTTTTATATACTGTACGAGTATTATACAATATAATCATCATGACATATTCGATGTAGAAGAGAGTACTGATTATGTAAAAAGTAGATTTCGTTTAATTTTTGCGGCGACTCGTCCTGTACAGACTTTATTAGCTAATTATATATATTTGTGTTTGATACATAAACAGCGCAAACAGAATAATCTTGTTTTACGGTGACAATGTTTTATTTCGAGTGGCTCGAGTTCCGTTACTGTCTTGCATTCGATACAATAATTGGCCTTTATAAAATATTACTTGTTTCTTTTAGCGCCTTTTAAGTGCAATCGACTGATGATCATACAAAATACGCGTTTGGAGCCTTCGGCTCGGTTTTTCCGCGTCGATTTCAGTTTTATAATGTTAAGAATAAGATAAAGCGTTACTGCGTTGTCAGATCCGGGTGTGTTACGGTCCAACACCCTTCGATTGGTCCCTATATATCGCTTTGCATGGGTCAGGGCGGCGTACCTAGTCATTTTGGTGAAATGTCAAATCGTCAGTACCGCGATCACGCGGCCGTTATAGGAACTCTTAAAACTCGCTGCTATATATGTATAAAGTGAAGTAATCATTATATAAATTATCATTATATATGTCATAATGTTAAACGATTCGTAGAGAACGTCAATTTCGAAGGCTATCAGACGTCGGTCGTTATGGCTTACTCGTAGTGGCATTTGCATTGTTTTCGCTGCTGTGACCAATCCTCGAGTTTAAGATGATTGTATTCTAGTGTGGTTTAATCTGATTAGCTGTTAATTACCCATGATAATGGATTAACTGGCTACCCTTTCTTTTCATTTGCTCGTCGTATATTTAAGATTATTGTCATCAATCGCTCTAACTTTTAGCTTTGTATTCTTTAATCGAGACGGAAATGTGTCTTTAAACAAAATATATAATGCTTCAATCAAATTGACATTGTATTATTTATTTTAGATGTTATTCGATTTGTGTACATATACATGCGATGTATAAACTTTTATGTACTTGTAAATAAATAAGATATAGTGATTTGTGACATGGAAGTTGCGGTTAGGCTTTGATTCAGTATTAATGAGAATTATAAGCCGGACGTTTTTCGTTGTCTCTATAAGTTACTTTTCATTGTTTAAATGGATTCGCTTAAATTATATTCTATTATGCTTAATAATTGTATAAAAGCAAGAAATATTCTATTGTATTGTTTATTATAAGATGACGTTGTCTGAGAACATAATCTATTAACCCTCAAATTCAATGTAGTTATTTCAAGTTCTTGCAGACGTTTTAGTTGTGGTTTGATATCTGGCCTGCTACTTAACGCTCTGGTTCTGATAGATTCGAAATTGATAATAGTGATATCAGTGAAAGGAAATTAAAATACCCATTAACTTCGGGTTTGTCGAATTAGTTTTTGCCGATATGGCAAATGTGGAAATTGTGAGCACGAAATGTGCATTTTATTTTTACTCTATGGACGTATTAAATATACATTCAAATACTATTAACCAAGTATTTGTGAGTTATTGTTCTGTTGTACTTAAAATTTGTTTGCACACAAATTAATTCTTAATTAAAATTCAGGGGGTTCTGCAAGGTACTCTAGTCTTGGTTCTAATTCGTTCTTAGTTTACTTGTGATAATCTCCATGTATTTTTGAATATACATTTAATACGTCAACTTTTTTGCCCTACGGGTGGGCTTGTAACGTCGACAGATATGTTTGTCGATAAGAATTGATTTCTAGACTTGTTTCCTTTTGTAAGCAACAAGTGAAATGCTTCGATTAAGACGTTAATGTACATGTTGGTGAAATACAATTGATGTGATTTTGTATTATCTGTTTTTATTCAATCCTAAATGATATATGAATTCATCCTTTTTATACAAATCCTTTTCCCTTGTTTTTCATAATACTCTTATAACCATGATTGTTACTAGCCATTCTAAGGGAAATTATTCAGTATACAAACTGACAACGGAAAAAATAAAGTATTAAATATTTACTAAAAAGGCAGATCGATATTGCTCCAAAACATGATGGGGTATAGAAATCACAGTTGAAGATATTTCTTAAGTAAATCCTAATACGTTTATAATGATATGGTTTAACTATAAACCTTAGGTTCTCGACACAAATGGAAACAATAAGCTGCAAAATTGTACACAGATTTATTCAATTTAAAAACTCCAGGACTGATTATATTTGTAGATGAGACGTGTACTCATGCATTTGTCAGGTATAACAGTAGTACTATAGTGTGGGATAAACTAGAAAGTAATTTCGATTTATTAGTTTTAAATGAAAAATTATATTTTGTGTACTAATCAATCGGTCAAATAATATATTCCATTTTTAAAATGCCGCGTTTAAAACCGTTAAAACGTAGATGTCTATATGCCAAATACGAGTATACTCTATTTCATTCTGTACGATGATCTTTGATTTTCGATATTCAAAATGATTAATTAACGTCATCAATTTAGAGAGATACAAACACAAAAATAATCACTTTTCGCTTAAGTACAGTAGACAAGTCAATTTCAGGGAAAGTGGTTGCCAGCGGGTCACGGGCCTCAATTAAATTGTAATACACCTTTTTAGGATCCTGTACCTATTTTGAAAATCACGGAACCTTTGAGATTCACATGTCCATCCGACTTAGCGGTAGCCGCAATACATGTACACACATATATATTGCAAAGATTTGAAAAATATTATTTCTGTGTATTTAGTCGTGTGTATGGGGTTATCGATGCACGATGCCCTATATATATTTTTAAATAAGTTAATAGATATCGAGACAATTTTCTTAACTTAAATTAAAAGTTGTATCCTCGTTCTCGTATTAAGTTGTGAGGCGCAAAAGTCTGTCAAAAACCAAGGTTTTTGTAGAGATTCATGAATACTAATGAATACAAGGAAAACTTATCCAGTTTATTTTTAATAACATCAGAATACTGTCGGAAAACCTCAGTCTAAGGTAAATCTTTATCGTGCTGAATCACAACGCGTAGTTTATTGAAACAATAAATGATTTTGATTCTTAATCTCCGATATAGGTACAGTATCAGTGTTATGTTCATTTCATAGGCATGTTGTACTTATGAGCCGATGATGGCGCTGTGCAATAATTGAGGTCGCAAACGTTTCCCGAAATGTACAAAAAATATTTACAAATTAACAATAAAATCTTCGCTGGAAGGTTTTTGAGAAGAAGGAGCGATCCATCTCGCTCCTTCACCTAGTCGGGACATCCCTAAAATGTAATTCATACCTCACCAGAGGTACATCAAGATTGTTCCCTAAATTGTTAGAAAAATATTACAATTTCAATATTTTTAGATGTATTATTATTTCCTTCTGAAAATAAGATATGAAAATTACTTGTTTCCTGAACAAAATTATTCCGATCATCTTGAATATTTTTTACCTAAAGGATAAATTATATATGTAGATTAATATTTTACTTGTTATTTATTTATTAATAAATTTGTTTATTTTTATAAATATTTCTACTTGTTTGCAGATCGCAACAGCGGCACAATGGAGAGAATGCCAGAGCCCCTATGTCTCACGAACAGATGAGATCTGAAGCGTTTTGCTATCCAGTCGATCGATATTTGGTAGGTTTTCTGAAATAGAATAGTTTATCACAACAATCAAATCAAATAACGAAACTTTTTAATTTAATCACCTTTATCTAATTTCAGGTTGAGAGCAGCAAAAACTTAGAAATGGTTAACATCATAGACGAAGATATATGGAATCCAGAACCAACACTAAGGCCAGAAGATGATATGATTCTTAGAAAACTACATGGAATGCTGCAATCGACTGCAGACGACCTAAAGCTGCTCTCCGGGGAACTTTCAAAATATCACCAACCAGGGATTCAATACAAAACGACGCCTGCCCCATTGGATGAAGAATTTAATGAAAAAGTTCACATTGAAGAAGTAGTGAATGCAAAGTTCTTCGGACATAAAATAATTGATAAAACTCCGCGCGTGCCTGATATCAAACCAAACGTGACAAATAGTTTTAAGTCAGTAAGTAATAAACCTGAAGTGAAATGTTCTGGTGTTCAAGTAAACTCTGTGCCAGTAAGTAAAAAATTAAGTGTATCACGTACTAGAGTTATTCATATAGATGAAGAAAATCTTGATAAATATTTGTATAAGAAAAAAATAAATAATGATAAAAATATAAATGGAACGGCTAAAGTAGCTTACAATGAGTTCTCATATAAGTATGTGGAACCGAAAGTTCAACCGTGTCATAGACCTTTGCAGGTGCAACAAATGCCTAGTATTACTATAAGAAGCGAATTAAAGGAGCAAAAAGTGTTGCAGTTAGATATAATACCTGAACCTAAAGATAAAAATGGTTCAGTTGACAAATATAACAATATAACATTTGTTTCGATTGATCATAAAACAGATTATCCTTCATTATCTATTAATAATCAAGACTATGCAGCCCAAGTAGTAGAGCCTAAATCAAACTTACAACCAGTGGTTAGAAAAATATCTAAAATGGCAGCGTATGATGGCAGTAGCGGTTCAAATAGCGTCAGTGCTGATGTTCAAGTTAGACATAAAAGGCGCCAAAAACACCTTTTCGCTGGTTTAAATTCACCGAAAATCTCTATACCTGAAAAGTACAAGACGGTTGCTACTAAAAGTAAAATAGAAGTGGGAAAGCGTCATAGGATGAATTTAGAAGAATGGAAGAAAAAACTGAGCATTGTATATGGCTCTTCGAAGTCTCATAAACCCAAAACAAATGATAAAAGCACAAGTAGTTCAAAAAAAACTGCTTCAAAAAACCAAAAATCTACCACCTCAAATATGTTAAACAATGCCGATTACATACCCTATTCTAAGTTAACGCTAGGAGGAGTAAGAGTCTGTGATATTGAGCGTGAAGTATCAGATATCGAAGGTAAGAATAATGTACCCCTAAGCCCAATTATTAATAAGATTTTAAGTAGTCGAGAACATTCTTTCATTAAAGATAGCCCTAAAAAGCAAACTAAGACAGATCATCAAAACATGCTGACCACATCAGATGAGAATCTATTACAAGAAGTAATAGACATTGAGAAAACAGTAAGTGAAACCTTATGCAAAAATTTAAAAGCTGAAAGAGAAAATATAGTAGTTGACAATATTTCTAGTTTAAGTGACAATGAAAGAGCTAGTTACGACGACGATTTTGAAGAAGATAAGTCTGATGGATCTGAAAATCTGAATCAGTCAAACGAAGGTTCTGAAAAACATTCCACAAATAATTTATTAGAAGCAGGAAATCCGACATCTACACAAAATACAGTAGATGCCCATAATATTACATATACAAAAGCTGTCAGCCTAGCTATTAAAGAACCCGTAGATATATTTGAATTTATACATGCGATCGATACTCAAGACATTGCTGTACAGAGTACATCGAGTAAAATAACCCCCAAAGAAACACAGACATCACCGAGATATGAAAGACAAAATATACAGCCTATACATAATGATCTTTGGTCTCCAATTGATCCTAGAGGAGAAGTTGAGAAGATGTTGACACAGGAAAAAGAATTTATAAAGAAGCTTATTATTGAAGAATACGGTCATGTCTTCGAAGAAAGTTTAAATAAGCCGTCAACGTCCAATGAAAAAGATACGATTAAGAATATAGCGGCTTTTCAAAAGAACACACAAACATCTCCAACGCACGTAAAGAGTGTTATGACTTCGCCAGCCAGGACAAAAACACGGACAACGTCGCCCCTGGTAATACACTCAACTGATCACCAAACAAGTCCAATAATAGTAATAGATGAACTAGAGCCAAAGGTCGATGAAGATTTGGCAATCTCCATCAATTTGTCATCACCTCGTTTCAGTTTACGCTTGCCACAAAATTCTCGCGACGTCCTTTCCAACTTAGAAAGTAGTAACGATTCTTCACATCCTAATAAAAGACTTACCCCGAAAACGACATTGAGTACTAGTTCGATAGATGCTGATAATTCATCATCCGATTTGAGTAGTTTAGGTGAAGTTAGGTTAAAATTAAGAAAATTTGCAAGAAAGATACCATCAATATCTGAATTTAGTGATTCGTCGTCTAATTGTAATTCTGATTATCAAACCACGAGTATATTACCATTGAGGAGTGACGGGGAAGTTAGTTTAGGAGTAATTAATAAGAGGAAGTGTGGAAAAACTCTAAGAAGTGATGGTGAAACGAGTATTATACAATGACACTAATATTTTAAATATTTTAGATAAATAATGCTCATTACTATATTTACACTACATCTCTCTACGTTTCTAGTCTAGTAAAGTCTAATAATAAATAAAGAGACCTAGCAATCCAGTACTCTGCAAGATTATTACCGTGTCTAATGCATTACTTTGTTATATTTCCATGTTAGTTTTCTCATATACTGTCCAAGTAATATTCAAAGTAGAGTAAATACCGGAAAATATTTATTATCTTTTATTAAATAGATAGTAGAGAAGTAATGTTCGGTAAAAAGGATTTTAAATTTAACTTTTATCTGTGGTAAATTATTTTTAGTGCCTTACATAATTGTTATTTATAATAAATCGTTTAAGAAATAAAATGTTTTGTTTGACTCATGTTAGCTTTTACCTGAAGATCAAAATTGTCTTAGTTACCAAACAGCGCGTATAAGTTTTTACTCATTATCCAGAACTAAATAACTTAACCTATGTATATTAGGTTTTTAATAGATTTCAAGCTATATGGTTTAGTAATTAGTATAACCTGTTTTTTCTTATGAGGTTGTTTTTTAAATACATGAAAATATATTATTTTTACTTTAAAAACTACCTTTAGATACTTCTTCAGTTTTTAACCGAATTTAAAAAGAAAGTTCTTAATTGAATTAAGAACTTTCTTTTTAATATATATAATATAAAATTCAGCCTTTCTAAAATGTCATAAGATCCCACATTTTTTTAAAGTGTCTGTCAAAAGTTATGGCCCACAGAAAGTGTCTGGCAACTGTATATCTTTGTTTATAACAACATCATATACGACATATGTAAAAACTAGCCTTGCTCCTTTGACGTAAGTTAGTAAATATGGCGTGACACTGACCGGCGATTATCCCTGTCTACACCATATAAAAATATAAAAACCCAAGGACAAACCCCGGTTAGTGTAAGAATATTGTTGGGAATGAGAACAAAAGGTACTGGGCTATTGGGATGAACTGCTAGCGGAACTAGGGATCTGCGTTTTGGGGTCTATGGCGTCTGCCCGTCGCAATGTTCGGGGAAAATGTAAAAATGGGCAGACGATAACTCGCCACACTCTGCATAGGCCCCAAAAAATGCCATAGAAGACAGAAGCAACATGGGTGCGAGTCGCTAAGGGGTGTGGAGAGGTGGGCTGTAGGTTCACCGAAGCTACTTTCCAACGTTATGCCATTTATCACTTCCGCCCATGGAGCTTGAGTCTTTGCCTTGCCCTGGCTTCCTGGGTCCAGTCCGAGATCTCGTTGCTCACCTAAGGCTACGCTACAAAACCCCCTGAGGGTTTGCTATTATAACGATAGTTGAAAATCCTTTCTTCGAAAATTCCAGTTTTATATATTTTTTAAATAACCTAAATTTCAATAGAAAAGATGGTTGGCAAGTAAGTAACACCCAGCAAAAACTAACTACTAGACCTCAACACGCTGAGCTGTTTCTGCGTGCACCGGAACACAAACCAACTTGTTTGACCTTTTTCTTTTAATGCCTACCCATCTTTTTCTTTCTAATTCTAATTCTTTCTCTTTCTGAATAAAATCAGGGTGGGTAATTAGGTCTAAGAGATTCCGAAAATACAATTTTTGAATTGTTGTCTGTCTGTCGGCATGTTCCGTCTAATCGCCGAAATGGCTAGACCGATTTTGACGGGGCTTTCACTGGCAAATAGCTGATGTAGGTAATCTATACTTATAATAAAATTGTAGAGGTCGAATTTCTGTACAATTAAGAAGAAGTACAAGTAAGAAGTGAAATAGAACTAATTTGGTTTTTTTTTTTAATTTTTTGTTTCTCTGTTTGTCTGTCTGTTTGTACCGGCTAATCTCAGAAACGACCGGAGCGATTTACATGAAATTTTGTATGGTGATAGCTTATATTCCTGGTCAACTTATAGGATACTTTTGATCCCGAAAAATTAAATAGTTCCCGTGGGATAGTTAAAAAGGTTTAATTACTTAAACAGCTTATAACATACTAAAAGTAATTTCTCTGCAACGTAACATAATAGAAGCGGACAATTTGACAGGGTGTGGTGTCAGTGAGAGAGTTATATCTTATAAATATAATATATAAAGCAGGTAAGTTTGTTTCTTTGTTTGTTTGCTTGAACGCGTTTATCTCAGAAACTACTGGTCTGATTACAAATTTTTTTCATTGTTAGATAGCCCATTTATTGATGAAGGTTACAGGCTATAAACCATTATGCTAAGAGCAATAGGAGCGGAGCACCAATGAAGAATGTTTCAAAATCGCGGGTGTTTTTTAACTTCCTTTCCACGCGAACGAAGTCACGGGCAGAAGCTAATTTTATGTATAAAAAAATAAAAACTTCGTTTAAAAAACCGACTTCAAAAACTAAAAACTAAAATCTATAAAATAACTTATTTATAAAGCTATTATTATTAATATATATTATCTAAAACATCTTGAAGTCGGTGCTTAGTAATTTTCAAAATATAGTAATTTTTATGTTTTACTTTGCACCGACTTCAAGATATTTTAGATAATATATATTAATAATAATAGCTTTAGAAATCCGTGATCTAGGTTTGTACCACGTTAGAAAGTTAACATTTGACGTTCATATCAATAAAATAGTTAATAAAGCTTCCAAGTCCCTAGGTTTCATACTTAGAATATCTAACTGCTTTAATGAGATAAAAACACTTAAAATTTTATACTGTACCTATGTCAGATCTCATTTAGAATATGCGTCTCAGATAGGGAACCCTCGCTATCTTAAATATATAGACCGCATTGAAAGTGTACAAAAGCGTTTTATTCGGTATTTATGTTATAGGGAAAAGATCCAATACACTGGTGATATGTATCTTGATCTTTGTAAAAAGTTTCACTTATTGCCACTGAAAGACCGACGTGATATTGCTGACTTTTTATTACTTCAAAAAATTATCTCCTCTGATATCGATTGTCCAGATCTCCCAAGTAAAGTCCATTTTAATATTCCTTCAAAATCTATACGATTCAATCAACCCATAGATGTACCTTTAAGTTTTACTAATTATAGACAAAATTCATTTTTAGTGCGAGCAAGTAACTATTTAAATAAGGTAACTAAATACGATGATATCGATCCATTTGCAATCAGTATTTCAGGAACCAAGCGGTGTCTAAGCCTTAAATTTTTCAATAGTGATTGGTGCCTTTTTTTTTGTTTGCATGTTACTTTTAAGCTATATCGTATCCATGAAAACCTGTCATTGGCTTTCTTGTATTTATTTTTGATATCTAATCAAATGTATTTAGCTGTAGGTTTTCCATGAATAAATAAATAAATAAGTTATTTTATACATTTTAGTTTTTTAGTTTTTGAAGTCGGTTTTTTTTAAACGAAGATTTTATTTTTTATTTGTTACTTTTTAGTGTCTAGCTATGTATGGGTGGACCTACGAATGGTGCCGCGCTTCTTAAAAAATATAGGTCCCAAGAAACGGGAACAAAAGAATGATCGTAAAATGAAAACGACTGGGCCAAACTATGTCAAATTTTTAGGGGACCACATGGCAGCTATTCCGCGTCGAACAAAAAAAGAATCACGTAAATCGAATCATAAATCTCAGAGTAATCGGTGTACATATGGAACGAAAAGGATTTTTTTTTTCATAAAAAATGTTCATAAAATGAAAACTACTGGGCCAAACTATGTAAAATTTTCAGGGGACCAATTGGAAGCTATTCTCATCGAACAAAAAATAATCACGTCAATCGGATCATAAATCACGGAGTAATCGACGAACATACATAAAAAATAAAAAAAAAGCAACAAAAAAAAGATCCCGACGAATTGAGAACCTCCTTTTTACAAAATCGGTTAAAAACGAACCGCAAAATGTGTTGATAAGCGCATAGCTTGTGAACGACTTTACCGATTTTGATGAAATATTGCGTGTGTGTTTGAGTGGGTCCCGGGATGGTTTAAATCCACAATTGGAACCAGTAAATGGCGCTGAGATCGAGTTCTAGAATCCTCCTAATCTGGACCGATTTTGGTGATTTTGTATATGTGTCATGAAACTAAGTCTTATGATTTCAGAAAATATGGCGGTACGAAGTTCGCCGGGTCAGCTAGTATTATATAAAATTATTAGAGCTATTGCGAAGCGGTGGTAAATTAGACTGGGCTCCGATAGAGTAAATAATAAGGATAAGCAAAATTAAAACTAAATAATTAAAATGAACAAGTTGTTGGTTGGCTAAAAAACCTTAATAATACTAAGCGACACTTGACATCGTTGTTTTCCGTGATCACGGCTACTGAAAAGTGACCGAAACGTCGCAATAATAAAAATCAAATAAATTCGCGTTATTCGCGAAAACTTAAGTAAATACTATCCATTCAGTAGTTTTTCTTAAAAGCGTAACAATCATACATTCATTTTCACACTTTCTATTCTTTATTGTACACAAAAAGTTACATACAAAATGACAGAAAAGTGGGGATGTACAAAGGCGAGCTGAACCCTAAAAGAGTTTTCTTCCAGCAAACCTGTGAGTCTAGCGAGAACGGGAGAAGGAAAAGTGCAGGGTTGTGTACACTAAAATATTGTATGGTTTAACTATGTAATATAGACAGCAGCAGCGCATTTGTAGCACTTTTTTTGATGGTTCTTACCGTCCGCCAATTATTTATTCTTAGGTTAATACTAAAAAAACATTCCTTATTGACGTATGACCCAAATATAGTCGCTAAACGTAGAAAACAAATTTGCCCATAACCATGTCATCCAAACACGAAATTTATCAAAAGATTCCCTGTTTTTCTTGGACCTTTACTTTATAATCGTCTGAATGCCAAAATCAATTTCTATCCATTAACTATGAAAGTTTCTAAAGAAATAATTTCGTTATTTTTGCAAGACTTATCCTACGAGCAAACAGAAGATTTATTGTTGGTGCCTACCTAATAAACTTATACTTTTTGGTGAACATATATGGTTTTATATACCTAATATATGAATATATCTTCCATACACACACACTCACATACACTCTTGCCTAAACACACAGAGAGGACACTTAGACTATTTTTTATTTATTTATTTTTTGTTTTCTTTATAATTTCCACTTAGTTTTTGCATATTAGATCTTTCCTTTGATTATTTTTTCCCCTTTTTAATTAGATTATTATTTTATCTTTGTTTAAGAGTTTTGCAGCAGTATATTCGTTTATGTGTTACTATATGGTTAAATTTAATGGGAAGGTGCTGAGACCGAAGACACAAGTTTATTCTTAGTTTCTGTCTTAGTCACAAACATATTTATGCTGTACTACATGTAACATTTTTGTAATGCTACCTTGCTGTAATTTTATTTTTGGAAATAAACTTTATTATTATTTTAAAAAAAACTTTTGGTGTTGCAAATGTCCATAGGCAATTGTAACCGCTTTCCATCAAGTAGGCCGTCTGCCTGTCTGCTGAACTCCTGTAATAATACAAAAAAGATATACATATATAATATAAACATCTAATTAACATCTAACTACATAATTAGAATATATACTACAGAAAAAACAGACATATATATTATACAAGATATATACATATATAATTTTAACTATGACCTATCTCGGATCGTATGTGGCAGGGCGATCCATTAGTCTAACTGCGTAGACGGAGAAAGTCCACTGTAATACGCCGATGAATGTGTAGGTGTTTTGAGAAGAGATTTAGAAGTTCCACAATGCTTATCTGAAAGAATAAGAAATTGAAAACGTTTCCACTTTATGTAATATTATAACAGTGAAACCTAGACTCCGACAAAAAAGCAAATTCACACCTGCATGCCTTTAAAAACACATTTTATTACCTTTCGGCATTTGGACTTCTGTTATTTACTTTGTGTTTCAAATTAGTGATTAGAAAACAGCCCATTGTGTATTGCAATCTTTTATGGCAGGCATTAGCTAGGTGTGTCGGATTTAAAGTACAAACTGATTTTAGGAAATTTGGTCCACGTGGCCGGGCAGAAATATTGCATCTGTGCAGTACAAAGCAAGGCCTCGATTGAGGGATTCGAGCGATAATCACGAGCGAAGCAAGACTTGTGTAAATTCGTTGATCTATTTAGTGACGGACTTTGCGCGTGTTATTGAATTACGACCTTTTGAATTACATTTGCACTTGTTGTGTTCGGTTATATTAGTACCTGTGTTTTAAGTGTTTGTATAGTTCTAATAAACTCTATATGCTGCGACTCGCAACTTTACTTACTTTTAATTAATATATTTTAACAAGTAACATTCTGGTGCTGCGAATCGGGTCCTTATCATGTTCGATTGCCGAAACGACAAACAGTTTTTACATTGCGGTTTCCGGTCAAGATAGGCACTTCAGCTGGGAAATACACAACCAACTTCTAAAGTGAGGGTTTTCCCCGTGAATACGCCCAAGCAACGAATCGATGAATGAACTGTATCTTAATTGGAAATTAATTTAAATTTCTTTTAGGAGACTGCTTTAATAAGAGATAAGACTTCCTACTGTATTGTCTGGAAAATATGGTAAAATTTGTTTTTTTTTATAATTGTTTATTTCGTTCTAAATTTAAATATGTATTATACAACACACAATACAATAATCTTTATTGTACACCAACATTATTTACACAAAAAAACTAAACTAAAAAGTAGTACAATGGCCTTATTGCTAAAAGCAATCTCTTACAGGCAACTTTTGGATGGACAAAATCTAATACATTAATAAAATAATTAATATACGTATATTATAGATAGACATACAAAACAAACAATAAACATGTTATACAGTTAAATAGTGATCCTTCACAAATCTGTTAAAATCCTCTATAGATTTAGCAGACCGGACATCTGCCGACAGAGCAGTCCAGAGATTCACAGCCTGAATAGAGAACGATCTTGCGTAAATCTCCGTAGTATTGTCTTGTTGGTTACCCTAGATCTTTTTTAAAAATGGGGTAGACTATACAGCATTACTGTCGTACAATAAACAATATAAGGATATTCACAATTTCAACATTAGGCATAGTATTAGACCAATATTGCCACTTTTTATATTGTAAAAAGTGTTGTCCTCTTTCTTGGGGGTTGTTTTACGTTTCTTTAAAAAGATTCCGAGTGAAATGTTAGAACTGCCTTTCACTAAATTTAAAACCAAATTAAAAAATATCTTGCTCAAAAAATTATACTTAGATACTATTGAAGAATACTTAAATTACAAAACTTCATTTACATAGCAGCTCGCTCCAACCTTATTATACAATATATACTTATTTATTTATTGCAATAATTCAGCAGACAGGCAGACGGCACTTGCTGGAAAGCGGTTACCATCGCCTATGGACATATTTGCAACACCAAATACTCCACAAATGCGCTCCTGCTCTTTAATGGGAGAATAATGCCAGAACACAACCTAAGGTTGTTATGGCGGCATGCTCTAAACCAGTGGTACCCAAAGTGGCCGATAACGCCCCCTTGTGGGCGCTGCAGGCCTAAAAGGGGGCGGTAAGTGACCCAGAAAAAAAAGGGCATTGGCAGGTGTAGCCCATAAGAGTTAACTTGAGACCTCAGCACCTTTGTGTACTACCTACTGCGCTTAGGTCTCAAATTAATTCTTGCAGGCTATAGTAAAAGTCTCGTTTAGAATGAATGTTTAATCTCCGCTAATGTAGCGCTCAATAATCAATTAATTTAATTTGACGTTATAATGTTTTTATAAGTAGGTGAAAAAATGGGGGCGCTAAAAAAGAATTTATTCTCAAAGTGGGCGGTATACAAAATAAGTTTGGGAACCACTGCTCTAGACCAAGGGTGGTACCCATCCAGTCGGGCAAATGCCCTACCACCTGACTATGGGTTGTTTTGTCGCCTCTTTTTTTTTTTTTTTTTTTTTTGAGGCGGGGAAAAATGACTAACCGATTTACGCACTCTCTGGGCCGTCACTAGGAAACGGCACGAATCCACGGGGGGCGATAACGCTAGCAATTGTATGCTCTACTTGCGCTTCGTCCGCTATGGATTACACAGAGGAGTGTGGAGACTCCGAGCGATGCCGCACGGGCGAGCAACCTCAATACCCACTAAAAAACCCCTCCTCCCTTCGCGGCCCTGCGCTTTGATGTGAAGGAAAGACTGAGATGTAGAACATAGTTACTCAGCAGTCGATCCAGCGCATAAAGTGCTGAAGTGTGCCCCGGGAGAACACACTCCACTACGGAACGGGGGTAGTTGTAAAATCCCTTGCTGACCTAGTAGCTAAGGGCCCCCATCGTTCCGGATCCTAACTCAGGGAGGGAAGTAATGCGCGTACCTGCCTCTCCGGGTGCCGGCTGAAGGCCGGCGACCTCGAGAAGAGACCGTAGCACGCGCCCTAGGACTTCGCTCCCTATCCCTCTCTGCGGCCTCTTTCAGAGACATAACTGCCTCACAAAAAGAAACCGCAGTATCCCAGCGGTCGTCGCTCTGCAACATGGCCGTTACCAAATCGCCGAGCGATGCGACGGCTCCTAACTTTGTCTCGAGCTCGAAACGCTGCGGCGCCCAGGCAGCGCACTCGACAAGCGTATGAAACGCCGTATCGGGCGCGCCACACTGTCGGCAATCCGGAGAAGGCAAGCAGCCCACAATGCGAAACAGATACTGGTCGAAGCAACCGTGTCCGGTCAGTATCTGCGTCGTCCTGAAGGTGAGGGTGCCGCTAGTGCGGTTAACCCATTCCTCCAGTTGTGGCCTGATTGCGTCCACCGTAAAGCCGCCGGCCGCAGGGTGTTCGAGGTCACGAGACCAGTCGACGAGGCAGGAAGCGGTTTCCCGCTTCCTGACCGTCTCTATCTCGACTTGACAGAAGGTCAGTCCTCTAGCTAGGGCATCCTGCTGGGTACGACGAACCCTGGACAGGACGTCTGCCTGGAGAGGCCAGGGCAGCTCGCCTGCCAAGAGTGTCGCCGCCGTCCAAGACACTGTACGATACCCACGTATGGTTCTCACGGCCAGAACCCGCTGCGCCCGGTGCAGCAGGGTTCGATTGTGGCGGTGAAGCGACTCGAACCAGACGGGGGCACCGTAAAGGGCCATACTCCTCAGGATGCCAGAATATAGTTTCCGCGTCGCACCCCCCGGCCCCCCCACGTTGGGAAGAAGCCTTGAGAGTGCGCCCGCGGAACTCACGAGTTTGGGAACTAACTGCTCAAAATGCGCTTTGAACAGCCATTTCCCGTCTAAGACTAGCCCAAGATATTTCATCGTGGGCCCTACTCTGATCGCCACCCCCTGGACTGTAACGGACAGATCCGGGGGTGGATTGCGAAACTTCCTATGGAACATGATGGCCTCCGTTTTCGCGGGGGAGACCCTCAAGCCCAGCCTAGCTATTCTGTCTACGACTATCGCCAACCCGTCGTTGGCGACGTCCACGGACTCCGCGAATGACGCGGCGCGTGCCGTGAGTAGGGTGTCGTCCGCAAAGCAGATCAGCCCTACCCCGGGCCTGACCGTCACCCGAAGGATCCAGTCATAGCCTACGTTCCAAAGGATCGGCCCGAGGACCGACCCCTGTGGAACGCCGCACGCGACACGTCGCCGACCTAACTCGTGATTGACGGACGCACCGCCCTCCCAAAGGATGTGTCGATCCCGCAGGTACTCGCCTAACAGCCTCGTGAGGTACGGGGGGACTCCGTGTGCACGGAGCCCCTCCCTGATCGTCTCATGAGGGAGGCTGTTAAAGGCGTTCGCTATGTCTAGCGACACCGCAAGAACGACGTCCTTCGCCTGGACGGCTTCGTCCGTCACCGTTCGCAGCGTCTCGAAGGCGTCCATCGTGGACCGCCTCCTCCGAAACCCGAACTGCGTATCTGATAGCCCCGGCTCCACGGTGTCTAGATGCTTCACGAGCCGCTCCGCCAAGATCTTCTCGAAGACCTTGGCGACCTCGTTCAGCAGCACTATGGGCCTGTAGGCGGACGGATCGTCGGGAGGCTTACGACCTCCCTTGGGAAGAAGGCACAGACGCCCCTCCTTCCATTGCGACGGGAACCTACCTGCGCGAATACAGGCTTCGAAGAGGTCCCGCAGCTGGCTGCGTAGATGTTTTGCAGCCAGGAAGAGGAGGCGACCGGGGACCCCGTCGGGTCCCGGAGCCGTCTTCCTGCCCCGGAGCCGGTCCAGGGCAACGTCGAGTTCCCCCTCGGAGATGGAGTGAGGCTCCTCGTCCGTGGGGGTGTCGGGAATGGGTGGACCCATACTGGGGGGAGTGAAGTTCCCCGGATCCGGGAAGAGCCCATCGATCACCGAACGGAGCACCTCGGGTTCGAGCGTTTCCGTAGCCGTGGAAGTGCAAGGCCGCAACTTGTTGCGGGCCCCACGGTACGGACGCCCCCAAGGGTCCCGATCGAGCGTCTCGAGGAGCTCGGCCCGAGCTCGGGCTTTCGACCGCAATATCGCAATCGAAAGGGCCTTTCTGGCCTCCCTAAACTCTCCCACGAGTCCATTTTCCGCGACATAGTCCGGAGGACGGCGCGCCCTGCAGCGTTTGAGCCTGCGGCTGATGATGCGAACTGCCTTTCGCATCTCGCCGAGCTCCTCGGTCCACCAGTGGACCGCCTGCCTGCACGAAGGCTGTCGTTTGGAGACGCGTGGCATCGCAGCGTCGCAAACCCTCGTCAGGGTCTTGCGCATGTGCTCTGCCTGCGTGTCCAAATTCGCGAAATCGGCTGGGTAGGCCCAGCTTTCCGTACATGCCCACTCCTCGGCCTGCTCCGGATCGAGCTTGGTAAGGGCCCAACGCGGGAGGAGAGGGGGGCGACGTTGAACAGGGCTCGGACCGGAGGAGGGGGTCGTTAGCTCAAATCTGATATACCGATGATCAGAGAGCGACTCCACCTCCTCCAGCACCCTCCATCCGGTCACTCTGCGGGCGGCCGCATGAGTGGCGAATGACAGGTCGATGATCGATCCACCCCGTGCGCGTACGCAGGTCTGGACCGACCCCTGGTTCAATATTGTGAGGCCGGCTTGAAGAGCCCAATCCTCAACTGCCCGACCCCTAGGGTCCGTGATGACGTTTCCCCAGGATTGGTGCTTCGCATTAAAGTCGCCCATCACGAAAGTCGCTTTGGGTGACAATCTGCGAACGGCAGCCCCGACGGCGTCCAAGCGAAGCTCGAACTCCGCCAGAGGGCGGTTTCGCGAGAAGTAAACGCCGATGACGACGATACTCCCGCTTTCCGCCACCGCATAGCCCTTTCCTCTTTCGAGACACGTAAGCGGTGTACCAGATCCGGCCCTGGCCACCACCGCTACCGTGTCGTCGAGATCGCCAACCCAGTTGCCGGCGGGGGGAACGTAATACGGCTCGCTGATAACGGCCAAGTTCGCTCGCCACTCCGCCATCGCCTGCAGGCACAAGTCCTGGGTGGTGGGGGAGTGGTTTACGTTGGCCTGAAAAAACGCTGTAGCGGGTGTACTAGGCATTGGAGGTGTCCATTGCCTGCACAGCCGTCGCCGCAGTTGCAGCCGCACCTCGTCTCGTCCGCGGGTGGACGAATTTGCCCTTTACGAAGGGAGGTAGGCAGAACCTCGCCAACGTAGGGTGGGCAGCGTTAAGGCCCCCCGCCGCGCACGCCACGCAGTGGGGTTTTCGTGCCTTACAGTCCGGAATCCTGTGTCCGCTTTTACCGCAGCGGAGGCACAGTTTGGACCGGTCCGGGCACGTATCCGGGCACTGTTGGGCGCTATGACCGACGTTGAAACAGCGGTAACAACGTATCGGTCTAGCCTCCATTGCCTCGACCCTCGCCGAAGTGAAGCCCACCACGAGGTAGCCCAGTTCGGCGATGGTCTTGGCGGCAGCGACCGGGCACAACACGTATGTTGCGCCCAGGCCGCCCGGTCCGGCACCGATGTGCTTCGCGAGCACGTCGTCGCGCCTGCATCCGCTGGCGCACACGACCGCGTCGCGCAACCCATCGATGGTGACCGAGTCATCCAGCCCAGATATGTAAAGCTCCCCACGCTTTACTGGGCGGATGACCTCGGCCAACCCTGCAAGGGCCCCGCGAAGGGCCTCGGCGACGCGATCCGCCTTGGCGGCGCCCTCCGACCCCGGTTGGAACTGGAGGAGGCGCCCATCCTTGGCGGTCCGCACCACCTTCAGCCCCTCGCGGAGGCCCATGGCGGTGATGTCGACCACTCCCGAGGCCTTCGCCTTAGCGAAGACGTCGCGGTAGCCGACACCTTTCGCGACCGCGTCCGGCAGCAGTTTGATAACAACTGCCGCCGTACTCGGCTCGCGGTAGACGGCGGCAGGCTTCGGAGCCTGCCTACGCGGTTGCTGCCTCCTTCCCGTCGAAGGGGCAGCAGCTTGTGCCTGGGGGGGGGGAGGGGGCCCGTTGGCCCTCGCCCCCTTACCCCTTTTCCGCCCGACGACCGTGGTCCACGCCCCCCCCTCGGGAGCGGGGGTGGGGGCGGGGGCCACGGGCGCCGGCGGCGGCGCGACGGTGACGGCGACTCGAGGGCGGGGGGCGGGGGCCGCGACAACCCGTGTCGCGGCCGCGGTCGTCGCCCGACGCCTGGGAGCCGGTGTCACAGGGGTGGGGGCCGAGACGGAGGCCACAGGGGCGGCAGCGGCGGCGGCGCGTTCCGCCCTCCGCTTCCTCCTGAGCGTCCGTCTCACACCTCCCCTGTGCTTCTTTTTTGGTTGTTTTGGGGGCGGCGGCTGTGGGGAGCCCGCCACCCCTGCGGCCGGGGCCGCCACCACCACTTCCATCGGGGCCGGGGTACTCGCTTCCCCCATACCTCGACGGACGGCGGCGGCAGCCGTGGCCGGTCTTGGCCGTCCGGTGGCCACCGCGGTGGCCGCGAGCGCGACGGCCGCGCGAGGAGCCGGTCTGGGCGCCGGCGCCTTACCTCGGTCCGCCGCAAGCGGCGGGCGGAGGGTCGGCGCGGGGTTCAGCCGGTCCTCTATGGCGGCCAATCTGGCGTCGATTAAGGGCGCAACAGCGTCGAGCACGACGCGCAAGAGCGCATCGTATGCGTCGCCGCTGAGCCCGAGAGGAGGGGTGGAGGAGGAGGAGGAGGAGGAGGAGGAGAGGGGGGAGGAGGAGGAGGAGGGGGAGGAGGAGGAGGAAGGGGGGAGGAGGAGGAGTGGGAGGAGGAGGAGGGGGAGGAGGAGGAGGAGGAGGAGGAGGAGGAGGGGAGGAGGAGGAGGAGGAGGGGAGGAGGAGGAGGAGGAGGAGGAGGGGGAGGAGGAGGATGAGGAGGGGAGGAGGAGGAGGAGGAGGAGGAGGAGGAGGAGGAGGAGGAGGAGGGGAGGGGAGGAGGAGGAGGAGGAGGGGTGGGCGTCGCGCCCACACTCGCACCCGCCCCGTCGGTGGGTGCCGCGGTCGATCCCGCCCCGTCGGCGGGAGTCGGTTTTGGCCCCGCCACCGCGGCGGGGGCCGTACGCGATTTTTTCTTCGCAGCGGGCGCGACTGGCGATTCCGAAATCGCCGTCGCCTCCGTCGCGATCTTGTGCGCTTTCCGCTTGGCGGGCGCGGGCGGCGGCACCGCCACGATGGCGGGCGCCGGCTCCACGGCCGTGGCGGAGGCCTTGAGGGCCTTGCGCATTTCTTCGAACTCCTTGCGGTAGGAAAGATTTTCCTCCCGCAGAGAGCTCACCTCAATGCGCAAACGCGCATTTTCGTTGCCGAGCTTCCATGCCTCGGCTTCCGGATCCCGCGTGACCAGCGTGTCGACGATGTCAGACACTCTGCCCGCGGCATCCTTCAGCCGACGCACGTAGCCCCCCTTCAGATTGCCCAATGTCTGGGCGATCTGAAGGATTTCAGCCACCTGGGCGCTCGCCGCGAGGCGGAGCTCCCCGGGGCCGAGCAACGACACGTCCCCTACGAGGGCGGCGCACCGGCTGGCCGCGGCCAATTTGGCGGCGGTCGCCTTGCGCGCCTTGCGCCCCCTTTCCCCCCCCCTCTGTGCGGAGGAAGGCCTCCGCACCCGCGAGTACGGACGCGGTCGCGGCCGACGCGACCGACGCGGTTGCGCCCCCCGTGGGGCGCAAAGGCGAGCGCGCGCGCGCTGGGGTGGAGGCACCCGACGTGGTTGCCGAGTCGGCGTCGGTGTCCCGGGACCGATCCCAGAACCGCGACCTCGATCCGGCAACATGTTTTGTCGCCTCTTACGACAGGCCGCCCCAACTTAGGAAAGTGTATTCTTTTCCGTTCCTGCACGGATAAAAAGTTCCTCACATCATTTTACGTGAAAAAATACACATTTTAGTTCTGTTTCATGACATATACCTCTAATTTAAATATTGTCTTACTACAAATCAGGTAATTTGTTCGATTCATTAAATCCCGGTTGCGTTTGCAACGTCTGCCTTGAAACCCGGGGTATGCTTTTCTACTCTTCCACATCGTCTGGTCTTCGGCATCCCATTATGAGACAATTATCACCACTTGGCATGCCTTACAACGGTAAGCCAGCATTTTTCAGGTCTAACCCCTCTACTGGGGCTTGGCAGAGGCGGCACAGCTAGATGTTTGTAGTAATTAGCCGGTTTCCGTAAAACGTGGCCACACGAATGAAGGCAACATTCTTGCAGGTTTTCCACTATGACATGGTTAAGAAGGTTGCCTCGGATGCGATTTTTTAAAGCGGTCCCTCCACGTGACACCACACATCCATCGCAGAACTAGCAATGTTTAATTATGGAAGATCTATTTCGCCCCTTTTATTATTTATATTTTTTCAAAAAATGCTTCATACAGCAATATTTGAGGTAATATTGTATCAGTGTCTCAATCACTATTGGGACAATTTAACACTTTCAATTGTGCTTACGTAACCATTTTGTTCAGCAAGTACCATAATATTGTTAAGATAATAACACAACACATACACACACTCACATAATATTTCTTTTTATTGAGTATTTGGTTATTATTATTGAAGTGAAACTTCTATATAGACGGGGGGGGGGGGGGTCTTAGGATTTTTCTGTCACTCAAAAGCGTTATGGCCGCGTGGAGGAGCAGCATAAATTTAGACTAGATGTGGTGAGAGGCGGCATAATTTTAGAGTAGACTATGGATGCGTTTTTTGGATCGAATTCAGTTTTTTCGTTTGATAAAAGAAAATATGTTCAAATAAAAAATGCATTCATTAAAATTTACCTAACCTAACTAAATCATAATTTGCAGTAAACCTGCGAAAAATCGAAATGTGTGCTGGGACACATATTAGAAGTGAAACTTCAATGGACTACTACATAGTTAACATGGGACACATATCCCAGCACATATTTTTTTCAAGCCGCTCATCTCTACCTATATCCAATTTTTGTAAGTAGGTACTTATTTTATCTTCCGCTTGGAGATAAGCAGTCATGAGGACTACCGTTGGGGACAACAGTAAGCTAGTGTTAGACTCCCGATGGCATGTTCGGATCTACCAACTAAACTCCCTCGGATGTTCTATCTATTCGCGCGAGATAAGGAACAAGAGATACTGACGGTCATGCGGCTATTTATTTTCTTGTCTATGTCATCTCTATGTAGCACTCTCTCTATGCTCCTTGCTACGCTATCAATAAAATGTAACATTTTATGATGCCAATCAACCGCACTGGTCTTGAATTATTTTGCAGCAATGGTCTCACGGCTTTCCAGTATTTTGACAAACAAAGCATATCATGGTTTGTGGCGGACGTTGTGGTCTATCATTGATAATGATGAGTATATAACACCCAGGCTGCAAAGAGCTTCTATAGTAGCACCGGGGTGGTCGAAGCAGTGACTGCTTGTACCACTGTTTCTTTGGAACGAAAGTTTAGTTCTACCGTCAGCAATGGAGGAAACTCAACAGCCAAGGATCGAGCAACGTCCACGTAAGTTCTTTACCCTGTTAACATAAGAATACAACATTTTAATTCACTTACGTCTAATGTTGCCAGATGTGTTCGAAAAAAAAATTTAATAAGTTTTTAATTTGTTTTTAACCGACCTAGAAATAAAGGGGAGGTTCTCAATTCGTCGGGATTTTTTTTATTTATGTTCACCGATTACTCCGTGATTTATGATCCGATTTACGTGATTCTTTTTTTGTTCGACGCGGAATGGCTTCCAATTTTTACATAGTTTGGCCCAGTAGTTTTCATTTTATGAACAGTTTTTATGGAAAAAAAAACCTTTTCGTTCCATATGTACACCGATTATTCTGAGATTTACGATTCGATTTACGTAATTCTTTTCTTGTTCGAAGCGGAATAGCTGCCATGTGGTCCCCTAATATTTGACATAGTTTGGCTCAGTAGTTTCCATTTTACGATCATTTTTTGTTCCCGTTTCTTGGGACCTATATTTTTTAAGAAGCACGGCACCATTCGCAGGTCCACCCATACATAGCTAGACACTAAAAAGTAACAAATTAAAAATATAAACTTCGTTTAAAAAAACTGACTTCAAAAACTAAAAAAGTAAAATGTATAAAATAACTTATTTCTAAAGCTATTGTTATTAATATATATTATCTAAAACACCTTGTAGTCGGTGCAAAGTAAAACATAAAAATACTTTATTTTGAAAATTACTAAGCACCGACTTTTAGATATTTTAGATAATATATATTAATAATAATAGCTTTAGAAATAAGTTATTTTATACATTTTACTTTTTTAGTTTTTGAAGTCGGTTTTTTTAAACGAAGTTTTTATTTTTTACTTTAGTCTATACATATAAATAAAATTGGAATGTCTGTTTGTAATATTGAAATAACCGCTTTTTACTACATGCATATGAATACGGTACATACGCCAAAATAATATTTTTAAAAAAATTTGTCTGTCTCTTTGTTTATTCCGGCTAATCTGAAATGGCTGGACCGATTTTGACAGCACTTTTATTGGCAGGTAGCTCATGTAATAAGGAGTAACTTAGCCTACTTTAACTTTAGGAAAATTCTTTTATTTTGGAATTATGACGATTTTCAATCACCACTCGGGAGAGACCGCGGGCGCTAGTAACATATACATTTTGTAAAAGAAGCTCTTTTCTTCTGAACTCTTGACTGTTCAGTTCAGTTCTGTTCTGCCAACAAGGCTATACGGTACAAAACTTTGCAAAACAAGCTTCCAAGCAATCCATGATTTGAGGACACACACTTCTCGCGAGAAATTATGGTTGCAGCTTTTATGATAAGGTCTGGCGACATTCCAGTTAACAAGAGTTTTATCACATGATAGGGCCAAAGATCTACTCCTCTTTCTGAACACTGTAACAAGTAGAGGATCTCGTGCATATTGCTTTAGACCTTTAGAATGTAGCCAAACCCAACCAATTAGAAGGGCATACTTGCTAGACTCGTCTTTGCATGACTGAGGAATAAATGTTATTCTAAACAACCCTTTGAGCAAGGAGGCTGGGTTATTATTTCAGTTCTTGGCTAAAATATTAAAAAAAAGTAGTTATAGTTAAGTATAAATTTTAAAGATTATAATTATAAACTCTCAAAGAAGCAAGTGAGGTGTGTAAGAATAAGCCTAAATGGCGCTCTGTTGTTCGTGCCTACCCCGCAAGGGACCTGGGGGGAAGTTATGTATGTATGTATGTACAAATTTTAAATAAGTTTACTTAAAAAATGTAAATTTCCCATGCACCTATGAGGCTGATATCGTCACTGGTGTCGGAGTCTCTATAAAAAAAATAACAAATTTACTGAAAACTATTTTTTTATATACTAAATTAGCATCGAAAGCTAATGTGAGAGCCAATCTACTTTTTCATAGACAGTGTAATTCCATGTAACGTCAGTCGATTTAACGACAAACTCCCTGAAGCGTCGAAATCACTTGGCTTTGTTTGGTTTAGCTTGTCTTCCATACAATGATACACTCTATATAGCATTACACTCACTCTCAACAACGACAACAATTAAGTAATAAAAAGTACCTTTTAATTTGGCAAAATTAGTAAAAGTATACTTTAGCAGTATACGTTCTTTTAGCGCTTTATGATCCTGGCCCGTAATAAACTCGACTGTCAGCATCATGCATACCGAAATTCTAAGAAATTCCGAAACACCGACATTTCTGAGTACTTCCTGAATCACCAAGTTGCCTTAATATTGCAAAATATGAATAAGTTAATAAGTACAACAAATGACTGGTGCAGCTAAACACTTCAGACGGAAATAACAGACCTCTCTATTTAACAACAACTCTCTAAAACGCCATAAAATGCACAATCCCTTCAGTGTCGTTATACAGTTTACACTGTTTAGTATTCGGTGCTACTGCTTTTAATTTTATTATCTTTGATGGCATCTCTGGACTCAGTGCAACTAGCAGTTACGTTAAAGAAAACGCATAATTCAGGGTGGCGACGTGCCCAACGAAACGTTCGAGTAGTCTTTCGAGTTCGCTAGATAATGAACGAATTTCATTTAAAACCGGACAACCTTTTGTCCGGCTTACCAAGATTTTCTTGACCGGACACACATAAAGAAAACCTGACTGGCCATATCTTATTTCACATTACTTTTTGTCTTCAGCAGTGGAGCAGCCTTCACAGCCCGCTACGGAGACACGCTCACGTAAGTTTTTTGTTTACAAACAAAATATCAAAACAAATAATAATAGTGAAGAAATAAAACTTATTACAATATATTCTAAAATTATTAAATATATAAACTACGCTTTAAAAAGTGAGCATAATTATAGATAAAATATTGGTCCCAAACCTGTCACTTTAGGGAACGTTCCCAAAAGGCTGGCGGCGTTGCCACGTCGAAATGCCAACCAAATTGTTCGCTGAGAAGTCTATTAAACGTTGGGCGACATCTCGATAGTCGTAGAGCGTTAGGATCCACAGTTTCCAGTGAAGAAATAAAATTTGTTATTAGTTTTTACTTTGCTTTAGTCTTAAATCCATAATCTGATCAAATGTAAAAAACTGTCGGTGATTCTTAATAACTAAATACATTTTATTTGATTTTTATTCCGACGTTTCGGCCACTTTCTAACAGACGTGTTAAAACGTTGTCATTCTCCGTCGGCGAGTGGTAGTTGTAAGTACATGATCATTAGGCCAGAAAATTAAGTGGTGCCTATATCCTGACCAGGATTCGAACCTAAGTCTCTTTTCAAACGCGTGTTTGAGTCACGAGAGCGTTACACGGCTTGTATAAGAAGACATATATTCACTTATAATTTAGATTTCTATATTGCTTACTACCTATTCTATGTAACTTACTGACATAAGGTGTTAAAAGTACCGTCCAGTCGGGTTGGCTGGAATCGGAGATCGCTTTGAGCAATAAGACCAACTTTTTTTGCCGTAAAATTATTGTGTACTAACTGACCCGGTGAACTTCGTACCGCCATAGTTTCTGAATTCCTAAAAGACTGTTTCATGATACAAAAACAAAATCACCATAATAGGTCCTGGTGATCAGGAGGATTCTAGAACCCGATCTCAGCTCCACCTACCGGTTCCAATTGTGAATATAAACCATCCCGGGACCCTTTCAAACACACATACAAAATTTCATCAAAATCGGTCAAGTCGTTCTCAAGTTATGTGCGTACCAACACATTTCGCAATTCATTTTTATATATAAGAAGATATACATTTTGTAATTGTTTATTTGGAGAACAATAGAGTATTTTCTATTCTATTCTATCCATTCTTTATTCCTGACTATTCGACTTCTGCTTTCAGCAGCAGACCAACCTCCAAAGCCAACGGTGGAGCAACGCCCACGTAAGTTATTGCCTATTTACGTCACCAATATAAACGATTTATTCACTTACGTTACTTGGGTGCAGCTGCCGCCCGACAAGAGGGCCTAAAACGTCGCAATAATGCATCTTTTGGCAGAGGACATATTATTGGTGGCTTTTGGCGTCGAGACTATGGTGTCCAAAAGTCAACTGCCTTTATCGAGACCTATCTAAATGGTTGATAGACCTCTCACTCTATCCAAACACTGGCCTGTATTTTGGGCAACGCATAAGTTTCGATACAACGTGGTAACGCCACCAGCCTTTTGGGAATGTTCCCGGTAAATGACAGTGGTTTCGAACCAATAATTTCTTTTTAGGCATTTATCCCTTTTTTTATTTAGTTTTAGTTTATATGTATATTATGTGTATATAGCTTAAAGTATTTTATTTTGAAGTTTATATTTATAAGTTAATTTATTTTTAGTATTTGATTACATGTTTTAAGTTGGTTTTTGTCTGATATTAAGATCTACATTTTTAAAAAAATACATAGACATTATTAAATTATTAATATCTCAATTAGAAAATGAGGAAGTTCACGGGATGCAAATGTTGAACATCAGCAAAGACCACAAGTACAGTCTCGACGAAGCTGTTCTGAAAGAGTTGCTCCAAGGAGATGACGTCAAGGACTTGCCCGTGGTGGTCGTGACTGTCGCCGGCGCCTACCGCATTGGCAAATCTTTCTTGCTGGACTACTTCCTGAGATATCTCCAAGCACCGGTGAGCTCTTTTTAAAGGTTTTAGTAGCAAACATACAAAGGAGTGCCAAGTCCACCTCATAGTACGTTACTATTGCCACTGTCATACGCATGAATGAATGAATGAATCTTTATTTGCTATACTGGTAGTGGTGTATCGACAATAGTTGGTAAAACAATGTGACTAGTGTCACAGATTGTGATCTTGTATCATAAATTTCAAAAGTTCACAAATACATAATAATGGGAAAGTAAGTAGCATAAGTTTTGTAAATAGTGGTTCATGGTCTACATAGACCATGTTCAGTACTTTTAAGATTAAATATGGATCTAAAGCAATAATTATTTTGCGCAATAAATGTTCTGTGGATATCTGTAGTTTCCCCATATGACTATTCCATATTTTACTACGGAGCATACATGTCTATAGTATAGCGTGATAGCTGTATGTATATTTGTTAGATCTTTTATTTTTTTTTCTATTTGCGATTTCCAATCATTATCAATAATCAATCCTAAAAAAGTATTTCATTTGCTTGTTCAATGTCAGTGTTAAAATTTAATTTATTATCAGACTTATTGTTAGATGTCAAACAATTTACGAGTTTAGTTTTATTTATATTAATACTTAAATTATTCGAGTCTAGCCAATTTATAACATCATTTAACGCTTTGTTGGTAATATTTTCTTTATCTATCTTGCCTGTTTCCCTTGTCAGAATAGAAGTATAGTCTGTGAATAGTACATAATATTGATTTGTAGAGTTTGGTAATTCATTAATATATATAACAATAAAATTGGACCTTGAACACTTCCATGAGGAACAGCATTTGGATTCTAGGAATATTCCGATTCAAGAAATTTAAGTTTTTAAGGTGTAGCACCCATAGTGTTCCCAAGAGAAAAACCCTTTAAAATTGAATATATTCCAAAAAATATAATATATAGATAAATAAAAACTTTTCTTAGAGTTAGAAAAGGGATTTTCAATAAATCGTTTCCTTTATTTAGTTTATTGTTCTCTCAATGTTCTGGTTAAAACTTCTTTTTCATTTTACATTACAGTTAGAAAAACAACAAAATGGCGAGTGGCTGGGAGACCCTGATGCCCCCCTGACAGGGTTCAGCTGGCGCGGAGGTTCCGAGAGGCACACCACGGGCATGGTGTTGTGGCCCCAACCGATCATTGCGAATTTACCTTCAGGGGAAAAGGTGAATTCTTTTGTTCTCTAACACTTCAATTTTTACTCACCTGACAGCATATAGCTGTCACCCGTGAACACCTTTGCATTTACAAGGAATAGCTTTCGTGATGTAACAAGACTGTCAATTTAGAAGGTAAATGAAGAAGTGAAAGCAGATACGTGTAGAGCTAAGAAGCATAACTTCATCTCAGGAAAATAGCCAATTATCCAGATTTAACCATCCGAACCGATTTGGTTGAATCTGATCAAGAACAACATAAGTTGTGGTAGCGTAATGGTTAGAGTTCGAATCCTGGCGGAAAGGCAGACACCGTTTAGGCATTTCTGACCTAATGTGCACATTGTTACAATCACCACGTGCTAACAACGGTGATGGTAAACACTGCGATAAAACCTGCCCATAGAAATAATCGATGGGTCAAACCTGCTAAGCCGCCTTCGATAATATTGTTACGACCGAGGTTACAAAAATTAATATTGTTACAAAGACAAATTCACACCTGCGTCTGTAGAAACACATTATATTTATTACCTTTTTGGCATTTGGACTTCTTTTGTCCACTTTGTGATTGGAAAAACAGCCCATTGTGTCTTGTAATCTTTTATGGTAGTCATTGCGGTCGAGCAGACATGAGGCAGTCGAGCGATAACCACAAGCGGACCAAGGCTTGTGTACGTTTGGTAAACTATTTAGTGACGCACTTTGCGCGTGATACTGAATCGTGATTTACGTCTGAGCTGGTTGTGTTCAGTTATATTTTGGCTGTGTTATACGTGTTTGTATAATTCTAATAAATTCTATAGTAATAACAACCAACGGCATTTTAATTCGAGTCCTGCAACTCGTAACAATATATTGTCTGTTCGCCTCTAGTGGGAGGTCCGATCCCAGCAGTGGGACGTTTAGGGGCTGTTAAACCAAAATGGTATTAGATGTATTTTTACCAAAAACCCATTAGTTCTATTCATCAATAGATATGTACTTTGTATTTTTCAGGCGATGGTGATTCTCTTGGACACCCAAGGCACTTTCGACTCGGAAAGTACCGTAAGAGACAACTCCACCGTCTTTGCTCTTTCGACTCTTCTATCTTCCGTACTTATTTACAATGTCAAAGACAATATAAGAGAAGACGATCTACAACATTTGCAGGTAAATTCAAAATGTTTTCAAACAATTTTCTAATTCAAAAGTTTTTATTCAAAATAAGTTCCGCTGGAGACCACTTGTTGAAGGTAATATATTTTATATAAGTTAAAATTTAATTTTACTTCTTATTCTATGTACACCGCTTCGCAAAGTGCTATTGCTGTTAAGATGAAGTGGCAAGAAACTCCCCAGCAACACGTCTAGCTAAAAATTGTTTTTCTTTAACTATTCAATTTATATCGTAAGCTCTTATAAGTTTTATTCAGAAGTGTGTCACAGAAGTACTTATTCAAAGAACTAATGGAGTTTGTAGCAAACAGAGAACCTCAAGACAAAGTCACAGTAAAAGGAAAAAAATATGAGTGGCGTTGTGATACCGAGACGTAGTAAATGTTTATGATGCAAGAAATCTCCATAAATTACTTACATGTTTAGCAAAATTAAAACGTTTTACAGACGATAGTCTCAGAGGCTGGAGCGAGCTGCTATGTAGATGACGTTTTGTCATTTAAATATTCTTTAATAGTATAATATATCATTTTAACCAAAATGCTTTTTAATTTGCAAATTGTTTTAATCACTTATTCATATATTATCCAAACAACAATAACAATTGTTAAGAATTAGCTCTGATGAGCACAATTCATTTTTTTTATTGAAACTAAGTTGACGAAAAATTTTCGAAGTCAAAGTTAAAATGAAAATGCTTCTTACTCTTAATCATATGGCAACTATGGCATTCCGTGTGGTATCGCTAACAAGTCATATAAGTATTCTACGAAAACTGTCCCTTTTATGGGAAATAAGTCTTTTGTCCCATTCTTTACTTTAATTCCCCTTTCAATAGTATGAGGCAAGTACCTAAATTAAACCTAGAAGTGTACAAAGATGTATTTGCGGATGACTTCGAAAATTTTTCAAAGTGTAAACACGTGATGATCTTCTCGTCATTGGACAACCCTCTGTTAGACGCAGGCCAGGTGCTCAATTCAATATAGCATCTCAACAATATCTGTTAGCATCAGGAAAGATTCCGAAAAGACAGACGTCGAATTAAGAGTGGCCACAAATCGTCAGAAAAAGGAGTCGTTATTACAGATCTCATACATTTATAAGTAAGTATCCAGCATAGCGTAGACATAAAAATAAATATTTTATTGTTACAGTTGTTCACTAAGTATGGAGAACTGGTCAGAACGAAGAACGACAAGGCCTTCCAAGTACTGGAGTTTCTTGTGAGAGATTACCCCTTCCCTTACGAGCATCCGTATGGTCAAACCGGAGGGCAAGAGTTGCTAGATCTCCGACTTCAAGTGAGTTTGTGTAACACTTATATATGTGTTGGATGATAATACAGTAGAACCTCTCTAAGTCGAACCTTGAAGGGAGACGCCAAAACGTTCGAGCTATAGAGTCTTCGACTTATGGGGGATTCCGACTTAAGCGGATTTTGTAAGGAAACATTCTTGTACTTGACTCGACTTGTAGAGGTTTAGATTTATTCAAATAATCGAGTTGTAAAGATTGTTATATAAAATATTGCTACGTTCGATATAAAGAGGTCAATATTTTTTCGACATATAGAGGGATAATTATAAAATTATCCCTCTATATGTCTCTGTATGTCTTATTATGAAGATATATTTGCTTATAGGGAATCACTAATTATTTCGACTTATAGTGGGTTCAGATTTCGAGCAACCGAGGTTTTGGGGCTCGAAGGGAAGGGAACACATTTTTTTTTCGAGTTAGGGAAGTATAAGACTTATTGAGGTTTTACTGTACTACTAATGCAATTAAATTTATTATTGGAAACTTACGAAACTTCCGATTACGGTAATACATATTTATACAATTAAACTATGTCTACAAATTAAAATTAAACTATAAAATCTAGTGCCAGACCGCTGTCAGTTGGAAACGTGCCCAACAGACTAGCATTTCCTCGCTGAATGGCAACGCTAATGCCTTGTCCGAGGTATAGACTAGTCTTCTGGTCACGTGAGACGTGAACCAGGCATTTCGCTGTCTCGATAAAGTTTGTAATGCTTTTATAGTTTACTGTAATCAGTCTTCATTTCAATACAACTTCTCTGACACACATATTACTTCAGTAGAGTTCTCCGCGTGAAATCCCTAGTTCGCTGTATGACTTTGTTTCCGCCATTATATTACCACTATGCCGTTTTCCTTCACTTCAATTTCAAAAACGCGAAACAGATGGCGCTGCAGTCGCCATCTACTTAGCTAATCTGTCTAGTTTATGGCAACGGCATTATTTATCGGGATGATATGTTCATTAACTCGGGTTATAAGCCAGCACTATGTCGAGTTCCGTTTATATACGTTCAGTAGTTTTCATATGATGCTCTAAGAGACAGACAGACAAAAGTGCTATAAATTGCATTTTTGGATTCTCCTAGTCCGAATTATCCCTCTTGTTTTTTTTATCATTTTAAATGCATTGTACAAACTCAACCTATTTACAGATTTATCATAATACTAGCGACCCGGCAGACGTTGTCCCGCTCTGGAAAAATACAAATCTAGGACCCGATTCCAGCGCCACCTACCGGTTCTAATTGCGAATCAAAACCATCCGGGGACCCACTCAAACACACAAAAACAAAATTACCAAAATCGGTCCGTCTCCTGGTTCTAAATAGTGTAACTAACACGACTTTCGTATATATATATAATTATATATAGAAAATTACTTTTTTACATTCGTTGCCCCTTAATCATTTTCATTATTATACTACCCATACCTTGTTAAACATTAGAGAGCGTTTCCCTTGTTATTGCTTATATCAGGCATATAGTGTTAGTGAAATTTTATTTTTCTTCTGTTTATTACTCGTTTTAAATCTCTCTCTCAAATGAAGGTATACACCGATATGGCTGAGGAGAAGCGCACATTGCGAGAACACATCCGATCTTCTTTCGAGACTGTAACTGCCTACCTCTTGCCCCACCCTGGCCGCGCTGTGACAAGACGAGGCTACCAAGGCAATCATGGTGGTAAGTCATTTAAACTCTTTGCAATCTCTGTCATTTTTTTAGTAGTAAAACGACTAAACAATATGTATTCGATTTCAATAATAAAAAGCATATTTTTCCAGTACTGGAGAATGAATTCAAAGACCAATTAAAACAGTTGGCCACCTCGTTGTTCGCATCAGAAAATTTGAGATTAAAGAAGATTGGCGGCGAGCCAGTGAAAGCACGCGAATTAATCACCTACATTAAAACTTATGTCGACATATTTGACAGTGACGTTCTGCCCAAACCCATGGATATCGTCAAGGTACCAGTTATTTTAAATATATTTTTCTGAATTTCGTCTGTAGTTTGCATGAATTTTTAATTTATTTTTAGATTGTAATTCATTTGATAAATCAGCTTTAATTTATTTCACAAAATCAAAAAAAAAGTCACAGGATCGATTATGTCTACGTTCCATTAGAGATTCAAAATGACCACATTAATTGATCATTTAACATTCATCACATTCAATTGAATTTGATTCCGGTAGCCTTGTGGAACGGCTGATGGAGCATTTGATGGAATCATGAGAGGAAATTTTGCCGGTGGAAATTCTAATGGCAGTGTCCAGAGGTCACATGCCCAGCTATCTCTCTCTGTCTCTCGGCGGCCTCCTTTCGAGTCATTACTGCCTCAGAACTGGATGAAACCGCCATCCAATAATCGGATCGGCCCTACAATGCTCTCAAGTTAGAATCTCTGAGGTTCCCATGCAGGGCATTCGACCAGCGTGTAACGCAGTGTCTAGTGCGCCGCATTTGCGACATTCAGGGGAAGACACACATCCCACGATCTCATGTAGATACTTATCGAAGCACCCGTGCCCGGTAAGCATCTGCGCCATCCTAAAGGTCAAGGTCCTACGATTCCGCGTGATCCGTCGCGACCGGAGGTGATTAGAGATTTATCCGACCTGCCTTCCCACTTCGCAGTCATCCATTGTGCGTGGCATTCGTTAAATTAAGTTCATTTTATAGAGAGACAGATAACTCTTTAATGCACAGCAAAACATACAATTACAAAAACAGACCATATTTACAATATTTCTAGGCGATACAATAGGCGGCCTTATCGCTCAAAGCGATCTCTTCCAGGCAACCTAAATCATAAACAAAATTGAATCAGGCGATGTAGGTGGCGCCTGTTATAGTGTGTGCCAGCAGTGGAATATAGTTCCTTCTTCAGATTACACTGTAATCTGAGGTCCTATTTTTATATTTCTTTATATCTATTCTATCTATGTCTGTCTTGTATTTTTATTACTATCCTATAGGGTTCGGGACTTTGGTACTTTGTTTAGCGTTTTTTCCATTCTTACTCATATGTATTGTGGCTACTATGACTGAATAAATAAATGTGGGAATGGGAATGACTTATCTTAAACGCATGATGTGATGAATGTAAGAAGATATTTCTAAACGAGCCCATCGTGTAACAGAGATAACGAGTGAAAGAAGAGAATAGACGACGAATGAACGACGTACGCACGACGCAATACAAAGACGCTCTGAGCATTATTTCGTTAAGATGTTAAAGAAGTGTTGATATTAAAAGTTTCGAAAATAAACGCACGCGCATTGCTGCAAATCGTAAACTCAGTATTGCTTTCCTTGGCAGCCATCATCCCCACATAGATTTTTTGACTTAATTGCCAACATTAACTTGTTATAAATCCTGAGATCAACCATTTCTTTACGAAACAATTTGAAATAGTACAGATATATTAATTATGAATCATTGTCATTGTCATTGTCAAAGCAGAAGTATACATAGATAATTTAATAGGCTACAACGGAGGCGGGACTGCTCCTCGCGGTGCGTGAAGCGAGGGAAATGTACGAGGCCCAGATGGAGAAGGAGTGCGGCATGAACGAACCGAGCCTGCCGGTGCAGCAGGTCAACCGCTTCCACGTCAAAGCCATGAAAGATGCCCTTGAGACCTTCATAGCTAAAAAGAAGTTGGGAACTGAAAAGGACATAGAGCCTCACCTGGCTAAATTGCATCAGGTTTGCAAATCAGATTATTTATAAGATACTACTTCGTTGTCTCTGATAATAATTCTCAGAAAAGTATATGGATGGTTTTGGAACTAATTGAGGTAAATGTGAAGAATCTCACTTATATTTTATTGTAACTTTACTAACAAAGCTTCACTTGAATGCAAAAAGGTTTCTCGTTGTAAGTTTCAAAATGTATTGTAGGTAAATATGGCGCCTGAAGATTAATAAGTGAATTTTTTGAATTCAGTGTGATGCCTCGGCTTCATCTCAATTAGTGTTAGCTGTCACGAAATGCGACTTACTGGTAGCACTAACAAGTAACGCATTAAAGCCGTCTGCGTGACACTAACATTATCTCAGATGTAGAGCCAGAGGAATCAAAATAATAATTTAAAGTATCAATTATTGTTCCTGCATACACAATTTTGTTATACATACAAGTTAATATTAGGTAAATCGGTAAACATAGTTTAAACTTGGAAAACTCATGGACGGAATGTACATATTATGTCCCTTCGCAATCATGTTTATAGCGTTAAAAATAATGCCGTTAATGATGAGCTAGCTCATTGTATATACGTGGGACACTCAGAATTCAGATTTGTTTATTAAATCCTTTCAAGGTACTCTCCACCAGCCTCTATACAAAGTTTCATGCGTCTACACCAGTTTTTTCCAGTCCGCCGCAGACACCTCGTTTATAGCTTGCTCATACGCTCACAATGCATCTTCCGGTGACGAAAATTGTATCCCTTTGAGCTGATTTTTTGTTTTTGGGAATAAAAAGAAGTCACACGGTGCTAGGTCAGGGCTGTAAGGCGGGTGACCCAGGAGTTTGACCAGCGTGCTGCCCAGAAAGTCCCTCGTTTTGAGCGCGATATGGTTGGTCGCTTGTTGCTCACAACAGAGAAAACTCCTGCCAAGCATTCGGCAGAATACCATTCGGCGTGGATGCTTCTCTGGTTCCGTAAAGGAATTGACACCAAGTAACAAGTCAAATGGAAGGAAACTCGCGATCAAAATTTTCCCCCCGCTTCTAGATCGCTTGACTTTGGTAGGTGTTGATTTGTTTTGAAACATCCAAAGTGGCTGGCGCTTGGGTTGTGGATCGTATTAGTAAATCCTGTCCTGTTGTTTTTTTAAATAAATCCAATGTACAAATACGGCAAGTTTAAAATTTATACTAATTATATATTATTTTAGAATTTGTAACGTATATCAGACCTTTTTAGACTAAGTTTAGCAACACACCTGCGGACTATTCATCCCGGAAAGTTCGGCGACGGAAAGATCTGCCCTAATCTGCATGCGGCGGAAATTTCACTTATGTGTCATATCATAATATTTAAGAGTCGATATCAACTAGACAACACTTGTCGATATCATCATAATATTCAAAATTAATACTTTACATTATTTACCCGACTTTTAGGCTAGCACCCCCGGTCTAGAGTATGCCGCCGTAACAACCTTGAGTTCTGTTTCGGCATTAGTGACCAGGTTTTGTCTCCTTTAAGTAAGCAGCAAATGTCTATAGAAGATGGTAACCGCTTTCCATCAAATGAGCCGTCAGCCTGTCTGCTGAACTCATGCAATAAAAAGAAAATAAAAAAAACATTGCGAGTGCAAGTAGTCGAACTTTCCGCCGCCAGAGGTTCCGGTGTGTCTTTAGGCTTAACACTTTTACTGGACGATTGTCATTCTTAGAATACCGTCTTTCAAAGTCAGACTGGAAAAGTAACACAATCTCATAATCTTACTCTTTCCAGGAGTTGGAGAACAAGTTGAAGAATTACTTGACATTAAACCAGAGTAAAGTTCAGAAGGCTATTGTGGACGGCAACAAAGAGTATAAGAAAGTGATCCAAACCGCGACCAATGGGAATCCCTTGTGCATGCACCCGATCGATGTCGAGGACCTCCACAAGGACGCGGCCACCGCCGCGAGGCGCCTCTTCGATTCCAGGCGCAAGCAAATCCCCGGAATGCGCGACGAAGAAAGAACTAGATTTTTGCAGGTGCACTTTAAATCATTTTAAACCCACAACTCAACTATTTTAGTAATTCGTCGACGAAAATACAGTTGTCAATATTAAACAACAATGCGAACTCCAGCTTACACTTTATGCACTATATTTAACAAAGATCACTCAGCACTACCTTATAAGTGGGTAAATTTTAATAAAGTATATGCAACAACAATGGACCTTATATTGTAACTACAGTGGGATCTCTATAACTCGAATCTTGTTAAGTCGAAATCCTCAATAAGTAAAAAAAATGCCGGTCTCTTCTACTAAACTCCCAAATACTCGCTACTTCGAATTATTTAGACTTTGTAACCCGAAAAAAAATCATTTTTCCCTCCGTAAGCATTTTAGGACATATTTATAGTTGGTAGCTCGAATTTCCAAATCAGACTATAAGTCGAAGTCAAACATAGTACAAACTAAACGAATGTGCAATTAATGAATCTATTCATTAAACTTTCTAAGTCACACAGCTGTGTACCATAAGGTAGTGAAATAAAAATTGTTTTTTCGGCCAGTACTTATTTGGCCGCTTACTATTAGTCTTAAAACGCGCTTCTTAAGTAGTTCTTCTTCTTAAGACGAAATTTTAGCTATCAAATAATTCATATCTCGAACCCCTTGTTAAGTCGAAGACTCAATAAGTCGCAGTTTCTCTTCCCTCGATCTCATGACGGACTCGTGGGAGGAAGGAACCGCACTCCAACTCTCGTGGCTCCGAAGTATGGCATCGACTATGCTGGACCCACTACGTTTTCTATGGTAACGCGCTGGGGTTCCCAGGTGGGGCACTCCACGAGCGTACGAAATGGCGTATCTTGGGGTGCTCCGCATTCATGACATAGCGGCGAAAGAAAAGAACACCAGCACCAAGTACCCGTGGCACCTTCTAATCGCAAAGGATTAAGATCTTTTGAAATTAAGGATTTTCGGATTGCATTTTAGTACTTTTTATTCATCTATATCAAGCAGTAATTAAGATCCCTTTAACACTAAATATTTTAATATGTTCCAGGATATCGAAGAGCGTCTTGAAGACCTTAAACAAGAGAATACTCGCAGCAACAAGTTGTTCATGTCGGAAAGCCTGTTGAACTACAACTCGGTCATGGACAACTTGTTGACCAAAAACCCGCCGCTGAACGAGGAGTCTTTCGAAAGCCGTCACGATGACCAGAAGATGAAGGCTATTGCCGACTTCATGGGCCACAGAAACATGGTCTCCGACCAGCCGAACGACTCTTTCAAGTCGTCTTTGATCGAGGTTATTTTACAATATATCTTTGTCCCGTTTTTAAATATATCCTTTGGACAATTTATGTAACTATAATATTCTATCTTCAAGCAAATACCATAAGGCAGATGCCGCCGAACAGAAGCTGCAGCCCAAATGTCTTTCTTTAACAAACCCCAAACAAAAGTTCCCATGACAAGTCGAAAGTACACATTTTGCTAACCCGTTGAGTTATTAGATTCTTGCTTTAAAGCAATTAATAGACAATAACTGCTTCACGAGTTGTTGTCTATTAATTGTATAATCAGCATTGACCATTTTTTGACAATAATAAATAAATGTATATTAGCCCTTATTTTACAATTTAACAAAACAGTAAATATGTGTTTATTTAAAATACTAAAATACAAACTAGGAACAAGGCCTGTGTTCGGAGTCAATCAAAGGTACCCCTCTTCTATATGGTTAAAGAACATAATTATAGCTCTTAGGTATGTAATTACATATGCGTAGGTGCGTGTTAATGTCGGCAATAATACTGCACAGAATTACATCATCCTCAAAATTCCCTCCTGTCCCTGCTCCATCTGTGATAATGTGCCAAATGCATCTTGTTTTGCGTTCAAAACACCGTTAAAGATTAGCTGTATTATAACAAATATATCCGTTATCTGTCAATTAACGCCAATATTAATATCGTATCATAATTAGCGCATTATAGCCATTACAAAATTGTCCCAGATGGAGTTCAATGACCGAATTAGACCAGCAGGAGAGCTCACAGATGACAAAATAAGCACAAGATAATCGTTTGTGCTGCAAGACTGAAATTAATTCGAAGCTCTATCATGCCTTAGCACTGAGCCACCCTGATTATTTATAGTATGTGGTTTAGATGGGGTAATAGATGCTGCTAAATTTGGTAATGTTGTCGCGGTAACGTTAGCAAAATCTACAATATTATAAAATTCTAAACACGCTGTGTCTGTAGATTGAAGCTTTAAACAAATTATTTAAAATGGACGATAGCTTACATTATTTTTCAAATGCTGCGGTATTTTGTATCACGGGAATTCCGCGAAAATTTAAAGTCAAGCGCGGAGGAGATCGTGGGAATCTCCCTCCCAGTCAATAATAATACACATCTGACATTCTTTTCCAATTTGCGTGTAAACAGAAGATAATGAATAGTGTATCTAAAATATTTAGAAAATTAAAACCTAACAATAATGGTTCATTAACGACGCAAGAGATTTCAATTTAGTATAAAAGTGGCAAGAGATGGTATGTCACTTATTCCTTGGAAGATAGGAAGGTCACTTGTGTGTGACGCGACATGCGTTGACACTGGCGGCATCACAAAATAGTAAAACATAAAAGTCACTCAAATCAATAACTGAAATTGTTTTATGTCTAGAAAATTGAAGCCCACTTCCTGAGCATTAAAAACATAAACCGAAGCAAACACAGGAAGGCCATGCACACTGCCATTGTTTACTACAATACCACCATGGACACTTTCTGGGACCCAGACGAGCAGTGTCTACACCCGAGTGACCTCAAGAAAGAGCACAAGAAGGTCAAAGCGCGGGCCATGAAGATGTTCCACGACGAATCTGAGGGCGCTGAGGACATAGAAAGCATGACACTTGATCAGGTATGTGCCATAATACTGGCAGTAATTGACCCAAAACCTCTGTTATTGCAGGAGCAGACAGGCAGATGGCCGGCCTACTTGATGGAAAGCGGTTACCATCGCCTGTGGACATTGCAACACCAAAGGTGCTACAAATGTGCTGCTGCTCTCTTAAGGGAGACTGGAACTTGGTCACTAATTCCGGAATACAACTCAAGGTTGTTATGGGGACATACATTAGACCAGGGGTGGTAGCCATCCAGTCGGCCAAATGCCCTAGCACCTGGAAAATTGGCAAAAAAACTGTCTTTCCTTCTACATATTAGATTCGATACTGCTGAATATTGTTACGAATCGCGTGACTCGAATTAAAATGCCGTTAGAATTACTATAGAGTTTATTAGAACTATCAGGTACAAATATAACCGAACACAACAAATCCAAACGTAATGTAGAAGGTCGTAATTCAATAATCGCGCAAACTCCGTCACTAGGATTCCCGACTGTAGTACACAAGTCTCGCCTCGATCGTGGTTATCGCCCGAATGCTGAAATGAAATGAATACTGCACAGATGTAATATGTCTGCCCGGCCGCGTGGACCGAATTTCCTAGAATCAGTTTGTACTTTAAATCCGACACACCTGGCTAATGATTGCCATAAAAGATTACAATACAACAATAGACTGGTCTAAAAAATAATTAGTTAACGTATGCCAATAAATAAGTAAACAAAAGAAGTTCAAGTGCCGTAATAAAATGTGTTTTTAATGGTATGCAGGTGTGAATTTTTTTTGTCGGCCATAACAGTGAAAATATCACTTTTAAAGTCATCATGTATCAAGTATATATTTTTTGTAATAAATTTTTTAAATTAAACACTTTTTTGGTTTTACATTAAAATCGTAAATTTGACTACTGTTACAATAGTGAGCTTTATTTTTCCAAAATATTAAAAGTGACCAAAAATAGATGCCAACTTATTGATAAAATTAAAATCAATTTAAAATCTAAAACAATTTAATATCTGATAGTAACTCAACATATTAAACTACTAATATATTAATCTTATACTAATATATAAGGTCGAAGAATCTGTTTGAACGCGCTAATCTCAGGAACTACTGGTCTGATTTGAAAAATTCTTTCAGTGTTAGATAGCCCATTTATCGAGGATGGCTATAGTCATATGTATCATCACGCTAAGACCAATAGAAAAATCGAAATTAAAACTAGTAAGCACTTTTGACCATAGCAATTATTGCAATTCTTTAGAATATAATAGTAAAATTTCTAGAAATCTGTGAAAATGTTTTTGTAGACAGAGTGGAGGACCAGCCGTTGGAAGTCCCCACACGTCCTCAGTTGAAATACCAAATCTTTATTTAATTCAAAATACCTGTAAATCCATGTAGCGAAGTTGGAATGAACCATTAGATCAACAGATTAAAATTGCGTTGTCATTCTCGTTGCCATGAAGATGTATTTTTTGATGAAATGCAGCGGTGGCGCCAGAAAACGCGGTCGGAGCGCCATCTTTTCAGCTATATTCATCTATAACTTGATAAAAGTACTTTTTCTGGATGAAAGGTACCCTGTGTCCTTTTCTAGACCTCTGACAGTGTGTTGCGCAGTTAAGTAGTAAAAGGGTGTCAAAAAAGAAGATTCATATTTGCATTTATTATAGAATTAGTTGGGATAGGGGTTCCCAAAGTTCTTGAATGCAGCGCACTTACAGCTTTAGTCGGTTCGTGCCGGCGCCCTAGCTAGTTGAAAAAGGGTACAATGATTCTAAGTAGTTAGGCAGAAAAATTGTATTTATTAAAAATATTATTGTTTAAGAAAAATGGGAAATAAAATATTGGTACAATTTGAGCCACCTGCATATCTGTAAATAAAGCACATTTATTACCCGTCGGCGTTTGAGATAATAACATTGAAACTCTTTTATGGCCGTCTACTTTTGTTTACTTTGTGTTCAAAATTTCTGATTAGGCAACAGCACATTGTTATTGTACTATTTTATGGCCGAGTCATTAGCCAGGTGTGGCGAATTAAGCTGACTTAGATACGCCGGACATATTGCATTTGTAGAGTATAAAACAATTATCTGATGGAGGGGGAGGCAGTCTAGCGATAGCCACAAGCGAAACAAGTCTTTAGTGACGGACTTTGCGCGTGTGAATGAATCGTGAATTACGTTTGGACTGGTTGTGTACAGTTATATTTGTACCTGTGTTATACATGTTTGTATAGTTGTAGATAATAATTCCAACGGCATTTTAATTCGAGTCCCGTAACTCGTAACAATATAATGCAACTTTTTCAATGAATGATGTGTTAGCTTGGTCATCTCCACACATTTTCTAACTGCGGATGCTTAAGTTTATTTTCCTGAATTAATCACTATCCACGGCGCACACATTGGGAACCCCTGAGTTAGGATAAGGATTTTACAATGACAAGTGTATTTCTTGATGGCTGTTCCTCTTCCGCAGAACATGGAGCTCCGTTACAGAGAACTAAAAGAATTGAACGACAATGCAAACGAGATGGCAGTTACGGCAGCTTATAGGAAGTACAAGAATATGATGGACGAAAACTGTTCCCCGAACGCTTCGTGGCTGCTAGTCATCCCTATAATTATTCACTATGCTAAGAAGTGGGGTTATCACGAAGAGGCCAAGAAAGCTGCTATGGAGGTATTTTACTCCAAACGCAGGGACCTTTACAACTCCGACTACGACCGCTTCAGAGAGAAACTCGTTGAAGTAAGCATATTTTAGTTACCTTTTCTAACTCAGCTTAGCAATTGTAAAACTTAGCAACTGCCATTACTAAGCCTTTGCCGGTGTATTATGCTTGCTAAAACATTTAAAATGTGATATCGGTCCCTGAAAACTATGATGAGTAAAGGTAAGGAGAATCATCTCTGTATATGAAGAAGTGTCCGTTGAAATGCATTAAATTAGGGTGACGCCAATTTGGCATTAGGGTGAATTTTAAAGAAAAATCCAAAAGTTATTGGATTAGTGTTTAGTTTTATAAAATTAAATATTACAAAATCACTTAGCGTATGGTTCGGAATTCACGAAATAAAGTCACCATTCACGTTTTCACATAACAATTCTTTGAGGTTATATCTGGTAAATTATACTTTGTACTGCGTAAATAATTTACGTTTTATAACAGTGTACTGTAACCAACTACTCTAGTCGCCAAACCTATTATATATACTTCGATTCGTCTACAACAGCTACATTCGTACTATCCTTTGTGTTCATCAGCACTATTGTGGACGGAGTTATTTGTAAGCTGTACAATTGGACACTTCTTCAACTATTTTCCTATATGAGATGATTCTTCTTACCTCTACCCTTCATACTGCAAGCTTAGCAAATAGTGATGGAACGGCATACAGTTGAAGTTCATGATATATGTTGTGATGTGTTGTGTTGTCAACACACACATTAACCGCGCGTTGCATTAGTAGTTCACAACGCTCAAAATGCTCCGTTAGCCATTCCACAAGACGACTACGGTCGTTGTGGTCGTGACGAAAACGTCACGAATGACATCATCATTTTCGAACGCTCACAACGGCCCATGTCAAGAAGTGGGTCGAATAGCCGTTCCACTTTGGTTCACGTTACGCAACTGATACGCTTCTGTTATGGTAATATAAAAAGGACTACTCTGGGGGCGATCCCAAACACATACCATAGTAAATAACTTATATACTTATAACTTTGTAGATTTGCAAACATTAAAAATAAAATAAAAGCTTGAAATGAGTGTAGAAATTAACATGCCCATGCAAGAAACATTGTTTCTCCATACACAAAAAGAAAATTAAATAAACATTGTTCAAATGGCATTGTGAGCTGTATACTGTAATATTCTCCGTATTTAACGGGTGTAGAAAATTCTTCGATTTTATATTAATTGACTTAAGAATTAACATTTCATATTTTTATTTTCAGAAACTGGACGACGGGTACAAAATGTATTAAATTTTACGACTTCTGCGAACTTCACAGATTTGGCGACTTCATTACTGTTGATTTTGAATTATGTATTTAATGCAATAAAAAGTTTATTTAAAATTGCCTTTTATTCAAGCCATAAAATGTCTTGCTTTCAATTCTTTACAACCTTATACAGACATATATATAAAGCTGAAAAGTTTGTTTGTTTGTTTGAATGAACGCGCTAATCTCAGGAAATACGGATCTGATTTGAAAATTTCTTTCAGTCTTAAATAGCCCATTCATCAAGGAAGACTAATAGAAGCGGAACACCAATGAAGAAAAATAAATTCCACGCGGAAGACGTAATTAAAGTCGAAGTTGATTAAAGAATACAGCAGAGCCTCAATAATCCGGACATGCAAAGACAAGGTCCTTTGCAGATTATTAAGGGGTTATAAAACTACATTTAAACAAAAGCAAAACTGATCGAGTATTCATAATAGCTTTTCCGCAACAGCTTAACAGAGAGACCGATCGAATTACTATCGCATTTTTATATAGATGGTGAATTTTTATATCTATAAACTTGAGAAAAGACTCAAATGAAACTGACCCAAATGACCTTTTAGTTAAATCATTTTCATATTATCATTATCAATTTTCATATCAAACTAGCTATCCCGGCAGACGTCTTCTTGCCCGGAAGAGCTTCAATCGATATGCTGACAGCAGCACCACCTACCGGGTCCAATTGTGAACCAACTCGAAAACTTCTTTGGCTCATGCACAACAACTTTGCTAAAGATCATCACACAGCGTTGCCAGATGGGGGGGATTCCCTGCAAATTCGGGGTTTTTTCACGTCTGGGGGAGATTCGGGGCTAAAGATTCTTTGGAGGGAAATATTTTGTTGTGAGAAATTTTGGAGAAATATTTTAAGTATCAATAATTCATCTACAAACACAATTCTCATCACTACAATGATTGTATCTAAGTCACAATACGGTATTATTACTTTATCTTAGAAATATACTCTACTAGGGAATCGTACTTCAATTCATTTTTTCATTTTAATAATTACATTCATTCTTTCGTTCATTTAAGTTATTTATTTATTATGCCGTCACTACTCGTATGCGTCGTATCCTATAGGCTACTTTCCGGTAGAGATTGGCAATGATCACGTTCACAACTGCGGTTTTTCCCGTTTCACTTATTGCTGGCGTCACAATTGTAAACGCAAGTGGAATGGTTATTTAACGCACCTATTTACATGGGTCGTTGTGAACGCCCCGTGAGGGAAAATGTGACGTCATTAGTGACGTATTCGCTACGACGGTGGCTTTGCTTTTTTCTTTCTCCTTTAAAATAAGTAATAATTATTTTGGGGGTTTTTTTCTCAAAAAGCTTATTTTTGGGGGTTTTTGAAAAAAAAATGGGGGTTAATTGACATGGTCATCTGGCAACGCTGTCATCACATGATGCAATAGTTTTCTATAAAGAACATAAAGACAAACATTGATTTTTATATATCAAGATAATGTTATGGACAACCATAATAACCAAAATGATGAAAATGGCAAATCACAAAAACCTATCCCACTTTGGGGTATAAACTTGACATAAATCCCATAATCCGGGATGAAAAGTATCCTTTGTTCACCTTCAGTACTAAAATTAGATGTATATCAAATTTCAGCCAAATCGGCCCAATAGTCTTTTCGGGAAAGTATAACAAAGAGAAAAACTAACTGTCCCATTTTCGGGATAAAATTTATAGTATGTTCAGCATCAAACATATATAAATAATGACTTTCAGTCTAATCGGTTTAGTAGCTTGTCCCTGAAAGCGTAACAGGCAGACAGACAGAATTACAGTCTCATTTATAATATTGATAAGGATAAGCCTATCGGCGCGGCGTCGACGATCGGTAAAGTTCCATCTTTTTCGCTATATTCGTAAACAACATTTTTGTGGATAGAGAGTTAGCCAGAGCACACCTCTCCACGCCCCGCATACCGCCGACGCCAATAGCTCGCACACTTAGCAGCTAGGCGGAATGTGGAATATAGAAGCTGCCTTGGAGGCCGAAATACTAACTTGTTCATTCGCTTGTGTGGCACCAATACACACTGTATTTCTCTGTATTTCTTCTATGTATAGCTTAATTGTAAATAACGCTAATAACAAGTCATACAGTCCACAGCGAATTTTATTTAAAAGAAGCAACTGCCACCAATAGACAATGTCTTATACTGAATTATATTGAATTTATTTTTCTATCACCTTAGAACGAATACTAAAGTAATAGAATCCGTGATAAAAATTAAGTAAAAGTAGATCAAGTGTTCTTTTAATTCTTAAATTATGAAATATGGATACCTAACAAAAAAAAATATATAATGATTTTCAAAAAATTTTACTTTACGTACATATTGAGATTTATCTTCTATTGATACTGTGGCGACCGAGGGTGGAACTGTAAAATTACTTTGTGATAGGTTATCATATGTGCACTATGTAGTTCGTATTGTTTTCACAAAAGTAATGCAAGTGAAATAAACGGCACATATTGATTCTTTGAATAATTCCATACTTTGTTTATTTTGCAAACTGTTGCAGAAGAAGTCACAGTTAAGTGCAAACAAGCAAAAGAGTAAGACAAGCACGCTTTACAAACTAACATACCACAGAAAATCATAGTTATTAGTCGCGAAATCATCTTGCGAAAGTTATAATCCATGGCAAATAAAAAATCGTATCATAATCACAAATTATAAAGACGATATCGAAACAACTATAAAATATTAGCTAGGTATGTCTATGTTATATTTTTTATTTCTGCTTGAAGCAAATCGATTTAGAGTCGACACGTAATCATACATACATACATACATAACTTCACGCCAGGTCCCTTGCGGGGTAGGCACGAACAACAGAGCGCTCGTCTGTTCTTAAGGCTCCTGACATCACCTTCTGCTAGTACACGATCAAATTGATCATGGAAGGTGTGTCGTGGCCTTCCGCGACTTCTGCATCCATCCACTTTTGCATTGTATATCTGTTTAGTCATTCTTTCATCATACATTCTTTCCACATGCCCGAACCACCGGAGCATTATCGTAATCATAATTAATCATATATTGAGAATCTGACATTATAATTATCATATTATACTAATTCATATATCGTCTATCGTACAGCACCCAGTGAGCTTATATATAAGATCATTGACAGCACCAAACAATGAAACAACCCTAACTGTGTTTGATTTATAATATTATTAGTGAGTTTTTGGCGGGAACTGAAAAGAGACGTTGTGCTGTGTGGTTTTATTTTCTAAAAATGTGTAAAATTACTCTAAAATGAACATTAGTTGTAGGATATTGATAGTTTTTGACTAGTAGATTTATGTGTTTTGTGAGAAATATGAACTATATAGTCAAATGTGGCCTTTTGAGCTGTCACAAGAACTCTGTTGAATGGCACTAGCTGATTACCTACAGTTCAGCTGTGCTACACACAGGCTTAAATAGAAAATGAAGAAACTATATTGTAAACTAAGATCTGGCTTTAAAGGCCAAGCTGCCAAGCCATAAACCTAAAAAAAATATTAGTGGAGTTTTTGGCGGGAACTGAAAGATGTGCTTTGAAGTTTTATTTTCTAAAAATGTGTATAATTACTCTAAAATAAACAACAGTTGTAGGATATTGACAGTTTTTGAGTAGTAATTATGTTTTTTGTGAGAAATGTGAATTGTATAGTAAAATGTGGCCTTTTGAGTTGTCACAAGAACAATAACATAGGCTTAAGAGTCTATCTACCTATCAGATATGTTTAAGGAGCGGCTGAGAGCCGCGAATCTGTGATTGATAAATATGCACAGTCGTCTCAAAAATGCCTTAATCTCGGATAAAAAATCCAACTGCTTCATTGAAATCTCAATGTGCATTGAAAAGTTATTGTGAAAACAAATGTATTTTTAATCATTCAATTTATATTTTATTTTGTAGACATTAATTGAATAGTGTACATTTATCCAGATACACAATACAACATTATGTTTATCACTTTGTTTGTGTTATGGCCAGTTCCTATAGCTCATTAACCATTTAGTTATCTTACCATTGATTAAAATTTTATGTATGGATAAGTAATGTAAAACTTCTACTAACAGTAAGGGAAATTAATAAATAGTAAGAATTAGGCATAGATCATATAACTCAATGGATATACGTAACCAAGTATCATCCAAATTGACAGACAGAATTAAATCCATACATCTAATATTGGTTGAATTAAATTCAGCTTCGTTTTTCATTCTAAGCTTTTCATAAACAATGAACTAGCTTAAGAAAAGCTAGAGAAAGCTAAAAAATTTCATCTAAATACTAAATCTATAGTTTTTAAGTCTTGTAAATATCTATAAATATAATAAAATTGAAAAGCCGAATTTTTGTACAATAAATAAAGCTAAAAGTCAAGTCAGGGGGATGTAAGAAGTTAAAAAGTACTAATTTAGTTTTTTTTTTTAATTTTTTGTTTCTCTGACTGATCTCTGAAATGGCAGGACCGATTAAAATGAAATTTTGTTTGATGGTAGCTTATAAAATTAGAATGTTTTATAATTATTCTGTGTAATGAATAAAACTTCTTTTATTACACTTAATCATATATTGGCTTTAACTAATTCTAAGAAGCTACAAAATAATAATTATCTGCTCCAAAACAATTTGAAAAGTTACACATGCTCAATGCAGTTTAAAAACTTATAGTCAAGGTGGGGTAAGTTCATACACCTATCATTTTTGAACTTTTAAAACAGAATTTAACACCAACTGCAATTTGAAGACAGAATTCAATGGTGTCTTAATTAAACTGACTGATTTGTTGTCATCATAACTAATCAAACATGGAAGTAACGAGAGGTGTATGGATTCCCCAAACCTTGACTATACATATAATTAACATCTGAAAACTTGCTGATAGTTTTAAATTGTGTTAGAACAAGTCTTAAGTAAATTAATATATTATTTTCCTACTAGATCATTATGTTTTGTTTCAAATATAACCTTTGCTTCATTTTGAAACTGCTCACCCATTGTATTTATTTGTTGTATTACACTAAAAATAGTGTCCTCTGAGACACCAGTCTGTCTTTTAACTTTCTTTATATAATCATTCTGAACTTCCTTTATTGCATCCCTACATCTTATATACAAAGCTTTAGCATTTTTTGCCAACGCCTCCCTATGTTCTTTAGTCACTTTAGGTACAGGCACAAACAGAGTGGTACCGTCTTGTTGAGGATTCAAATTGAGCCCTGAACTTTGAATAGCTTTCAATGCTTCAGGTATAACTTGAGGAAACGACGAGAAGTTTATAACAATAGTCTTTGGATTTTTTCTCACAATTTGGGCAAGCTCTTGCAATTCGTACTCTTTACCTTCGAATTTCACAGGTAGAGTTTCTATGGAGCCAGTCGTCGACCGCAATGACAAGTTTTTGGCAAAATCTTCCTTCATTTTTTCAATAGCATTCGAACATCTCTCTTTCAATTTATCGACCGGTACAAGTTCTGATAGTAAAGCGGGGTTGATTTCCACCTTCCCCTTGTTTTTCTTATCTCTCCCCTTGTCTTTGCCTTTTGCATAATTTCTTGTAATGTTAAAATTAACGCAGGCACGAGTTTCATTTAAAGGTACGACCACAAGTCTGGTTTTCAACGCAGTTCTAAAAACAGGAGCAACTAAACGTTGTAATATTCTAGTTCCCATAGTAGTAGTTGAGAATTTTGTTTTTCATTTGTATTTTACTCTAAAAATAAAAGTTTTAAGAAATATAACCTAAAAACTAATAATATTATTATTATTTAGATTTATGGCTTGGCAGCTAGGCCTTTAAGCCAGATATTAGTTTAGTATATTAGTTTCTTCACTTTCATAAGTCTTCAGTTTAAATAATAACTAGCCGAATTGTGTTTTAATGATGTCAAACAACAAACGTCTCGTGTTAACTCGAAACTTGACTGTATATTCACATTAAAAAAAGCATACCTAATTATTTCGTAAAATCCGTCTTTAAATTAGACTAAACGGCTGCTATGCAAGATACTGAAGAGGCGCCTTTAAGAGAAAAATATTGCGTTTGACTTTGAAATTTGACAGTACAACTGATTGACTACTACTGACTACTACAACTTCATTCTGTATTAGTCGTTTTGTCATCTTTTGCTTTTGCAAAATGTCTGTTCTTTTTCAAACAGTGATAAATACTGGAAAACTTTATTCTTTTAGGAAATCATTAAATACAACTCTTTCTAATTGCAAATGTTTATTGCAACGTAAATATTCAGGTGGGATATATAGTCGTCATTTTATTATATTACAATTTGACGGTTCTTCAGAGGTTATGAGTCTTTTTTGAGCAAATTGTTGTTACATACAGTTTTCTGAGTATAATGGGACTTTAAAATTAGATATCTGTCTATTAACAATAATTACGAGCTCGTGGGCTAAATTTTTAGTGTTAAGTTTGTTTTTTACAAAATTTGGCTCTATATTCTAATTCCAAAGTTGAAGGATTAATAAGTATGTATGGTGTATACATAGTTGCCCTATTTTATATAATCAGTAGCAGCTAGATGCTTCTCATCTCTTACAATATCCTGTGAAAATTATCTATTCTATGTTTACGGATAAAAATATTTGAAGTTCCCACAATTCTTTTTTATGTTAAAGGAACTTCATAATATTATATTACATTATTATCATTTAAACACATTATTTGCGTTACTTTGATCATATCTATTTAATATTACATATGCTTAATCTTTATGAAATCTTACAAATACAAAAATCTGGGGGTTGGGTTTACATATATGCCCCCGGATGATTTCCTGGGTGATTTTAGTGGTTAATGTGTTTAGGAATATATTTAAGACTTATTTATAACAACTGAAATTGGTTTTGAGTGGAAAAAATACATATTCAATTAATTATCGAAGTTTGAAATTCACGACATTGATCTGGTAATTTTGTCGCCGAGATTTTTTTTACGTTTTTGGACGGGATTTATCGAAATAGGAGACTGTATGTATCTGAAAATTTAAATATGTGGAGTTTTAAAAGTCGGTTAGGTTAGGTTTTGTGTAGACCAAAGCGACAGAATCGAGAGAACCATTCACTATTTATCTTATATATTAGTGAAAAACATAAGTGAGGTTAGATTGACTAAAACATTAAGAACTCAGGAACTACACATTTCCGACGCATAGGAGATGCAGAAGGGGTGAGTTGTTTTCCTCCCCCTCCTCCCCCATCCCCCGCTCATTACTTATGATTCCGGGGACATATATGTAAACCACACCGGCCACCACCACACAACGGCACACTCGCTTCGCTAGCTCAGCTCGTGCGCTTTGGTCTACACAAAACCTAACCTAACCGACTGTTTAAAACTCCATATATTTAAATTTTCGGCTACATACAGTCTCCTATTTCGATAAATCCCGTCAAAAAACGTAAAAAACGTCTCGGCAACAAAATTACCAGATGATTGTCGTGAATTTCAAACTTCGATAATTAATTGAATATGTATTTTTTCCACTCAAAACCAATTTCAGTTGTTATAAATAAGTCTTAAATATATTTCTAAACACATTAACCATTAAAATCATCCAGGAAATCACCCGGGGACATATATGTAAACCCAACCCACAATTTTTATTACAAAGATGGCAAACTCACAGAGGCTTACATAATAGAAAGTGGTTCAAGTATCTTTAAAGATTAGCAACAGCAGGTGTGAAGCCGACATATTTTTAGCTTTTAGGATAGGAGGTGTGATAGATAGATAGCATCAGTTGCAATACAGCAAAAAAAAATACCAATATTTGTGGTACTGTTCTCAGTCGTCTACCATCAACTCCCTGAGTCAGTTTCGTATTTGTATTGTGTAACATCATCATTATTAAAGGACATTTAATTTGCTAAGAAAATTATTTTATTTTTATCCATCTACCTGACACCAATAATTGGAATAATTGGAGTCGAAATAGTCCACTTATAAATATATATAATATATGGGAATATGAAGGGTGGGATAGAGATGAAATATGGGGTCATCAGAAGTCTCACTCATCATATAAGAAAGATAAAAAAATAAAAAAAATATATGTTGACTTAAAAAAAAGATGACACTACATAATAGCACATACTACATTCACAATAAATTTTATGCAAAAACATAATATACAATAAATAAATAAGGTTTGTATGTCAAGTTAGTTAGTCAACAAAGTTGGCAGTTGCTAAGTTTAGCATTATGCTGCATTGAAATTTAAAAAATATGAAATTAGCTGAGGGCTGTTTCTTACCATTATTCTATGATTGTGATATCACACAGATCAAATTTGCCCTTAGACCTTCATCTATTTTAGTTTCATTTATTTAACGCAATACCATTATTTGGTGTCAAAATGAAAGAATAAACAAATATAAAAATAAATTTACTTTTAGGATCAATTTTTGATCACCATATAAAAGTTATAGAATAAAATTTGGAAAATTAATTTTAGAAAATTAAAAATCACAGTTACATGAATAAAACGTGGGGATTGTCTCACTTCTGAATTCAGTCAGGACATAATATATATTCCACTGATAACAGTTATCTAATGATTGTAAATCCATAGTAATTTGAAAGGTTCTTTTAAATTAGTATGGAGGACAATAAATTTGTATTACAGAAATCTGTTTTAGACACTCCAAAGAAGTTTTCCACATTTGATGAAGTTGTAGCCCAGAGGAGAGCAGAAGCTAAAAGGAGTATAGTTGTTCAAGTCAACTCCGATGCATCATTCAATGAACTGTATGGATATTGTTCAAAATATGCTAACATCAATGGTATACATCATTACAATAACAGTACTGATGAGGTGCGTAAAATTTTCTATTATGAAACAGCTTCATTAGACATTTAGACTGCTCCGTGGTTCAGTAGGTTAAGCTTGTGCTGACCTGTCTTATGTAATGTAGAAGCTGCTGGCTCTCTTCCTTGCAGTGTAAATTTTATAAACCAATGTTGCATTATTGTCTATTGACTGGGGTCAGCCCCTGAATGGTGGTTATATTTCCCATAACACGAAGCTTATTTAGCTTGGGTATATACAAAATGTGTTTTTGCTGCTGATTATGTTTTTTTTATAGTTTATTCATATAGACAAAAGACTACTTAATTAAAAAAATAAAAGAATATCTGATAAAAAGCGTGATACTGAAAAACCCTAGATCCTACATTTGGTGTCATAAGTGTTTCTTTGATATCATAACCATTACTTTCAACTTATTATTTAAAACTTATTTATTAGTAAAATATTTAAAGATTTAATTAACAACGTGTGCTATCATATAATTGACTAATTAATCAACACTTTAAATAACCACTATATAAAGTAGGTAGAAAAATCTTTAAATAATAAAATGCTTGTTGATAGTGTAGTGGTATTTTCCAGTACTAAAGATGCAAGAGAATTATGACTTGGAGCCCTCTATCTAAGTAGTATTTGTGGACATCACATCTACATTTTATCTCGAGAAATTTTCATTATTAGTAATTTTTTTCCATATTTACAGGTATCTTACTAGGGACAACTCTGAGTCCCTTTCTTTTCCTTTCATTAGAAAATAAAAGAAAGGGACTTTGTTAGCAAAAGATAATTTCTTTTCAGCATTTCATGCTCATTGAGTTCAGCTCCGAGGAAGACCTGAAAGATGTGCTGCATACATGCAGTTCCCACCAGAAAGACATTGATGTAATGGCCCTACAATCTCCGTTTCTCTGGTTTCGAGCCTCAACAGGCAAAAAGGAAAAATTTACAATTCCCAAAAACATTAACCTAATGACAAACAATGGCTGTAGGACAATTGATGAAGATGCCCTCTTCGAAGACCTCATGAACTGTAAGACTGTGTCTGAGCAAATGCAAATGTTATATGATCGGACTGCATTGAATGATTTAGGAGTGAGGTTAAGATATATGATTGCAAGGCAGGTGGGTGAGAAATGTTTTTAAGAAGTCCTGTTACATTTAATATTTTAAAAAGAAGAGTATATGATCTTGATACTCTCACACAAAGACCACATCAAAGATTTTGATGAAACCAATTATTTATCAGTTATGTACTGAAGTCCAGAATAGACCTGGAAGCTGTCTGTTGTATATTACCCATAAAATAAACATAACATACTAAGCATAGAGATAAACAGAACAATATATTAAGAATACATTATAATTTAAGGGCTGTATTTGATTTGATTTTTATTCTGATGTTTTCGCCACTTTTCAGTAGCCGTGAAATGAACAAGCTGGCGGTAGGTTAAATAAAACTTTAACAATATTCATTAACACTTGACACCTTTCTTTTGAACATTGCAACTGAAAAGTGGCCAAAAAAAATAAAAATACTGGCTGTAAAACAGTTGAAATGTGCTCTTAATAAGTTATATTTAAAATAATTTATATCAGTTTATTTTAAAAGTAGATCCTAAGATATTATTTTAACTTTTTACTCCATTGAAATCTTACAATGTAAGGGTCGAGTATTGCATTTGTTAGAGGACGCAATTTTATTTTTGGGACATGTGGGGGGGGGGGTCAATAGAAGCTTAACCTCAAGTTTCTGGGGTCGCCACCCTTGGCGACTCCAGAAACAAAACCCCATATGGCGGCCGGGGGATACCCCGGCCGCCATTATTATTTACTCTATGGGAGCCTAATCTAATTTTACCACCGCTTCACAACATGTTGTGGCTGAAGAGAAGAAGCGGCGCAAGAAACTCTTCAGCAAACATAGAGTAAATAATATCCATAAACAAAATTAAAACTAAATAATTAAAATGAACAAGTTGGCTGTAGGCTGAATAAAAACTTTGATAATACACGTTTGACAAATGTCATCTTTGTCTTCCGTGACCACGGCAACTGGAAAGCGGCCGAAACGTCGGATAAACCAAAGTAAAATAAATTACCGCGCTTAAAACCGTCAAAACGTAGTTTTATTATGTGTACAAGTCGCGAAAACTTAAGAAGGTATACTCCATACCGGGGGTGGTAGCTGTTCAGGCGAGCAAATACCCTGCCTCCTCACTGTGGGTTATTTTGTCTCCTCTTTGCACAGGCCACCCGGACACAGGCAAACGTATTCGTTCTGTTCCAGCATAGATAAAAGTGCAAGTGCTGCGATATGAGTGTTGACCATTGTGCGGTTTATTTCAGCTAGAATGTGTATTCAACAGCCTCTATGCGAATGTGGCGGTGAGGCCGTTCGGCTCTTCGGTGAACGGCTTCGGAAGGATGGGCTGCGACTTGGACCTAGTTTTGACGAACGAACTTACAGGTGACATGGTAATTTATTATATCAATTGTTTGCAGATTATTATCTCTTTAGACTTTCACTGTTATGTTGCATGCACGAAAGTAAACAGACATCAGTTTCACTTTCTTTGAACATATTTTTTTGTACATGTTTAGACTGATGGCCGGTTCCTATGTTTTACCGACCGTTCATTTGCTTTTCTTAAATTGCTTATTGATTAAAATCTGACATAAGCTCGATAAAAGTAATGTCAAAATTCGAACGATGGTATGGCAAGTGAATGAATAGTACGATATAAGAAACGAGCAGTATATGAATGTATTTAGACTTATTTTAAAGTACATACATAACTTCACGCGAGGTCCCTTGCGGGGTAGGCACGAACAACAGAGCGCCACACAGGCCCATTCTTACACACCTCACTTGCTTCTTTGACATTCATAGCTCTTGTCATGCACGCTCGTCTGTTCTTAAGGCTCCTGACATCACCTTCTGCTAGTACACGATCAATTTGATCATGGAAGGTGTGTCGTGGCCTTCCGCGACTTCTGCATCCATCCACTTTTGCATTGTATATCTGTTTAGTCATTCTTTCATCATACATTCTTCCCACATGCCCGAACCACCGGAGCATTCCTTTCCTTACCTTCACCCTGACACTCTCTTTCAGACCAACTCTCTTTATTTTTATTTTAAAGTGTTAAAAGTTATTTGAATTTAACAGGGTCTGTGTTTGTATGGGCTCAGCCTTAGCTAACCTACCTCACTGGAGTGCACAGGCTCTGGATTTAATTCCTAGCATAGTAAACTTCGCAAACGATCTGTCTATTATTTACTATGGTCTGGAAGTCTCGGATACAGTGGTCTATTATATAGTATCTATAGCACAAGTGTAATTTGTTTGACTTTGAGATAACAATGTGTGTCTGTCTATTTATTATTATTGAATATATTCTTCGTTTCTCATACTCGGAAAGTACGCTTGAAGTTACTTGATTGGATGGATGACAACAGTACTTTTCTCCCTAGGAAACTATTTTTTCTGCAGTGCAAATTTTTTTAAATGTAACAAGATATGTCTCTTTGATGTAGCCACGCTGTTAGAAGATATGAACAATTTTTTAACATGATTTTGTGCTTACATTACAGTAAATAATTATTTAATTTATATAGATTTGAGCGAAATAGTTACTATCAGCAATGTTTAAAAACTTACTGGTAGAATGTCACAGAAAAGGAAATATAAAAAAACATGGTTTTTTCGTATATTAAGTTTAGTTGTGTTTAGTTTTCCCGTCAGAAGTTTCACAGTATTAGATATATTAAGTAATTTATTTATTTTAGTCTAGTGTAACACACCATCTCTTATGTTCTTTTTTCTAGATTATAAATATCCAGTTTTGGTTAAGGTTTATTGTATGTATTGTGCCTTCAAATTGTGATATACTGTCGGATACATTTAATAATAAATATTTTAATAATTAATATGTGAAGCAACGTGTCCTGTTTTTACAAAAATTGCGCTTATAAAGGAGTAAGTTTATACAAAGAAGTGACGAATGCTAATATAATAATAATAATAATAGAAAAATCGTAAATTGTATTTCTGACTCTTCCGACTCGAAAGGTTGCTGACCCCTGCTTTAGACTGATTTGCACGGCTGGGCGTAACTACGTTACGCATAAGCGCGGGGGAGATGGGAGCAAGGTTATTTTTTTATTATTTAGGTTTATGGCTTGGCAGCTAGGCCTTTAAGCCAGATCTTAGTTTACAATATAGTTTCTTCATTTTCTTAAAGCCTATGTGTAGCACAGCTGAACTGTAGGTAATCAGCTAGTGACATTCAACGGAATTCTTGTGACAATTCAAAAGGCCACATTTAACTAAACAGTTCACATTTATCACAAAACACATAATCACTACTCAAAAACTATCAACATCCTACAACTATTGTTCATTTTAGAGTAATTTTACACATTTTTAGAAAATATCGATCGATTGCGAGCGGGTTACGACGAGAAATTGAGTAACCCCATCGCATGAGATAACGGTCTAATCCCTTGCAAAGGACCCAATATTGTGCGTAAAAAGCATTTCCCGCGCCTTAAAAAAAAATTGAGAGGTGTCAAGGGACACCCGGATGGAACGAAGTTCCTTTCAATTAATTAGTGAAGGAATTGTAATAAAATTTTATTTTTTTAAGTTATAAAAATATAATGTAATATAAACTTAATCAGTAGGCTCAATTTTAGTAATAATTGGCTAAATAAATAAATAAATCTATCCCATTATCTGGGATAAAAAGTATCCCGTGTCCACCCTCGGTATAAAATTTACGTATATACTGAATTTCAGCCAGATTGGTCCATTACTTCTTCCGTAAAAGCATATCAAATAAAAAGACAAATATACATTTATCCCGGAAACTATCCCATTTTTCGGGATAAAAAGTATGCTATGTTCATTCTCGGCATCGAAAAATGGCAAATCACAAAAAAGTGTCGTTACAACTTTTTTGGTCTTAAAATTTTCCGTCTAGCCCTATTCGTACCGCGCGATAAGGAACTACGTTCCAAAAAGACCGATCTCTTGCTAGAGCTGTCTGTACGTGTTCAGACGGAGGCGTCGAGGCGGCTGGTGTACCAGGAGAAGAGGTGCGAGGGGGGCCGCAGCCCCTGGCAGCGGCACATGGAGCTGGTGGCGGCGCTGCTGGAGCTGCGCGTGCCGGGCGCGGCGCGCGTGCAGCGCGTGCTGCACGCACGCGTGCCCATCGTCAAGTACGCGCACGACCTCGCCGGCGTCGACTGCGACCTCTGCTACACCAACATGTGAGTACAGCGGCGGAGTGGAAGTGTTCGCCACTTTTCGAATTTATCCATTTAACGTTCCACGAGCACATATAGAAAGAAAAAGTATTTATTTAGGATAAGATATAGATACAGGTAAGGAAAAGAATGCTCCGGTGGTTCGGGCATGTGGAAAGAATGTGTGATGAAAGAATGACTAAACAGATATACAATGCAAAAGTGGATGGATGCAGATGTCGCGGAAGGCCAAGACACACCTTCCATGATCAAATTGATCGTGTACTAGCAGAAGGTGATGTCAGGAGCCTTAAGAACAGACGAGCGTGCATGACAAGATCTATGAATCTCAAAGAGGCAAGTGAGGTGTGTAACAATAAGCCTGTATGGCGCTCTGTTGTTCGTGCCTACCCCGCAAGGGACCTGGCGTGAAGTTATGTATGTACGTATGTAAGATACAGAAAGTCTTACATGATAATATATATTACAATAATATAATTGTGATGTCTTAAAAAGGCTCTTGCTCAGCATAACGCTAGTTTCACTACTAGCGCTAATCATATCAAACTAAGTCACAGAACACTTCCACAGAAAAGTATTTTAAAAATTTGTGAATAAAGCTGTTTAATTTTCTATATTATGTGGAAAGATTGTTTAGGGATATAAAACCTTTTTTATCGGTTTTAATATTTACGATAAATGTAATGAAAGCGTAGATGATTAAAACTATTATTAATCTCAGTGTCTATCATTATTAACATCACATATTTAATTTTTGGCAGTATTGTTTTTTGTACTTGTGCAGTCCAAAATCGAAGCGGCAAACATTTCCATTCCGCGACTGTACGTCACACCCTCTAGGTCAGGAATGCACAGAGTTATAGTCAACAGGGCTCACTGGAAAATTATAAGCCAAGGGCGGGCCACTACAAAGGTCTTTTACGGAATTACGATCCACCAGTCGCAGCGAGATTGCTTACTTTTACCTACTCTTGTAGTTTTTTTGAACAGTTTTTAATATTTGTTAGTTGGCATCGCTGTTCTAAGTCCTCACTGCCAACGATGTTTGAACAAAAATAATGTATCACATTTTTTAAGTCGGGATAAAATAAAATATTATTTTATTGCATGAATTCAGCAGACAGGCAAACGGCCCACCTGATGGAAAGCTATTACCATCGCCTTTAGAGTTTTGAATACAAAATGCGCTGCTGCTCTCTTAAGGGAGACTGGAACCTGGTCACTAATGCCGGAACACAACTCAAAGTTGTTACGGCGGCATGCTCTAGACCAGGGGTGGTAGCCATCCAGTGGGGCGAATGCCCTACCACCTGGCTGTGGGTTGTTTTGTCTCCTCTTACGACAGGCCGCCCCAACCCAGGAAATTGTATTCTTTCTCCCTCCTGTACGGATAGAAGTAAATATTCTACATCATGAAATTGGCGCCGACTTCAAGATGCTGTAGAATTTTTTTTCTCCTTTAATTTGAAGCCATTTTATTTTTGATAAAGACTCAAGCCTAATTATCACAAAAAAAATCCTAAGGTCTGGCGTGTACATGTCCGAGCTGCTCTGGTTGCTAGGCTCCCTGGACCCCAGGGTCCGCCCTCTGACGTTCGTCGTCCGTCGCTGGGCGCAGGCTGCGGGCCTCACCAACCCTCACCCCGGGAGGTGGATCACGAACTTCCCCCTGACCCTCATGGTGCTCTTTTTCTTGCAATACGATGGCAACGGAGGAAGTATATTGCCCTCAGTCAAAGAGTTGGTGCGGCAAGCTGGTGAGTTATCATCATCCTCACATATATATTACTTTTGATTATAGTATTGTTTTTAGTTTTCGCGACTAGTAGTCATAAATCTACGTTTTAAGAAAGAAAGAAAGAACATTTATTTGAAAAAAAAAATACATTTCTTATACATTTTTAAACACAGAGCATATTTTGAGACTGTACGCCGCATTTTCAGGAAACAGTGCTTGCACTCAGCATATTGCTGTGCCGGAATTATATCTGACATAACGCTGATTTTCAATGTAAACCCTCTTTTGGCGTAAGGCGAAAACGACCCAATTTGGTTAATAAAATAATAATAATTATTATAAACTAATTCTACTTATGTAATTCTTAATAATAATACTTTAATGCGTAAAGGAAATAAATAAATTTGTAGCGGTTTTAAGCGCGGTATTTTATTTGATTTTCATGCCGACGTTTCGGACACTTTTCAGTAGCTGTGATCACGGAAAACAAAGATGCCAACTTTCAATGAGTATTGTTCAAACTAAGTTGAGGCTAAATAAAACTGGTCACGCCCCTGCGTGACGTACGTAACCTAACCGTAACGTAAACTTTAATCTCAAACTCGATTGACACTTGATCTTTGTCTTCCCTGATCACAGCTACTGAAAATTTGCCTCAACGTCGGACATAGTTTCTTATTTATTAATACACTAGCTTCTGCCCGCGAATTTGTCCGTGTAGAATAGGAAAAAAAAACCTCCCGATTTTGAAACATTCTTCATTTGTGCTACACTCCTATTGGTCTTACCGTGATGATATATAGCCTTTCTCGATAAATCGGCTATCTAACAATGAAAGAATTTTTCAAATCAGACCAGCAGTTCTTGAGATAGCGCGTTCAAGCAAACAAACCAACAAACTTCATCTTTATATATTAGCATAAGATGTAAAAAATCTAATTAAGTTTTTGTGCAAGTAAAATAAAGCTATTGCCTACGGCTTGTCATGAGACCCAGCAGCGGGGCAAGAACTAGTTTATTAATGAAAACGCGTAGCTAAAATGGAAAAAAATATGTCTCAAAAGCTTAATTACATTTTGAATAATTTTGAAATGAAATCTTTATTTGTATGAAACATGAAAAACAAGGTCTTATGTTAGTGAGAACATGTTTCGCCATTTAATGGCATACAAATTTTCTTATAACCTACAGTAGAATTATTTTGTCTGTGCAGTTTGGGTCATAAATCATAGCTCGGCCTCAGCCCGGTTAGGGCGGCGAGCTTGTTGCGCGGGCGCAACGCCATTATCGATAAAAACTCATTCTTATAAAAATCACTATCTTTTTGCTGATAATTTTAAACTTGAGATATAAGTATTTATATTTATTTTTAATATAACTTGTTACATTCTGAACTTTTTATAGTTTTTTAATATATAGATACGTAATTAATAATTTATATATAAATCATCATTAATCTTATTTTAATGAATAGGTTGTTTTATCTATTTTTTCTTTCATTTTTATCTCACTAACCCACAAAATGACAAAACTAAATACATTATCGATAACGCTTATCGACAACAATAATGCGCATCACTATGCGCGCCCATAAGGCCCGTGAGTGGAAGAGAGAGAGAGCGAAATACTCGCTTCACCACTCCGATTATTTATGACCCAAACTGCACGGACAAAATTATTCTACTATAATACGGTTTATAAACATTTTGTATTTTTATTTAATTATCGTGTATCATTACAATTTGTTGCACAATTTTGTCAGCTTTGTGTCAAAGTTAAAAACAAATATACATTTTATGAATGTCACTCTATTAATAATAATGAATTGTCGAATAAGTATATTCGTATATTTTGTGTGAATAAGAATTAGGATATTTTGTTTTCAGGAAAAGAAGATGTTCGAGTGACAGATGAGAATCTAAACTGCACGTTCTTAAGGGATCTGAATAAACTATCGCCTGAAACGTATGAGACGAATTCAGCCAATTTAGAAACATTATTACTACAATTCTTTGAATTTTATTCACGTTTTGACTTCAAAGATAAAGCAGTATCAATTAACGAAGGAAACCCCACACGGAAACCTAATTCGTTTCCTCTATATATAGTTAATCCTTTGGAGCAAGCGTTGAATGTTAGCAGAAATGTAAGTTTTGAAGAATGTGAGAGAATGAGATTGGAAGTTAGAAATGCTGCATGGCAGTTGGACGAGTCCAAAAGTGGCGATGACTGGGGTCTTTTAGGTATTATAGAGAAGAAAACCTCTAGAAACCTCAAAAAATTACTTCAAGTAGGCAATTCTCATAGATTAGTATCTGTAAAGGACCTTTTCAGAGATTCCGAAACGTCAACAGTGAATGAGTTGAGAAGTAAAATAGAAAGAGTGACGAAGAAGAGTGGAGATGATAGGAGTGAATTGCCCAAAGAGCAGAAGATGAAGTTCAAGAATAATCAGATTGGGAGTGAGGTTAGACGGATAATGAGAGATAAAATTGTTTGATGGTTGTTTACTTGATATTTTAAACGGATTTTAGCTCGTTTTATTAGATACGATACTGATTTCTCAAATGTTTACTGCACTCGGAGTGAGATAATTCTATTTTATTAATGTTTAATATTGTGACGGATACGCGTAGCGAAATTTCTTCCCCTTAAGAAAAGAGTGCGCAGTCTTCGCCTTAACAATAACACAATACAATGTTGCATATACAAAGTAACGAAAGAGCAGGACAGAAATATAGGACCATACAAATGTTAAAACGAGATAGATATACTCGAAGAAGTAACAAGGACGGAAACATTTGTCTGGTCCTATATTATTTCTATCCTGCTCTTTCCTGTTACTTTGTTTATGCAATATTGTATTGTGTTATTGTTAAGGCGAAGACTGCGCACTCTTTTCTTAAGGGGAAGAAATTCCGCTAAGCATATCCATCACAATATTTGACAAACAAAATGTGTCGAAGACGAGATACAAGAGATATGAGGACGATTTGAATGACAGCAGGGATATTGTGGTCCAAAACCTGTAAATATAGGGGGACATGGGTTTCAAATGGAAAGACAAGCAGAGAAAGAAGTATAATTGGATGTATGAAATATTTTAGTGAAACTATGGAACCAAAAATGCCATTTCATTTATAACAGACAAAGAAAGTTTGTGATAATGGATGAATGTTTGTTACTCTTACACGTTGTTTAAACCAATATGGCGATTGGTTCATTAGTTTGGTTATATGAAATCAGTGACGCCGACATCTTCCGATCTGTGCCCTCCTAAGGAAGGCCAACACGGGACGGACACCGCATCATCACAAAGTTCTTAAATTTTTTCGGTTTGAGATACAAACGAGAGCAAAAGTGATTTATGCAGGTACAAACGATTCCGCGTCGATCCCCGTTTACATATTAACGAAATTTTTTAAAATGAAAAAGTTTGTTTTTCGTCATTTTCAAATTGCTGTATCTCTTCGGTTTTGAATTAAATGAAAAATGAAGGTGCTACAAAAGGCCCCAAGTCAGATCCCGTTGGAAATTTTCAAAGTCGCGGGTCAAATTTTGGAAATGCTGTAACTTTTTTTGGTTTGACGTACAAACGAAAATCAAAGAACAAACGGTGTAGAATCCGGTGGTAATTTTTTGACAATATTTTTTCGATTGTCTGCTGCCAAGTTCACAACGGCCAATAAATCTTATTTAACCACTACATTGTGTGTGAGGAAGATTCGTTGATACCGTTGTGTGCAACCACCTGATCCTCGACGACCGCTGCCATACATCTCCAGGCTTGCCGAATTGGGAGAGGTGCAGTTTCGGGAGGTTAAGGATAGTCGCTTGGTCTTCCTTCCCATATGATCAATCAGATGCAACGAATGACCTGAGGGTCCTGCCGTCCACTGGTGTTGAGTTATTATCGAAGACTGCACCAGTCCAGGAGGTAGGATATCCTTATGCAACCGCCGCTACGTGGTGTGCTATAAAGGTGGGGAAGGACCTCCGAAAATTGACCCTTGGCACCACCACACGCAAAAACTACTGAATAGATTTCAATGAAACTAAAGTAATATAACATCAGAATTATATACATTAGGGTGGCGCAAAAAACTGTCAATTATTTTTCTGAGTCGAGTGAAAGAATGTTATATTTTGTTGGAAAAATTATGAGCGACTTTTTAAAATTCCAATTTTGAACTGAAACTTTTAGAAGCTTATTATTGGTTGGTCTATAAAATTATACTGTAACGAGAAAAATTTGATTAAAAAAAACCGTTTTAGCGATTTTTGAAATCTTAAAAGATTTGGGGCGACCTCTAAATTTTTTTGAGCTGAGGGAATTTTTGAAACACCAAAAACTATCACGTTTTTCTTTCACTCGAGACTCAAAAAAATTTGACGGTTTTTTTGCGCCACCCTTATACACGTACATTTTTATCGTCTACATTCTACACTATGGGTTAGTGACCGTTAGTGTATCAATAGTGTATTTTTTTTTAAATCAAAGTCAACGGATTCGAACTAGAATAATTGTTTTTTTTTAAATTCTAATATATATTTTAATAGAAGCCCACTTTAATTTTGGTCAAAATCGTTCAAGATAATCGTTTTTTTCTAATTCGAGTAGAGCAGTAAGTGTATTTACTGAATATTTGAGTTTACCGATTGTGTAATAAATATCAGGGGCCTAATTCTACTATTGCTATTTCGTCAAAATTTCATCGCGCTGTCGTCTCAATCGTAGGGTTGCCTGATTCCGGTATTTTATTCTAATGTGTCTCAATTACCACGTGCTAACAACGGTGAAGGAAAACATCCTGATGCAACCTGCACATCGAGATAACTGATGTGTGAAACCTGCCAAGCCACCTTAGGCGGCTAAAATGTCCGTTCCTTCTATAATGGGAGGCCCGAGCCCAGCTGTGGGACATTTATGGACTGTTATTATTACTTAATTTTGCCAAATGCCATTTCTGCTTTTATGGTAATACCATTTTTTTTACTACTTTTCCACCGCAATGATATCGAGAAAATATTGTGGATAGTAGAAAACAATTTTTGACATTATCGCAATAGAATCGTGCTCTGAATATGTTCGCAATGCCAAAATTATGAACAGCAGAATTGGACCCCAGATTTAATGTGAAAATAAATACAGCTGAAATTCGTTGAAGACCATTTGCTAACCATTTACAAATTCGAATGTAAAACAAGTGTATGCTTGATAATGTACATAATTATAGTAATTAAAATTGGTTTTTTTTTCTAATTTTTGTATTTTATTTTCATAAGCATATATGCTTATGGCACCAATGTTTAAAGATACCTTGAGGTTAAAATATTATTTTACTAATCTTATAGTCTGCACCAAACTTTATGGTCATTCTTAGCAAAACAAATGGCTGCGCCATAGATGATTTCTCATTCAAAGTCTAGTATGCCACAGTCATATACGGCTAATCTTTTTCGAGATTAACTTAATATAATTAAATAAAACAAAAACATAAACTAGATAAACAAGACCGAAACAACAAACCTGTCATTACTTTTAAAAATTTATTTCACTAATTTGTTAACATATTCACCATTCTGGTTCAGGATCTATGTATAAAATAACATTATTTCTTAATTAATTATTTAATTACTAATTTTCTCTGGGACTGGGGTGCAAAATAAGCTTTGCTTCATTATGTTTGAGATACAAAAAGGGAGGTGCCATTTTTTGAGATTAAAATTATTGCGACTACATTCAATGCCGACATTTACAGTACATGTTATAAACTAACTCACCTTTCGGTTATATATTAGTAGTAGGATATGCCCGCGATTTCCCGGGAGACAGAGTATTTAAAAAAGAATGTAAGCTATCGTTTTAGAGGAAACTGTATCGGACTAAGCTAATTTTTATGCATCCGAACAAAGGGGTCCCAGGAAAATTCCCGCGGGTTTCCCGGGATATAAAGGAGCGCAAATTTTAATTACGTGAACCCCGAACAAAAGGACAAGAATTTAAAAATAATATTGCATCATATTCTTCGTAGTTTATAGTCTATTTTAGTTTTTAATAGCTAATATACAGGTAAGGCATGTTTAGAACTTTATAAAGTTATAGATAAAAATCACTCAATCATTTACCGAGAAGACAATCTATTGATTAAAATCTGTATTTTCGGATTCACTACACAACGGTTCAAACTGTTATCGCCTCCTAAAATATGTTTAAATACTTCAATATTATTGTGACATAAACTATCAAGAGTTTTCTTATAAATATCGTTGTCTATGACCGATAACACATAATCGACTAATTTCATAGCGATATATTTTTGTTTGTTTATGATTTTCGTCGCGCAGCGATTGGTCCACACTGTTTCTTCCAGAAATATATTGTATCTTTCATTTTGGTCAAATACACGACACTGAAAAGAAATATCAATTATTCACGCGGTCACGTTATATTCAATTATCACGCAGATTTTTTTTTGTATGAGTTCAGCAGACAGGCGGACGGCCCACTTGATGGAAAGCGGTTACCATCACCTATGGACATTTGCAACATCAAAAGTGCTACAAATGCGCTGCTGCTCTCTTAAGGGAGACTGGAAATGCCGGAACAGAACTCGAGGTTGCTATGGCGACATACTTTAGACCAGGGGTGGTTTTTATATTTTAAGCGTTAATTTTTTTATAATTCGATTTCAAATTATATCTCCGATGACGTCATAAGGGACAAGTTTACATTGATTTCTTTGCCTAGAAAACAAAAATAATAAAAGTAATTTTTATCTATATATAATCATAGTAATCTGTTCTACTATTTAAATGTCACTGTCATTACTCATTACGTATCGTAATCATCAAAAAACACTATTTTGTCGCTAGGCTTATAATTTTGCGTGTTCAACCATTATTATTTTCTATAGTTATCGTTAAATTTTTTAAAGTGGTCTTTAGGGAAAATCCATGTTACAGAACTTAAATCAAAAAATGTACAGGTAGAATTTTTTTTACACCTGAAGCAGGCAAACAGGCAGACGGCCCACCTGATTGGATTTAAAGGTCAAATAAAGGTCAAACACATTTCTTACAAAATACAAGAAGATCGTACGTTTTTTGGAATTTTAACTAGACATAAATGATTAGGGACACTATTCCTCGAAATGGTTTTTCAAATAGCTAGATCGAAAAAAGTGAACAATCCCAATTCAAAGAAAAACAAGAAATCGTATGAATACTCGAGCCATTTTGAAATTATTTGAATTCGCCGCACTCTTTTCTGAAACCTCACACAATTTTTTTTCCAGATTATAATTATACCTCCTTTATATTTGCTTACTTGCAAGACGAGCAAGTGGAGAGAGACATTGACAACACGAATATGTAAATGCAACTTGTTTGAACATTTGTTACTCGCGTTTGACTTTCCTCATCACTGGGTATGATGTAAATAACTAATTAATTTCTCACCTCATCGCTGTTTTCGTCAGTGAGACAAACTTCAGATTTGAAATCCAGTAGTGCCAACATAATAAAAATGGCCGCATCGTCATGTTCCTCTATATAATCTATGACATCCTCCCCACATTTGCTCGGAATAATATTGCCATCGTTCCCGATGTGCAGTAACAACGCATTTGCTGTTCTTTGTCGCAATATTTCGTCGTCGTCTTCGAGCATTGTTACGATTATCGACCATAGAGTTCCTCGGAATTCGACTGAAAAGGCATTATTTGAAGTGTAACAGCCTTGCAATGATTTGGGTAAGAAAGTACCAAATATTAACTATTTGGGCAGGGTTTCCCCTTTATTTTTAACCTTCAATGTGACTATTCACACTGCACAGTAAGCAATGAATGACGTCTACACGCCACTACGCCTTTTATACAAAAATGCTATCCTACAAAACTATAACATTGCATCATTGCTAAAAATAGCAATTACATCATAGTGTTGCCAGGATCACAAAAGAATTATAATAATTAGTTACTGATGCACTAAATTATCTAGACTATAATTTAATGAGCCTAAATTAACTAACGGGTAATTTAATTGTAAATCCAATCATCTGATAAATCGATTAAAAATATTATCTATGACGATTGTCTATGTGATATCAATATACACTATGGTTCTCATGACTACTGTGGTGGATATCTTGTAACAGAAGCCTTTTTAACACTAAGCGCTATGAAATGGTATTTTAAAAAAAAGTGTCATAACATAATAAAACTACGTTTTAACGGTTTTAAGCGCGGTAATTTATTTGATTTTAATTCCTCCGACGTTTCGGCCGCTTTTCAGTGGCCGTGGTCACGGGAGACAAAGATGACATTTGTCTAACGTGTAACTAAACTTTGACAATATACGAACATGAACCAAAATCAAATAAATTACCGCGCTTGAAACCGTTAAAAAGTAGTTTTATTATGTGTACAAGTCGCGAAAACTTAAGAAAATATTAGCAGTGTCATGACATTTCTTCGAGGCCGGCAGCGCGGTGGTGATGTGTCGTATGTCGTAAACGTCCATACGCGACGGTAACCGCTTTCCATCAGGTGGACCGTCTGCCTGTCTGATGTACTCTAGCTTCAGTTTTAATCACATTTTTAAATCTAAATTAGTCATAACATGAAATTCTTAATTAACTCCATTCCATGAAATCCATGAATTTACGATTTTTTTATTGCATGAATCCAGCAGACAGGCCGAACTGATGGAAAGCCGTTACCATTACCCATGGACATTTGTAACCCTGAAGGTGCTTCTAGTGTGCTGCTGCTCTCTAAAGGGAGACTGGAACTTGGCCATTAATTCCGGAACTAAACTCAAGGTTGTTATAGTGGTAACTCTAGACCATCCAGACGGTTAAATACCCTACCACCTAGATATGGGTTGTTTTGTCGCCTCTTACCACAGGCCGCCCGAACACAGGAAATTGCATTCTTTCTCCGTCCTCTCTTTCCTTCAGGTAACAATCGAGCAATATGTTATCTGTCGAATCAGAAACTAGATAGGACAATATTGAGAAGGGTCTAATTAGGACTTGCAATTTTATTCTTACTAACATCTGCCCGCAACTTCGTCCGCGTGGAATAGTTAAAAAACACCCAGATTTTGAAACATTCTTCATTGGCTCCGCTCCTATTAGTCTTAGCGTTATGATGTATAGCCTATAGCCTTCCTCAATAAATGAGCTACCTAACACTGAAATAATTTTTCAAATCAGACCAGTAGTTCCTGAGATTAGCGAGTTCAAGCAAACAAAGAAACAAACTCTTCCGCTTTATTTATTAGTACATTATTTTACAGGCATACTCACATCTTTCTCCTGCATTGAGCTTATCCAAATTAGTAGTCAATAAATCGCCGACATTTTCCTCTAGAAATTTAACTACTACACTTCTGGTATCCTCATTATTATCGGACGAGGAACAATCTAGAAGTACCCTCAAAACTTCTAGAACTCTTTGTGAACGTAAAATTTTAAATTTCATCGTTACCAAATCGCATAAACTTTCCAGATATATGTGAACTAAATTCTCGTGACATTTTTCTATTGTTTCAAATAACTTTCCAATTATTACGTCCTCTGTATTATTTTCATCTTTAATGTTAATTAAGTATCTCTGAGCGTCTCCTTGTAATGTCAATAATTTAAGACATTTTTGCTGACATTCTATATATCTATTATTATATAATATATCACAGAGTATATTAATATATTTTGTATAATTTTTTAATTTATCTAATATATCCAAATGGGAAATCGCTTGTAAATGTTCTTGAAATTTATTTTCTATGTTAATTTGTTGATATAATATTAACAAATAGTTTAAACCAGTTAAAATAACTTCATAAGAGGAATGTTGGAGGCTTTTATACAATATATCAATAATGTTGTGTTTATTGTATTTTATTACAAGTATCAAAAGCAAATAGAGAGCGTTGGCCAGGCAGACTTCTTTACCTGGAGCTACATTTGATTGACTGTCTTGAAAAATTAATTTAGACAGACTTGAAGTTATTTTATTAACTATGTCGTCTTTTATTATGAATGGCAACCTGAAAAATTAATTCATTTTAGCATGGAAGAAAAGCCAACCTCAAGTTTTCAGTGTTGCGTAATTTCAACACATAAATATTTTCATAACACATTTCACAATAGATTCTTAAACTATCTTAATAAATATTATAAATGTGAATGTGATTTTTTTGGTAACACTCTCACGTCTTGTTTACTCGACCGATCTTCACGAAATTTTGAATACACGTCGTTCAGGGGTAAAGGAAAGAGCAAGATATCTTTCATCTATAAAAAAGTTTCCGAAGAATAAATAGTAAATAAATCTAAGTACGAAGTACACTCTTGATTGTAATCGAGAGAGTGATAGCGACACGATCAATACTGACGTGTGAGAGAGACAGAATACCTCGTGGTTCGTTTCAAGTATTGCCGAATAAGCATAAAGCAACAAAAATACATGTGCGACGTCGTGTTGTTTAATCGATTATTATTCAAATCGAGTACAATTACGAAATAATAAATACATATATTTTCTAATAAACTTTAAATTTTCTCATACTAAATAAAGTACTAAAATTAATTAAATGTTTATTTTTTAATTCAAAAAGTTATAGTGTATGTATTTTAAATACAGATAAAAAATCAACGAACAACGTAGCATATTCATATACGAATCATATTATATAAAATAAATAAATACCTCCAAACCAACAAATTGACGACTCTCACATATTCGTCCACTAATAAATAACACGGATTTCCTTCAATGCCTTGTTGTAATATCCATAAAGTATCATAAAAACATTTTGATAGACGTTCTCGTGACACTTCATCTATCGTCAAGTCCTTAGGCTTCGCATTTAATAGTCTCGTTAACTAAAAAGAGATTTGTAGCCGTGTATGATAGTGGTTAAATAATACTTCAGATAGTAGAGAGATTTATTTCGAGAACTAACACCTATATACAAATAGTTACGGTTAGGTTAGCGAATGCGGTTTATGAGCAGGACAAACGACGCAAGAACAAGATAGAGCGAGTTTTAATATGTGCGCTACCGGTTTTCAGTGATGCCAACTTAGCCCTTACGGAGCTAGATCTAGCCATTTAGCCCTTTCGGAGCTAGATCTAGCCATTTTTCTATCTGTTTAGCCTATAATAATAATTTAGCCTCCATAATAATAATTTAGCCTCTAACCCCAAATTTAGCCCTAAATTAACATATCTCAATAAACATAATCATAGACACGCCTAAGAGCGAAACGAATTGAAATTTTAACAGAAAAGCCTAGCAAAAACTAAACGCGCTCACTTTCATTCTATGTGGGGATTCCCCGTATGTACTATATATAGTTCCTCCTCCTCCTCCGCTCCTTACACACACACACACACACACATATATATATATAAATAAATAATGTGTATACAATATTGATACACTAAAAATCAACTATTTCTATTAAGTTTTATTCATTATTTAGCAATTTAGCCTTTATTTTAAATTTTTTTGGCAAATCTAGCCCTTTTTGAGGTTCGATTAAGCCCATTAATCTGATACCGAGTTGGTAACACTGCCGCTTTGGCGCTAGCCAGTTGTTCGCTGTCCGCTGCGACGAGTGCATGTGTGCAGCTCCCATAAATTATTAAATTAACTACATTTATGATATGAACAGAAGTACACCTTACATTAGTTCAAAAGGTAAAAAAGGTCGCAAATACCTTTATACGATTATGTAATACCAAATATTTATTGCAGAAACTAAATTTGATTTTGAAACGGTAGTAGACTCATGAATTTCGATAAATAAATTCTTAGCTTCCTTAGGTAAAGGTAGACCAAAAAAGAGATGATTGCGTCATTCCAGTCTAGCGGATCTCCTACGTAATCGAAAAATTGAAAATATACGGAAACTAGCGCCATCAAGTGGTCCAGGAACATCAAAAATTACAATTAGTTTCCATTTAGCCTATTTAACTTCACTTAAGATGGCGCTGTTCAATATCGTTGAATAAATACATCGCGCTGACGAGATCTTAATAGTATAAAAGAAACCACAAGTTATGGTCATATTTGGTGAATCTCGCACACTTTAACATGAAGCTTTGTGTGAACCATTTTTTTTCTTTTAGGCATAATTATAGTGTTAGATATGTATAGTTTTTTTAACCAATTCTATTTTTCCCTTTATTCCAATTTAGATTAAGTTTTAAAACTTATGACTAGCGATGGGCGTTTTCGTTAAATATTGTCATCCGATGCGCATCGTTAATTGTAAACCGCATCCGATGCCGGCATCGTTATTTCTGGCACCGATGCCATTTGCCAAAATTAGTTGCCGGCTGAAGTGTCTGCAACTCTGCGTATAACATTGGATGCCTGTTGTCTAGTAGTTATGTAAATTATTTAGATACGATATTCAACATTACGACTTCTACTGGTATATTGTTTTAAAAGTGTGGAAGTTAAAAATAAACATAAGTTAATTAATATTAGTCGTTATTTTTAACAAAATTAGAGTTCACATTAAGAAAAAACCAATTTTGAACAAATTTGGAACTTGTAAGACGAGTTCTTCGTTCATTCAAAATGTGGCTTTGGAGAATATCAGTTCGCATGGCACAGAAGTTATAATAATACTGCATCTCGGTATATTTCTGCCAATGTCGAGTATATTTTGGAATGACGAAGCCACCATTCAGTGGGATTGTTAAAAAATACATGAGATACTTTAAAAAATAAATAAGTACCTATATTATCATAAAATTTACGTTGATTGTTTGTCTTGCACAACCACCGATCGTACCGAGAGCACCCGAGAGTGAGCGAGCGAGCGATACGTCGAGTGTCGAGTCTTCGGTTTGTCATCGTTGCGTTTTCCGTGGCGTGGTTAACGGTGCCTCTCGCTCGCTCGCATTCGGTGAAGTTCGCATCGGATATTGCGGGCATCCGTTTTTCAATATATCGGCATCTGATGCCGGCATCGTCTACTGGCATCGTTGCTCAAAAACGTTTTTACAAAAACGACCATCTCTACTTATGACTATCATCTAGTGGTACGTAACTACGTATAGGAATATAATACCGATTACAGCGCCATCTATCGGACAGGGTAAATGATATTTTCATATTTTATTCCAGAGTGGCTCATCTATTTTATACATAGCGTATTATATTGTGTGAACGTTGGCATGATGATGAGGAACTGAGGATTGGGAGAGGGTTAAAGAAAAGAGAGAGCAGCTTACCTGCAACAATATACCGTGGCAATAATTCCTCTTTATATAGGGCTGAGATATGACACGAAGCATTTCCATCAGGTGTTGCGTGTAGTTTTCGGGGGAGACGAGGGGCACCATGGCCTTGGCCGCCAGCTGCCTCGTCTTCAGGACGCCGCTGCTTGCACATGACAGCACATAGGGCACATATGCCACGAGCTGGAGGGAGGCAGTTATTTTGATGCACAGATAGTAATATTTTCAGCATACAGAAAACAAGAGCATTTAGAAATTTGCTCATAAAACATAAGTCATAAGTATTTATTTCGTACAATAATACACAATTATATGTACATGTCATATCAGTTACATTTACATACATACATACATAACTTCACGCCAGGTCCCTTGCGGGGTAGGCACAAACAACAGAGCGCCATACAGGCTTATTCTTACACACCTCACTTGCCTCTTTGACATTCATAGCTCTTGTCATGCACGCTCGTCTGTTCTCAAGGCTCCTGACATCACCTTCTGCTAGTATACGATCAATTTGATCATGGAAGGTGTGTCGTGGCCTTCCGCGACATCTGCATCCATCCACTTCTGCATTGTATATCTGTTTAGTCATTCTTTCATCATACATTCTTTCCACATGCACGAACCACCGGAACATTCCTTTCCTTACCTTCACCCCGACACTTTCTTTCAGACCAACTCTCTTTCTTATTTCGTTATTACATTTACAATTTTCTTTAAAGAAAAAATACATAATGTAATTAAATAATTTTTAAATTAAAAAAATCCTCTATTGAGTAGGGTGTTTACTCGATAAGATAACTATTTAATCTCGTCTTAAAAGAACCGAGACTTTCGGATTATTTTATATTAAGAGATAGTGTATTGTAAATTAAAGGTCCCATTACACTCACAAACACTTATTTATCCAAAAAAAGCTATATTATTAACACAATAAAATTATTCTAATACATTGATTATAATTACTTATTTATTTTGACTATGTAGTTGTACGTTTATTTCTTAAATCAGTTTGAGTGTTTATGTATCTATTGCCTTTTCATGCACCACCTTCATGACCTGATTTAAATTTCTTTTTGATTTGATTTTTATTTTGGACGTTTCGGCCACTTTTCAATACACTTCAAACATCCACACTATCTATTAGACAAACTTTTTGTTATTGCATAAGTAGACATTGCAGCAGAGAACACTACTAGCTCCAAAGATACAGTTGATACTATTTTGGAGCTAGTAGAAGCACAAGCAATAATTTAGTTTCTAAGTCTGCTAATTGTAATGTCTTCATTTTGTAATTTAGATTGTACCATGACTTATTTTTTGAGGCAAATAAATATTTTATTATTTATTATTATAATAGCCGTGTTCCTGGAAGGCATTAACACTTGACATATTCGTACGTATTCCATTATCATAGCTACTAGAAAATGACTGAAACGCCGAAATAGAAATAAAATAAAAGCCACGCTTAGAACCGTTAAAACATAGTTTCATTATGGTTTAGGTAAATATAGGTAATATTAGTTACCTTTAGATTCGAGACGGTTCCTTCCAATGATGAGGGATACAAGCGCGCCAATAATAGCAAGATCGGGTACAAAGATGGCCTCAACAGTTGACTACCCTCATTCGAACTAACTTCTTTGAGTTTCTCCTATAATAATATGAACGTCATTGGTTTGTATAACAATTAAGCTACCACGAAAATTGGGAAATATAAAAAGGAAAAACTCACCAACATAAAATCGTACAAGTGCGGGTATCTCAAGAAAAAAATACGGCCGGTCATTTTGTTTCTGACGCACAAGTGGTCCGGATCGCGCGAGCGCTGGACGCCGAATATGCGCACCATCAGCGCGCTGAACAACAACGTTGACGAGTTACGCTCCTGCGAATATAACTTTTTTTTCAACACACTTGCTCATAAAGTGGCTCTATGGTCACCGCAATTAGGCACAGAATGACATCCATAATCAAGCTGAGTAAAAAAAATTATAACTCACTAGTGAGTTATAGATTTTTAAAAAAAATTTATTGGTTGAGTTGCTTTGTTCTTAAAAAAGTTTTTATTAAAAAAAAAGATCGTGTTCTATAGAACAAATAAGTTAATGTTCCTATAGCTTGCTCATTTCATGCAAATTCTTATTTGAATAGATAATTTTAACTCGTACGTGTTTAATAAATAAAACTTTCACGCATATATATAACTTTCTTTTTTCTCTGTAATAAAAGAGAACTTTAAATTCCCCATTTTGTACGTGGCAGAATAGGCGCAAACCCTATGCGCAGAAAATAAAAAAAAACCTCATCCCTTTAGTCTGTGGCCGATCGCAATGCGGCGCATAGAAAAACTGTTATCTGCTAAATAAAATGTGTTTTTGTTGTTATTTTATTCACAAGTGTGTTGAATAATACACGTGTGTATTGATGATTAGGCGTGATTATGAAAGGGCGTGAACAGATACCTAAAGTCTCAACGAGGTAGGCAACGCATCGGCTCCCCTTGGGTTGCAGATGTCCATGGGCGACGGTAGCCACCTATCACAGGTGGTCCGTTTGCCAGTTTGCCTACTAGCAAACATAAAAAAAAAAAAAAAAAAAAAAAAAAAAAAGATTACCGTCCTCGGCTCTCTTAAGACCCTCGCCTACGGCTCGAGTCTCAATGGCGCCTCGGCGGTAATCACCAATGTTACACACTACTACCATAATGTACTATTACCGCGTTGTTTATTAACACTACAAACAAGACACAGAAATTAGCACTAGAGATAGGTACTTGACCACACGAGTGTGAAGGGTCCTCACCACATTCTCGACCCCGGCCGCGTTCATGTCGGCGTCGAACATGATTATTTATTGATTACTTAATTAACATGATTAATTAATAATTTAAAATCTATACCAGTCGAAAGTATGAAGCCCATAGAATATGCAAATGTTAGGTTGCCTATTCTTTTCCGGTCACAACTCTCGGGTAGCCAGGTATAAACAGGTAAATCGATACTAACATTTTGCACCGGTCTGATTATTGAATTAAAAGTAAATGAAAATAAAGATTATTTCATTATGAACACTGTGGTATAGGGTTGCCTGCGAAAAATCAGTCCCGAATTCCGGTTGTCGAATTTTGAAAAGTGAAATATTGCTGCAAGTGAATAGCGACTGAGAGGTGATGTTAGAAGCCTCAAGAACAGAAGAGCGTGCATGACAAGAGCTATGAATGTCAACTGTTGTTCGTGCCTACCCCGCAGGGGACCTGGCGTGAAGTTATGTATGTATGTATGAGCACGTGAGCGGCTTTAGCCCTCAAAGAGATACTCACCGTCCAGGTCTCGCCTTCGAATCCCGTCAAGGCCACAAGCAGCCCCTCGCCCACATACCCCGCGACGCATTCGTCCAGCGACGAGTTTCTGAACAAAGCCCTCAATATATTGAGGCAGTGGGTCCGAGTGTCGATGTTGCCAGGCGCCCTGTCCCGAGCTAAGCGCAGAAGTGTTGCCATACACGAGTGGAAGCACTTCGGGTTGCCGTGCACTTGGAGTTCCGTTGTTACCAAGGCCTGGAGATGAAGACGTCGACAGTTTAAAATTCAAGCTAGTAGATGGCGGGGTTAGCAATTAGATTTTTATCTGGGACATATTTGTTACAGAGTATATTTTTTTTATTTCGAAGCCGACAAACCGGTAGACGGCCTTTAGGATGGAATAAGAGGATCAGGATAAAGGATTGGAATAGCGGAATAGGATAGGGGGAAGTGGGCAATCAGAACTCTCCTCCTCGAAGGTTTACAACCTCTCTGTGTTCAGCCGTTAGATTGACACCATCACACAAGGGTCCTAGGGTTTTAATTAGAACCTTTAAGTTTTGTAAATTTCACGTAATTGAAAATAACCTCCAATTTATGACCGATTTAAGTTGAAAGAAACGAGCCTGGAGAGTTTTAAATGAGATTCTCTATGGCCTGGCCACCTGTTTCTTTCATTGTATTGCTACAGGGTGACGGCCTAACTATGATGAATAGTAGTTACCATCGCCTATGGACACTAGCAATACCAAAGGTGCTGCAGGCCTTGAAGGAGATACTGGAACTTGGCCACTAATGCCGGAACACAGCTCAAGGTTGTTATGGCGGCATACTCTAGAGCAGGGGTGGTAGTAATCGGGCAAATGCCCTACCACTTGGCTATGGGTTGTTTGTCGCCTCTTACGACAAAGGGCGCGGGTTCGAACCCTGGCCAGAACGCATGCACCACTTGGGCCGTTTAATGACCCAATGTGCGTATTGTTACAATTGCCACGTGCTAACAACGGTGAAGGAAAACATAGTGATGCAACGTGCACATCGAGATAACCGATGTGTCACACCTGCAAGCCGACTTGGACAAGTATGGCGGGTATAGTGTTCGTTTCCTTACAGTGGGAGGGCCCAGCCCAGCAGTGGGACAGTTATTACAAAGGTCTTAATGTTAAATTATACTTCAGTGCAAATGCCTTTGACTAAGTTATTGTCTCGGTATTCTTCTTCCAGGCTGTTACTAACAAGATGTTCTACCTGTATCATGAAGGGTAGCCCTGCACTGCGCCTGGTCGCGCAGAGGCTGGTGTTCTGGTCATTGGAGGCAATCATGGCCACCAGCTCCGTTAGGCAGTGTCGCGGCATCTCGTGCAGTTCGGGACTTCTACACCGCCATAATCTGTGACCACGTGCTTTATTAACGACTAAAGCTTGAGCAACTATTTTAAAAGTGAAGTTTTACTCCACCTCCTTCTGTATTTCGAAAATACTAGTGGTCGCCCGTGGTCGAAATTCGACCATAATAATTAATGTCAAAGACTATACTTCTATAATCACAGATTTCGCCAAGGCTACACTGTTCATTTGATTTTAACAATAAACAAAAGAGTATATATGCGTGTATCTGTCAAATATATGGTAGTGTGTGTAAGCTTTTTTTTATTGATTTAATGTATGTTTATGCATAATTATAAAAAAAGTTAACATGGGTCGCTTCTTCGCTATATAAACTATAAATGTGCGAAATTTCATACTCCTCCATCCGCGCAATTTTCGTAAAAAGGGGTACAGAGTTTTTGCTTCACGTATTAATATATAGATATATACATCTCGAAAAAGTTAGAAGTGTTAATTGTTCAGAAGAATAACTTAAAACCCATTAACTTCCGTCATATTGATAATAATTATACTTGGTCATAAAATTAATGCAATACATAACATACTTTTTGTACCTGTAAGATTAAAAGGTGACAGCATGAGAAAACACATTTTACTAAACAGTTGAGTTCTCAAAAACAAATGCACTGGCTAGATAGCCAGTGCTCACAAATGCACTGGCTAGATATACATATGCACTGGCTAGATACACAAATGCACTGGATAGATACACATATGCACTGGCTAGATTCACAAATGCACTGGCCAGATATGCAAATGCAATGGCTAGATACACAAATGCACTGGCTAGATACACAAATGCACTGGCTAGATACACAAATGCACTGGCTAGATACACAAATGCACTGGCTAGATACACATATGCACTGGCTAGATAGCTAGTGCTCACAAATGCACTGGCTAAATGCACAAATGCACCGGCTAGATACACATATGCACTGGCTAGATACACAAATGCACTGGCTAGATTCACAAATGCACTGGCCAGATATGCAAAGGCAATGGCTAGATACACAAATGCACTGGCTAGATACACATATGCACTGGCTATATACACAAATTCAGGGGCTAGATACACATATGCACTGGCTAGATTCACAAATGCACTGGCCAGATATGCAAATGCAATGGCTAGATACACAAATGCACTGGCTAGATACACATATGCACTGGCTAGATACACAAATGCACTGGCTAGATACACATATGCACTGGCTAGATACACAAATCATACATAGCTATGTTTAAAGAGACTATTCTAACCTTGACAATAACTTAGTGAATCCAACATAAGCTTGTTCAAAGGCCCCTCTGTGTTTCGTCTCTGCCAGTAGCTTTGTGAAGTGTTTCACCATCAAATCTATTTGCCTGAAGTTCAAGGTTCCAACGTCTCTGCCTTCCCCACTGATCGTTAGGCGTGATGATATCGTGCCCAGGAAGAGGGATACCTGAAATGTTGCATACGAATATTCCTAAGTCTGCATATTAAAGTTTAAAACTGTTAGTTATACTTAGAAATGGACGTGATTTTACGAGAATATTCCATGGTAAGTAAAAAAATGTATATCGCCTCTTTGCTTCAATAATGTGTTCTTTTTGAAAATTTGTGATTTTGACTCCGGTTTCGCATCCTGGTGAAATCTCCTTTTCTTCATTTACTTTTCCAATATTGTATACCAACTCTTTTTCTCTTTTGCTTTTAAATACACTTACGGTAGCTTATATAATTTCAACTCATTCGATTTTTGAAGGCTTGTTTAAGAACCATAAACAAACCTTCAAAATAACTCTAACTCAATATGAATAAGACCGTTAAGCTGTAAGATATAATCTATAACAAAAAAAATTGGAGACTGTGTACAACAGTTATAGAAAGAGTTTGGAGGGTCGGGAGAGTAAATTTCGATCTCTGAAAAATGTACATTTCATAGGTAATTATTTAGTAAAAAAAACAGAATAAAGGTGTTTCTATTAAAAAATGATTACCTCTTTAACAGACCGCCAAGCGCACAACAACACCATCTGCGCAGTAACTTGCCTCCCGTCGTCTAATCTGACTCCGCTTAAAAAAAATATTTTAAGAGTTATTTTTCCGAAAATCTTTCTTTGGTTAAAAAATCTCAGCTTCATCCGATAAGATAAAAAAAAACATCTAAAAATGCTTATCTACGCTATCTATACTAACATAATAAACTTTGTGAATTTGTTTGTATATAGTAATCTCTTGAAATACTGCACCGATTAAGAAAATTCTTTCACCAATAGAAAGTGACATAGGCTATAAGATACACAAGAGTTTGTATATTGATTTTAGGAGCCAACACTATAGAGGTTAGCCACGATGGTGATCATCTTACCCAGAATTGCCGTCATCGGTGATGACCACGCCGGTCATGTCCATCGGCAGATGACCCTCGGGCGAGGAGTTGTTCACCACGCACGCCACACCGGCGTTCACAGCCACGCACGCTGATATCATCTCATCTATGAGACCGGTCCACTTCTCATCCTCTGATATTGATCTAGAAACAATTTCTTTGGACGTCTAAACCATTGTATTAATTTCATTTATCTCTATCGTAAAAGAAGACACTGAAATAACATTTGGCGTTTCCAGAATACAGTTTTAACGGACTTATAATTCCAATCGGCAGTTTTTGATTGCCAAGACAAGTGTAGATATTATCCGTGCAGGAACGGAGAAAGAATACACTTTCCTGCGTTGGAGAGGTCTGTTATAAGAGACGACAACTAGGGATCCAGCATCTAGGGAGCGGAGGAGTCTTCACCCCTGATGACAAAGTGAGTTTGCCTTTCCCGGGGCATTCTCAAGCACCGATGCGCTAGGATCAGCGTGGGCAACTACGTTCTAAGTCAGCCATAAGCGCGGGGCACAGGGGAGGAAGAGGGTTTTAGTGGAGTATTGAGTAGTTAAGTCTCCATACAAGCCGGCGATTTGACTCTGGTGTCCATTCGTGGTCTCACCTCACGTCGCTTTGGTCTAATATTTAATAGAGGACCCGGTACTGTGAAAAATGCATTTCCCCCGCCTTAAAAAAAAAGAGACTACAAAACAATCCAGAGCCAAGTGGTAGGGGGTATTATATTATTATTATAGGCCTGTCTTGATGGCCATTTTCTTTCGTTTAAAGTATGCCGCCATAACAACTTTGAGTTGTGGTCCGTCATTAGTGGCCAGGCATTAGAAGCACCTTTGATGATATAAATACCCATAGGCGGTGGTAACCGCTTTCCATCAGGTGTGCCGTCTGCCTATGTGCTGAACTCGTGCAATAAAAAAATCCAAGTTTGAACAGAACGCGTAAACGCCTTTTGATCGCTAGTTTCTTGAAGGTAGGCGATAAGGAATCAAGATGTATGAATGCCACGCCACTAATGATTATCATTGATAGATATGAATTATAGTTTATTATTTATAGTGTAATAACATTAATTAGCAAGCAACTTTTTGAGATAAAATTCAAAATAATTCATATATAAAGATTCTAATCTTTGTGGAAGCTTATTGTCAATTTTGGTGATGATTTTTGAACTGGAATTTGGGGAGACTTATGTTCCGACACGAATTGCAATTGGCCTACGATAACTTGTAGAATGAGTGAAAAAATAAAACTCTTTATTGTTCACCATAACCTAAACCTACACATCCCTATCCCTATTATAATATTATAAATGCGAAAGTAACTCTGTCTGTCTGTTCCGTTTTCACGTAAAAAGTAATGGACCGATTTGTCTGAAACTCAGTATATATATGTTTTCGATACCGAGAATGAACATAGGATACTTTTTATCCCGAAAAGTTGGATAGTTTCCGGGATAAAAATATATTTGTCTTTCTGTTTGTTATGCTTTTACGGAAGAACTAATGGGCCGATTTGGCTGAAATTCGGTACGTGTGTAAATTAAATACTGAGGGTGGACAAGCGATACTTTTCATTTTGACCTTTTTGGTCATTTCGATCATTGTTGCCTTTTTGGTTATTTTAGCCTATTTGGTCATTTTGGCCTTTTTGGTCATTTTGGCCTAATTTGGTCAAATTTGGCATTTTTGGTCATTTCGATCATTGTTGCCTTTTTGATTATTTTAACCTATTTGGTCATTTTGGCCTTTTTGGTCATTTTGGTCTAATTTGGTCATTTTGGCCTTTTTGGTCATTTCAATCATTGTTGCCTTTTTGGTTATTTTAGCCTATTTGGTCATTTTGGCCTTTTTGGTCATTTTGGCCTAATTTGGTCATTTTGGCCTTTTTGGTCATTTCGATCATTGTTGCCTTTTTGGTTATTTTAGCCTATTTGGTCATTTTGGCCTTTTTGGTCATTTTGGCCTAATTTGGTCATTTTGGCCTTTTTGGTCATTTCAATCATTGTTGCCTTTTTGGTTATTTTAGCCTATTTGGTCATTTTGGCCTAATTTGGTCATTTTGGCATTTTTGGTCATTTTGGCCTTTTTGGTCATTTCGATCATTGTTGCCTTTTTGGTTATTTTGGCCTATTTTGTCATTTTGGCCTTTTTGGTCAAGTTTTGTCATTTATTTTGTTGACAGATAGTCAGGGGATGGTATAATTAGCGATATGAAATGAAGTGAATCTTCCGTGAGCAAATACATAAAAATGTAATATAATATAACCTTTAGCACTTGCTCTATAAACAAGAGACACGCACTAGAGGTTAACCCGCGGCGCCGCCGCGGGGTAAACTCTAGTTAAATATAAATACATTTTCATTGGAACAATGGGCGGCCTTATCGCTTATAGCGATCTCTTCCAGGCAACCCGGTGTCCAAGGAGACATTACAAGGAAAATTAAATAATATTTGGTGGTATAACTAAATTAAAACCATTAATTCAATCGTAATTAAAGAAAAAACAAAACAATAACAAAAATCCATAATTAATTAGATTATAATAATATAAATTACATATACATGCGATATACTGCAACAAATTTTATTTAATGGACAATTAGTGGTCAGTGATCAAGTGTTTGAATGTTGAAATGAATGTAGCTTGTCTTAGCTTCAAGGGAAACAGCCTCTACGGCAAAAGGATTTCCTACGAAGGACGAAGTGTGTTTAGGTATCGTTAGCAGATTTTCATTTGATTGCAAATGAAAAAAAACTTCCTTTAAATATGGAGTAGAGCAAGGATTGAAAAGGATATTGTGCAGAAGTGAGAGTAAGTGAACATTCCACCGAAGGCGGATTAGCAACCATTTAAGCTCATTAAGAAATTCGGAGATATGGTCATATTTACGCAACCCAAATATGAACCGGATATAAACATTTTGATGGCGTTCAAGCTAGAATGTATATCTTACTCGGGATCGATTTGCTCCATGAAATGTCCCATACAGTGCAGTAGCCCATACATGGGTGCTTCTCGCGCTGCACATACGACACTCTTCAAACATGTCGACAATTCAACTTTTAATGCCTTCAACAAATCACGGAGTAATGCGAAAGTTGTGGCTTCTGCTGTATCACTGGAAAATAATGTACTTTAAAAGCGGATGAGCTATAACGCGGCAGCGGCCGTCGAGTTCCAGAGCCATTAATTTACTGTGTACGATTTTTTATCTTCGTTCACAATTTACCTATTTTTTCTAGACACTTTCTTTATGTCTCTTTCATCACTCCTCACGACATGCCCATACATTCAGTAGTTTTTATGTTATTGCTCTAGTAGACAGACAGACAAAAATTCTAAGTCATATTTTTTAAAATGTTTAAGTACATTGTACAGGGGCGGAATGAATAAGTTCGCCAAATTTAAAATCTATTCATTTAAGTGCAAGCACAACAAACTGTTCCACAGAAAATTATGTTTAACTATTTGACAATAAAGTTTAGAATTACTTAGATCAAAGTTGTTTGATTGTCTATCTTCTCTAAGAAGATTGTGTAGTGTAAATGCATCGTATTACTAAAATTGTATAGACATGTAAAACCTTTTTATTGGTAATATTTATGACAACTGTAGTGATTATATCCTCTTTGTTTCTTATTGTAAATCTCAGCGTCTGTCATTGTCACCATGCTATTTTCTTTTTTCACCTTGCTATCTATACATACGGATAAATAAATAAGTGTCTGTTTGTAATGTCAGAATAACAGCTTTTTACTAAATGCGTATGAAAGTATATACGCTACCTACACAAAATCATTATTTTTTGTCTGTCTGGATGTTCGTCTAATCTCTGAAACGGCTGGACCGATTTTGACAGGACTTTCACTGACAAACAGCTGATGTTATAAGGAGGATTCCAAAAAATAAATCAAAAACCACGCAGACGAAGTCGCGGGCACAGCTAGTCTTTTATAAATGTAACATTTATTAAACTGTTGACAGTACTGTTTCTTATATTCGTGCAAGCAAAAGTCGACTTTAAAGCGACGAACATTTTCATTCCGCTACTGTACAAAATTGAGTCCTCTATAGCAGTGTTTTTCAACGTGTAGGTCGCGACCCCCTAGGGGGTCGCGAAACCTCTTTGGGGGGGTCGCGAAGCTTCTGTAGCGGAGTTGCAAAAGGTTGGGTAAGCTACTGCATGTCTGTGTAATATCTGTAGATTCATCAAATTGCAAGGACACAAAAGTAATTTCTTTTATTTCTTCTATGACTTGATTACGAACATCAGTCGCCATATCACTTATCCTGCGTTGAATGGTACTGCCACACAGAGGTATTCTTTTGAGTTTTTCGACCTTTTGTTTGCCAAACATAATCTCCGCCATATCTAAAGCCACTGGTAAAATCAAACTTTCGGCAATAGTATTAGGTTTTTCTGCATTAGATACAAGAAGAGCTACTCCAACGGTTTCTCATTTATGCGGGGCAGGGGCGGGGCGGCCGGCATCGGATGTGGTCGTGCGTATGCGCGTAAATTGCGTTATCTATTGGCGACGCATTCAATGTAAAAAAATGTGTTTTACGTACTTAATTATGTAAATACTGATTGTGAAAATAAATAAATATGTTGGATTGAATATTTGTCACAAAATAAAATACATTTTAAAAAAAGATTCCGACGAATTGAGAACATCCTCCTTTTTTGAAGTCGGTTAAAAAAGCAACGTGTGGGGGGGGGGGTCGCGAAATATTTCTTCATACTAAAGGGGTCGTGTCATGAAAAAGGTTGAAAAATACTGCTCCATAGAGTATTATAGTCTAACCGTTTTTTAAAGTATACGGCAATGTAACGACTCTCACTTACCACAATTCATCTGATATACATTCAGGCAATTTTCTTTTCAAGGTGTCGATTTTGTACGCGGCTGATATGCAGTCGGTTGGCTTCAGCGACGACGCTTGGCGCAATATATCCTTCATATTCAAACTGGTGGAATATTTATAATCCTGAAACAAATCATAACAATTCACACAGCCTCTGTGGTTGTGCGGGCTAAGCCTTTGCCGGCTACCTCACTTCAACGCAGAGGCTCCGGGTCCTGGTATACTAAATTTCGGAAACGTATTTTTCCGTTATGTACTGTGGTCTGGGTGTCTGGGATCAGCCCCAGAGTAGTCCGTTGTATATTACCCATAACACAAGCGTAACTTGCTTAGTTTGGGGATTACAATATGTTTGTCTGCCGATCATTATTATTATTATTAATTTACGACCTTCTACTAATCTTAGACTTAATAATATGGGAGTATTATATTATAATATTATTCATATTTTTACAGTAATTCTTGTACTTTTTACTGTACAGTTGTTGCTTGTTACTTTTAGACATGCTTCTTCTCGGTAAAAAAAATATTTGTCTCTTTGTTTGTTATGCTTTTACGAAAAAACTACGAGAAGTCTTCAGCAACGTTAAGAAGCTGATGGACTTCCTGGAGGAGCTCGGCTGGATGGAGTAAACCCTCATCCACCCTCGCACGCAAAATAGGCGCTATGTCGTCGAGTTGCAAAAACTGCCCGCTCGTAGAAGAAGAAGAGAAGAACTGAATCTTCAGGGGGCAAATAGTAATGATATAGAGTTTAGCTCGCAGCGTGGTAGATAAACTCTAGTTAGTAGATAAAACCGAATTAAACCTCGTTCATAATCTCTCGTTATTTATAACAACGCACAAATTGCGTCACTGCTGATATTAAAAACCATTAATTAACCTTTTTTATCAAATTAATCTGTTTGTAATATTAGCAATTAGCGGAACTTTTTTTATACAGTGGACAAATATTACATCAGCTACAGTAGCACTTTGAAAGTGAACAAATGTAAATTCATTTCATTAGTGAGCTAATATAAAAAAAAGTTATAAAGATGTAAACTCCAAACTGTGTACGTTTTAAACAATTAATAGCGTGTATTGCAATCCATTTTTAGTGTTATAACTGACGTTTCAGTCGACTTCGAGCAACCGTTACTGGAGAAATGACGCCGCATGTAAAGCCTGATTCATGTTGTTAAGTCATTAGTAAACTTGAGAATAAGTCCTTATCAACGTTTGCAAATAAATCTGCTTAATTGTCTATAGTTTTACACAGATCATAACTACGATTGGCAGTTGTGGTTGAATATATTATATTTACTAGTGGTCGCTTGTGGTCGAAATTCGACCATCTTCTATAATTACAGATTTCGCCAAGGCTACACTATTAATTTGACTTTAACAATAAACAAAATAGTATATATGCGTGTGTGTGTGTCAAATACATGGTATTGTATGTTATGTTTTTTATTGATTGATTTAATGTATCTTTTAGGCATTTAAAAAAATATTATCATTCTGAACTCCTTCTCGATATATAAACTATAAGTATATAACTCGTCCGTTCGCACAATTTCCATAAAAAGACGTACAAAGTTTTGTCTGTGTTTTTGCTTCATGTATTAATATTATATTAATAACTACGACAATATCTATCTATAATAATAAAACTACGTTTTAACGGTTTTAAGCGCGGTAATTTATTTTATTTAGTTTATAGGTTAGGTTTATTTTTTCCTTCCACTCATTTTAATATTATATAAAATTTTTTAGAACTAGGCATGTTTGCTGAAGAGTTTCTTGCGCCGCTTCTTCTCTTCAAGCCACAACATGTTGTGAAGCGGTGGTAAATTAGATTAGGCTCCCATAGAGTAAATAATATCCATAAACAAAATTAAAACTAAATAATTAAAATGAACAAGTTGGCGGTAGGCTGAATAAAAACTTTGACAATACACGTTCGACAAATGTCATCTTTGTCTTCCGTGACCACGGCAACTGAAAAGCGGCCGAAACGTCGGATAAACCTAAATAAAATAAATTACCGCGCTTAAAACCGTTAAAACGTAGTTTTATTATGTGTACAAGTCGCGAAAACATAAGAAAATATCTATCTATAATATTATAAAATTCTAAACATGCCGTGTCTGTTCATTGAAGCTATAAAAAAAACCAACTGGAATAGACTATATAAACGATGTAAAATGTGTGTCCAAACAGTTGTAAGGACTTAATTCGTCAATTCCACAAGTTAATTAATACTTAGATAATGCTTAATGTAAATCAGGCTTTATAGAGACTGTTGCGAGTGCATAAGACGCAATGTCAGAATTAAAATATAAATCAAATTGTCAAGTACAAGTAGTTTCAACTGCGAGCAACTGCTGTGAAAACTAAACAAAATACCAAAGTATGCTCAAACATTAATAGTTTCATAAAAAAGTGGCAAGTGAATAATTATAATGAAATTAACATAAAATTGAGTTTTAGTTGAGTGAGTTTAGTTTAATATGAAGAATGTTCATAAGTGATTTTCAAAATTCATCTACCATTTAGAGGAGTGTCATCAAAAGAAAAGAGAGATTAGAAGAGTCAAAATCAACTGAGATACTTTCTATCATCTCACAAAACGCCGAAACAGCCTATTGCAAACTATGGATGACATCTGTTCTTGAACTAGTGAAACCTATCAAATATTCTACATTAAGTTAAATAATTATTTTAAAAGATATTACGATAACGTGGTATTTTAACTGTCGCTGTTTTATATGAATTGTTTAAGAATTTATTGTGACATGTGTCACTGTCAAGTGTTAAACACAGAGTCTTGAGCCGATATAAGACGAATCATTTCTATCTTTCAATTTAAATAAATCAACCGATGTGACATATATTAACATAAGCATACTGTCGTAGAATACTGTCGTTTCCTATCAGTTCTGTGCTTTTTAACCAAATCGATTCAATCTGATTGATCCGTCTAATGTCAATAATCAATCATCTAACTACGGACAAAATGAATATCTGCATTGTTGTACAAATATTTTAGTGACATAGGAAGTCATCAGTCGTTAATAAAGTGATTAATAAGCTTCAAAAGGAATGTAATTTTTATATTTAGATTTGATCGTTTAGTTGTGTTTAGTTTTCCCATTAGAAATGTCACAGTATTAGATAGATTGGATAATTAATTTTGATGTAGTGTACGTGTAATGTTTCTGTTGTTTTTCTAGATCGTAAGTATCCATTTTTGGTTTAGATTTGTTATTATGTATTGTTAAGCCTTAAATTTATGAAAAAGGCTACTTTTTAATAATAAATAAATATTAGCATTATATAAATCCCACATTAAAGACAATTAAAATGAGGGTAACTACATCAATAATATGCGCTGTTTTGTCATTTTTGTGTGTTGTTTTGTTATATGTTTACGCAATTTGCAAAAGGAAATGGCGCAAACAGAACTTACCATACATAACCCATGTGTTATACGCGTCATTTCAAATAGTTTGTGTTTTATTCGATTACATCGACGACGAGGAGGGTATTGGAGTATTAATGTGTTTAATTTTACTCCTTGCCAACGTTTGTTTGACGTTCTGTCACTTTCTGTGCTATCTCGTCGCGGTGGTGCCAGCCGTGGGCACAGTTGAAATAAGCCAATCGAAGATTTTTGCATCCTTCAAATTAATGGTTTTACTTTTATTTTGTATTTGTGATCGGAATAAGGCATTATTCAATTTGTCTTTGGGCACTTTTTCTTTTATTCTCTGGCAAGTAGCGTGCATAATTATCAGTACTAACTATTTCTTGTTTCACAACATTCTGAAAACAAATAACCTATCCAAATGGAATGTGTTTTTGATGTGTTCTATATTGATTTCGGATTCTATAGCGTTCTTGTATGACTTATTCAGTGCTTTAAGACTTACAGTGAACTGGATGGACGTAACTCTTTCCGTTTTGATAAATATAAGAGTGCCACTATTTACTATATTTATTTTTCTGAACAAAGTGAAAGATTTACCAAACGTTGAAGATTATGAATTAACTCGTTTATAAAGTCTGCTTGGGCTTCGTTTGAGATAATGTTATAGTTATTTACTGTGGCCAAATGATATTTAGAGTCAGTCTTCACGGATGGTTATTAAACAAATGTTTTACTAGGTTCATGATTATTTAATTGAAACGTTGTATGACATTTATATTGCATTTTTTGACTTTATTATCTTTTGATACACAACAATACTTTAATTTTCCGTGGTTTATACTTATTATATATTTTACAAGACGATGTAGTATTTGCACACCCTATGGGTAATGGCATGTGGACTCATATGTGCATAACTTAAGACCTGTATACATTGTATGTACCATGTCATATGCAAAAAACTATTTCATTTTTAAATAACCACGTTATTGTCTATATTACCGACGTTATCTATCAAGGTCATTCACAATTAATAACAACATCGAATCTCAAAATACGACGTATGAAACCCATCGCTACTTCTGCGTAAAACGGTTAACAACTATATTTTTTTTTTAAATATACAACGGAACATTCGCGGGTTGATCTGAGACACCCAGACCATAGTAAAGAACGGAAAATCTGTCTGCGATATTTATCATGTCTGGTATCGAACCTGTAGCTTCTGCATTCCATTAAGCTGGGTCGGCAAAGCTTAACCCATTTAGCCACAGAGGTTTTTATTTTACTTAGGCTTTAAGCTATATTTTATATTTAAGTATAAATAAGTAAGTAGAAATAAGTACGGAACTTTAAGTTTACAGACACTGAGGTCAAAAGTGGAATATTAAAAACCAATAAAAATTTAACCCTAACACACAACCCTAGTACGATCCAACTAGAACACTATCTTCGTACATTACATACTAAAGGGTTTCGGTGTCCAAAACCGAATCTATAAGAAATAGCGCAACACACTTAACAGTTATTAGTATATAATAATGTTTAAAAGAGTCAATATACATAATGTATAATTTGAACTCTTATCTTTGTTTAGACGACTACGAGATATCGCTGTAACTACAAGGTCATGCTCTGACGCCGACGATATTCAAAATTAATACGTATATGTGAAACGTTATCGGTTTAAGGCAACATTTTGAAATTGTGCCACGACGAAATGACCATAAAAACGAATTTTAATACACTATCAGGGCGTTTAATTAGTAGCTCACAACGCCCAAAACGCTCAGCCGTTCCACAAGGCGACCGCGGTCGTTGTGCTCGTGGCGATAACGTCACTAATGACGTCATTATTTTCTACCGCACGACGCTCACAACGACCCATGTCAATAGGTGGGTCGAATAGCCGTTCCACTTGGGTTTATGTTTGTGATGCCGGTAAGCAAGTGGAACGGGATGAATGGCGGTCGTGAACATGGTCGTTGTTAGTCCCTGATGGAACGTAGCCTATATACTATATCGAGGGCTTCATAGTATATAGGCGTATACGCAAAAATACCATTGTTTTGTTATTTACTAAAAACTATGCAAAAAGTCGTGGTAGCGTGATGGTAAGCGCACGCGCCCCTAAATCGAAGGGCGCGGGTTCGATCCTGACCGGAACGCATGCACCTCTCAGTCAGTTTTCTGATCTAATGTGCATATTGTTACAATTACCACGTGCTAAAAACGGTGAAGGAAAACATCGTGATGCAACCTGCACATCGAGATAACCGATATGTTATACCTGCCAAGTCGTCTTGGACAAGTGTGGTGGGTATACTGTCCGTTCCGTTATAATGGGAGGCCCGAGCCCAGCAGTGGGACATTTATGGGCTGACATTATTATTTTATAATTATGCATGTTACAATTTATAAAGTCTTACCAGTATGCAAGTGTACCTGAAAAGAAGGGCATTCCAAATTTCAGCTTTAACAATAAACTAGTTTCGTTTTATTCAAAATTTTGTTCCTTGTGTATAACTGCACTTTTGTCTGAACGCCCATTTTTTATGAAGCCCTCGATATGTTTTTTATACCAACTCTACGGACTCTAGTTCCGTACCATTTTTTACAATTTAATTTAGAAATAGTACACGCTTATTTGTTATTGTGTGTGACATTCATTGAATAAACTATACGTTTACTATAATGTTGAAAGAAAACTTGTAGTTTAGTTTTTTTAGTTAATTATAGTTTAGTTTAGTTAGTTAACTTGTAGTTTATAGTTCCACAAGATATTGGGATGAAAAAACTCATTATGTCAAATTTTTCAAAATGTCGCTTGAAAGAAATGTCTTTTGAGCCTTCTATATGTATCTACTTATTTTTTAAATAATAAAACTTAAGTGTTTCTAAATATTATAATATAAGCTCGCTGGATATATATGCCAGTTTTAGAAGTTATTACAATCGATAATTGTTTCAACATGAATTTCATCTGTTAAACTCGTATACAACCTTTATCTCACTATTACTGGATATCGAGATGAAGAAATAGTGCGAATATATTTAAATATTGACGTTAATGTTTGGAACGTTGAAAATGTGTTCTATGATAATGTTTGTAAAAATCTGTAATGGAAAAAATACCTAAAATATTATAATATTGTTGTTTTGTATTAATTGAATCTATAATTGCATGTATGTATCTGTTGTCATCTTTGTCAAATTTATGTGAAGTCAGTAAGAAAATATACCTTCTACAAACAACACGTATTTCATTGAACAAACCCTTTAAAGTGCGCAAAGAATAATAGACTTAATCACGTTCATCAATTGTTGAATTGAAAAATCTGGAATTTCCTTCATTCATCTGAAAGACTACGGGCTTGGTACCTACCAGACTTTCTCCATGGTCCTTCGGGCCGGATAGATTATTGATTCTATTATTGTTTACGCTTTTATGTTACAGACAAAATACTTAAATGTTTGTAATAATAAATAAAACTTAACCTATTAAATTTTCATGTATTACAAGACACTTAATTTAACATTTGTTTGTGTTTAAATTACCTCCTTACCTTTAATAGTTCCACTGGACATCTCTCAAGCACCTCTAGCGCCATGGCTTTATTGTTCTCGTAACTATCTTCTAAGTGCATTAATAACTTATCCACATTATCAGGTGTCCAACTTCTGGAAATTAAATAAAGCTTAGGAAAATAAAAATACTAAGAAAATTTTTTTTTATGGAAGCACAGGTTTGCGTTTGACCACTGTCTCGTATGATGGCGAGTGATGACGCAGTCTAGGATGAAGCACTTTTACCTACTCGTGACTTGAAGACTTCGAAATTGTATTTGTCAGGAAAAACAGACTTCGGCAGTGCGCACCAGTGAAGCGAAACGTTTGGTTCTGACTGGTACAAAGATAGACTAGACCACAATAGAAACGATTGAGTGCAAAGTGAAAAACGTAACAAAGTATTTCACTATATTTTGATTTATAAGAAGTTAAATGATGCAATATGCAGGCAAGCGCGTTATGTCCAGCGGTGCTAGTAGTCTGCTCGTGTTGCCAGATCAACTTTAAATTCAAAATAAGTTCCACTGCAGGACACTTTTTGAAGGTCACACATATAAATTAAAATGTAATTTTACTTCCTATTCGATGTACACCGCTTCACAACGTGTCATTGCTGTTAAGGAGAAGAAGCGGCAAGAAACTCTTCAGGAACACGCCTAGCTAAAAATCACAATTGAGATGTCAGCCTGTCCGCTGTACCAGTAAACAAAAAATCAATCTACGGCAAAAAAGTTAAAAATGTCTATTTTTGAAGAATGACAAATACCTTTGATACCCGTCGATTTGCAGATGTTCACACCACACGAGCATTTGCAGGGCGACACAACGCCTACTGTAATTAGCTCCTTGCATCAAACTGTCGAAACATAATGTCCGCAGATCTTCCAAGAATTTTAAATAGCAGTCCACTTGGCTAGATGATTCTCTTTGTCTCTTGAGAACTTTGTAACTGTCTTCTAAGCGTTTTACAAACTGCAATTACAATCATTCTTATTACAAAAATATTTGTTCTTTTTTATTGCAGGAGTTCAGCGGACAGACAGACGATCCACCTGATGGAAAGCGGTTACCATCGCCTATGGACATTTGCAACACCAAAGGTGCTGCGGCTCTTTTAAGGGAGACTGGAACCTGGTCACTGATGCCAGAACACAACTCAAGACCAGGGGTGGTAGCCATCCAGACGAGCAAATATTCCTACCACCTGGCGAGTTTAAGAATTGACCGACTTTAATTACCTAACAAATGAGACAGATACCTTTTGGCCAAGAATCGTAAATAGTTGATATATGGCCTAAAAAAAGAAGAAATAAGAAAACTTCAGAAAATATTATTACATTAAATTAGTTTAAAATAATAACATAGAACAAATATTACCTTTTTCATAACGGACAATGTTAGTTGTCTAAAACTCGGCGCCTGCGCATTGATGTTATATTTCAAATACCAAAGCACGAAATCAAAATCGCCAACTGTGAACAGCTCTGTTGTTTTTGGGGATTCCACAATCAATGACAACGATAGGATTCTAATCTAAAAAAGAAAACTATATATTCTTGATATATCAAATTGAATGTCTGTCTGTAGGTCCTTTATAGAATCGTAAACTATACATCCGATTTTGATGAAATTTTGTGTGTATTTTGAGTGGGTCCCGGCATGGTTTATAGCCACAATTGGAACCGGTAGGTGGCGCTTTAGAATCCTTAGAAATTGGCGGGTTTTAGAATCCGCCTAATCATCCGGATTGATTTTGGTGGTTTTGTTTTTGTGTCATGGAACAAAGTCTTTTAGGAATTTAGAAAATAGTTGATGTATATACATTGTTTTCCCTTTGAAGTTAATTTTGGTATATCACACACTAGTTGTGTCCGCACTTCGTCCGCGTGGAATTTCTTTTCGCGAAACCCTAAAGTTTAAAAAAGTAACCTGACACTTCTTTTAATATCAGCCTGTTGAAATCGGTCCAGCCGTTTCAGAGATCAGTCGCAACCTCCAGACAGACAAATATTTATGTATATTTTACCATATTTTAACAGTGAAAAACTCAAAAATCTTTTTACTAATCACTGTTCTTTTATATGCCTAAAATATATGTAGGCGATGCACACACATGTATAGATATTGTCAGGTGTACGTCAATCAAACACAAGCGATCGAGTGGAACTGAACTTTATTTCTCATAAAACACATTCATTCATTCTCATTCACTCACATCCTCCTCTCAACAAATATAACACTTTAATCACACAAAAAAAAATATTTAAAAACAAAAACATTCATAAGTAGTACAATATTTGTAGACAATTATCATTATTATTGAATTATCATTATGAGTGAATACTTAAATATTAAATTAAGTAACAACATAACATGCCTTACATAATAAAATTAGCATTTTTGAAATTATGAGAAAATTATATAACTTTATATTTGTTTATTTTTGTAAACAATTATCATTATTATTGAATTATCATTATGAGTGAATACTTAAATATTAAATTAAGTAAGTGTAAATTTTGTAAGGCTTATAAATCAACCTAAAAGTGTAAGGTTGTAACCTTAATAACATACGTTGTAACCTAGGAGGAGTGTCAATAATAGTTTTTTTTATGATTGTAATGAGCGGTTTGTGATCAGTTTCTATGGTAACATCATTACGACCATATATGTAACCATAAAATTTTTCACATGCGAAAACACATGCGTAAAGCTCTTTTTCTATCTGAGCATAGCGTTGTTCTGTTTTAGTCAACGCTTTTGAGGCATAGCAGACAGGCAATCCATCTTGTAATAAAACTGCTCCTAACCCATTTTTACTAGCATCAACTGATATTGTAATTGGTTTATGCATGCTGTAATATTGTAAAACCGGTTTTTTAATCAAACATTCTTCTAACTCCATGAAAGATTTATCATGCATTTCTGACCAATGCCATGATATATCTTTTTGCAATAACTCCCTTAAGGGTTGTGTTTTTTCAGATAAGTTTGGTATAAAATTACTAACATAAGTAACCAACCCCAAGAATCTTTCTACATCTTTGACTGATTTAGGTTTTGGCATATTAGCAATAGCTGACACTTGGCCTTCATCTGGGTATAGACCATCCTTTGTAATCTTGTGTCCTAAATATTTTATTTCACTGAGACAAAATTTACACTTACTTTTATTTAATTTTAAGTTAATTTTGCGACATCTCTCTAGTACGGCCTGTAATCTATTATCATGTTCCTCCCTTGTCTGTCCATAGATAAGCAAATCATCAATATATAGACATACCCCTTCTAAGTCATCAAAATTTTCATGAACTTTCTTATGAAAAACTTCACTAGCAGAACATATGCCATAAGGCATCCTTAAGAATTTATAACGACCGAACGGTGTATTAAAAGTGCAAAAGTCAGTACAACTGGGATCTAATTTTGTTTGCCAAAAGCCATTTGAGGCATCTAAAGTACTGAAATATTTAGCACCTGAGAGCTTAGACAAAATATCATCAAGTGTAGGCAACCTAAAATATTCCCTTTTTATAGCTAAGTTAAGTTCTTTTGGATCTAAGCAAATACGTAATTCCCCATTCGCTTTTTTAACTATAGTAATACTATTAACCCATTCTGTAGGGCCTTCTACTTTAGCTATTATACCCTGTTGTTCCATTTCTTCTAATTTCTTCTTAACTTTATCTTTTATGGGTATGGGTATCTTTCTTGGAGCATGAACTACTGGCTTGTATTTTTTGTCTAATTGTATTTTATACGTCCCTGGTAGACAGCCTAAACCCTCAAATACCTCTCTATAATTATTTAATATATTTTTATATACATTACTTTCACTGTAGACATAATACATACGTTTTACTAATTGCAGTTCCTCACATGCATTTTTTCCTAAAATTGGATCAGATTCAACATTTGCAATTTTAAATTCTAAAATAAAATTATGTTTTTTATACATTAATTTTATGAAACACTTACCTATAACATTAATGTGTGCGCCAGAGTATCCTTGTAATTTTGTATTACTCTTCAGCAAGTTATATTTTTTAATATTTAATTTAGACAAAAACCGTGCAGGCAAGACATTGACATCAGCTCCCGTATCAATTTTAAAACAAATATTACAGTTATTGATGTTTAAATTCACAGACCACTGATCATTATTGCAATTACTATTTACAAAATAAATTACCTGTTCATCTGATTCTGCTATATGGTATACTTTACACATTTTGGAGAAGTGATTTAAACGTGTACAACGACGGCATATTTTACCATAAGCTGGACATGAGAACTTCGGGTGTGCTAGTCCACAACTGTTACACTTTGAAATTGAGCGGTTTTTAAATTTCATATTCCCACTGTAACCGCTCACGCCAACTGGGGAGGGCGCAGATGCTGATGATGCATTATATGCACGCATTCGGCCGCCGGCACTGTAATTGGCCGTACCCGAACGTCCCATACGCTGATCATTGCGTGCAGGCACGTCGCCTCGATCGCTGTAGACAACCCGCCTTTGTGACGACGATGCATGTCGGCCACCGTCACTCGCGCCACCTTTTGGATGCGTCGACTCAATCCTGTGTATGCTGCCATTATCACTCATGTTTTCTTTGTATAAATTATACATAAACTTAGTCGCGTTTTGTGTACAAATTTTCTCTGAGTACGATTTTGAAACAATAACGGCTTGGCAAATCTCAATAGCCTTTTCAAGGCTTAAATCAGCTTCTCTTAACAACCTTTCTCTTATTCCGTCGTCTGTTATGCCACACACTAGCCTATCTTTTATTAATGATTCACATAAAGTGTTAAATTCGCAGCTTTGTGCTAGTTTTCGGAGTTCAAATACGTATTGCTCGATAGATTCGTTCTCACTTTGATTGCGCATAAAAAATTTGTGGCGTTCCACCGTCACATTTTTCTTCTGCGTGAAATAATTTTTGAATTTGCCCAAAATTTCGTCCACTGTTGTGCAACGCACATTAAACTGTTCGTATAACTCACGACATTGTTCACCAATTACGTGTAAAAGTATATTGACTTGTATTTGTGGGCTCTTTTTTGACAACTCACACGCCTCGAAGTATATTTTAAATCCTTTGCTCCATTTGTTCCAGTTTAAACACAATGTACCACTGGTAATATTTACAGTATTTTGGTCATAATAGAACGGTTCTGGAGGGGTTAACACTGTTTCCATTATGATGGAGGCACAAAATATGTTTTGAATTGTATTTAGCTACTAAAAACTGTTTTGACAAGATGGCGTTACCGGCTGCGCCATGTCAGGTGTACGTCAATCAAACACAAGCGATCGAGTGGAACTGAACTTTATTTCTCATAAAACACATTCATTCATTCTCATTCACTCACAGATATAGATATATATTATATTTATATGTATTTTATTAACATTAATTAAACTATGTTTTCACGTTTTAAGGGCAGATCATGGTTGAGTAAAGTGAAAAATTTACAAAAGAGTATTTCACAATGATTTAGACGAAGTAAAATAAATGTAATATGCAGGCAAGCGCGTTATGTCCAGTGTTGCTAGAAATCTGCTCGTGTTGCCAGATCATATTCAAATTTAAAACTTTTCATTCAAAATAAGTTCCACTGGAGGACACTTTTGAAGGTCATAAAGGTTAAAATTAAATTTTACATCCTAGTCTATGTACACTGCTTCTTAACGTGTTATTGCTGTTAAGGAGAAGAAGCGGCAAGAATCTCCCCAGCAACATGTCTAGCTAAAAATTGATTTTTTAAAATATATTTCTTATTCTATTTATATATTACAAACTAGCTGTCCCGGCAGACGTCGTCCTGCCCGGTAAAAAAAAATAAAAAAATTTAGGGGTGGACTACCCCTAACATTTAGGGGGATGAAAAATAGATGTTGGCCGATTCTCATAGATACCGGATAAGCACAAAAAAATTCATCAAAATCGGTCAAGCCGTTTCGGAGGAGTATGGCAACGAAAACTGTGACACGAGAATTTTATATATTATATGGTCGCCCGTGGTGGAAATTCGACCTTAATTAAATTATAAGTTTGAACATTATTAAGGTTCTGTTGTCAACGACCATATTAATATGACTTGAACAATAAACAAAAGAGTATATAAGCTCGTCAAAGCCGTATAAGCTCATGACGAGCCTATTCATCAGAAGCTATCATGGCATGGCATAATGTATATGGGTATATTCATGGAATTGACATCTTTCGTGATCTTTGCCAATATAGTGTTTCTATTATTTAAATAACAATCATCTTTTCTAAATCACAATGCACTTTGATAATAGCGATTTGTTGCACACTCGATGCCCCTGCGACCACACCACCTCGTATCCAATATCAAATGTACTATCTTTATCAGCAACGCTCGAGACATGTCCCAACATGTCTATCCGGGGTTGTCGCTTCCAAAAAGCTTAGATATGCAACACTCCGCTAAAGTGTCATTGTCAATATATTATCCTTGGCGATGGTTCGCCGACAAGTATATATGCATGTGTGTGTCAATTAGATGGCAGTGTGTGTAATTTTTTTTATTGATTTAATGTATTTTTATGCAGTTTTTTTAAAATATTAGCATTCTGCATTCCTTATCTATATAAGCTATAAGCGTGCGAAATTTTATACTCCTCCGTCCGCGTAATTTTTGTAAAAAGGGGTACAAAGTTTTTGCTTTACATATTAATATTATGATGACACCTACATTTATGCAAGAATAAATATTTCATTTCATTTCATGTCATTTAATTTAATTTAATTTAGTCTCATGTCATTTCAAGCAGATAAGATTCTGGATGATGGGATAGTTTCTGTAGGAGAGAAATTCAAATAACAAAGATCTTACTTCATCGAGAGAATTGATAGCAGCATTCTTCAAAACATCATAACTTATAAGACCTTTCCAGACTTCCATATTGTCGTTGGCCAATTTGCTCGTATAATTCAACTTTTTGGCCACACTTAAGAGCATCAAAACACATTTCAAATCCCCTGCTTTCATTTTTGAAGCGCTTTGGTATTGTTTTATGTGGGAGAGGCTGGAAATAAAAAGAATAAAATTATCAAAGATGTAATATTTTCTTAAGTTTTCGCGACTTGTACACATAATAAAACTAAGTTTTAACGGTTTTAAGCGCGGTAATTTATTTTATTTAGGTTTATCCGACGTTTCGGCCGCTTTTCAGTTGCGCAGAAAGAGCTCACAGTGTCTTGAGGTCTGGCAGTTGGTTTTTGCTGAGTTTGGGTCTTAATAGTTTTGATGATTGGATCCCAAACAGGTGGTACCTGCCAACCTATCAATAGAGAAGCTCTTTCTGCGTGCAACAAAACAAACCGACTTGACTGATAATTTCTTTTATTTTTTTCCTTCCACTCATTTTAATATTATATAAAAAATTATTAGAACTAGGCATGTTTGCTGAAGAGTTTCTTGCGCCGCTTCTTCTCTTCAAGCCACAACATGTTGTGGCTTACATAGAGTAAATAATATCCATAAACAAAATTAAAACTAAATAATTTAAATGAACAAGTTGGCGGTAGGCTGAATAAAAACTTTGACAATACACGTTTGACAAATGTCATCTTTGTCTTCCGTGACCACGGCAACTGAAAAGCAGCCGAAACGTCGGATAAACCTAAATAAAATAAATTATCGCGATTAAAACCGTTAAAACGTAGTTTTATTATCAAAGATGATTTATTATTATAAATCAATATATCATTTTTGCTAAAATACCGTTTCTGGTAATGCAAGGATGAATCAACCCAATTGATGACTGATTCCAATATCTTAAGGCGATCTTAGACGGTTCATTTCCGTCTGTCAACTCAGATGAATCGACCGAAATCATCCATATAAATACAAATTCACCAGTTTTTATTCCAAATAAGTCCCACTGGATAATATTTTTTGAAAGTCATAGATATAAGTTAAAATGTAATATTACTTCCTAGTCTATGTCTATGCTTCGCAACGTGTAATTGCTGTTAAGGAGAAGAAGCAGAAAGAAACTTCCCAGCAACACGTCTAGCTAAAAAGTGATTAACTCAATTTTTTTTTTAAATACATTTTTTATACAAAGATATGGCACACAATTTTTTTCGATAAAATAATTACAGCAATAATGCATGCTCAGTAAGACATAGACACAATAGAAGGATAGAAAAATATGATTAAAGTTATGATGATGACATAATTGTGTTTAGTTTAGTTATTAGTTTAGTTCTCTACCTTTTATTTGGCGTCAGTCAAACACACAAATCTTTAATCAACAACACACACAAAACACAATCTATACACAAATTTTTAATTACTTGGACTAAAATGACAGCTGTGTGTGGCTTTTTTATATTGCAAGCTTGGAGCTTTTGTAGTAAGGCTCATTCATGACTACAACTGACTATGACTACAACACTGTATCGAATTGTATTTAAGTAGATGATTCGATACAAATTGTTACACAAGTATTTATTTAATTTTGAAGTAACAAAGTATTTTATTGTTGGTGTACGGTGTAACCGCACAGGTTAGTTGCGACTTCCGCGGACGAGTCGAGTCAGTTCACGACCATCACGCGCCGATGACACTCATGTCATTTTGAACTCAAATAAACTCGTTTTGTATCAAGTTATCTTTCATTTATTACGGTGTTGGGATTCACCCAACATCTTATGGTCCTTCGAGCCGAATTCCAAACCCACAGAGTTTATTATGGTTTTTATTATATTCGGCCAATATGAATCCAACGTATCAGTTCTACGTTTTATGTATTCCGCAGTCTTTCTTTCAGACCCGTCTTTTTTGAAGTTTGAATACAGATTTTCTATAGCTCCATACAGCTGTTTTTAGTAGCTAGCAAGTCTTCCATTGATGACATATTTATGATGAAAATATAAAATCGGAAAGATCTTACTTGAGTGTAGACCTGGAGCTCCGCACGAAGTCTGGAAGATGTTTTCTCCTGCGTTGGCACACTTGAGTATATGATGAAGGAGTCCGTTTTCACTACTATTAGTAAGCCACATTAATTGAAATTGTTCTTGATAGGCCAGCGGGCTACGCTCGAAGGACCATAAGATGTTGGGTGAATCCCAACACCGTAATAAATGAAAGGATAACTTGATATAAACGAGTTTAATTGAGTTCAAAATGACATGAGTGTCATCAGCGCGTGATGGTCGTGAACTGACTCGACTCGTCCGCGGAAGTCGCAACTAACCTGTGCGGTTACACCGTACAGTTGGTTTAATTAAAATTCTTGCGTACCCCGCAAGGGACCTGGCGTGAAGTTATGTATGTATGTATAATTGAAATTTATTTATTTGTATTACTAATTAAATATTTCATAAGTAGTGAGGAGGTGGTGATGATAATGGTGGTTGCGGCCGTTGAGCGGTATACGGGTTAATGAAAGAGAAGTTGCGTCGTACACGTTTAATCACACACATACACTCAATGTTTTACATTACAGTTCAGAAGGATTTTTGTATGAAGGCAAACAGCAAGCAAGCGCGAAAACTAACGTTTGTACACGAGCACGTATGTCGTGCGTTCGTGTTGAAGGCGAGAGTCGGACTGTGGCGAGATGTCCCGAAATAACTTCGGATCTCGACTGTTTGGCGGCAACTGAATTGCCGCGAATTATTGTGGACGCGCTGTCATAAAACGGCGCGATGTTTTGCTTTGTACAGATTAATATTGATTTCGCACTTAAATGCTTGCTTGTGATGTTGGCACTAATGTCACCACAGTAGAATTAGTTTTATTAATTACTATTATTTTTAAACAAAATTGGGTCGTTTTGGTCTTACGCCAAAAGGAAGGTTTGCACTGAAAATCAGCGTTGTGTCGGATATGATTCCGGCACAGCAATATGCTGAGTGCAAACTTTGTTTACTTTGCGGCATACAAATTCTAAAAAAAGTACTCTATGTCTAATAATGGATAAAGAATGTTATTATGTCGTTTTTCTTCAAATAAAGTTTTTCTTCTTTTCTAATAAAAAATATATTACAGGTTTCAAAACAGAGTGGTGATTGTTAATTAACCTAAACCAACTCACTTATGAATGAGCCATACTACAACACTATGCTCCAAGCTTCCAAAATAAAAAAAAAGTTCAATCGGAGCTGTCATTTTAATACAGCAGTCCTACACTAAACTGAATAGTTTCCCTATTTCGTACCATGACATAGTAACGCGATTCTTTTTAAGTCGCTGCCAAAATAAAATCTAAATTGAATCGCAAAAAGATCGCAATCAATGATTTCGTTCTTAATGAACCATTCCATGACGTCCAATTCTCACCTAAAATAGATCGCTTGATTGTCAAAATATGCGATTCAATAAAAGTTAGTTTTTTGCAACTTTTTTATTACATAAAGTGAATTGTTTTTTTAAAAACGCTTGGAATTCTTACTATAGCGACTTTTCAGCGATCGCTTGGGGTTTTGAATGTAATTGATGCCCCTAATACTATGTGCCATTATATTTCACAGTGTATTTGTGGCTGAATATTAACACAAACACCATTTAACAATACTTACACCATTATTAACTGTTTATATTTAGAAAACACACACTGAAACTTTTTAAACAAAATCAAAATAAGCGCGCTTTTAAAATACCAATTCCCATTCAACAACTAATGACAGGTACGACTTACGAGTGCGTTCTAAAACTAAGATAAGAGCACCTTACAAAATTATTTAAATAATTAAGCATAGTTATATGAAAACAGACATTCTTGGCCGAAAAAACATTACAAAACTATATTTTTACCAAGTTAAATACTAATTGTATATATTAGTTATAATAAAGGAGTAAAATGTTCGAAGAAAATAACCGTAAACTTAACGAAATATCTTCTAGATTTCATTTCGGAACGCAACTCCCAGAGCACGAAACACATAGCTTCGCCGTAAAGCGGTGTCCCTTACTAACATTGCGAGGCAAATACGGACCAGAGACATATTTCGTTCATTCTTTTGAGGATTAGCGAGGATTAGATCCAAACGCGACCGTGTTAAAATTAGGTGATGGTACGATAAAAAAGCGATCCAGTTTAGGTACCTAAACTGAATTGCAACGGAATTGAATCGCTAGCTAAAAGTTGACGGTAGGTCTGCAGGTAATTAAAAATATCCGAGTTTATACCTTTGCCTTTTCGGACTTGACACTAAATACACCGAACATGCAAAGCCACATTCAGCACGAAGAAGATATTACTCACATACAGTCTATGTAACTGTCATCCAGTTTAACAGCTTTCGTAAGTAAGCTCTCCATAATGTTGAGTACTCCGGAATCTATATAGTTATTGGACACATAACATATTATTGGCTCAATCCACTCCGCATTGAATATTTCTTTCGTTGTCACATGGATATGTTTTTGTAAAAGGATTTCAAGAGCTGTTGTTGCCTGAAACATTTATTTATTACTGTTGAAGATGAATACTGAAAAATCAGCCAGTAATAAATATACACCACTTGAAAAGTTTCGAAATTGGTAAAATAGTAATATAGCTCGCGCATTACCGCATTTCTGAAGATACAAATTTCCAGAATTTATTTAGGTACGACACATCCGTATTGTACGAATCTTAATAATAAAATTAGGAATATTTCATATTCCCAGATCCCTAGTTCCACTAGCAGTTCACCCCAATGGCCCGGTACCTTTTGTTCTCATTCCCTACAATAGGCCTATACTGACCAGGGCTTGATGCGTTTTATATGGCTTCCGCCCGCGACTTCGTCCATGTGGAATAGTTAAAACAAAAGTAAGTAAAAGTAACCCCCCAATTTTAAAATATTGTTCATTGGTGCTCCGCTCCTATTGGTCTTAGCGTGATGATATAATAGCCTATAACCTTCGTCGATAAATAAGCTATCTAACACTGAGAGAATTCTTCAAATCAGACGAGTAGAACCTGAGATTAGCGCGTTACAGCAAACAAATTGAAGAGCTTTATATATTAGTATAAGATAAACGCCGATCAGTGTCACACTGCACTTATATCAGATAAGTCAAGGGGCCTCTACGGTGGGCCTTCCCATGACCTCTAAAAGTCCAGGCAATTTTTATGGCACGTGGTCTTCAATGAAACACAAGATACTTTTCTGTAATGTCTCTCTATGTTAGATGTGAATCCAGCACAAACGAAGTCGAGGCCAGAAGTACTTTATGAATTGATGATTGAAAACTATAACGATTATTTATTAAATAATTGTGTAATCTGTAGCGATCTTTAGCTTTAACAGGTAATCTCAGTAACGCGCAGTACTTGTACCGCTCGCCGCTGCGTCACATAAAAAATCATATTATTTTAACTAATGCCGGGCAGTGAAATTTTCTTTTAAAATAAAGAACTTGAATGTATAACGCATATTACTAAAAAATAATACTTCAATTATCTTACTGAGAAGTCATTAAAATTTAAATTTGTTTATTATTAAACGTTAATAAAAAATATGATAAAAAACAAATGAAATATGAAAAATAATTTCATGTGAAATTATAAATATTTTACTATAATCGCTGAAAATTTCATTAAGTTATCTTCAATAATTTTTTTATAATTAATTTTTAATTTAAATTACCGTAAATATTTATTGTAAAAAAAATAGTTGTTAAATTCAAAATTTTCAAAAACTGCTTTGAGGGATGATTCTTAGGTATGACTACTTTCGATAATTATATTTCAATCAGTTTTCTATCATCAAGTGGTAAAAGGGGGGTGGGTCCACTTGACGTGATCTGACCCAATTAGCAAAGGGTTGATAGCGTCTTGCAACCCCGCATGTTGCCGCCGCTCGCTATGCGCGTGAGTCAGTACGTTGCCAAACGCCACGCTACCGCAACGCACGTGAACTAGTATCGCATCCGCCTTTAAACACTTAATAAGTTATCGAAGGTTTCCGCGTCCAGTTACCTAGTCACTGGGCCATTCGCCTCAACCAATTTAAAAACTTAGCTGGTAAGTGTATCTGCGTCCCTTGCGCCCCGAGGCTCGTGTGGAAGGACCATGCCACCTGCATCGCCACGTGACAAGCAGCGGCAGACCCCCTGAAGCGACTCAGTCGTGGACTGGTGGCCGACTTCGAGGTAAGTGCAGGATTCTATATTCTCCGGGCACCAGCTCTTAATTGGGAAATAAGGGATGGCCATATATTGAGCACCTCCTACTCGCGGAGATTGCCTAATTGCGTCTTTAACGACATTTATTTGCGGCGGTAACTACGAGGAGATGTTGTGCTGTTCAGTTTTATTTTCTAAAAATGTGTAAAATTACTCTAAAATGAAAAACAGTTGTAGGATATTGATAGTTTTTGAGTAGTGGTTATGTGTTTTGTGAGAAATGTGAACTGTATAGTCAAATGTGGCCTTTCCAGTGTTCACAAGAACTTCGTTGAATGGCACTAGCTGATAACCTACAGTTCAGCTGTGCTACACATAGGCTTAAGAAAATGAAGAAACCATATTGTAAAATAAGATCTGGCTTAAAGGCCTAGTTCCCAAGCCATAAACCTAAAAGAATAAAATAATTATTTCAATTTCAACATTTTATACTTACACTGGCTTGTACTGGTTGCGAACTTAAAGCACACAACAAGTCCTTAATAACATTAGGAATCCTATCCTTGACACAAAGGGCGCCGAGTTCATTGGTTAACAATGCCAGGCTCAAGTAATAACTTTTACGGGTACGATCTAACGAAGTCAGAGCTTCGAAGAGACTCTCTAGAGCTCCTTTATTACCTTAAAATTAAAAGAAAATGTATCAATACTCAAGTTATTTGTTAAGTATATAAACTAAGGGTCCTTTTTATTTAAGAATAATTAAAACAGACTGTAATATTTAAGCCTCTTATTAGGATTAATTGATAATAAATTACACACAAGTACTTTCCGTGATCAGACTGTATTTATTACTGAACTACCCACATAAAGAGTACATTATCATTTCTTACGTAATATATTCATACATTACACAGACGTTTGCGTCTCGGAACACCCGACAGAAGTGATAACTAATCTAAGTTAAACTATTTAATATTCAACATTGTTTAACTTGAGAAAAGCTTAGGTTCTTACTTAAATGTTATGTATATAGCGCGTGGGTTAGAGTGAGAGAGGAGGAGCCTGCCTACCGCTGCCGTATGCGTGCGAGAAAGGGAAGCCAGACAGACTGTCGCCGTAACGCGTTACGTAACGAAGCGATTTACCCTCGCATAAGAAGTTATCACTTCAAAAATCTCTAAGTTTTCATAACTAATAAACATAAATAAAACCACGTTTTTAAATACGGCATTTGGTCATATCATACATATAAACTTAAATCTACTTCAGAAAACAGAAATCTTTTATAGGGTTTGCTATTAAACACTTTTAAACAAACAACTACTTCTCTAATGAAATCACGCGCTGGGACATATGTTACATGTAATATCTATGGTTTGCAGTTATTAATTAAATCATTTTTAGTATTTTTTTCATCCCTGTAATTAGGGAGCTCTAAGTGTACTTTCAGAACATGAAAAATTAAAAAACTTTTTGATTTCTCATAGTCTGAAAGTATGTTTGGAGTTGTTTTTGGAGGCCGGCAATGCATTGGTACTACAGATGTGTAACTCAGGAGTGATTGAGTTAAAAGATGTATAATCTTTCAAAATTCGAAATCACTCTTTAAATCTTTGATTTTAAAAATACATCTTTAACTCACTACGTTAAGATTGATTTTAGTCACATGGAATGATGAAAACTAATAAATCAGATACTTGGATGTAGTTTGAGACAGTAGATACAGGATATTGTGAATTGAAATGAGATAACATGCGCACTCTAAGAAATACAATGATGATACACAGTAAATTAGACTCTCTAGCGTTAGTTTAAAGCTTAAAACCGGTCAACTGAATGAATTATCTCAAACGAAACCAAAGATTTAAAAGAGTGATTTAATTCTTTCAAGGAAAAAGATTTATAAATCACTGATCTCATTGGTGATTTAGTTTGCGCATCGCTAATTGGTACCACCCCTAGTATTGCAGAAGTTAATAGTAACTTAAAACATTTTTTTCTCTTTATTTATTTGGGATTTTTACCACATGTCAGCCCCATCATCTCCTAAACATACAATGATCTGTTTATTAAATTTTAAATAATGAGCTCGCTAACAAACCAGCCTGCTTTGAGGCTGGCTCTGCCAGAATTTCTATAAGAATACCTACATTAAAACCATTCCCTGCCATCTTTATTTTCGCTGCATTCTATTAACAGACCCAAACACAAAGCAGTCTTCCTTTCGGAGTTAGCAGAAGGTAAACGGAAACAAGGTGGTCCGCACTTGCGTTATAAGGACGTGCTCAAGCGTCATCTAACTGCATGTGACATAAATGTGACAAAATGGGAGGAGCTTGCTATGCAAAGGACTTCTTGGCGATCCATAATCTTTAAAAGTCAAGGCTTTCGAAGAGAAGCGCTTAGAAGATATGGTTACCAAACGTCAAACTCGCAAAGAGCGACCCGAGCCCTCCTATAGCTATACTTACAACGCCGCTGGCCAACTATACTGTGCGATGTGTGACCGGGAATTTAAAAATAAATTCGGTCTGGCCAACCACATTAGGGCCCGCAGGCGGCGAAATAATGACATTTGAGGGGTCGCCGTTACCGAAATCGGTAAGGAGGACTATATATTAACAGACGTTGGACACCCACGAGTTCCACATAGTAAGCAGTTGGGGGAAACGACTACGCTCAAGAAGTGACCAAAACTTCTTGTCGGAAAAAGACATTAAAATAACCTAAAAATTACCTTGTTTGTTTAGCTTGGAGCAATATTTAACAACACAGGCCAACGCTTGTCCGGTGAGATGTCTGACGCTGTCCATATAGTGGTCCAAGTGTGTCCAAATAAATAGTAACAGAGAGTCCACCAACTCCAAACCTAGGTCATTGTCCGTCAGCTTGTCGAGAGACCTACTTATCTGCACCAATGTACGGGTCACACCAAGAATGAACACCGATTCTGAGGAACTCCTAGAATTATTATAATAATTGAAGACATGAGTGGATGAAGGTGATAAGTCGCATAATTCAAATTCTGAGTAAATCGAGATAAAAGTTTTACTTTTATTTTAAACTGAACTGAACTTAACACGTTTAGCAACGTTTTATTTCTTAAATATGCCTTATATCTATGGTCTAAGGTCTGTAGTAATTTTGTATCGACTTAAAACATTCATCTACACAAAAAAAGCAAAAGACCGAATATGCGACATATCACCTTCATCCACTTACGTCTTCAATTGTTCAATCGAAAATTAAAACTGGGTCTTAACGGTTTTAAGCGCGGCAATTAGATTTTCACGTTGACGTTGCGGCTACTTTTCAGTAGCCATGACCACGGAAGACAAAGACATCTAGAGTCAAAAACGGCGCAAAAACTCTTCACCAACATGTCTAGTTCTAATAAAGTAGTTTAATTGAAAATGAAAAAAATTTACATTGGAATTCGATTTTATTTAATTTGGCCATTTTAAGTAATTTCCAGAAAAATTCCTGCGGATTTCCCAGCATAAAGAGTAGCGCTCAATTTAAAGCTAATAAAACGCGCTGTCGATCAGCGAAAACAGCATCCATTTTTACGTGATTTTTTCTTTCTGATATTTTTATTGCACAAGTTCAGCAGACAGGCAGACGGCCCACTTGATGGAAAGTGGTTATCATCACATATTGATATTTGCAACACCAAGGGTGCTACAAATGCGCTACTGCTCTCTTAACGGATACTGGAACCTGGCCACTAATGCCGGAACACAACTAAAGGTTGTTATGGCAGCATACTCTAGACCAGGGGTGGTAGTCATCCAATCGAGCAATGCCCTACCACCTGGCTGTGGGTTGTTTTGTCGCCTCTTACAACAGGCCGCTCCAACTCACGAAATTGTATTCTTTCTCTTTTCCTGTACGAATAAAAATCTCGAACAAACAGAAGAACAGACAGGTAATCTAAAAAAATGGAGTTTGTTCTCCATCATTTATAGAGTGTATTCCTAACGTCTTTTTTTAATAGTAATGTAGAGTCACTGCATGTTAAGAATTTTATAATACTGTGGCGAATGATGGTGGAACCATCTAGTTAGTTTAAGAACTTTTAGAAAAAGCTGGAAAATTCTAGACGGATATATTTTAGAAAGGGACAGGCGATGAACGAAAGTTCGGGAAGGAAAAGACCGAGACAGATAGATGTTTAGAACGGGACAGATAGTAAATAAAAGAATAACGAAATTATGGGTTCCAGAAGATTCTTCCGGGTATATAAGCAGCGTAAGGCGCGCCTACCGGACATTTTGAGTTCAGTTCAATACAGCGAAGCGACAAGCGCGCTACGGAAGAGTTGGAAGAGAAGTTTAATAGAAGACAGTGACGAGTTAAGTGGTGAATTTAGTGACAAGTTAATTGGACGGTTAAGAGAAGGAGGAGTTTAGCGTAGTTCGGGAGAAGAACCAGAAGCGAGCTTCACGCGGTAATATCGGAGGTGAGCACTGCAGTACCAGGTGGTCTATGCAATATCGGCGACGGTATTCAGAGCGAGACAACTTATCGTCGGGACTGTGCATCGTTAGTCGTGCGTATCGGGGCAGCCCTGCAGAGAGGTATTGCGTGCGGCTGAGTAAGTCAATAAAAGCGTTTAGTCAAAAACTGGTGTTTTCTTCCAATGCTAAATGCGTACCCCCGCTTGCACGTAACAATATTATACTTAAGGTATATGTACCATTTTTTTTACAGAACAAGCAAATGTAACCATTCAACAATTACTAGTCGCAAGTACCGGTATCATTAGTGATTACTCAAAAGAAGACCGACAGCAAAATTACCTTTCTCCAATCTCTAGCATTTTCCTCACAAGTAAAATAAGGGCTGAATTCCTTTGAAGCAGTTCCGTTGGCACTACAGTTGCAATGGCCGAATAGAGAGACAGCTGGGACGCTTCGTGGCTCAATAACCTCCTGAGGGTCTCATTTGTTTCAGGGGGTGCCAGTATCTGAAAGGACAACATGCTTTATTGGTTAACTTAACTCCGTTGACTCAGCGACCTAACACGAGTCTTGGCCCCCGAAAGGAGAACACGCCACCTGTTCGTGTCCTGTGCGATTTCTCGCCAGTTAAAGGCTTGAAGCTTACACAGGTCAGCCTCCACTCTGTCCCTCCACCGGTATTAGGGGCGACCGACCGGACGTCGCCCATCCGTTTCGTTTAAATCATTCCCAGAAAAATTCCCGCGGTATTCCCAGGATAAAAATTAGCGCAGATTTTAAGTCTTAAGAATTTTTTATTGTTCAGCGAAAACCTCATCGAAATGGGCCCAGTAGTTTTTATGTGGATACCTAGAAATCTAAAAAACATTGCATAGTGTTCTCCATCGTTTATACTAGTTATGTTTTTTAAATAGCTTTAATTTACAGACACGGCATTTTGGAATTTTATAATATTACCTATAATAATATTGTAAAATTCTAAACAAGCATGGAGGAAGTTGCATGCATATCCTAGTGAGTAATATAATTCTGAGTAAAGAACTTTGGTTCCATTCACCATTTCCACGCCACAGAGGAACTACCAGACTAGAGTAAATATTAGACACTTTGTTTAAGACAAATGCATAACAAAATGATAAAGTAATTTTCTTTGGAAATTTTCATGTTTATTATTTCACTGTACTACAATATACACCAATATTATGTGTTATTAAAAAATGCATATGCCCAAAAATTTCCCATAGAATGGAAAATATACCAACCACACTTGTCCAATATGGATTGGTATGTCTCACACATTGGTAATCACAACATCTACTTATATTTTGTTTTAACCACTCTAAGATCACACATACATAGTCCGTAGATAATCAATTATATTATGCATGCCGTGTTTTTGCATAAACAGAATATAATGTTAAGCCATGAAACGGTTTAGTTAATATTTAAAACAAAAATCATCATCTATATTCAATTTTGCGGACTAATAAATAAAAATGCACACAAGATTATACTAACATCAATCCAAGAGTCACATCCATTTTCTAACAAATGCATTGACAGATATAAAATTCCAGAAACAGATTTAGTATCCATAGGTACTTCGTCATCAAATAAAAACTCTTGGATAATCAACCTTATTGCACTGAACATAGAGATCAACATATCTGTGTTCTGTGGTCCTGCTTTTTGAACCAAGTGGAGAAACAGGCGCAGAGACAAATGCGCCAAATTAAAAATTTCATTTTTCTCAGTCGGTGATAAGGTCTTTGCTTCTCTGAAATTAACACAAATAAAAAATATATTATTTTTAAAAGAACATATTTTATTGTATGGGTAAAGCAAAGCATCCATACACACTTTGATAATAGTGAATATCCCTTGTTTCAGATAAATATTATTAAAAATACAACAAAAAATTTATCATCATCAGATCTAATCCTGGCCTCAGGGTTTATTTATTTTAAGGGTCAGACTGTATACTCAAGCACATTTAAGACAGGTTCATAGATTACACATAGCAGAAGGACTAAAAGAGGAACAAATAATATAATAATAATAAAAATAAACCTGCAGGGGGCTTTGTGGCGAAGCTTTAGGTGAGTAGCGACACCTCGGACCTTACTTCGGGGGCCAAGGCAAGGCACGGAGTGGAGATCGCTAGAGCTAAGACTCAAGCTCCAGAGGTGGGAGTGATGAATGACATAACGTCAGAAGTAGCTTTGACGAACTTGCAGCCCAGCTCTCAACACTCCGTAGCCACTCACGCCCATGTGGCCCCTCACCAATCTTGGCATTTTTAGAGGCCCATGCACTGAGTGGTGAGTCACTGGCTGCCTATTTTGTCCATATTCATTGAACATTGCGACAGGCAGACACCATAGTCCTCATAGCCCATATTACTAGTTCCACTAGCAATTCATTCCAATATCCAGTACCTTTTGTTCTCATTTCCTACAATAGTACTTCACTGACTGGGGCTTAATTCGGTGCATTCTTATATGGTACACCATATAAAAATCCCCCTGATGCATTTTTATACTGTGTTATCACCGTCAGTGCTACATACATACATACATACATAACTTCACGCCAGGTCCCTTGCGGGGTAGGCACGAACAACAGAGCGCCATTTAGGCTTATTCTTACACACCTCACTTGCTTCTTTGACATTCATAATTCTTGTCATGCACGCTCGTCTGTTCTTAAGGCTCCTGACATCACCTTCTGCTAGTACACGATCAATTTGATCATGGAAGGTGTGTCGTGGCCTTCCGCGACATCTGCATCCATCCACTTTTGCATTGTATATCTGTTTAGTCATTCTTTCATCATACATTCTTTCCACATGCCCGAACCACCGGAGCATTCCTTTCCTTACCTTCACCCCGACACTCTCTTTCAGACCAACTCTCTTTCTTACTTCGGTATTACTGTCACTCCGCAGATTTTGCGCAGTGCTCGCATCTCGACCGCGTTTACTCTACTTTCGTGCTCTCTATTCCATACCCAACTCTCGCTTCCATACGTGAGCGTAGGTAGGTATACCACAGTCAGTGCTATACCACATTTACACTGAATTTGTCAAGGGGCCTCTACATGTTGACCTTCCCATGGCCCCACTCAAGTCCTCTTTATTTAACCTACCGCCAGCTTGTTCAATTTAATTATTTGGTTTTAATTTTGTTTATGGATATTATTTAATCTATGGGAGCCTAATCTAATTTACCACCGCTTTGCAACATGTTGTTGCTTGAAGAGAAGAACCGATGTAAGAATCTCTTCAGCAAGCATGCCTAGCTCTAATAATTTCATATAATATTAAAATGGGTGGATGGTAAAATAAAAAATTATCAGTCAAGTTGGTTTGTGTTCCGGTACATGCAGAAAGAGCTCACATTGTCTTGAAGTCTGACAGTTGGGTTTTGCTGGGCTTGGATCTTGATGATCGAATCCCAAACAGGTTATACTTACCAACCATCTTCTCTATCGAAATTTGGGTGTTTTTTTATTTATTTCAATAACCTCATACATCATTCTAGGTATGAAACAATTCTCTTTTGCAAGGATTTGTAGTTTAGCGAATCTGATGTAGTGGTTGGGTTTATCCAATGTCTGTTCACTATATATACTTATACATACCTTAGAGTTATAATGCAGCATTGAAGGCAAGAGCATAGATATGCAGCAAAGTTAATTTCAACAGATTTTACAGCAGCAATGCCAGCTGGAAAATTCTCGATACAAGTGGACAATCTTGAGACAATATCTATATATGTTCTATAGTTTTCAGGTTTATTATTGATATATAAGAGAATCTTATGAGTTAAAGCATCTGTGAATGGCTGCTGCAGATTGGTTGTTTTTGTAATGTACCTGTAAATTAACAGTCATTTTATGGTAATACACCAAGAAAGTTACAATTGTGTAATGAGTAACACATAGATAACTTTGGAGCAGATCTCAGTAGCATCCACACTAAAGATCTGTTTATTTCTTTTTGGGTTGTTTAGAAGAGATCACTATTTAGCTATAAGACCACCCGTTGTACATCTAGAATATTTTTAGCCTAAGTATTTTGTAATGGTGTATAATAGAGGCTTAACTATCTATGTAAAGACATACCATTTTATGTACTAGTTTTATATGTAAATATTTAAAGGGTGCGGTATAGATACATGGCACATTTATTTATTACTTAAGATATAATGTTAATTTTGGGTGGTTATAAAAAAAATATCCACAAAGGCTAAGGCATAGCCTTCTAACCTATATTCAACAAGTCCGAATTTGTTCATAATACATAAATATGCCATGTATTTATACCGGACCCCAATTAAATCCCCGTAGTATCACAGCAATAGCCAGAGAACTGTTTGAAAGAAACAACAAAATCCATCAACGAAAGAGATGGCATATATTAAGCCTAGACCAACAGCTATAAGCTGCCTGATTTTTTGGAATGGTTAAGTACTCACTGGAGTATAGACGAATAAAGTGACGCACTAAACATATTTGATTATGGCTCTCCTGGCAATGGGGATTGTTCACAAAAAATTACCCTCTGATTTTATATTTTTATTACGTAAAATAGGGAATTTTAAGATACTAATTTTTGTATTTTAAGTAAGTTTTTTTATAATTCGATTATAAAATTATTTCTCTGATGAGAATGTCCTCTCTCTCTCTCTCTCTCGTCATAAGGGACAAGTTTACATTGATTTCTTTGCCTAGAAAACAAAAATAATGAAACCAAGTTTTATCTATATATAATCATAGTAATCTGTGCTACTATTTAAATGTCACTGTCATTACTCATTATGTATCGTGATCATTTTAGTGTTTTTTGTCGCTAGTCTTATAATTTTTCATGTTCATCATCATCATTATTATTTTCTATAGTTTTATCATTAAATTTTTAAAAGTGATCTTTAGGGATCCATGTTACAAACCTTAAATCAAATAATGTACCGCTAGATTTTTTTACACCTGAAGCAGGCAAACAGGCAGACGGCCCACCTGATTGGATTTAGTAAGGTCATATAAAGGTCAAACGCATTTCTTACAAAATACAAGAAGATCATACGTTTTTTTGGAATTTTAACTAGACAGAAATGATTAGGGACACTATTCCTCGAAATGGTTTTTCAAATAGGTATATTGAAAAAAAATTAACAATCCCAATTGCAGATGACAATGAGGAAAACAAAAAGAAATTGTGAACACAGTCTATTTATTTTTGATTGACTGACATATCACTGTACAGCCCAAATTACTAATTCGTAGGTGCGTAAAATCTTATTTACCCTTTAACTTTTTTTGACCACTCAAACTAAGGTTATTATTAATTTACACGAGCAAGCTGTTGGCGACAGCTGGTATTATCTTAATATATGAAGACATGAGTGGATGAAGGTGATATGTCGTATACTCGATTTTTTGCTTTTTTTTGTGTAGATGAAAGTTATAAATCGATACCAAATGACTACAGACCTTAGACCATAGATATAAGGCATATTTAAAAAATAAAAAGTTGCTAAAGGTGTTTTAAGTTCAGTTCAGTTTAAAATAAAAGTAAAACTTTTATCTCGATTTACTCAGAATTGGAATTATGTGACTTATCACCTTCATCCACTCATGTCTTCATATATAAATTATGTGTCACGTTGTTTGTCCCCAATGGATTCCTAAACTATTTAACCGATTTTAATCAAATTTGCACACCGTGTGCAGTTTGATCCAACTTGAAAGATAGGACTTTCCATACTGTTGGAACCGGTAGGTGGCGCTGAGATCGGGTTCTAGAATTTTCCTAACCACCGGGAGTGATTTTGGTGATTTTGTCTTTCTGTGTTTGAGTGGGTCCCCGGATGATTAAAATCCATAATTGGAACAGGTAGGTGGCACTAGGATCGGATCCTAGATTTTATTTTTTCAGAGCAGGACAACGTCTGGCGGGGCTGCTAGTGTATATATATATGACGGAGGGAAGCTATGACTATGACGATATGACGATGTATTGTTGACTGGATGTATAACACACAATATCATTTGTTTACATTATAATTACTTCTAAAGTTCTTAATGAAATTTAATTAGATTTGTTAAATGTTTCTATAACTTCAAGATCGTTCTAACCTAATAAAAGTTATGAATATTGTAATTTAATAAACGACCAATCGGAGCAGAGCATATGGCGGAGTGGGGTCAGAGACACCCTCTATACTTTAAGTAGTATCTACTTCGGTAGACGAGGAGTTTTTGTGGCACATTTGGTTGATGGAAATAGGTCGAGTTGGACCATAGAGTATTTTAAAGAAAGTATTGTAGTTGGAAGTATGAGCGGATGCCCTGAACCCGCTGCTCGGTCTAAACTATGTTAAAATGTCTTTTTAATCTCAATTAAAAGTGTATAAACCATGGCCTTATGTTTTATACTCGCATTTTGCCCTGATGTCGCCCACTGGACCTGGCTGAAGGAGATGTCGTGAGAACGAGGCCGTTCTGCGACATATATATATATATAAATGTAAAACATTTGGAGTATATATTCAAATGGGTGTGATAATTTCCATACAGAAACAATTTATAGTCTAAACTTGCTTACCTGGTTAGAAAACATTTCACAGGATGTTTGGCATCAGCTTCCAGAAACACTGTCACAAGAAAGTCTATACTTTGTAAGTCCAGTTTTTCAATAAGAGCCACTAAAATCTTTTTCAAAATTGTAAGTTGATCATCAGCATTTGTGGATTCTATGAACTCGCCGAACAGTTTGCATTTCGTAGCTGGAAAACTAAAGAATATTAATTATTCTGTTTAAATATCTTTTTAGAAAGTTTATATTTGTATTTACTTACCATATTCTAAATCAATACAGGTTTTCAGAGTAACAGGAGCGAAACCGTTAGAATTTTTAGTTTTATTATTTCCTGTTCGACTTATTCTTAAAGTTAGACCATTCATATTGTAACACTTTTATTTATAAGTTAATATTCGAAATTTTAAATAACTTTTTAAGTTACCGTAAAACTTTATTATAGGTTATGTTTGTAATCACAGAGTACTTTATATATACTGGTATAGAGTCAACAGTCATAATGTATATACTAACGCACTCTATCGGTATACGACACTATTCAACGGCAAAAACCGTCCAAGGGGTCTAGTATTATTTTGATTTTTATATTAGACTTTTGGAAATTGCGGAAGTTAATAATTTAACTCCTGCAATTCCCAAAAGCCTTTCCAAAAAAATGTTTATTTGTCAGCAAATAAAACAACAATTTAGCGGTAGTGTGATTTATTATGTTTCCTTTTATTAAAATATTCAAAGGCATACATTTTTATAACATCATTTGTATCCAGATCTAATCATCGTAACGGCACCACCGTTACGATGATTTATTTACAAGTTTTACCGCATCTGGGCACACAACAACCTCTTTCAGAAGAAGCCATAATCTAAGTCATCAGAGAACAAATCGTTAGGCAAATTGGTGTTCAGGGTACATGAGTAAGTCCAACGTGATCACAGAACACTAGTAAACGTGATAAGCGAAGTCTTCGGAGTCCAGGAATCAAACAAAGTTATCGAAAGATAATCAAAACACAAACAAAGTACATACATTCACGAGTGTAACTCGTATCGATCGGAATGTCTTTTTGGTTTGACATAATTGAAATAAGTTTTTGGTAAATCAACAATTCATCAAAAATCCAGTAATTAAAGTTAAAAAGAGCTTTATAATTTGAAAAAGGTGAGGAATAGAATTTACACACTTTAAAATATATTTATTAGCTGACATGGCTTGCAAAAACATAAAAACGTATCAAATATTTCTTAAACAAGTATTCAAACAACTGCGTATAACGAAACATTATTTTCTTTCATTTGGTGTTCAATTTGAGAACAGTGACATCTACTGCAATACGTACCTACTAATTCAACGCAAAAAATCTCTAAGAAAAAATACTTGTACTGACTGTTAAGACACTGTTTGTAATGTTTGACTGTCACACTAACATACTAGTGTGACAGTCAGTGGTCTGGTGTGACGTATGACAACAAGTGTAAGTCACTATCAAATGTCAATTTTTTTTTCGTAGTGTAGTTTAATTTTTAAGATGGTCTAGTTTATAATTTAGTTTTATTCATTTGTCATAATAGTTATCGAATATTGATAGTTTTTGCGTAGGTAGTATTTGTGTTTTTGTTAGAAATGTGAACTGTAGAGACAAATATGGTTTTCGAGTTTTCACAAGAACTCCGCTGAATGGCGTCGGTCGTAGACAGAGAAACCTAGGATAACTATAACTCGGTGCTTAGTAATTTTCAAAATATAGTCATTTTTATGTTTTCCTTTGCACCGACTTCGAGTTGTTTTAGATAATTTATATTAATAATAATACATAGCTTTAGAAATAAGTTATTTTATACTTTTTAGTTTTTAAGTTTTTGAATAAATTTTTTTTCACTCTGTTGTTCGTGCCTACCCCGCAAGGGACCTGGCGTGAAGTTATGTATGTATGTAAGTTTTTGAAGTTGGTTTTTTAAACGAAGTTTTTTTTATTTTATTTGTTACTTTTAGTTCCTAGCTATGTATGGGTAGACCTACGAAAGGTGCCGTGCTTCTTAAAAAATATAGGTCCCAAGAAACGAGAACATAAAAATGTTCGTAAAATGTAAACTACTTGACCAAACTATGTCAAATTTTTAGAGGACCAATTGGAAGCTATTCCGCGTCGAACAAAAAAAGAATCACCTAAATCGGATCATAAATCTCGGAGTAATCGGTGAAGAAACATAAAAAAAAAGATCCCGACGAATTGAGAACCTCCTCCTGTACGTGTAGTACTTACTCGAGAGAATACACAACAGGTATAATATAGACTATAGTACCTACACAATACTAACTTTCTAAAATTTCTTTGTAGCCGTATGTAAAATGAAGAATACCAAGAAACTTGTTAGAGAAAATCTCTCTGGATTAGCATATACTTGTTAAATAACTTATCCATTTTTGGAGTTAACCTGTTGACCACTATGGCTTGTGAAACAAATAATTAAATAATGCAAATCGTTTAAGGAATATTATATATCTTTATAACCTTGGTTTCCAATTAGAAGAATATTCTTACCACACTCGTCACTGCATAGTGGAGGAATGAATATTATTCTAAGCAACCCTTTGACCAAGGAGGCCGAGTTATTATTTATGGTCTTAGCTTATAGCTTAGGAGCCAGTGATCGGCTACCCGTATGTATTTGAACAGAGCTGAGGTTTTGTACATTGAAGCACCTATACCTACCATGCATGGTACGGGGACTCACTAAACTCTAAGTGGTGGACGCGACGAGCGCTGAGGTAAGATAGTATCGATTTTTAACGAATTTTTAATCCATTTGACCAGGGCTGCCGTTTTGATAATTGAAAATATAGGCTTATTATTACCGGAATATAAGAATGGCAGAGCATTATCACGCGGTTAACTTTGTGGCAGACCATTTTGAAAATGATAAAAAAATTTGAAAGTAATTGGCCAGATCTGCCATTGATATATTTTATTTATTATAGTCTTAAAAACGTGTATTGATCGCGGCAGACGTCTACTTTGCGTATACACATCAATAAGTAATAAAATATTAGCTACTACCCAGTCAGATGTACGTGTTTTCCGTTCGCTGTTTTACATCAATATAATTTACTTGCGATTTACTTTATCACTGTATTGACAGAAATTAATGCTTTTTTATATTCTATATGCTAAACTTCATTGTCATGTCTTACCTCAGCGCTCGTCGCGTCCACCACTTAGAGCTTAGTGAGTCCCCGTACCATGCATGGTAGGTATAGGTGCTTCAATGTACAAAACCTCATGTCTGGTCAAATACATACAGGTAGCCGATCACTGGCTCTTAAACTAAACTGTCGATAAAATTTTAAAATATACTATGGTTTCTAATTTTTATTGATTTGGCTTTAAGAATTTGTTTTAAATAAATAAACGTCTAACAGCTAGAGAAGATCCTTAACGATAGAAAGAAAATATTATGATGCGACTTGCATATCGAGATAATTGATATGTGAAACCCACCAATTTGCATTGGACAAGTGTACGGGTATACCGTACCGTATATTGTTCGTTCCTCCTAAATACGGAGAAGTCCAAGTTCAGCGGTTGTCATATGGGCCCACGACTACGTGAGAGCTTCACTAGAAATTCCACACAAATGTGCCGCAACATTTAAAAAATAATGTAAGCTATAGTGTGAAAACTGTGTCGGAATAAGCTTATCTAAGCACCAGAACAATTTCAAACCGCTCCTGGGAAAATTCCTGGAATAAAAAATAAAAGCTACCTACCATAATTTCAAAAATTAATTTCGCAAGTTTTACTTTTTTTATTTTAAAATTAAATACATACTATTGAATACAATGTAAAACTTAACTTATTTGTATTGTATTCTACCCATAGTTCCTCAAGACTATAAGTAGAATACTGAGCCCAGATCACCGTCTTCTATGGGTAAGGTGTCCAGAAGGCTGGCTACGTTTCCTTATACATATTTATAAGTATAGAATGGCACGGCAGGGATTTTTTTTCAAAATTTATTACTGGAGTACAGTAGACAGGGTGACGGCCCAACTGTGATGGAAAGTGGTTACCGTCGCCTATAATCGTCGCATTTGTAACACTAAAGGTGATAATAAGGCTAATTTGCTGCTGGACTCGTAGACGGGGCTGGAGTCTAACCACTAATGCCGGAACCAGTGGCGGATTTGCAGTCCTGGCCGCCCTAGGCCCCAGGCCATGTAGTAAGTACCAGCCACCCTTTTCTCAGCACCCATCCATCATATCGAGTACATAATGAATTTCCTTTTTTGCCAACTATTATGGAAATCGATTCAGAAATTTAATTAACTAATTAATATCTGCTAGTTTGTAAAAAAACTGAGGTTTCAGGGATAATTGCACATTTAAGCGCAGCAGATTGCGCGTATCACAATATTCTCCCTAAATCACTTATATGTATGAAATAACTTATACATACATACATAACTTCACGCCAGGTCCCTTGCGGGGTAGGCACGAACAACAGAGTGCCATACAGGCTTATTCTTACACACCTCACTTGCTTCTTTGACATTCATAGCTCTTGTCATGCACGCTCGTCTATTCTTAAGGCTCCTGACATCACCTTCTGCTAATACACGATCAATTTGATCATGGAAGGTGTGTCGTGGCCTTCCGCGACTTCTACATCCATCCACTTTTGCATTGTATATCTGTTTAGTCATTCTTTCATCATACATTCTTTCCACATGCCCGAACCACCGGAGTATTCCTTTCCTTACCTTCACCCCGACACTCTCTTTCAGATCAACTCTCTTTCTTACTTCGGTATTACTGTCACTCCGCACATTTTGCGCAGTGCTCGCATCTCGACCGCGTTTACTCTACTTTCATGCTCTCTGTTCCATACCCAACTCTCGTTTCCATACGTGAGCGTAGGTACCAGCACCGCCGAAATAACTTATATGTACATTTTATATGAACGAAATAATTACTTCACATTACAGTGATTTAGGAAGATTAATTTTTATACGATGCGGTGCAGTGCGGCCCACCATAATGTGCGCAAGCCTTTCAAATATTTACGTATATTGAGTTATTTCTTGTTATCGTCAGTGAATTTTGTGTCACGATTGGCCACCCCTAATATCTGGTCGCCCTAGGACGGGCCTTCTGGGCCTTAGGGCAAAACCGCCACTGGCCGGAACACAACTCAAGTCTGTTTTGGCAACATGCTCTAGATTGGATTAGATAGGGTGGTAGCCATCCAGACAGGGAAATGCCCTACCACCTGGCTGTGGGTTGTTTAGTCGCCTCTTACGGCAGGCCGCCCCAACGCAGGGATTTGTAGTCTTTCTCCATTCCTGCACGGATAAAAGCATCATGCAAATCTACGACTGTGACGCACTGTTGTCCGGCGAATTAGGCGAGGTAGTAACAGCAGAATTGGGCCCCAGGTTTCATTAAAGAAAGATTATTACTAGAGGACAAATAACGGGAATGATTAATAATATAATTATTTATGGAAATATCGAAGTCAATAAATAACCACAACGGGGCAAAGTAAATTAGATTTTTAGTTTTATTGCTTTCCTGTCCAACTTTACAGTTCTAACCGTTTATTGTAAGAAATAAATGTATAATTTGCAAACTACAATAATAATACCGTTATGATATAAGTGGCTAGCTGTGCCAACGAAACTTCGTCAGCGTTTCTGTGACGACATCTCTTTGTGAATGTTGCTCTAACAAATAGACAAAGAGACAGGTAGAACTCTCTATGTTAAAAATAGAACGATGTTCCTTAATGGGAGTAATAACTCCCATTTGCCAAACATGTCTAGATGGGCTAGTTCGGCGGCGGAAACAGCTGAATCACTCAAGCAGCGAAAATATGCAACCCTCGGTGAGAGTTATATGTTTGTACTGTTTGATTTGAAAAGCTTGGACCGTGGGGTCCTGAGGCCATGAGCATCTACAAACATTTGAAAACGACTTATTGACTTTTTGGGAGATCACAGGGCTGGTTCCTACCCTGGACAGTGGATCAATATGGCGATCCAGCGAGGTAACGTAGCTTCTAGGAACCTTACCCATTGCCTTCGATGACCTAGTCCTAGACTCATTATTCTAGTTACAGTCCTAATGGTTATTTATTTTAAATTTAAATAATGTATATTAATAATTTTTACCATGAAGTCAATAAATAATGAAATATTATTAGCTCCTGAAAACATGGAAATGATGTGAAGTTTGGTGCGTTTTCCCTTTTTTTGATGACGCAGGGGTAGGGTCTTTTCTTAGGACACCGTCCTCGGGCCTGGGCGCAAAGCTCGCAGCGGATATATGACTAGGGGGGAGTAGACATGTCGATCGTTGCATCATATAAGCGACAAGGTCATGATCGACCCATAACTGTTCTCAGACTGCAGAAAATATAACATTAGTCCGAAAAAATGAACTCACCAAGTACAACAACGTCAGCAACGCTCTCGCAAGTACCCGATGAGTTGGTCAGCACAAGCTTGTACTTGCCACCATCATTGCATTTTTTCAAATTCTAAAAATTTACTCAATAAACTTTCATGCCGTTGATTTTTGTAATTCTTAAGATAGTCACCTATGATATGGAAAACAGGCGTGAGACATGTTAGACTAAATACTCGTGCAGGAACGAAGAAAGAATATTAGTTCCTGCAGCCGGGCAGTGTCATAAAAGGGGGGTGAACAATCCATTCAACGGGCTATGGAGCAAGCGAGGTGTTCCTATTATGGATAGAATCAGAAATGAGGACATCCGTAACAGAACGAAGATAGCCGACATAGTTTGCAGTTTGTCGCAGGACCGACGGCCGATGGAGCAAACGTGTCCTGGAGTGGAGACCACGTGTCGGCAAACGAAGCATAGGACGCCCTCCAGCCCGGCGAACTGACGACCTGTACAAGGTCGTCAGTAGGAACTTAATAAGGAAGACGGGAGACCGGGACGTCCAAATATACAAATATATGATTTTTTCAGTGTTAAATATATATAAATGTTGTTTTTAAGAAACATGTTTCATTTTACTTAAGTCGTTAGATATTTGTTTCCAACATTTCCTAACCTCCGTAACTTTTGGACAATGAAAGTGTTATCAAATCAAACTGTTAAAACTAAATTATTGTATATATATATATATATATAAGAGTTTTTAACCAAAAAGTAGTTCAGAAAATACATGTAATTTAGTTTTTGTGATATAAATTATGCCTATTTCCAATTAAATTCTTTATTTTTCTTAGGTTTCTGTTGTTAAGTGACGAAAGGAGTCGAGCACAGAGTACTTTTGGAGTGGAGTCAAGTAGTTGAGTTGCCTTATTGTCGTTTGGAAAGACGTCTACTAAGGGCGTGTTCCTCTAGTATCTCACAACGCCCAAAATGCTCCGTCTGCGGTTCCACATGGCGACCACGGTCGTTATGGTCGTGGCTAAATGGTCGTTCTTATTTTCGATCACACAGATCACAATGACTCATGTCAAATGGTGGATCGCAGTGGCCATTGAGAACAGAAACAGAGCATTAATTCCCTCTATCAATTGACATTGAAAAAGCCCGATATTCAAATCAACCAATGACATGTATTTCATCGTTAATGAAATCAACGTCCCAGAATCCGGTCCACCAGAGCTTATGATTGTAACACCTGCAGGCTAGTGGAACGGAACAATTGCACTCGTGAACGTGCTCGTTGTGAGTCTCTTGTGGAATGTAGCCAAAATCGACAGCTTATTACTTAACTGGCTAATTGCTATCCAAACGGTGATGAGGACTTAATTCGCCAGTTTTGCAAGTTAACTAATTCTTTACTAATGCAAATATAAATCAGACTTTAGGTATCGAAACTTTATTTAATGAGAAGAAAATTTTGAAAAATATAAAAAAGAGACCGACTTCCAGAGCGACTAAAAAGCGATTTTCTACAACATCCTGAAGTTAGTCCCAAGGAAAATATAAAAAAACAACAACAAATTTGCAAAATATATTAATGTTTATGTTTACTTCGTATTTGTTTTTTACAATTTTTTTATTTTTCACAAACGGCGCAAATATGAAACCTTAGGAAGGGGTTACATATTTGTGCCGTTTGGAGTTGAAACATTAGGTCCGTGGGGTCCATCGGCAAAGAGTTTCTTCAAAGAGATCTGTAAGAAACTCTTTGATGCCACCCGTGATCAGAAGGCTGGCTCATATTTCGCCCAACAAATAAGCATCGCCATACAGCGCGGCAATGCAGCCAGCCTTCTGGGCACGCTCCCGTCTGGCAGCGATTTGTTACACAGTCTATAATCGCTTGTATTTTATAACTTAGTTTATTTTAGCTTTTACTATACATAGTTAAATATAGAGCTTAATATAGAAATATAAAACTATCATCAGTATTGTTCTGAATCCAACGTAAATGAATTATTAAAATAGATTCGGAAACTAAGCAGTTATGGCTGAAAAACCACAAAATTACATATTTTAGGTCTGATTGTAATGAATTTTCTGCTACATCTTTGGAAGCCAGTCCAATAGCAATAAAATCTATATGGGACCATTACCACACTTCACTGAATCCAGCGCAAAAAGAATTCTTAAAACTGGTTCAGAAACAAAAAAATATAGCTGTACATACATAGCAAAATTTCACTACGAATTGGAATTCTCCTTTTTTGTAGTAAGTGAAAAATAAAAGAACGATAACTTTATAAATTTTATTTGACCACAGACAAAATAATCTTTTTCTGGAATCATTTACAAACTACAGAGGCAGTATTAACAGTTTTTAGTTATACTACCTCTATGTTTGTGACTTATTTAACTTAAGGCTACGCTTAATAAATATTTTTTTTAATTTCTCTATATCACGCTACGACTTATTCAGTCTTTTCTTGTACCGGGACTGGCTCGTCCTTCACAACTTCAAGGCTTGGCTCCTTAACTACTTCCTGTTCTAGCCCGCCTCTGCTGTTGATATTATCCCCTGGTAGAAAAAAAATAAAATTAATAAAATATTACAATAATAATCGTCGATGAGTTTATGGAACTGGTCGGTATTAATATGAATAATATAATTTAACAATAGCTGTAGGATGTTGATTGTTTTAAATATATATATTTTTTTAATACTTCTTCAAACGATCTAAGGGCTCTTGTCACATGCTAAAAAGAGTCGTCGGGTTGACGCAAGAATTCTTCTCGTTTCTACACACGAACTATGCACATGGGTGCTCACCAGGAAAAAATCTTGTCTGCGCTAGACGAGGAAACACCTCCTCCATCCTCACTTCACCGCAACAACACAGAGCGTGTCTTGTCTAGCGCAGTCAAGATATTTTTCTTCATCAGCGCCGGAGCAACATACACAGTTCGTGTATAAAAGACACGAATACTAGCCTAGACAAGTGCAAGAGGTCTAGAGCACACTTTGGAGAATCGCTTAGTGAAATTGATACATACAAGCATGTTACAATATAGGCTAGCATGAGTTATATAAATTCAAGAAACTTCTTCATACTTAGAAGTAATAATTATTTTAAGATTGGAAAAGTTTTAACAATGAAATACCTTCCGTATTATCATTCTCAGTGATGAATTTCAAATTATAGTTTCAGAAAAAGTTTAAAATTCTTCGTGATTCAAGCTTATCTTTCAATTTTTCTTATATTTTTAGTTTTAACTTGAATCGTCTTGAGGCACGTGATGTCTTGACTTGAAAAAATTATAAAAAAACCCCAGTGTTTTTTCATTAAAAGGAAGCTTTTTAGGGGGCGTCGCAAGAAATTTAATTTTTAACGACCGCCCTAATATATATATATATATATATATATATATATATATATATATATATTTACTTAAATGATAAAGTTATCAAAATATTTATACTGTTTATTCTAAGTAGGTTTGTAGTAAAATTTATAAATTAAATAGTTTTTAAATTAAACTCATTAAAATATTCGGGTCGTTTTAGTATTAAGCCTAAAGGAAAACTTGCACTGAAAATGAACGTTGTTCGAATATTAAGCCAGCACAGCAATATGCTGAGTGCAAGCCTAAAAATGCGGCGTACAAATTCTCAAAATATGATTTTATTTTTAAGATTCATGTCAGCAATGTAAGTATGTCGCTATTTCTCCAATATTTTCTTTCTCACACAAGTCTAGATATTCAGGTATACAACATAGCATAAAGTTCCATTTTTTTATACTGGTCATCTGCAAATACGACCGCTTTAGACCTTCAGATCTTAAATTCTTGACTGAATTAATTTCAAAATATTTTTAAATGTTGGTGGAAATCTAGTGTTGCTGCTGTTTAAAAATGAGTTCCAGAGTTTTTATTGTATGTCTATCTATACTCTCTGTCCCGTGATATATAGCGTCATGTTATATGGCCTATGACACTCCCTGTTAACGTAGCTTTCGAACAGTATAAGAATTTTTAAAATCGGTTTAGTAGATCCAGAGATTACCCCTTCCAACGTCACAAACGTTACCTCTTTATATAATATTAGTATAGATGACAATCACATTTATTTATTTAGGATTATGGCTTGGCAGCTAGAACTTTGGACCAGATTTTAAATTACAATATAGTTTCTTCATTTTCTTAAACCTGTGTACTGCTCACCTGAACTGTAGGTCATCAACTGAAGCCATTCAACTGAGTTCTTGTGACAACTCAAAAGGCCTCATTTGACAATACAGTTCACATTTCTCACAAAACACATAATTACTATTCAAAAACTATCAATATCCTACTACTATTCTTCATTTTAGAGTAATTATACACATTTTTAGAAAATAAAACTGCACAGCATAACATCTCCTTTCAGTTCCCGCCAAAAACTTTGACAATCACAACAATTAGGAGTAAGCCTGTTCTTCTTCCATGAATATGGTTAGCAATAAACAAAATGTTAGCACATATCTTTTAAATTTTAATTATTAGTTAACATCTATACCTATCACATGATTCTTCTAGATAGATTGAATAACCTACAAACACAGTATTTACTTTAATATTATAACTAGAGATAGTCCTATAACGCCTAATAACTTTTATAATTGACTAGATACAGATAATTGGTCTGATTCATCTTGAGTTATAGTAAGTTTGCAGGCTTATCTTAGGTTCTCAAAAAAGGCTACAATGTTAAACTTTAGATTAGTGGTCATTGAATTTTAAGTAGTGGGGAGGTGGATGAGGCAGAGGGAGTACCTTTCCCTTCTGCAACCCCCATTTCTAGGAGACATGTTTACTTCTTGAGATATTTTTTTTCATCCTGTGGTTTCTTTATATTGCGACGTTGGTGACCAGTCTGTTTTTTCCTTAGGTTTAACATGACCTAACCTAAGTCACCATTCTAGTCATTGGTTGTGACTTTCGACTAAAATACCACAATCCAAGCGAGCGTGCCATGGCAGCGGTCAGCGAGTGTCACAGCAGATTTGTAACCATCGTCACCAATATATAAGCAAAAAAAGCTATTTTCGTATATAAAAATCAATAAACTAATTCAAAACTCATTTACTAAACTCAAAAACAGTTTTAGTGTATATATTAAGCATAAGTGCCTAAACACAAATCACACTTTGTTATCAACAAAAGTGGCTTAACTTTGTTTATAGAACATATTTTTTATTTTACCCATTATTCATTCAAAACTTGTTGGTGAACCCTAAGAACGTGTTTCCTAGCCCAAATAACAGGACTACTCGTAGTGTCTATTTACAAGGTGTATGTATACCCCTAAACTTATTTTCCCTTAATCTCATGCCACTCTGTGGAAAAGCGCAGCCGGCTACTAACGTACTTACTCTAACTTAATATGAATAAGACCGTGTATAAGTATCTAACAAAATTTAATTCATCTGAAAAGCCTCGAAAAGAATAAAAAAATATTTTAATTGACTTCATATAAGAACCGGTCTTCGAAATGTACAATATACTCTTCTAAATATACTTTCTCTATTTATATATATTTATAGTATGTAATAACCAAAATATACTTTTGTAGGTTCGTATCAGAGATAACTGTTTAGGACTCCTATACTCGAGCCATTTCGTAAAGAATATTGTTATAATAAAACTATGTTTTAACGGTTTTCAGCGCGTCAATTTATTTGATTTTTATTATTCCACAGAGGAAATAATACCCATAAATAAAACTTTAAAAATACTCATTGACACTTGACATCTTTGTCTTCCGTGATCACGGCTATAGAAAAGTGGTCGAAACGTCGGAATAATAAAAGCAAAATAAATTACCGCGCTTAAAACCGTTAGAACGTAGTTACTATGTATACTAGTCGCGAAATCTTAAGTTTTTTTATATTATATCGGTTACATAGTAACTGTTTTTAGGTTTTTTATGAGCACACTATACTGGCCGCACACCTATTTTAAAACACACACAACAAAAATGATAAATATTAGTAAAAATTTAATAACTATCGAAATAGTATTATAACATTTCGCAAGCGATTTATATACATAGAGTTGTTGAAACCACCAAATTATATTGGAATTTAAAAGTATAATCCTCTTGTTTATGTGAATTATAGGAATGATTAAGCAAAAACTGTTTATTTACATTAAATTTTAAATGGAAATGATATTTGATGCATTTATTAAGTAGAAAGAGGAAGGTGCCAATCATGTCTACAGTATCATTCATCATTCACATACATCATTGTTATATAATATTAATATAAATTGCAACGGATTTTGATGCAGCTTAATATATTTTTTAACACAAGAATAGGTTCGCGTTTGGCGGACATTGCGCCTGATATTAGGTGGTAATGCAGTCTATGGTAGAGCTTACCTAGAAGATACCCGTTTACGCGAGACTTGAAGACACCTCGATTGTATTCTTCAGTAAAAACAGACGATGGTAAAGAGTTCCACTCTTCAGCGGTGCGTATGATAAAAGTAGAAGCATAGCATTTCGTCCGCTAAATTATTATTTTTATTATTAATTCTATATACATATATAATTCATAAATTACATTAATTTTATATCTAGCTGTGCCTGCGACGTCGTCCGCGTGTAATTTGTTTTCAAAACCCCCCGATTTTGAAACATTCTTCATTCTTTCATAAGTGCTCCGCTCTTATTGGTCTTAGCGTCATGATATATAGCCTATAGCCTTTCTTGATGAATGGGCTATCTAACACTGAAATAATTTTTCAAATCAGACCAGTAGTTCCTGAGATTAGCGCGTTCAATCAAACAAACAAACTCTTCAGCTTTATATATTAGTATAAGATATTATTACCCAAATATTTGATTATTCAAGTTGTACGTTAAGCATATTTTCTAACATAAGTTTTAGAGAAGTGTAAATTTGGTGGTTTTAACAACTCTGTTTTTACACAATTAACTTTAAGTGATCGTTGGATGTTTTTTGAATACATGTAACACATAACACAGACCGGCCCCGCAATCTGATACCTCAATACTATTGCCCAGTGTATTCACGGCACTGTTAACTGCGTTGGACACACTAAATATGGTTCCGTTAACAACAGCTCCAATCGTCCCGACTAATGCAGTCACGAAACGCCCCCACGCATCGACTGTTTTGGAATTGAGTAATACGTTAAAAGTATTGAAGACTACGTTTTTAATAATGGGGATTGTTCACAAAAAATCACCCTCTGATTTTATATTTTTATTACGTAAAATAGGGTATTTAAAGATACTAATTTGAATATTTTTGTATTTTAAGCGTTACTTTTTTTTAAATTCGATTTTAAAATTATTTCTCCGATGACGTCATAAGGGACAAGTTTACATTGATTTCTTTGCCTAGAAAATAAAAGTAAGTTTTATCTATATACAATCATAGTAATCTGTGCTACTATTTAAATATCACTGTCATTACCATCATGATACATATCGTGATCATTTTAGTGTTTTTTGTCGCTAGGCTTATAATTTTTCGTGTTCAACCATTATTATTTTCTGTAGTTATCATTAAATTTTTTAAAGTGGTCTTTAGGGAAAATCCATGTTACAGAACTAAAATCAAATAATTTACAACTAGATTTTTTTTACACCTGTAGCAGGCAAACAGGCAGACGGCCCACCTGATTGGATTTAGTAAGGTCAAAAAAGGTCAAACGCATTTCTTACAAAATACAAGAAGATCGCACGTTTTTTGAAATTTTAACCAGACAGAAATGATTAGGGACACTATTCCTCGAAATGGTTTTTCAAATAGCTAAATAGAAAAAAAATGAACAATCCCAATTGTAGCTTTAGTATAAGATCATAATGTATAAAGAGAATGAAGTAAATATCTGTTAGAGTACAAAAAAAACGCCTGTGGTCAAAATTCGACCATAATATTTAATTTCAAAGACTTCTATAATCACAGATTTCGCCAAGGCTACACTGTTAATTTGACTTTAAGAATAACGAAAGAGTGTGTCAAATACCCGGCAGTGTGTGTAATGATTTTTTATTGATTTAATGTATTTTTTTTGCAAAATTTTAAAAAAGGGCGTAGCGGGAACTTATCAAGAGCAAACCGTAAAAAGATTTGTCCTGCCTGGTCTGGATATTCTTGCGCCCCCCAGAGTCTACACCCTGTGCCCGAGCACCGGTGGCACCGCCCTTTTTACGGTACTGGCCGGATCCTATATTTTACTATTCATCACCACCTACCTTACCATCGGTAGAAATATCACTTTACTGGTTGGGAGATCATGTTAAGTTCCACCAGTATAACCTGCGTGAATGCTTACTATCACAATAGAACAAGCCTAGTCCTGGATAGCAGTGCATAATTATCAAAAACTTAATAAGGACGGTTACACGTATACTTTATTACCTAATTAACTTGAAATGATACTTAATGAATCTATTTCTCTTCGCTTTTATAAGAAAAACAATATTATACGCCTTTAGATATCAAAAGGGGGACACGCATTTCATTTTATTTTTTTAACTAACCCTTTCTAGGTGGTAAGGCATTTGAACAGTTAGTAAGAGAAAATGTAATACAGTGTAAACTCTATATAAAGTCATGAAGGGACTGTGATTTTTATAGCGTTATATAGAGTTGTCGTTAAATGGAGTGAATACTGTTTTTGTCTGACATCTTTTGCTCCACCAGTAATTTTGTTGTATTTTTTTACTTATTTTATTCATATCTTGCTATATTGAGGCATCTTGGTGATAAAGGAAGTACTTATAAATTTCGGTATGCATGATGCCGACAGTCAAGTTTACTATGGGTTAGGATAATAAAGCGATAAAAGAACGTAAACAGTTGTGCAGTTTTACTGATTTTGGCAATTTAAAAGGAAATTTTTATTATTAAATTGTTGTCGTTATTGAGAGTGAGTGTAATGCTTAATAAAGTGTATCATTGTATGGAAGACAAGCTAAACCAACCAAGGCAAAGTGATTTCGACGCTAAGGGAGTATGTCATCAAATCGAGTGACGTTACATGGAGTTTACACTGTATATAAGAAAATTTATAAAGATAAACTTTTTTAACACTATTTCTTTATTTCTTTCTAATTATTTATTAAAAAAAAGTTCCAACGGGATTATCGTTTTAAAAAGTTGTTCATCGTAATTTGATAAACGTTCTATGTATGTAAAAAAACTTAAAAAACATTAAACATACCTGGACCTTCATGGTGTCCCCCATGTCCGTCTAAAAACAATAAACCCTTCTCTGCTTCAGTCTTTTCGGATTCCTGCTTCTCAGCATCAACTTTAATAGGTTCAGCCTCTTGTGTTGTTTCTATTTCTGCTTTCACAGGCTCAATCTTTTCAGGTTCAACCTGCGGTTTCTTCTCCGTTTCCCTTGGCTTTTCAGGACTATTAATATTTTGTGTCAAGCGTTGAACAGCCCCAGATATTCCTTTGATAATCGGGTTCCTCTCCAATATTTGCCTTATTGGTCCAGTATTTTTCTCACCTTCTGGTTTTTTATTAGGCTTGTCTGATCCAGATGAGTCAGAATTATTTTCAGGTTCCTTATCTGCATTTTCAGTAGGTTTCTCTGTTGTTTTTTCTGTCGTTGATTGCTGGTTGAAAACTCCACTGAATAAATTTAAAAAGCTTTGAAGCGGTCCTGATGTTGTGGCACCTTCTTCATCACTTTGGGCGTCTCCGGGTGTCTGCTGATTAAATATACTTTGAAAATTTTGAGTCATATTACCCCAATTTTGAGCCATCGATGCCTGGACGTTATTCCACCAGTTCGCAAGTGGGTTTGGAGGTTGTGTGCTGGAATCAGGGGCTGCAGGTGAGGAGCTATCAGGAGTTTCGCCGTCTGCCTTCAAGGTGGCCACGGCTTCAACGCCTTTAGCGAACTTTTTTATTTCATCATTGAAATTTGTTTTCAAAGTTTGGAGACTGTTTTTAACCTTTTGCAAGTCTGCATTAATTTGTGCTTCTTCAACATTTTCTTGCACTTCTACACTTTCGGGCTTTAATAAACCGGTAAGTGTGGTATTAATGTGCTGAATTTGTTCTATAAAACCTTTTTGAAACGACTCAACGCTGCTTTTAATCGCACTGACACGGTCACCGCTTGTTACGAAGTGATTAATTGCTTCGCTTACTCCTTGAAATCCTTGTTTTAGTAGCAATTGCGCGTCTTGTATAGCCTGCTTCAAATTTAAAACATCAACGTGATGTTCAGGGTTTTGTGTTTCGTGTTCTTGACGTTGAGGTGTGCCCGGGTCTTTGATTTCCTCGCGAATCTTCTTCAAGAGCTCTTGTGGGACTTCATTACCCTCCTCTGAAGTTTTAAGCGCAGGGACTTCTTCTACGATCACCTTTACGGGGATATCTTCAATGGTATTTACACGAAGATTGTTTGTGATATCTTTGACAGCGTCGGTTTTGTCTAACTGCTCATGTTCTAAAGAGATGTTATCAAGTGGTTCTTTAGGTAATTCGGCGGGGGATGCAGGCAGGACAGTTTCGGGAATAGTGGCAGCGCGAGCGTAAAGCGCGAACGCTGCGAGAAATAAGTGCGCGGTCAGATTCATGGTTGGAACACGACACACTAAGGCGTGCGAGAGTCGCTTGGCCTTTATACGCAACGAGTAACGGTTCTCGTCTGTTTACGCTTTTCGCTTGTACAGGTTGTCCGCTAAATGCTTTTACCATTATTTGAGTTTTGTTGTGTGGTGGGCCGGGATTCGCCTCTGTATTGATTTATTGGCACTAAAGAGAAATGTATTTGGCACGTTTATTGAAAATTCGTTACTATCGAAATTTCCTTACGCGCAGAAAATGAATAGAGTAATTCATGCGATCGGCTACGTTTTATTGAAGAGTTATTTTGTGAAGACAGGTAAAAAAAGGTTGCTATGATATAATAAAAAATATTTAAATACAAAAGAACAAATATCACAAACCAGTATATAAAACACCTAACAATCTCGGAATTGAATTTTAGCATTAGTAACCAGGTTCCAGTCACCTTTTGAAATCCGCAGCCGTTACTAGCACCTTTTGTGTGGCAAATATCCATAGGCGATGATAATCCCTTCCCATCGGCTGGACCCTCAGCCTATCAGATGTACTCCAGGCAGAGTTGCGTAGAGGTGACAGAGTCCCCTGTTTTCGTTATTTGGATGGAAAATAACAAACCAGAGGTGGTAGACATCCAGACGAGTAAATTCTCTACCACGTGTACGTCGTCGTGTAGTCATCTCTTACGAAACGCCCTCCAGCCACACGAAGTACTAAGCCGTAGTTGCTTAGTGATTAGCGCACTCGCGTCCTAAACTTAAAGGGCGCGGATTAGATTCTCGATGGGAAAGCATGCACAACTTCGGTATTTTTCTGACGTATTATGCATATTGTTGCGATTAACACGTGCCAAAGATGAAGTGAAACATCGCGATGAAACCAACATGGATATAACTGATGTGTCAAACCCGCCATTCCGCTTGGACAAGCGTGCCATTTGTACTGTGCCTTCCTCTACAAATAAGAGGACATTTATGGGCTGTTATTATATTATTATACCATGTAACATGAACAGACGTATGCCCGGTTCCTATATCTTCCTATTCATTCACTTGCCTTACCGCCGGTTGGAATTTGACATTGCTTATATGGAGCTTATACTCATATAGAGGTCTGTAACATATATGAACCGGCCATTAGTCATTATAAAGACCGGCTTCAAGCACACCCTGCTTACTTAAATCCCGCAATGATTGTAGTGCGCTATAGTATAATATTATATAGTTATACAAAGGTACACATTATTACTAGGCAGGTACTATACAAGCATGGTAATTACTAACTGTTTCTAATAAGTATAGTAAGGTTTATCATGGAAGAAGACAACTAAGGATACAATCGCCTAGTAAAACATATCTCCTAACTAGGGTTGCCAGCCGTAGATATATCTAGTATTGTACCATATTTTAGCATATATATAATATATATTGAATACAATGTAAGAAAACTTAACTTATTTGTATTGTATTCTACCCATAGTCCCTCAAGACTATAAGTAGAATACTGAGCCCAGATCACCGTCTTCTATGGGTAAGGTACCCAGAAGGCTGGCTACGTTTCCTCGCTGGATCGCCATACTGATCCGTTGGCCGAGGTAGGCACCAGCCCTCTGATCACCTGAAGAGTCGATGAGTCGTTTTGATAAATTTTGGTAGAGGCTAATGGCCTCAAGACCCCACGGTCCAAGCGTCTCGACAGCAAACGGCACAAACATATAACTCTCACTGAGGGTTGCATATTATATAGACAAATTATATACTCAGTATGAAACGTACTATATTTTACGAAAGTACGAAAGTCGCAAAGTATTCCCGCTGCCCATAAAAAAAGGCCGAGGGTAAATACCGTACACGACTCCTCTGACGCTGGCAGAAAGAGGGACCTAGTTTTCCTGATTTATACAAAGCATTTATATCATTCATATATAAAAATTCAAAACACGCTTTCATCACATTTATTCAATGATCTAGTAAACTAGTTGGATACGTTCAAACTTGCGTGTCCTGAATAACTGATGAACTTAATATCAATCTATATATATAAAAAAAAGAAAAGGCAGTGTTAGTAGTTAGTACCATTTATAGCTCAAGAGCGACTGGATAATTTTTTATGATTTTTGTGTTTTTGGAATTGTCTTCGTCCGAAATAGGATTAACAGCATTCATCATTAAAACATGATTCATCAATAAAAAATTATCATTAAAAAATATCAGTCACAGTATCAGTCTAGCCATTCATTTGCTATATGATCTTTCCCGGCCGAGTTCGACAAACGCTCGCAATGTTTTTTTTTTACCTATGATAACATCAGCGGAAAATCCGCCGAGTTTAGATCAGCCGATCCTTCCGCCGCTGAAATTTCCGCGCAGTATGTTACGCAGGTGTATCACTATACTGTTTACAAGCGTTTATTTAACTTCTACGTATTTCTTGCAACGCGTTCTTTTACTAGCTCATAACGCCCAAAATGCTCCATTACCTGTTCCACAAGGCGACCGCGGTCATTGTGGTAGTGGCGAAAACATTACTACACAGCGACCCATGTCAAGAGGTTGATCGAATGAACGTTCCACTTGGGTTTACGATTGTAACGCCGGCAAACAAGTGGAACGGGAACAAACGCGGTCAAGAACGTGGTCGTTGTGAGTCTCTAATGGAACGCAGCCTTGCGTCTTGCAAAGCGGCTCCCAATTTGACAGAATAACTAATCATTCTTTTACCTTTCTTATTTCCATAATTTCTTTCTCCAATATGGCTGCCCATAGTTGTTCGTTACGAATCTGGAGATCTATTCGGTGAAGGTCCTCGGCCAGCTCCATGCGTCTCTTATGCTCTTCGATCTTCAGCTTCATCGTAGAACTTAACTCTGAGCTTTCGTTACTCTATGAAGGAATTAGATTAATTTTTAACTTGACAGTCTTAACTAAGAATGTGGACGTGAAGTGTGGGGAACGGGAACAATCGCGGTCGTGAACTTGGAAGTTGTGAGTCTCCAATGGAACGTAGCCTACAGGCTAACAAATACATCGCCATGGCTACGCGAAAAGGTCTACTATCGAGACAAACGCGGGCGAAGTCGCTGAAGACCGCTAGTGAGCTAAAAAAGCCCGAAAGGCAGCCCTACCCACGACTGTCTCAGAAACTCGTCGATAAAATAAAAAAGTAACACGTACTCAAATGGTCAATGCACCACCAGTCCTAAACGGGTATTGAGATAATATTAATTATCTACATTATATTCCAGAGATATTTATTCAAATGTATGCGCGAGCGTCGCTTGCATACGTTAAAACAAATATTTGGTGGCACATGAGAATGTCTGAAAGGTAAAACGCTGTAAGCTAAGAATGATAATATTTTCAATATAAAAAATAAGTAATCGGGTAGTTTATACATCTTGATATTCTTGATGTTATAACAAGGTGTTTCAGATAATATATATTAAAAAACTAAAAACATACGCTTTTATAGAAAATCCAATTAAAAAATAGAAAATAAATTTCAATAAAATTGAATTAAAAATAGTGTAAGAAAAAATGATGTTATTGTAACAAAAACGTTTTCTTTTCGTGAAGTTGTTATGATTACTTCTTATGGGAGGGCAAACCGTGTCGTTACGTGACATGTTATGGCGCCAATCTGTCTGATTTCCCCTTCTCTCACGCATACGGCAGCGGTACGCAGGCTCCTTCTCTCTCACTCTAACCCACAGCGCTAGCCATATTTCGGTAATTAGATTAAACAATTATACTAATAACGTACATACACAAAACTCTAACGTTGTACATATTTTCAAGAATTGTAACTAAGAATAAAATATATTTTATAACCAATAAAAGATTTCATTAACAAATAACTTTTCCTTACATTATCATATTCATATACATAAGATTTAAGTAATAACCTAAGCTTTTCTCAAGTTAAACAATTTCAGTATCAAATAGTTCAACTTAGATTTGTTTAAGTTATCACTTCTGTCGAGCGTCCCGAGATGCACATATCTTTTTTAAGCGTTTTATAACCTCACTTGCCTCTCGATCGTCTGCCAGTCACAAGTATTTCCTTTTCAAACATATGGTGAAGTGGACCGTTAACATCTTATGGTGGTTTTAAAGTAATCAATGCTGTATAATTTTCTAGTTTAAAATATTATTTCTACAGTTTTAAATCGGCTTTCGAAACCGGAACAATTAATAATGACACTAATTACATTTTTCAATCTTGAACAAAATTAAGTCAATACAGTTAGATTTAGAATATTTAAATATGAATATTAATTTATGATATTTATAAGGGAAATACCGTATTCTGGAATGGACATTAGTCTTGTCTTGTTTTAAAACATAGAACAGTGCGGTCGTGTTGGCGGCACCACCACTGCGCCACCACCGCGCCGCCACCGCGTCGCTATCGCGCCGCCACCGCGCCGCCACCGCGCCGCCACCGCGCCGCCACCGCGCCGCCACCGCGCCGCCACCGCGCCGCCACCGCGCCGCCACCGCGCCGCCACAGAACCGCTGCCGCGTTTCTCTGGCAAGACATAGTTTTATTCATGTTAGTACCTACATACAATCAGGTACTTAAATGTACGCTAACTAATTTTTTTATTGCAGGAGTTCAGCAGACAGGCAGACGGCCCACTTGATGGAAAGCGGTTACCATCGCCTATGGATATTTGCTACACCAAAGGTGCTATAAATGCGCTGCTGCTCTCTTAAGGGAGACTGGAACCTGGTCACTAATGCCGAAACACAACTCAAGGTTGTTATGGCGGCATACTCTAGACCAGGGGTGGTAGCCATCCAGTCGGGTAAATGCCCTACCACCTGGCTGTGGGTTGTTTTGTCGCCTCTTACGAGAGGCCATCCCAACGCAGAAGAGTTTAATTAGACATTTATACATGCGATCGCTGGGTAACAATTTCAATTGTATATTTAACTAGCTGTCCCGGCAGACGTCGTCCTGCCCGGAAAAGCTTCAATCGATATGCCGACAGCAGCGCCACCTACCTGGTCCAATTGTGAACCAACTCAGAATCCTTCTTTGGCTCATGCACAGCAACTTTGCTAGATTTATTATTATTATTATTATTTAAATTATGTAATAAATATTGTACAGCGACACATGCTTCCTGGACAGGTTTCGATCCACGCTTGGACGGCTGCAGGTGCGTAAACCACGAATCTGCCACAACTCAAGTGCAGTCTTGTAAGAAAACTCACGCCAGCCCCCTTTCTTTGAACCCAAATGTCTTTAACGACCATTTCCATGGAATGTGGTTCAAACTATCCTATATTACCTCATGCTGAATAGATACATATAAGGTGCGTTTTAAGATAATTATATGTTATTTATACAACGATAATGACAGCATCGAATTCTTATGCATATGAATGCATTTAAATAATGTAAATAAGTCTTGGTAGCGTAATGGCTAGTACACGCGTCCCGAACTCAAAGGGCGTGGGTTCGATCCTGGCCTGAACGCATGCACCACTTAGGCAGTTTTCTAAACTCATGTGCATATTGTCACAATTACCACGTGCTAACAACGGTGAAGGAAATTTTGTGATGTAACCTGCACATCGAGCTAACCCATGTGTCAAACCTGCCAAGCCGCCTTGGAGAAGCGTGGTGGGTATACTGTCCTTTCCCTCTATAATTGGAGGTCTGAGCCCAGCAATGGGACAGTTACTGGCTGATATTATATATCTTAATATATATGAATTACGTGTCACGTTGTTTGTCCGTGATGGACTCCTAAATTACTTAACCGATTTTAATCAAATTTGCACACCGTGTGCTGTTTGATCCAACTTGAAAGATACTTTTTATACCGTTGGAACTGGTAGGTGGCGCTGAGATCGGGTTCTAGAATCCTCCTAACCACCGGTGATTTTGTTTTTGTGTAATGAAACAAAGTCTTTTGGGTATTCAGAAAATATGGCGATTCGAAGTCCGCCGGGTCAGCTAGTTATAACATAAATGAAATTCATGATAGTGACCTATAGGCTTGAGATTTGGCATGGACCTTCCTTTCGCCAAGCAGAGGTTAGCTAAGAACTGTTTATACGGCACGCGAAGCGGGCGGATATCAGCTAGTATATTATATTAATAATGTATATGTTTTTACTAACAGTGTCAATCAGTCAATACATCATACATACAGGACTTTTTATTTAGGTGCTATTTGACCCTAGAAAATTAAGATCCTTCCCACGTTAAAACGTTAAAACAAAACAACCCACAGCCAGGTGGTAGGGCATTTGCCCGACTGGATGGCTACCACCCCTGGTCTAGAGTATGTCGCCATAACAACCTTGTGTTGTGTTCCGGCATTAGTGACCAGGTTCCAGGCTCCCTAAAGAGAGCAGCAGCGCATTCGTAGCACCTTTGGTATTGCAAATGTCCATAGGCGATGGTAACCGCTGTCCATCAAGTGGGCCGTCTGCCTGTCTGCTGATCTCCTGCAATAAAAAAAAAACGTTAACTATCCCGTTTTTCGGTATTAATAGTCCATTCTCTGTGCGAACATTACATAAACACCAAAGTTTTCCCGTGGAGGCGTAGCAGACAGATACGAGTTATTTTATTTTCACATATATATTTATTGATCCTAGTGGTCGCCCACAGGTCGAAATTCGACCATAATTATTTTTAAATTACAAGTTTGAACATTACTAAGGTTCTATTGTCAAGGACTTCTATGATCACAAATGTCGCCAAGGCCCCATTATTAATTTAATATCAACAATAAACAAAAGAGTATATATGCGTGTGTCAAATACATGTTAGTGTGTGTAATGTTTTTTATTAATTTAATGTATTTTTTATGCATAATATAAAAAAATATTTTCTGAACTCCTTCTCTATGCGAAATTTCATACTCCTCCGTCCGCGCAATTTTCGCAAAAAGGTGTGCAAAGTTTTTGCTTCACGTATTAATATAATAATCTAATATATAAAATTCTCGTGTCACAGTTTCGTTGCCATACTCCTCCGAAACGGCTTGACCGATTCTCATGAAACTTTGTGTGCATATTGGGTAGGTTAGAATAGGTGAGAATAGGACAACATCTATTTTTCATCCCCCTAAATGTTAGGGGTAGTCCACCCCTAAATTTTTTTATTTTATTTTTACCGGGCAGGACGACGTCTGCCGGGACAGCTAGTAACTTATAAATTGTTTAAAATTGAATAAGTGTAGTATTTTTGCGTAATTTTAAAACTACTAAGTTCCCTAGATATATTTCATCAGAACTTCTCAGAAATGAGAGGTATCATTGCATTTTACGGTAAACATTCCTAAGATAGAATCAGCACGTGCTCGCAATTACCTAGATTGCGATGGACGGTATAACTGTACCGAAAGGCTGATAAGCTAAGTCGTGAGTTCCACACATTTTACGGCACAGAAAAGTCTAGATACAGACCAATCTATTAGTTCCAGGCTTTTTTGGTCATATTGCAATTTTTTTATTGTTACGAGTTAGCAGGATTAGAATTAAAATGCCGTTAGAATTATTATAGAGTTTATTGGAACTATACAAACACGTATAACACAGGTACAAATATAACCGGAAATAACAAATCCAAACGTAATGCAGAAGGTCGTAATTCAATAAAAAGTGCAAAGTACGTCACTATTAGATTCCTGATTGTACACACGTCACGCCTTGATCGCAATTGTCGTTTAACTGTCCCCCTCTTCCCATCGGGCTGTCGTTTTATTTTTATTTCACAAATACAAATGTGCCCGTATCGTAGTCAACGTAATTCGCAACAACTGGCTAATTCAGCCGCAAGCGGCCATAAACAAGAACAATAAAACAATAGGCTGTTCGGCAAGAAACGTATGCCAATAAATATGTGAACCAAAGAAGACAATCATAAAAGAATTACAAATAGTTCAAATGCCGACAGGTAATAAAATGTGCTACTATGTTCTGTACGTGAAATATGTCCTTGTCGGAGCCTAGGTTGTAACATTACCTTTAAATTGTCTTCTTTGTAGTCATGTTTTTTTTTTCAAGGCAGCACAACGTCTGCCGAGTTCAATAGGTTTTAAGTAATAAAAAAAAAGAATTTTTAAAAAGGAAATAAAAATCGAGAAATATATGAAATATACACAAGAGCCGAACCTTTTAAATGAATTCCAAATGCCAGTAAAACTTGTTTAACTTATCGAAAAGTCGAATATGTTTACAGCTGTAGGATTTCTTAAAGCACTTCCAGAAAATTATGATGTCGTTAAGTACGAGCATAATATACACATATACATACACATCATTGTATGTATTTACATACAACATGCAAAATAACTGGTTATGTTGTTATGCAACAGAGTGCGTTGAACCACGAAAAAGTCCAAGGGCCGTACTTCTCCAGTTTTCAATATTTTAGTTTATTAGTTTGAACTTTTTAGATAATCTTTTTTTTTACTATCTTATAGTAATATATAAAGCTGAAGTATGTTTGCATGTTTGTTTGATTGAACGCGCTAATCTCAGGAACTACTGATCTCATTTAAAAGTTCTTTCAGATATCCCATTTATCGAGACTATAGGCTATATATCATCACGCTAAAAGCAATAGGAACGGAGCACCCATGAAGATTGTTATAAAATTGGATTTTTTTAAAACTTACTTTATTAACTAATTCACGTGGACGAAGACGGGCAGAGCTAGTAAAATGGTTAGTTTGTAGAATGCGTTTAAAGAATGTTTTATTTTTATATAAATTTAAATAATTTTAATTAAACGCGAGGCTAAGCAGCCTGTGCATGTTCAATGTTCACAGGAAAAGAGTAGAAGAGGATACTGAATTTATTGACAAGAAGATGAACCAATTTGGACAGCAACTAGACGCCTTCAATTTGATTCACATAGTAACCTAATAACAATGTACACTTTCTATGTATTTTCTTTCCTAAGTGCACCCCCTTGTTCCCTGTTGTCGATACCCATGGCCATGAATGAAAACTAAAATATAGGTAGGAACCGACCATATGTCACGGGTATGACGACCGCGAATACGGCATTTCCTAAAACGTTTCTTCTATGTGACTCCAGATGTCTAATTGCCAGGCAGAACAAAGAACCAGGCGCCTAAAATCACAAATACAGACTGAACTATAAACGAGGAAACTTTTGAGTTTATTGAACTCACCCAAACTTCTCTTAAGTATACGACAATCAAGAATACCGTTAAAAAAATCTGTTACACTTCGAAGCGACTTTTTTTAAATGTAAAATTGGTATTTTATTATCGAATGGCGCCTCTTAACATCCGATCGTCGATTTTAATATAAAAAGCTGCTTCAAGCGCTAGATAATGATTGTTAAATTTATTTTATTGATTTCGTAGAATAAATTATTTCGTCCATGTTCAGGCGAGTGAATATAAGTATAAACGGGGCGTCGGGGTAGCACTAGCACCTCATCTCACCCACTAGATCCTCGAGCGTCCTTCATTCCGACACATTCCCAGCGCGAACGGACGACGGCCGGCTCCTTGAGGGCTGGCCTCACCATGAGTTAGCTGGAGATCTGGATCTCTCCGGCTCCCCGCTCTTACTTCGAGGTGAGACAGGGCGCGTGGATCGGGGAGAGCCCCTCCTCTCTGAATCAGAACATCAGCCTGGCATAACAGAAGCAGACGCCCCCAGCCCTCTAGCCTCTAGCCCTCTCACTCAACGTTAAGTTTGGTGGGAACCAATCGCACCCACTCATTACAGGCATAAGTAGCTATACACGATTAGCTTAGACTAAGTTTCTTCCACCGCTCTTCTCCTCCAGCTATAACACGTTGCGAAGCGGTAATAAAGATAGACTAAGATCGGCTCCGCCGGTGGAGTCGATGGCGAGTTTCCATTATAACACTTCAGACTTAGCTCATTCAGCCTCTCACGGCATAATACGAAAGAGTGATTCCCCCTGCAGCGATCGAGCCGAGGGTGGATCTCACAAAATGTGCCTCGTCTCGTGCTTGAGTTGGGAAGCCAATAAGCCCGGTAGCGCTGAAACAGCCATCTGCGGTTGTTCAGCTGGATCCTGCAAAAAAACCTTCGCCTTAATACCAGGGTGACTGGTGCATGTTCTCCTACTCATATTTATTTTTCGATAATAAATTTTGATCGATCGATTTTTCTCCTTTTGTGCAATGGCAAAATATGATGTCTGAGACATCTAGCTTCGTAGTGATTATCACATTGCATTTAAACTCTATGGCCCACATATACTTGAGATTAAACTTCACTAACCCTGTGTTAGTTACTTAAGCTTTCCACATTGGTGGGTTAAATGTTTAGAAGCTTAACCCTGGGTTTACTCCTAACTTTTGATGGCGCAAGATGAATTGTTTATTTAATCCTGGAGGAGTTAACTCCAAGTTAGTTGACCTAACCCAGGAACATGCAAATAGGCCTAAATATTCTTGATTCTGTTAACATACACATCGTACATTAGATACTATTGTCATAGAAAAACTACATTTTATTTTTACCTTTAGTCGGATTGTACATAAACATTGCCCAGTAATCGCGTTTGCTGGTATATGCTTAATGCCATAAAGCAGAGTCATCCAGCGCTTGAAGAAGCTGTATTTACAGTGCGCCACTAGTCCGGTCCACAAGATTGCCGTTATATGACAGGCTTCTCATTAGTCGCAATGCACTTGTTACCTAGTAAGCCCATTCGGAGTCTATAAATATTCAATATAAGTATATATGTCGTAAATTATATTTTTCAGTTTCTAGGGTTCCATCAATCATGTTAGCAGATACGGAATCCCTATTAAATTATCATGTCCATCCATCAAATTTCGAATTCCAAAGTTTTTATTCAAAATAAATTCCACTGGAGAACAATTTTGAAGGCCAGACATATAAGTTAAAATTTAATTTTACTTCCTATTCTTAACTATTCGTTATTGCTAGTAAGGAGAAGAAGCGGCAAGAAACTCCCCAGCAACTCGTCTAGCTAAATATTGTTTTTCTTTATATTTCTCTTATTCTATTTATATCTCAAGCTCACTTCTTTTTAATAAGTTTTATGCAGAAATATGTTACAGAATTACTCTTTGAATGGTAATAGAGTAGTAAAGAGTGCATACTTATATGGCAAAGATACAATAAAAGGAAGGAAAAATATTATTATACTTATAATAATGATGATCCGAGGTTCTATGTGTTACAGTCGTCTCTAAAAAACTACTAGAGACCAGAGTACCCAGGATACGACCGGCCCAGGGTCGACCTTCAGACCGTAGCAAAAACTAAGATCACTGAGGAAACTATTAAATTCAAATTTAAAAGTTTTTATTCAAAATAAGTTCCACTGGAGAACACTTTTTGAAGGTCATACATGTAGGTTAAAATGTAATTTTACTTCCTAGTCTATGTACACCGCTTCGCAACGTGTTATTGCTGTTAAGGAGAAGAAGCGGCAAGAAACTCCCCAGCAACACGTCTAGCTAAAAATTGTTCTTCTTTATATTTGTTGTTCTATTTTTTATATTTAAGTACTTTTTTTAAAAAGATTTTATACATAATTATGTTACAGAATAACTTTTGAAGAATTAATGGAGTTGTAGCAAACAGTGCATATTCAATAAGACAAAAGCGCAATAAAAGGATAGAAAATAATTATAGTTATAAATATAAAGACGTAACGTAATTTTTTATTTTTTTATTAGTTATTTGAAGTTCGGGTAAACACTCGAGGCCATACATGCAGCAGTTTGGAACTCTGTTAGTACCTAAGGGAGGCGCTAAAGCGCAACAGTACGATGTAATGATATTATTATTATACATGTTAGTATACAATAGTTAAATTTAAGAAAACGTAATTTTGTCGTCCGAAAGCCTCATTGACTCTTCAGGTGGTCAAAAGGCTAGTACTTACCTCGGGTTGCCCGGGTTTAGTATGGCGATCCAGCGAAGAAACGTAGCCAGCCTACTGGGAACCTTACCCATAGAAGACGGTGATTTAGGCTCAGTATTCTAGTTATAGTCTTGAGGGTCTTATACAATAGAAATAAGTTAAATTTTATTTTATTTTATTCTATTATTTATATATTTTTTTTCATTGTATTAGCTTATAATAATTTATATATTTATGAAATTGAAAATATTACTTGAGACAAATATAAATAATTATGTAAATAAGAAATATTTATGCGATTTAGAAAAGAACACTTAGTTTTAAAAAAGCTGCTCTGACTATGTAAAGGGTGACGCCTGGCCTGAAGGGACAGAATTTATATATATATATACTAGGTCTATATAGATGTTGTCAAAGCAGAGTTTAATAGAGTATATCATGTATAGAGTGGAAAGATAATAATCAGGTGGGGTCAAAGTCGCTCAACGGACTATGGAACTATGTAAAATGTCTCTCATAAGGATAGAATCAGAATGAGGATGTTTGTAAGAGAACCAAGGTAAACGACATTTGGAGTGGCGGTGGGTTGGTCACATCGCGGGACCGACGGCCAATGGAGCAAGGAGCGGACGTGTAGTGGACGACATGCGCAAGGTCGCTGGCAGGGGCTATATAACGAAGACGGAAGACCGAGATATATGGTGCAGGCTCGGGGTGTCCTACATCCAGCGCTGGACTGGCTGAAGAAGAAGACAAGTCATGTGGAGTATCGTTAGTCAGATTGCCAGGTGATAAGGCATGCACGTCTCGCTGGCTACCATTTTTTGTTAACAATGGAATTTTTTGTTTACACCGAAGGTATGCGAGGCTCCCAGGAGTTGGCTTTACACACTGCTTCACTGAAGAAGGAGTTTTGAGATGCCAGCCACCGTCGAACTACCCCCTTTATTTTCGGTAAGGGACACAGGCTGATTTTCAAATCACAGCAAAAATGAGGATAGCATATCAAGCCTTTCCTACAATTTAGCGTAAGCGACATTTAAACCTAAGTATATGTTTTGTTGCAAATGGTAATCTAAACTGTTATTTTGTTTTAAAACTTTTAATTTTAGATAGATAAGACCCTATAGAATCAAAATCTTAAAGCAAGATAACAGTTTAAAATACCTTTAACAAAAAATATACTAAGGTTCTAATGTCACTTCGATAAAATAGCGGTAAAGACTCGATATAAATAGTAAGACCTCCCTGTTTACCCACACCACAGTTAGACACATTATTTACCTTCCTTAAACAACATTTAATTTTGTCATTACAGGTGATAGGTCTTAAAATTGCTCGATGAACGAAATTAACATGTTAACCTACTACTTTATAACGGTTAAGACCTTAGGACACTTTTGCACAATACCTTTTCTTCGAAGAGCAGAATGACGCTTTGACAAAACGTTTAAAGGAAAGTTTTCAGTGAAAGCAAAATTATTCATACTTACATAATGGGTTGTCATGTTTACTATTATTGTTAAAGCATATAACCATTACATCTGTATGGTGTACATACATACATACATACAACATATACTTATCTTATTACTATATAATTCTTGGAAGGTAAGTTACAATGTCAAGATAGAAATCCTTTTGGCTACCAATTTTGTAAATGAAGCCTTGTGGCCTTACTTATAATCGTTTGTTAACTTTTAAGAAGCTGCTCAGCAACTGATTAACGAAACTCTTCTTAAGGATAAGAAGTGGTGGTAAAGTAACTTATAAATAGCTGTCAAAAATACCCAACATCGAGAGGTAGTTTAAATGACTGCTAAGAGGCAGGAAGGCAAGTTTTATTTGAAACAGCCGTTGATTAGGGGCTAAGGAGTCTCTTATTTAAGAGATGGCTAATCATTTCTTAACGAAATTATTATAAGTAAGGCCCTAAATGTGGAATAGAGGGGCTGTGCTTAAGAAACACAAGATGAATGTGCTGCAGTGGATATTTGTAGAAATGAGCTGGTCGGAGGATTGTCTAAGGAATTCTCTGCAGTCTTCATGTTGTTTCATAGTAGACAAACCGCAATAGTCGCCTACGCTGGTGTAGCTACGTCTTACAGAAACTGACGACTTATGAAGTCTTCAATAGAAGGTTAGTCGTGAAAAATACCGACTTGACGTGGGACAGCCGACCGGACACCGACCTACCGGCCGTCCCAAATACGCTTTCCACAGATGATATGACAGTTACTTACTCCGTTGGCTCAGCGACCCAAAATGGGTCTTGGCATCCGGAACGAAAGCATGCCACTTCTCTCTATCCTGCGCAGTTGCTTGCAAGTTATTGGCTCGTAACTCCGACTGGTACTGGCCTCCACTCTGTACTTCCAGCTTCGGACGGCCGACCTACCGACTGTCCCAAATATGCTTTCCTCACATGATATGTCACGTGTGAGTATAATAATAATAGACTTCTAGGTTATATAACTTATTTATTCTATTTATTGTCTATTTGAGAGTACCGTAACTACGATCAGAAATTAGAAACAACGATATTAGAGAATATCCTCAAGAGAAAGAAAGACCGACATAACTCGCATAATAAGCTACTTGAAGTGGCACTGGCAGTGGCCGATGGACCAGACAAGTTCTGGAGTGGAGACCGCGTCTCGGTAAACTTGTGTCGGACGCCAAATGAACTGAAAACCTACGTAAGGTCGCCGGTAGGCGGTGGATAAGGAAGTTGAAGGACAGGGGTGAGTTGCACCGATTTGGGGAGGCTTACGTCCAGCAGTGGGCTGCGATTGGCAGACAACGACTTATCACGAAGGCTGATGCTATATCATGAAAATATAGTTGTAGTCATTACTCATATAATAATACCATAATTTAGTAGACTATGGGCGCGATCCTTTAGTATCTCACAACACCCAAATGCTCCGTTTGCCATTCCACTAGGCGACCGCGGTCGTTATGGTCGTTGCGAAAACGTCACTAATGTCCACATGATTTTCGCTCACTGCGACACATGCTAAGAGGTGGTTAGGCTAGCAAGCAATGAAAAAATCGAGGTGGTTCCGTGAACGTGATCGTTGCGAGTCTCTAATAGAACGTAGCCTATATGAAACTATGTAAATAATTTTATACAATGTGTAACTTTGACAGTTGTGAAAGTAAGTAGTTGCATTGTTGTGAAAACCTTGTTCCCGCGAACATTTACTGTTTAAAGATGGCATCACTTGATGCTGACCGTTAATGGAAGTCAAAACCAACCAAGTCAAGACCGCAAAAATATAGAAACGGCCAGTGTTTGTTGGAAACGATTACGCGACCGCATTTTATGTAGTAACTGTAAAGTGTAAAGTTGATAATTGAAATGATATTGTGCTTAGACGTTGAAAGTAAAATAAAAATGTTAAATGTCATGCATTGTATTTTTCTTAAGTTTGTCGTCCCACAAATTCAAAAGTTTTTATTCAAAATAAGTTCCACTGGAGAACACTTTTTTGAAGGTCATACATATAAGTTAATCCGCAAAATCTCTAGCGTTGCTCTACCGGCTTTTCTTTCATCTGCCAACAGCACTGGCTCATTATTTAAAAAAATTATGCAACACTGGGATAATGTCAATACATCCTTTTTAAATGAAGCACTAAACGCCTGGAAAATGGTCTGCCCTAGTGAAGACATTCCCACGATCATGAATTCGCAACGATGCTGGGATGAACCTATATGTAGAGGATTAAACACAGAACTTTTAAATTCAACTAACTCTACAGGACGTGCCCGCATCCTTGCTGTTTCTCGCAAAGAGTCTGGTTTTTGGCTCCAAGCTATCCCCTCCCCAAACATAGGTACATTAATGGATAATACATCCTTTTCTTTGGCTATAAACCTGCGCTTAGGTTCTCGCATATGTGCACCACACACATGTGTCTGTGGAATAGAGGTAATCGACCCGGGATACCACGGTCTTTCTTGCCGCCGCAGTGCCGGCAGATGGTCACGCCACGCCGCCCTGAATGACGTCTTACGGAGGGCGCTTGCCACCGCTAACGTGCCGGCTCTATTGGAGCCGAACGGTATTGCACGTGATGATGGCAGGCGCCCTGACGGAATCACTCTCATTCCCTGGCGGCGTGGCAAGCCTTTGGTGCGGGATGCGACTTGCGTAGACACGTTGGCCGCGTCCCATTTACCAAACACTTCTAGATCGGCCGGTTCGGCAGCGGAAACAGCGGAATCACTCAAGCGGCGGAAATATGCAACCCTCAGTGAGAGTTATATGTTTGTGCCGTTTGCTGTCGAGACGCTTGGACCGTGGGGTCCTGAGGCCATGAGCCTCTACCAAAATTTATCAAAACGACTCATCGACTCTTCAGGTGATCAGAGGGCTGGTGCCTACCTCGGCCAACGGATCAGTATGGCGATCCAGCGAGGAAACGTAGCCAGCCTTCTGGGCACCTTACCCATAGAAGACGGTGATCTGGGCTCAGTATTCTACTTATAGTCTTGAGGGACTATGGGTAGAATACAATACAAATAAGTTAAGTTTTCTTACATTGTATTCAATAGTATGTAATTTATATTATATTTAGTTTTAGTTAAAATTTAATTTTACTTCCTATTCTATGTACACTGATTCGCAACGTGTTAATGCTGTTAAGGAGAAGAAGCGGCAAGAAACTCCCCAGCAGCCTGTAGCTCGTAACAATATCTAGAAAAGCAAGGGCGCAGTTATAGAAGCTCGCATAGGGCGCATAAAAGGCTATTTACGAAACGGTATAAATGCAATGATGGCAACACGGTGAACCAATAGCCAAGATACCCAGCACACTATGTACTAGTGGGTTGGATGTCATGAAAAATACCCCTGACAAGCCCTCACAACTGAACACTAGTGTAAAAAAGCTTCTTATTCGTGCTTCCGTCATTCGCGTTTTCACTATTCGCGGATTAAAAAAATGCGACTCAATTCCTATATTCGCGGCTGAAAATTCTTTATTCGCGGATCTAATAACATAATAATTAAAGGATTCCAATAGTTATCCAACTCAATATCCTTTGTAAAAAATACCTTTAAATGAACATTAATAAAAAAAGTAAAATATATCTTATTACAACTTGGCCTAAACTTGCATCCTTTCCCAAAGTGGGCGATAATGCCCCCTTGTGGGCGCTGCAGGCCTAAAGTGGGGGCGGTAAGAGACCCAGAAAAAAAATGGGGGCGTTGTGTAGAGACTAAAGGGGTGCGATTTGTAATTTCATCTAGCTAGGAGAACTTTTAGACATCGATTGAAGTCTCGACTCTCGACTACAACTTGTGAAAATTAACTAATATTAATTAAGAGATTGTTCAAGCTTGGTTCGATATTTCTTTCCGCGTAGTTCGTACATCTGACATGTTTTATTGAATAATATAACCTATATAAATAAAAACCCCTATATCTATATAGTGGTTTTAAGTAAGTGAAAAAACGGGGGCGCTAAAAGATAATTTATCTCAAAGTGAGCAGTAAATAAATAAGTTTGGGAACCACTGGCCTAAAGCATGTTGTTAAATGATATCAGCGAGGACTTTGACATAAGCCATTATCGCCGCGACCGGTGTTTTTGAAAATGTAATTTGTTTGAATGAACGCAGAATGAAAGCTGCTTTAAAAACTGCCAAGCAAGAGAAAATTACAAAATTCTTCAAACTATTGCCTAAGCCTTAAAATAATTAATCAAAATGTTCAAAAACTTCAATTAAATTATTTTTTTATACATTTATTCGTTTTTTTTTGTCACCTAGGAACTTATAAAATACCCATATAAAATACCATTCCGTATTCACGGTTTCTGTATTCGCGGCATATTTACGGAGCATATACCCCGCAAATAAGGAGCTTTTACTGTATTTGTACTGTGATATAAAAGCTCTTGGAATGCACTTTGAAGTTGCTATACTTCTTAAATCAAACACGATACGATAGTTTAAAAAGTATATATTTAAATTCGTTATATCTAAATACAAATATGGACTTAATAATAGTTTAATTAATCATAATATTTCTTTATGATTAATTAATAACGTCCCCTTCGGCTCTTGTTGCGGACGTGGTTCGCGAGGCAGAGGCCGAAGACTACAGCCACCAGCTGAAAGAAAATACGGTATCAAGTAACTTGAAGGAGTAATTTAATAAAAAATTATTTAGTGCCTTTTTTCCATTAACCGAACAAAAGTTGTTTTGGAAGCTGTGGTAGACTCATGACTATCTATTAATCCACAATATCAATTTTGAAATAAATATATCGAGGGCTTTATAACAAATGGGCGTAAACGCAAAACTGCCATTTTTTATTGTTTACTACAATCTATTACACATCACAATTTAGAAAGCCTTACCAGTATGCAAGTGTATTTCTTCTTTGTTTTTCTAAATTAATATGTACGATCAATGTCTTTATTTAATGCATGATGTGTTCGCACCAAGAAGGCCAGTCACCAAATATATTATTTGTATTCCAGTTTTGTTTAAAAATAAGCTGAGTAGGCCAGTTTGCGAACCAAACTCAAAAAAAAGTGTACCTAAATAGAAGGGTAATCCAAGTTTTAGCCTTATATTCAACTAGTTTAGTTTTATTCACAATTTTGTCCCTTGTGTAAAATTGCACTTTTGTCTTTACGCCCATTTGTTATGAAGCCCTCGATATACTCTTTTTTATTGTTAGAAAATGATAAAAAGATTTAAATGTGAAACATATATGTATATATATCTTCTTTCAATCCACACGAGAAATTTTTATAATATTCAACTATGGTTTGTGGTATTCAAACGAGGCTTTATATTTTTTTAATATATTTAATGTTCGTTTTGCACTACCTTTGCTGTGTCATAGCAGAGCTAGAGAGAGTTACCAGGATACAATAACAATTTACATACAATATCAAAATAGAGATGACTAAATAATTATGTTTTGTATGTGTCGCAGTTTTAGAAACAAATATTTTCTTTCTTTTTTGGAGGTCTTCAGGTAGAAGTGAAACAATGTTGTGTGTTTGAATTGCAGTTCAGGAATGCATGATGTAGGCTCGCTCCGCGCTTACTAAAGTACTACAAAAATGCAGACGCTTAGCAGCTAACGGAGCGAGCTATGTCCCCGCGGTAGGCGGGGCGTGGTCGCACGGGCTTTACGGGGGTGAGGTCAGCGGAGTGATTCTGTCCGCAACAATTTGTGAGCGGCCGCCGTGGTGATCGGACGTCTGCGGCTACACTTTCTTTAGGTACTAACGATATCCTTACCTCAATAGCAACAATGATGATAGCTACGATCCCAATAGCCAGTCCGAAGGTGTTAAAGAATTCTTGTATGACTCCGTTACAACCACTATGAGCGTTCACGATGGTGCAGGGGGAGGTAGCACAGCATGACTCGGGAAGTATAGGGTTCAAGTACGCCCCAGGCCCGGTAGGACCGCAGCAAGAGAACTGGAAATGTATAAAAGATAGACTTCATAAAAAACTATTCTAACTAACCACTCTGTTCTGATATACAATTTACAATGCCCAGTCCCCGCTTTAGCTATAGTGCAGCGCTCTCAAACACTCTTCGCCCGTATTATGGCCGCCGCCGGTCGCAGTTGCAAAACAAGGCACGCCACATGCGGCTTTACTCTATAATCAGTGTTTTTCAATCTGTGGGTCGCGACGACCCCTACGGGGGGTCGCAGAGCCTTGCTCGAGGGGTCGCAGAGCCTTGCTCGGGGGGTCGCCGGCAAAAGGGACAAAGTAATTTAAGTTTATACCTTATACTTAAGTACTTTCTAAGCTTCGCAGCTTTTTTCGAGTATAGGCCGGAATAATTAATATAGGTAACAAAAAAGAGAAAGACATAAATGTAGTCATTTAAATTACTAACTTACTTACTGTCTGTCTATGCCCCAAGGGGGCTTCCGAAATTTTTCAACCTCTAAAGTGGTCGCGTACTCAAAAAGATTGAGAACCACTGCTCTATACAAAAACCTTTGTTTAAACGTAAATTCAGACTTAAAACATATAATTATATTACAATTATTAAAAATGTGGAGTGACTTGTGGTCACTGGAAAAGTTCAAGGCAAAAGATCTCGTGGTAGGCTTCCAACCAAGAGGATATCCAGGTTGCCGACCAATTGGGCGTGTCGATACATCTGCCCCCGTGCTTAAAACCGATCTCGGTGGAGGAGAGCAATTATTCCCTTCCAAAAATGTCACAATCCTCAGCAGTGGGGGAACGACTTAGGCTACTTTTCATTGGAGACTCTCAACGACCACGTTCATGACCGCGATTTTTCCCGTTCCACTTGCTTGCCGGTGTTACAAGCGTAAACCCAAGTGGAACGGTTATTCGACCCACCTCTTGACATGGGCCGTTGTGAGCGTTGTGTGATCGAAAATGATGACGTCATTAGTGACGTTTTCGCCACGACCACAACGACCGCGGTCGCCTTATAGAACGGCTAACGGGGCATTTTGGGCGTTGTGAGCTATTTGAACGAATCCTGGAATGGAGACCACGTCTCGGCAAACGTAGCGTAAGACGCCCGCCAGCCCGGTGGACTGACGACCTACGTAAGGTCGCCGGCAGGGGCTGGATGAGGAAGTCGAGAGACCGGGATATTGGGGAGGCCTACGTCCAGCAGTGGACTGAGATTGGCTGAAGAAGAGCTACTAATGGAACGCGCGACATTTCAACTCATCCAATATGAAGTTCCAGGCATGCGTCACAGGAAAACCTGGATGGTGTCAAAATCACTGCTTTAAAACAACTAAAATTCCAGTCCGAATTCATCTAGCTGACGAAAAATTGTGCTAAAAATAAAAAATGTTTTATATTACTAGGATAAGCCGGCGACATCGTTCACGCCTGGCTTGAAATGGCAGGGTTCCCAGGATAAAAACTAGCGCAGATTTTAAGTCTAAGAATTTGCTGTCGATTAGCGAAAACTGCATCGAAATCGGCCCAGTAGTTATTACGTGAAACCCGAGCAAACAGACAAACAGAAAGGAAATCTAAAAAAAACTACATAGTGTTCTCCATCGTTTGTATAGTGTGTTCCAGTTGTTCTTTTTAATTGCTTCAATGTACAGACAAGGCATGTTTAGAATTTTAAATATTATAGATAAGTAATACATACCGCTTTTTCGATCTCATGGAATGCGTTCTGATCTCTACTGAAGGTTTGGTTCAGCCAGCTCGGAATTTGGGCAATTAGGGTGTCTAGGTTCACGAAGATCACAATGGCCAGGGTCAGTTTCAAGACCATCAAGACCAGCATGAGAATCGAGTACTGGAATCAAGAACGTAATTATAAATAAACTAGCTGTCCCGACAGACGTCATCCTGCCCGGAAAAGCTTCAATCGATATGCCGACAGCAGCGCCACCTACCGGGTCCAATTGTGAACCAACTCAGAAACCTTCTTTGGCTCATGCACAACAACTTTGCTAAAGATCATCACATGATCAAATGTATAGTTTACGATTCTATAAAGGACATATAGGCAAACATTCGTTTTTATATATCAAGAAGATGAGAGTGCAACGGAGAGTTTTTGACGTAACGTTTTTCAAACATTCTGTCACGCCTGTTTCTCATAGGAATAGGCAGAGACGATAGAACAATTGTTAAATCACCATATACGTCGTTTGCTTCATCTATAATAAATAATAACAGCCCATAAATGTCCCACTGCTGCGCTCGGGAACCTTCCATTATAGGGGAACGGACAGTATACCCGCCACGCTTGTCCAAGGCGGCTTGGCAAATTTGACACATCGGTTAATTGGATGTACAAGGTTTCATCACAATGTTTCCCGTCACCGTTGTTAGCATGTGGTAACTGTGACAATACGCACATTAGGTCTCAAAACTGCCTAAGTGGTGCATGCATTTCTGTTAGGACCGAACCGGCGCCCTATAAATCTGGGACGCGTGCGTCAAACAAAAATCGACTTTAAGGTGCCGAACATTTTCATTCCGTGATTGTACTACTTACACCGGAACTGGTGCGATATTTTTACCGGTTCCCAAGCCTTGTGTCTAACATAAAGTATACTCACAGTAACCAACATGCAGTTGCTCTCCCTGATAGCGCCGCAGCATCCAAAGAACGAGATCAAGAAGACCACCGCACCAAGGACCATAGCTGTGATGGGGGCCACTTCGAAATTGAAGGAATCCGTTATAGCCGTTATAGGGCTTAGCTGGTACTGCACTGCTATACCCAAGCCCATGAGGGCCAGGCCAGCCAGCTGGAATATAGAAAACAGAAAAGTTATACAATAATGCTCTTAAATAAAAAAATCTTAAATAATAAACGCTCTTCACCGACTTTCAAAATGAGATTCTCGACTATAATTTTTTTGGATGTATGTTACGCTTTCTTTTTTTTATTCGAAAGAGCATACTCCTGAGGTAGTTTAATTGTCACCAACTCTTGGATCTTATGAGTGGATCCTAGGGACATCGAAAGCAACCCTTGTTGAAAAGCGCCTGCACTCAACGAAAGGCATAATTGTGTAGTAGCGAGAGGTTAGAGGTACCGGTTAAATAATACTTTAGATGGCGGAGAGTAGTATTTACTACAATGCCAATCACGATCTCTCCACGTCCTCGAGAGGGACGCCAGGAGACATAGCCCCCCCCCCCCAGGATAGACTAGGTGTGTTGCTGGGAAGTTTATTTCGCCGTTTCTTCTCTCCCAGCCATAACACGTTGCGAAACGGCAGTAAGATAGCGTAGGTCGCCGCGAACCGCCGTTCCCGTTTCGCCGCGATCCTTCTTCTCGGGCTTTATATTACCCGTCGCCCGTTCTCAATTAGTTCATTGTGTCGCCCATTGGCGGGCATCATCAGATTCATCCCCCTCTCATGGCAACAGTCCAGTCGAGGTAAAACTCCCTAGGGAGCTCCCTCAAGCAAGTTGCCCCCGGTTGCCCCAAAAACCCCGGTAAAGTTGTAAGGTATTCGGACAAAAAAATCGTCATCAAATAAAAAAAAGCGTTAGACAGTAGTTCGTTGTCCACTGCGATGACTAAATATAGACAGCTCCTATACGTATACGCGTGCCTTCTTTATTTTTATTTTTTCTATAACTGTTCAACTAAAAAGCAGAAAATATTTTATTTTTAACATAAACAAGACCGAGTTTGAACTAAAAAGCAAAAAAACTAATATTTTATAAATATTACAGAATCTTGAACCTCCTCGAGTATTCTCTTGAAGACTTTATTTTTGCTTTTGAATTTGAAGTCGGTTTTGTATTGTTAAAAAATATTCTGGGATGAAAAGTAATGATGTCAGGAGCCTTAAGAACAGACGAGCGTGCATGACAAGAACTATGAATGTCAAAGAAGCAAGTGAGGTTTGTAAGATAAGCCTAAATGGCGCTCTGTTGTTCGTGCCTACCCCGCAAGGGACCTGACGTGAAGTTATGTATGTATGTATGTAAAAGTAAGTCTGTGCTATTCCATAATATTTATATTTATCTCTGTGCCAAATTCCATCCAGATCCATTTAGCTATTCATGCATTTAGACACTTGGCTCATACTGACAGTTAGAAATATTTTGAAGTTTTTCGTTAATATAGATACACTAGCCACAGTAAGAAGATTGTGAGATTTAAAAGCCGGTAAGCAAGATTTTGCCCATTTCATTTAAAATATTCCAAATTTTTGTGTTTTTAAATTGATAGTGTATTTGAGTTGAGCCGATTAATAATATAATAAATAGTATCTATAATAATATAATAAATAGGTAGTTTGTGAGTTTGTGACGTTGTAGAGGGTAAACTCTGGATCTACTTAACCGATTTTGAAAATTCTTTGACCAGTGGAAAGCTACATTATTCCTGAGTGACATAGAGTATATTTGGTTGTGATTATTTTTTTTCTGATGCCCAGCGAAACGGGCACGGTGCTGCTAGTATCATATAAACATGCCAAAACATCAGTTTCGTAGTCATATATAGTAGAACATTTCACAACTATTGTTGTATCGTCTGCAAATAAAATATCGTTTAATATATTCAAACATAGTATGTTCATACCGTATGTCACAAAGTCGGTCACACCTAGCCGAAACCATGATAAGATAACGCGTCCGTTTCTGATAAGAACCAACAACAACGATAAAATATATCGACCGCAAATAGAACTCAGTTCGATGTGAAATTATATATTAAAAATCGCTCTCAAGGATCATCATGTATAGATAGATAATAATATTTAAAAACGTATTATTATCCCCGCAAATTGCTACTGCGCCTGGCCGCCATTTTGGTGACGTAGCCGTAGCCGAACACTCAGTACTGTGAGCATCACTGGCCGGCGAGTTCGCGTACATGTCGAGTTGCAGATGACGTCACGTGAATGTTAATTTGACAAGGTTCCAGCGCATTAGCAATTTGCGGGGATAATATTCGAAATTCGAATTAAGCCCAGCTACGGCCAAATGAAGCAAACAAAAGAAGTTATTTATTTAGGTTTATGGCTTGGTAGCTAGGCCTTTAAGCCAGATCTTGGATTACTATATAGTTTCTTCATTTCTTAATCCTATGTATAGCTCAGTTGAACTGTAGGTAATCAGCTAGTGCCATTCAATGGAGTTCTTGTGACAACTAAAAAAGCCACATTTGACTATACAGTTCACATTTCATACAAAAACACATAATTAATACTCAAAAACTATCAATATCCTACAACTATTGTTCATTTTAGACTAATTTTACACATTAAAAAAAAAAGTAAAACTGCAGAGCACAATATCTCCTTTCGATTCCCGCCAAAACAATCAAACTAATCAAGATGGTAGACTTTAGGGATACCCCGACTAGGTGGAGGAGCGATGTGAAATGCTCCTCCGTCTCAAAGAAAAATATTCCAGCGAGACTTGCGTTGATGCTCGCAGGCCGACCCAGCTATTACTGTCGAAAATTTGTATATATTTTTTATTCGTATCGAGAAACATTTGCGATCAATTCAACAGACAGGCAGAAGGACCACCTGATAGAAAGCGGTTACCATCGCTATGGACATTTGCAACACCAAAGATGCTACAAATGCGCTGCTGCTCTCTTAATAGAGACTGGAGCCTGGTCGCGAATACCGGAACACAACTCAAGGCTATTATGGCGGCATACTCTGTACCAGAGCTGGTAGCCGTCCAATCGGGCTAATACCCTACAGCCTCGCTGTGGGTTGTTTTGTCGCCTCTTACGACAAACCGCTCGGCCGTATGAAATTTTACACTTCCTCCGTTCCTACACGTATAATTAATTAATAATAATAATAATCGACAGAGAAACACACATATTGTATATCCCCAAATTAGGCAAGTTACGCTTGTGTTATATACAATGGACTACTCTGGAGCCGATCCCAAACACCCAGACCGTAGTAAATAACGGAGAAAATACGTTTCCGAAATTTTCTTTCCTAGGAATCGAACCCGGAGCCTCTGCGTTGAAGTGAGTTAGGTCGGCCCATGAATTTGTCCCATATCGTTCAATTTGAAGCAGACTTTAGTCTATGAATGAAATATAATTCTCCCGAGCATAGATAAAAAAATCCTCTACTCTATTTTCCATGTATAAAGCAGCACTATCTGATAGAAAAGATTATTGCCTTGTATCGATTAAAAGCAAAACCATTTTTAAATGATAACTGGAGCCAATGCCCGTAAACATATTTATGCTATTGATTAGATATAGAATATGATGTTATCGCAAATGTTTCATTCCGCCATTTACGATCTCCTTTTTAGATCATCTGTTAAAAATAGTTTATGACAAAACTATTGTAAATGTAATTTTTTTTGTTCCGACGTGAAGTATTATTATGCTTAGTCTGGAGTTTGTGGTTTTTTCATTCTATTTTAGCCGAACCATTGTCTATTGCGGCAAAGTATCAGAATACATTGTTAAAAGCTCAAAATAAGTGATTTTACATAATATGTAAGTTTTCGTTATGACAGTACTGATATAGAAGTTCGTCGAATCCTTAGGTACCTGCTTTCCAATAAAAGAAATATGGATGTTCTCATTTGTCACGTACCTCTAATTAGTACAAAGCTTATTAATGATTCGTTTTTTTTGTCATTTGAAGTTTAAAAGTTTTTGTTGCGACACATTTTACAAATGTCGGTTACAACAAATAACCTTTCACCTCCCGTTACGATAATACGTAAAAATATAATAAAATGGCAACTTATCTAATTTTTCTGCACTTTAACATGTCATTTGATAATCTTTATGGTCTCGGATCAAAACTATTGATATGCACGACTATACATACCTATACTATACATACGACATTGGCAAAATCAATGCATAAAATTAAATGGCATTGCAGCCATGATTTAAAAAAAATACAATAAATGTCATATTCATGTTGATTTTTTTAATTCTCCTACTTCTGATGCACACGCTTATTAATTTTTTTTTCTATTCTTTTCCTGTTTCACTACTAAATTTATTTCTGATACATATGTTTTATTACAATTTTGGGTCTAAGCATTCTACTGCTTGTTTACTATTTTGTAAATGCAAATTTTTATACTACTACATTTCTTGTACTTTACTTTTATTGTATTTCTTTATTTCCTTATGTATCTACTAGTATACTTATTTACTGTCTTATATATCTGTTTACTTGTCTCTCACTTATCTATCATATTTTGATACAGTGGCATCAAAATATAATAGATAAGTGAGAGTAGGATAGTCTCACTATGTCTAGTGCATTTTTGTACATATGTTTTCTTTCTTCTACAAAGTTAAGTTTCTATAAAGCTTCTCAAGTTACATATAGCAAGACTAGTCCAGTATACAAAGCACGTTATGTATCTCAGAATTATATTTTACTAGCTGCGTGGTGGAAAATTGATATATTATGAATAATTCAAACGATACCTTACAAATTGTAAGCTATGCGTTATTCTGCTGCGTAAGCTATATTATCGTAAAGTTTCATCAAAATCCATTCAGTAGTTTTTGCGTGAAAGAGTAACAAACATACATCCATACATACAAACTTTCGCGTTTATAATATTAGTAGGATACATATATCTCATATATATATATAGTCAGGTGGGGAAGTCCCTCAGTGGGGGAACTCCATACATCTCTCTTTATTTCTGTGTTTTAATACACACGACGATAACAAATCTGTCAGTGAAGCTCAGACACCATTTAATTCTGACTTCAAAAATAGTCGACGTTAAATTCCGTTTAAAAAGATAAGAAACTAGAGATACCTATACGAACTTACCCCACTGACGGCCTTCCCCACCTTTACTATAACAGAATTACACAAGCGTTGAGTCTTCCTACTGAAAAATTTTTCAAAAGTATTAAAAATAACTTACCGCAAACGCCAAATTGGCGAAGAAGGGAATGTACTTGACCAAAAATTCACCACACCCCATTGTTGTTTTTTTTTTAATCAAAGAATAACACGTTCGTCCACTCCTAAGTTTGTCATTAGACTAACGCAGTATATCCACCGTACAATCATACACATGCTATCGGGTGTGATAACATTTTTCATATTAACGAAACTAAGTTTCAAGAATCATAACTTAATATTTCTAACAGCCTTAATCGTTCCTTGAAACAATTGGCTTCTTTATCAAATGCGAATATACTTTACAGCGTCAAGCTTTAGGTTCATTTATGATTGTCTTTATGTGATTGTTTTATTTCTTTATTCATACGAATGCTGAATGTACTGCTTACACCCAAACGTCTAATGAATCATCGTTTTGATTAAGTGCTGATTATATTATGAACTAAGATATGCCCGCTTCATCCTCGTTTGGCTTGAAATTTCCGCGGGATTCCCGGATTATGTATGTAATTTATTATTATTCATACTATGCTTATTAATATTATAAATGCGGAAGTAACTCTGTCTGTCTTTTCCGTTTTCACGAAAAACTAACTAGACCGATTTGGTTAAAACTCAGTAAATATATATTTTCGATGCCGAAGATGAACATAGATACTTTTTATCCCGAAAAATAGGATAGTTTTCAGGATATTAATATATTTGTCTCTCTATTTGTTATGCTTTTACGGAAAAACTACTGGATCGATTTAGTTGAAATTCGCTATATATGTAATATTAATACCAAAGCTGGACAAGGGGTACTTTTCATAATGATATGGTTCCCTTTTGATAATGGGATAAGTTTGGGGATAGACTTATGTAAAGAATATCCCAGAAAGTCGGATAGGTTTTTATTTTGATTTGTGATTTGCCATTTTCGTTATTGTTATTATTATTAACATTGTTGTTATGTTAAAAGTAACCCCTATGTCAGTTATTAACTTTTAGGACTAGATATATGTTTGCATTTTTCTCACTATATTCTCTTTTATATGATAAACTAATTGTCATACAAATAAAATCTAAAAATAAAAACAACTAAACATTGTTTTTTTTAGAAGGCCATTTTAGTACAACACACACGATTGTTGCAGCCATAACTTAACTAAAATTTTATCAAAAATTTATCTCATGAACATAAACAGATTATACATAAGGTAGATATTTTGCGTATAAACATTTAAGAATTAATATCCATAAGTGACGGAAACTACTTTCCATCAGGCGCCCTGATTCCTAATAGTTATCAGCAGCATTATAAAGAGATGTTTTCTTGTTTTTTTAACCTACACCTGAACACTATGCGCAACGAGCCGTGAGAAAGACAATTTGCTATTTAAAATGACTAGGCGCTTAAGTAACTGATTTTCGTAACTATTATAATTTATAATTATATCAATTACTTTAACTAAATATAATTGTTTAAAATAAACACAACACTACAATTGAAACAAATATGTAATAGTGTGTTATTATGTTGTACACTAAACTACAGTAATTATAATTTTGTACGTTTTTTTACATTCAAGGCGCTTCGGTTTTCCCCCTTGACAACTGGGTTTTTGACACACTTGAATCACACGTTGTTAATTAAATCAAGTTTTTATACTGTACTTCCAGTTCAAGATATGAGATTTTATCTGAATTCATAACATTGAAGTCTTTGCAGTAAGATAATGTGTATTTCTGTAAGATTCAAAACTTTTCGGATTAATGGGAGATACTATATCGAGGATGTTGTGCAACAAATTTGCTACATTTCATGCAAGTAGACCATACCATAGGTAGCAACAAGCTTGAGCCATATAGAGTAGCTGACGTTTCATCATATTACGGAAAGTCTTAGTGTCATCGATTTGATACAAGCGTATAAACTTCAACGTCATAAGTACAAGTAAAATGAGTCAGATACCGAGTCATTCTTTGACCAGTAATTTGAATTAGAATAAAATATTCTTTATTGTACAAAAATGCTACATAAAATCAAAAACATTAATATAAAAGTACAACCGGCAGTCCTAGCGCCCATGGCGATTTCCAGACAACCGATTGGATGAAGTATAGGAAGGATAACAAAAGTCGGTAGTTGCTAAACCAGCACTCGTACAATAAGTTAGTTTGTTAATTAATAAACAGTAATATATATGATAATATACATAATAAATACACGTATTATATTATATACATACAAAAGTAAACAATAGCACTATAGCATGAGGTAGTAATCTTTAACTAATATGTTAAAAGAAGGTAATGATCGTGTCTACTTGTGTTGAATGACCTGAACGGTAAAAGACTTGTTGTAAAAACTTGTTCAGTTGACAGACGTTTCAGCTTTAAATTCTCTGAAAATCTGAAGAATCTTGAATCACTGTAATTAAGGAACTGAAAGCGTTCCTTGACATAAGCAGGGGACTTGGGATTAAACATAATGTTGTGAAGATTACTTCTATTATAAAACTAAGATGTTACTTGTTTTAACGCTTATTCTCTTATACATAAAAATACTATAATTGATCGGAAAATATCTTTTGTCCGCATCTCTATTTGCTAAATAATTGCATCACCGCCATTTTCAGTTAAAACGCAATGATAAAATTTCATACGCAATATTAATTGTTGTCTCTATGCTCTTGACATAATTTTAACGAGAAATATGTCATTATTACATCATATGTCCAAAGGTACAGGCAAGTGAATTTATTTGTACATTATATTATGTTTTTTGTATGTTTCCGACTTGTTACTTCTTAAGTCTTGAGAATAAGCTTATTAATTTATCATGGAATTCGATATATAATATGAACAGGTGGTACATACAAATAAGTTATATTATGCACAATATTGTTACGAGTGCGGGACTCGAATTAAAATGCCATTGGAATTACTATAGATTTTATTAGAACTATACAAACACGTATAACACAGGTACAAATTTAACTGGACACAACCAGTACAAACTGCACGATTCAATAATACACGCAAAGTCCGTCACTATATAGCTTATCGAATGTACACGTCTTCATCGTATCGTATTCGTAGCTTGGCTGCCTCACCGCTCCGTTCAGGCATTGTTTTATACTAAACCATAGTGATGTATTATAGCACTCGACCGCGTGGACTGAATTTTCCATGAAAGCGTAATCTGCCCACTTGCGGACATAGTACAATAACAATAGGATGTTTTTCTTAAATACAAATTTTAAACAAAAAGTAAATAAAAGAAGTTCAAACGCAGGAAAGGTAATAAACTGCAGGTGTGCATTCACTTCGTCGGCGTGTAACAATATTTAATTATTATTTAGATATTAGCCCGTCATACGACATTTATTTTATGCATTTTCGAATAAACGTGGAGTAAATGTATCTTGATACAGGACATAAGATTATTTTTTCATTTTACGGCTAATTTGATAGGGATCCCTAATTTTTTTACTTGTAAATCTAGAGTATGTTACTCAGTGATAATGTAGTGTGGCGACATTAGTGCCAACATAAAAACAAGCACGCAAGCGCGGAACCAATATTTATCTGTGGCAAGCAAAACATCGCGCCGTTTTATGACATCGCGCCCACAATTTTTCGCGGCAATCCACTTGCCGCGAAACAGTCGAGAACCGAAGCTATTTCGGGACAATTCGACACAGTCCGACTCACGTCTTCAACGCGACCGCACGACATACGTGCCCGTGTACAAAACGTTAGTTTTCGCGCTCGCTGCTTGCCTTCATACCAAAATCCTTCTGAACTATAATATTGTAACATTGAGAGAGTGTGTGTGTGATTAAAAGTGTACGTCGCAAACAATATCTTTCATTGACCCGTGCACCGCTCAACGGCCGCAACCATCAACCATCACCATCACCATCACACCATATCAGTCAACACGCCACCTCAAATGGTGACCACCTCCTACACGCAAGAAGGCACAAGCACAGCGCGCACGAAACGAAAAACAAGGACTCGTCAACCACACCCACGTCCAAGGTAACTTCTACAAGTGCAGAGCAGACATACGCCGGTTCCTGCCAGCGATGTCACATGTATCGCTACCTGCATACACCACTCTGTTCCCGGGTGCCACTCATCCCCTGCACCCTTGGGTATAGACGGCCAACACACCACGGACGGGTGATACTTCTATCGCTACAACAAAGCGTTGACAGCCAACGCCAAACAGCGACATATTTTACAAACAACCATCGCGGACACGAGTAATTTTCGCCACCACAACAACTCCGAGTTATAATTTTTGCCGCCAACTCTGACTTACGCGCCCAAAATCGGTGCATAACAACAACAGTTGCGGCTGGCGACAAGGCAACCATCGGCTGGTTGCTTAGCAACAAAGAACGATTGGCGCCCGGTAACAACGTAACCGTCAGCTGTTGCGCGCCAACATCAGATGGAGTTCCCGCCAATACCACATCGGGTCCGCGCCAATATTACATCAAGGTTAAGTGTTCTGCAGTTATCGGTGAGCGATTTTTTTTTTTAATAACAAACAAAAATGCAAATCAAATCAAATTTCAAAATAGTGAAGTGATTATAACCCGGTACAATATATTCGGACTACGTTTTTCGGTTATAAATATTGATTACGTACTGAATTATTGTCTGTATATTTAATTACCTAACTTTATAAGACTTATTAGGTACATTTTTTAAAAATAAATAATTGTTTAGTAAACAAACTTTTAATAATAATTTATTGGTGTGATAAAATAATTATTGTACATATTCATTACATTACATATTAATCCTTAAATTCTTCATGTCTATTGTGTACTTACTTATTTTATATTATTGTATTTTCGTGTTATATCTAAAATTGTTTTGTGTATTTGTTCTAGACTTGTATTTTTTTTATTTTCTGTGTATTAGGTGTATATGTGTGTATTTTGTAAGCTGTTTTTTTTGTGTACAAAATAGTATTAGGATTATTACATTAAATCATAGAAATTGCTAGTTTTGTCACGCGGTGTCACGTGGGTCTTTTCTAACATCAACTCCTGATACTTCCACTAGCCTGTCATTCCAGTTTACTTTCTTTCCCAGTAACGATTTATGTTTGGACTCCCTTCTTCCACCACAATGACGTCACCTGTAGAGCAATTAGAACTGCTTCAAGCTCAACTCCAACTGCTACAAGACAGCCAAGACAGTCGGACAATGGCAGTAACTGTCAAATTCCCAGCTTTTTGGGCTGACAAGCCTTCCGTCTGGTTTGGCCAGGTGGAAGCTCAATTTGAACTTGTTGGGATCACACAGGAAAGGACAAAATACAACCACATCATTTCCATTCTGGATTCAAGAATTGCCGACGAGGTTGCGGATATCATAGAGCAACCTCCGGACACCAACCGCTACCAGTATCTAAAAACAGAAATCATCAAGCGCCTCTCTGCCTCCAAGAAGGACAGGATCAGACGGCTCCTCGGAGAGGAGGACATTGGTGACCGCAAGCCATCACAATTCTTGCGACGCCTCCAGTCCTTGGCAGGATCAGATTTCAGGAGCGACGAGATAATCAGACAACTGTGGCTGCGTCGCCTTCCTGCAAACGTACAAGCAATTTTAGCTGCACAGGAGGACCTGCCTTTGGAAAAGGCAGCCGACATCGCAGACAAGATCTTGGAAGTGGCCACACCTGCGGTTCACGCCGTTACAACTAAATCTCCTGAGCTCATTGAGCTCGCCAACCGCTTCGAACAGCTTACGAAGCAGGTAGAAGCATTAACGGCAGAATTTCGGGCGCGTCCACGTCAAGGACGTGACCCAGTCAGATCCAGAGCTAGCTCCAGATCTTCAACCCGCTCCTCACCCTCCACCTCCTTATGCTGGTATCACAAAACATACCACAAAAAGGCCAAGAAGTGCGTCAGCCCCTGCTCCTGGGTAAATCAAGATCAAGGGAAACCCAAAATGCAGTCAGTAGACGCGGCGACTGACTGCAAGACTTTCTGCCGCCGGTTATTCGTCACAGATAAGACGACAGGGCTCAGGTTCCTAATTGACACAGGTAGCGACCTCTGCTGCTATCCTCAACGGTTAGCCAAAGGTCGTGCCAAATCAGCAACGGATTACCAATTGGCCGCAGCCAACGGCAGCACCATAAACACCTACGGCAGCATATCCCTTTGCCTCAATCTGGGCTTGCATCGGAACTTTCAATGGAATTTCACCATCGCCGATGTAGAAATCCCAATAATAGGCTCGGATTTTCTTAGCTTCTACAATTTGTTGCCAGATCTCCGCCACAAACGCCTAATTGACGGAAACACAAGCTTGACAACTGCTGCTACAATTGCACAAGTCAACCAAGTAAGTGTGAAAGCCGTGTCAGTCACGGAATCCTCAGCTTACTCCAAGCTGCTCCTCGAGTTCCCAGACTTGACCAGACCTCCAGGCCTCCCACGGCAAGTGAAGCATACCACGGTTCATCACATCGTGACTACCGATGGCCCCCCTGTCTCTTGCCGTCCACGTCGCCTCGCACCTCAGAAGCTGGTAGCAGCTAAAAAGGAATTTGAGGACATGGTCAATTGCGGAACAGCTAGACCTTCGGACAGTCCTTGGTCTTCTCCTCTACACATGGCGAAGAAAGGAGACCAAGAGTGGCGACCGTGTGGCGACTACCGGGCTCTCAATGCAAGAACTGTGCCAGACCGGTATCCCGTCAGACATATCGCCGACTTCGCACACAACATCGCAGGTTCCACTATCTTCAGCAAAATTGACTTGGTAAAGGCTTACCAACAATTACCAGTTCATGAACCTGACATCTGCAAGACCGCAATAACCACACCATTCGGTCTGTACGAGTTTCCCTTCATGACCTTCGGTCTTCGAAACGCAGGACAAACGTTCCAGCGTTTCATTGACGAAGTCATGAGGGGACTCGATTTCTGCTACGCCTATGTTGATGACCTACTGGTCTTTTCAAAGACACCAGAAGACCACCTGGAACACCTGCGTACAGTTTTCCAGCGCTTGGTCAACTACGGCTGCGTAGTAAATGCATCAAAAAGCATTTTCGGCGTCGACGAGGTTACTTTCCTCGGCTACCGTATTAACAAAGACGGTACACGCCCGCCTACAGAGAGAATCGAAGCTCTGCAAAATTATCCCTTGCCGAAAACCGTGCAAGGCCTACGCAGATTCTTAGGCATGATAAACTTTTATCGCCGATTCCTCCCAAAGGCAGCAGAATTGCAAGCTCCGCTCATAGATGCCTTAGCTGCATCTAAACTCAAAGGACCAAAGCCAGTTCCATGGACGCCCGAACTTGAACTCGCGTTTCAGAAGTGCAAGGATAGCCTCGTGAGTGCTACTCTCCTTGCTCACCCAGTCAGCGACGCTAAACTGGGACTCTTCACTGACGCCTCTTCAGTTCACGTGGGATCTTGCCTCCAACAGAAGATAGGCAACCAATGGCAGCCTTTGGCCTTTTTCAGTAAGAAACTTACTGACAAACAATCACAATGGCCCGCGTACTATCGTGAACTCCTCGGGGTATACGAAAGCGTACAACACTTTCGCTACCTGCTCGAGGTTCAACACGTGACAATCTACACGGACCACAAACCGCTCATCTATTCTTTCACTCAACATCGAGAGAAGCTTCCTCCTGTTCAGCTCAACCAGCTGTCCTTCATTTCCCAGTTTACAACAGACATTGTACATATAAAGGGAGAGGACAATGTGGTTGCTGACACAATGTCTAGAATAGAAGCCATCTCCATAGAACAGAGTTTCACCGAGTTAGAGGGGGCCCAAATTTCTTCACCTCCTCTTCCACCACTTCCACTTCACGCTCCATCCACACCGCCTACTCTAACCCCACCAACAACTCCGGCTCAGGCCAATCCACCACTACTCCCCAGCACATCTTCACCACATCCCAAGTATGTGACTCGCTCGGGACGTCATGTTCGTTTCAAGACGCCCGTGGATGTGTAGTATATGTAAATATTTTAGACATAAGTTTTTTTTAAATATTGTAAGACTTATTTTATTATTTGTTGGGGGTACTTTTCTCCGTGGGTGGGTGGTGTGGCGACATTAGTGCCAACATAAAAACAAGCACGCAAGCGCGGAACCAATATTTATCTGTGGCAAGCAAAACATCGCGCCGTTTTATGACATCGCGCCCACAATTTTTCGCGGCAATCCACTTGCCGCGAAACAGTCGAGAACCGAAGCTATTTCGGGACAATTCGACACAGTCCGACTCACGTCTTCAACGCGACCGCACGACATACGTGCCCGTGTACAAAACGTTAGTTTTCGCGCTCGCTGCTTGCCTTCATACCAAAATCCTTCTGAACTATAATATTGTAACATTGAGAGAGTGTGTGTGTGATTAAAAGTGTACGTCGCAAACAATATCTTTCATTGACCCGTGCACCGCTCAACGGCCGCAACCATCAACCATCACCATCACCATCACACTATCATCATCACGTCACCTCAAATGGTGACCATTATTTACAGTAGCATTTTAATGGTTAAAGAATTTTGTAATTAGTCAAGTAGTTTTTGAGGTTATTCGTTACAAACATATAAAAATAAAAATCTTTCCTCTTTATAATAGTAGTATAGATATAGATATAATCAATTTACAGTTTAGAAATTGTCTCTAATAATACAAATAGCTTAGCCTAAATATATATATATATATATATATATATATATATATATATATATATATAACCCAGACACAGAAACGGATAAAATAATACACATGGCACTATAGTAGAATTATTTTCTCCGTGAAGTTTGGGTCAAAAATAATCGGAGCAGTGCAGCGAGGATTTCGCTCTCTTCCCCTCACGGGCCTTATGGGCAGGCATAGCGATACGCATTATTGTTGTCGATATGCGTTATCGATAGTGTATTTAGTTTTGTCATTTTGTGGGTTAGTGATATAAATGAAAGAAAAAAAATAGATAAAACAACGTATTTATTAAAATAAGAATAATAATGATTTAAAATAAATTATTAATTAAGTATCTATGTATTAAAAAACTATAAATACAAAAGTTTAGAATGTAACAAGTTATATTAAAAATTAATTTAAATACTTACATATAAGTTTAAACTTAACAGCAACAAGATAATAATGATTTTTATAAGAATGATAATCTTTCTTTGATAAGAATGAGTTTTTATTGTTAATGGCGTTGCGCCCGCGCAACATGCTCAGCGCCCTAGCCGGGCTGAGGCCGAGTTTGATTTATGACCCAAACTGCACGGACAAAATAATTCTGCCATAGTTAGGTTAATATATAGGTATACATAAGGCATACACTGGCACATGCACTTCCTCAGAACACCAGTATGTAACAGATACACTCTACATTAGTATAAGGTTAGTATTAAAATTAGAAAAAAATATATAAGTTATTCTTAAGGTACAACACAATACAAACGTAATTTCAATAAATGTCACACACAATAACAAAAAGCGTGTACAATTTCTAAATTAAATTGTAAAAAAGAGTACGGAACTAGGTCCGAAAGTTGTTAATAAAAAAACTAATCTACGTTGAACTTTTTAATATTGAAATTTTTTAACTTGAAATTGAATTGAAATTTTATTTATATATATATGTTAAAGTAGGGAAAGGTTATTTATTAATAAAATCTTTTATTGATTGTAAAATATATTTTATTCTTAGTTACAATTCTTGAATATGTACCGTAGAATTTTGTGTGTGTATTTTTAGTATCATTATTTAAACTAATTACCGAAATATGGCTAGCGCTGTGGGTTAGAGTGAGAGACGAGGAGCCTGCCTTCCGTTGCCGTATGCGTGAGAGCAAGGGAAGCCAGACAGACTGGAGCCGTAACGCGTTACGTAACGAAGCGGTTTACCATCCCATAAGAAGTTATCACTTCAAAGATACAAATAGGTTAAAGCCCGACTTGGCATAAGGCATGTGTGGAGTCTATTCCTCGAAGGATGAATGAAGAGTATAGGATTATGAATGGGGTCCTGTCCACGACGTCTTTTATTATCCTATAAGTAAGGAGAAATTGGCCGTAACGGGAATTTTTATAATAATAATAATCAGCAGGCAAACAAACACATATTTACGCTTGTGTAGGGCATATCGCATAGGCACCCAGACCATAGTAAAAAAATTCTTTCGGAAATTTACCATAACAGGATTTGAACCCATTTACCATAACAGGATTCGAACCCGGAGCTTTTGACTAACAGTGACAAACGACCAGACAGACGAACGGACATGATGATTTTATTAAGGTTCCTCTACTCTAGTCTAAAAATACTTAAAGAATATGTGCAAAAATAGCGTATCTATAAGTGTCTTACAATCTTTTTGTAAACTATGATTATGCGACAAAATAAAAACAACATAACAAACCATCTCAGCGAGGAAAAAAATTCTCAATCGCAAAAGGTCCTGGAGGAGTTTTGGTGTGCAATAATTATTATGTTTTCGTAATGAATTATGTCAACTGTTTAGTGAAAAAGTGCCTTGCCAGTAGACCATAACAAAAATTGTATATCCCAAGTGAAACATATAAAATAAGGGAAAATTCGTTTACAAAATTTACCATCCCAGGAATCGAACCCGGAGTCTCTATGATCCAGTAAGTTCGACAGACAAATACTATAATTAAGCTCACTCCACCACAGAGGCCGTTGAAGTTCGAAGTTGCCATGAGAAGGCTGTTGTTTATTCATAGTAAAGAAATAACTCCAACTTAGCTCAGGTTTTCGTTTGAAGACTATTCTAAAACGTAAATATTCATGGATACTTATAATAATCATTTTGAAAAATATACTGAAATGATACATGGTGAAAACATATTTGATTCTCAAACGTTAAGACGTCAGGGTAAGCCCTGATTTCGATGATGAAAATGGATTGTAACTTTGGCAAACAATTACATATTTAAAATCAATTATGCAATATACGTAAGATATTGGCGCTTCTTACGCAGCAAGTCATCCCGTTGCATAATAACAATATGTTGTAATTATTACATCAACCAGTGCTTTATAAAAGCGGGAAAGAAGTTTTATCTAACAGTCACTCACCAACGTCTGAACATACAAGATAATTTGGAAGTGTTATACGGTTTTATTTTTAAAGATCAACTCATTATGTCAACGGTTGTACAGAAACCAGCCAGAAACTGTTTGTTTTGTTTAGTTCGCGAACTTGCGCTACATAGAACGCACGTCCCGCCATTATTGAAAACTTGCGGTGATTTAAAAAAAAGAAGACAACGCGTGCTGCCTGTAAATAATAGCTGTTTTTATTTTTTTAATTGTTACCAAAGAGTTTAATTAAAATGGCGAATGATCACACGACTTTGGAAATTGTGAATGAATCTCCGAAAGAATCGCATAAAGTAAACAGGACAGTGGATCCGAGTTCATTGGAAATGGTTTTTGGAAATCCGAATTCGCCAAAAACGGAAGCGACCCCCGGTGTTCACTTCATAAATAATGAGAGAAGACACGACAGGCACCCGGTAAGTTTTTAATTTTTTATACTGACAACTATGACATGAACTTTTTGGTAGGTGATATTTTGTCTGCTCTATGGTTATTTTTTTTAATGAAATGAAATGTTTATTCTTGCATAAATATTGTTACATACAGGTGCTATTCTTAAAAATACATCGTTCAGTACATTTTACCAGTTTCAGCAGCAGAATTTTAAAACTTTTTAACTTTTCCGGGTAAAATAATGTCGTGATAACTCAGTGATTACAGCACTCTTTTCTCCATCTCGTAACGGAGGTTTGAGCTCTAAGGCAGTTTTTCTACATTGAATAGATTTTGCGTAAATCCGAATTACTTAAAAACATCTTCTTCTACATAAAATACTACTATAATAAAATTGTAGAGGTCAAATTTCTGTGCAATGAAAAAAAATGCTGAAACCGAGTCAGGGGGATGTAAGAAGTGCAATAGAACTAATTTAGATTTTTTTCATTTTTTTTGTTTCTCTGTTTGTCTGTCCGGCTAATCTCCGAAACGACTGCACCGATTTACATGAAATTTTCTATGATGATAGCTTATTTATAGGATTATATTTCATCACGCTAAGAGCAATAGGAGCGGGGCACCAATGAAGAATATACCAAAATCGAGGGGCTTGTTTAACTTACTTTTTCAAACTATTCTACGCGAACGAAATCGCGGGCAGAAGCTAGTCAACAATAAATTCTTAACTTTGAATAAATTTACTAGTTGTATGAAACCATTTCTGAAATAAACAAGATTAGCTTTGTAATAACGAGAAAATTAGAGGCATTTTATAATTTTGACAGCGACTTTTTATTCTGGCAATATTCTCTTGGACTATCTATAATATTATAAAAAATTATTTTAAAGAAAATTTTAATTATAAAAATTTTTGTTTCTTATGTTTTTTCGTTTTTGTCTGTTTGTTCGGAATTCACGTAAAAATTACTGGGCCGATTTCGACGCGGTTTTTTCTCTGTTCAAAATTTTCACTGTTCAATAAAATCATTATAATACAACCGTAGTTGTGTATCTTTCATGTATTTTCATACAAAAAAAATCCATTACCCTGCTGAAAATAACCTTTGATTATATATTTGGCCAAATAACTTTAATATTGGTTACCTGTCCAACGTGGAAAAAGTTGCAGGCAGATGACAGTTCTAAATAAAAATTTGATGTTGGCAGTTTTAATTCATTTAGCTCATGTAAGAAATAAATGTCGAAACGAACAATGCGTAAGTGTATGAAGTAGTGGTAGCGTAATGGCTAGCGCACGCGGCCCAAATTCAAAGGGCGCGGGTTCGATCCTGGCCGGAACACATGCACTTCTAAGGCAGTTTTTGACCTAATGTGTATATTGTTACAATCACCACGTGCTAACAACGCTGAAGGAAAACATCGTGATGCAACCTGCAGATCGAGATGGCCGATGTGTCAAACCTGCCAAGCCGCCTTGGACAAGCGTGGCGGCTATACTAACCGTTCCCTTATAACGGGAGGCCCGAGCCCAGCAATGGGACATTTATGGTACAAAATTCAGAATTTATTCATTCATCCATACTAATATTACCTTATAAATATATAATCTATAAAATTTTAAACATGCCGATTTTGTACATTGGAGCTATTTAAAAAGAAACAATTAGAATAGACTGACTATATAAATCATGGAGAACACGATGCAATTTTTTTAGATTTCTTCTCTATTTGTCGGTTTGTCCGTTGGTTCGGGATTAACGTAAAAACTACTGGGCCGAAGCAAGCAAGCAAATTCTTAAAATCTGCGCTACTTTTTATGCCGGGAATCCCGCGATAATTTCAAATGAAGCGTGGACAAAGTCGCGGGAATGTCATAGTAGCGTGCCTCTTGTTTAAAGAGGTTGCAACACAGGCTACATTTTTTTTATGTTACTGCTATTCGCTCCGGAAGATTCACTTCATTTTATATCGCAAACTATCCCATCTCCCGGGATGAAAAGTATGTATGCTAATTTTCGGTATTACAACTACATAATATGTATACCAAAATGACCAAATTGACCACATCGACCACAGCGACCATATCGACCACAGCGACCATATCGACCAAATCGGCCAAATGGACCACATCGACTACATCGAACAAATTAACCAAAGTGACAAAAATGGCAAATCACAAAATAAAAACCTATCTTTCTTTCTAGGATAATCTTTATATAAATCTATCCCCAAAGTTATCCCATTCATCCGGGATGAAAAGTATCCATTGTCCACCCTCGGTATTAAAATAACATATACAGTGGTGGTCGTCTAATTAGAAACACTACCAACGGTCCTTGACATGTAAGATACTTCACCGCAATCGTTTTTATTTTCAAATTAAACAATAAATAGGACAACAGTATGTTCAACGGTTTATCATTTATTAGAAAAACATTATAAATCCCATTACACAAGTGCAGTTTTAATATTACATTACGGAAAAACATTTAAATCAGTTTTAAGGTATGAACAATAATGGTCAACTAATTAGAAACAACAACAAAAAAGTATAAAAAACAATATTTTTTTAAAGTATTAGTAATTAGTATTGTTATTTACGAAATAGCTACTATCCACAGCCTCCCAATAGTTGTAATTAATATTTAGTGGCGTATCCCTTATTTTGAATAACAGCACTGCAACGACGTGGCATTGATTCAATCAATTTCATACATTTTTCTAGGGGGATTGAATTCCATGCATCAATAAATACTTCATATAGTTCGTTATGACTGGTGTTACGTTTGTTTGAGACTTTCTTTTTAACAATACACCAGAGATTTTCTATCGGGTTTAAATCCGGACTATTTGCTGGCCAGTCTAAAACGGATATACGCTGTTCACTAAGGAAATATTTAACGCTATTGGCCGTGTGTTTAGGATCATTGTCATGCTGAAAGATCCAGGTTACAGGTAAATGATCGTCCGAGTAGGGAATCATTGTGTGCTCTAAGATATTTTTGTATTGCCATTGATCCATTGTACCTTCAATCTTCCGAACGGGTCCAACTCCACATCCGGAAAAACACCCCCAAACTTTAATGTTCCGCCACCGTGCTTGACTATACTCCTTGTGTATTTATAATTAAATGCACTGTTTACAGGACGTCTAACATAGCGCTTTCCATCGGAATTTACCATATTTATTTTTGTTTCATCTGAAAATAACACTTTTTTCCATTCTTGTACCGTCCAATTAACATATTTTTTAGCGAATAATAATCGCTTCTTTCGGTGTTGCTTGGTAAGAAGCGGTACCTTTCGAGAGATTCTTCCAAACAATTTAGCTTCCACTCGGCGTATCAGTCTTGACGAGATGTTTCTCGGGTCATCAGACGAAAAAACTTCATTTTTAATCTGGTTGGAGCTTTTATTAGGGTCTTTTTTAGCAACACGAACGATTAGCGTATCTTCTCTGGGAGAACTTTTTCTTGGCCGAGCCTTTCTAAGAACATTTTCAACAGTTCCATGTGTTTTATAATGATCAATTGCATTAAAAACTTTCTTAACAGAACAATTTAAATGCTCAGCTATTCTTCTGTACGCCCACTTATGGTCCATATGTAAATTAACAATTATTTGCCTAGTTGACGCGTCACAACTTTTATTTTTGCCCATTTTGAACAAAATAAAATTCGGATAAAATTTTTTATTGCCGCCAAAATAATAGAAAAAGCCAAGAAAGAAATGTTATTCTCCAATTTCAAAAAAAGAACGAGCTATGGATGCTTTTTGAAAATGTTTCTAATTAGGCGTCCAAGCGGCCAGTAACAGAAAATAAACTCTTACTTGTGTAAAACTCGTTTTGTAATTAAAAGTAAGATATGTTATATATTTTATGCATTTAATGAGTTTTTTATTTGAGTGGCTATATTATTGCATGATTATTAATTATTGAATGTGTATATTTTTACGAACATTTGTACATTGAAGTTATACTTTCTTTATTCAAAAGAAGTGTTTCTAATTAGATGTCCACCACTGTATATACGGAATTTCAGCCAAATCGTTCCTGTAGTTTTTCCGTGAAAACGGAACAGACAGACAGACAGTTGCTTTCGCATTTATAATATTATAATAAGGATGAACTTGATACTGTTAAATAAAAATTGTACCTTTCATTTATAAATTTGACCATTCCTGTAAAATATACTTATGTATTTTTCCGACCTTCCACAAAGTACATTATATTTGAATAATATTCCAAAACCATACCTTATATATATTATATTAATATTTTACTGCGTTTACGCACAATTACAACGTCCACGTAATAAGTTGTTTACCGAACTCTTGTAAAATGTTTTCCTCATAAGTTTCCTCAAATAATGCTTTTCTCAAATAACCAGTTTGTCTTCAAAATGAAATCCATTTTTTTTATAGCTGGAGTCCAGCCAACAGGCTGACCGCCAACTGTGTTAGAAAGTTCTTACCGTCGCCTGTAAACATCAGCAACACTTAGTAATACACACATGGCACTAGATAGTATAATATATATAAGTATAGACATAAGGCCCACACTGCACATGCACTTTCTCACAACACCAGCATGTAACAGATACACTCTACATTAGTATAAGTTTAATATTAAAATTAGGATAAATTAATATAATGAGTTATTCGTAAGATACCTCAACACAAAAATCACTAAATTAATGTCACACACAAGAACCAAAATAATTAATGAGCGTGTAAATTCTAAAAATTAAATCTAGAAATTAATAGAATCGAGTCCGTAGAGTTGTTAAGAAAAAAATACTTAGTATTACCAACGTGCTACCGTATTCGTAGATGAAACTGGCACCTGGCCACTAGTACCGTACTCTAGACCAAAGGTGGTAGCCATCAAAATGGACAAATACCCTACCACCTGGCTGAGGGTTGTTTTAATACAACAGGCCGCCCGACCAAAGTTGATTATTGCTAAGGCCCTTTTCAATCATCACATAAAAGGAAAGTGAAGTTGACAGAAAACTGTAATCTCATGAATTAAAATATATTTATACCTACTTACTATAATTAGCAGTAATGAATATGAAATTCAACAATAGATTTTCAATAACTCAACGTATCTTTAATGTCTCGACTGCCGCCTACCTCAATCGAGCCATTGTTTTATATTGCACAAATGCAATATGTCCCCCCGGCAACGTGGACCGAATTTCCTAGAATCAACTTGCACTTCAAAATCCGTTACACCTGGCTAATGATTACAGCCGCAGGTGCCAAAGGTGCCAATAAATAAGTAAACAATAGAAGACGATCATAAAAGAATTACAATAGTTTCAATGTCAAATGCCGACGGGTTATAAATGTGTTTTGTTTCTGATATGCAGGTGGATTTTCTTTTTGTCTGGACCTGAGTAACTGTAACATTATTGATAATTTAGGTTTGTATGAATTTATAAAAAAAACTACAAGCTTATAAAAGCCCTTATTTCCCTGTTAAAAGTATCAAAGTAGATGTATTCAATATACATTTACAATCTGCCGGATAATCACACTTATTTTAACATAATTACATTGTCAACAGTTGACATAAAAGGGATTTTCTAGCTTGTTAAAACTTATCCATAAACATGGTAAATCGAATTTAATGTTGACTCCGAGAATTAATTCTGGAATTTGTGTTTGTAATTAATCATTCACTAGACGCAATATTTGTTTCGGGATCTACTACTTATGATTCATCCATCAATGACTTGACGTGTCATTACTCAAACCTTATGCCAACTGAACCACAGAACCTTCCTGTTATATATTTTATATTACAATATTTACTAAGATATGCCGCCGGTAACATCGTCACACTTGCCTTGAAATTCCTTCGGGATTCCCGGGACACAAAGTATCGCAGAATTTAAAAAAGAATGTAGGCTATGCTTTAGTACAAACTGTGTCGGAATAAGCTGATTTTTATCTATCCGAAAAACTTCAAACCACTCCTGGGAAAATTCCCGCGGGATTCCCAGAGTAAAAATAGCACAGAGTTTAAGTTTAAGAATTACCTGTCGATTAGCAAAATTCGCATCGAAATCGGCCCAGTAGTTTTTACGTGAATCCCAAACAAACAGACAAGAATTCTTAAAAAATTGCATCGTATTTTCCATCGTTTATATAGACTATTCCAGTTTCTTTTTTTTAAATAGCTTCGATGTACAGACAAGGTATGTTTAGAATCTAATATTATAAATTCAAATCAGCTATAAAAAGTCCTGATTAGCTACTTTTCAATTTCGTAAATTTCATAAAATTTAAAAATACTTTCAATTTATGACCTCTCATTTTCTTTTACTAAATAAATTAAACTTCAATTATGTATGTTTAAAATGGCTAAGCTGAACTAATTTTCATTTTAATGTAAGTATTGATATCGCCATAACTGTAGTTGCAATTGGTTGAAATGAGTAAAAAGGAAACAATTTGACCTAGTAATTACTGTGATTGTTGCATTAGCTGTTAGGTTTTCACGGAAAATCGAGCATTTTTCCAGCAAATGGAACCGGGCGTAAGAATGCACATTACACTCTTTCATATTCAAAAGTTTTTATTTAAAGTAATTGCTACTGGAGAACGTTTAGAAGGTAAACATTATTATAAGTTAAAAATTAATACCCGAAGGAGGGCTCTGTGGCGAAGACTTAGGTGAGTAGCGACAGCTCGGACCTGACTCCGGGGGCCAAGGTAAGGCCCCTACCTCCATGCTAGCCTTAACCAGCTAGAACGGAGTGGAGATCACAAGAGCTAAGACACTCTCTACCCCCCTTAGCCACTCACAACCATGTTGCCTCTCTCTTCTATGGCATTCTTTGGGGCCCATGCAGGGAGTGATAAGTCACCGTCTGCCCATTTTCCCATGTTCCCTGAATATTGCGATGGCTACCACCCTTGATCTAAAGTATGTCGCCATAACAACCTTGAGTTGTGATACGGCATAAGTGTCTAGGTTCCAGCCTTCCTTAAGAGAGCAGCAGCGCATTTGTAGCACCTTTGGTGTTACAAATGTCCATAGGAGATGGTAACCGCTTTCCATCAAGTGGGCCGTCTGTCTATCTGCTGAACTCCTGCCATAAAAAACTACACGAATTAATAAATGACCAATTTATGACGCGTTATATATAAACTGTTTTAAGTGAACATATCAATCTTCGAAATTTTGTCTTAATTTACACGGATCTACTAACTAGAGTTGAAGGATTGTTTGATACTTACGTCATAATGTATTGAACAGTTCTTAAGTACCTATACGAATAAAGAATGATTCAACTTATTATTGTAGACTTTTAAAGAGACTGCATAATTAAGGTCGGATAACCGAAATTATCGGATATCTAAATGAAAAATCCGACATCGTAACCGATGTGTTATAGCAGTTTCGGATAATTTCGAAGAAGGGTGGACTGTATTTATTAGAAACAAAAAGAAAAAGAGTTATTTAGAGCTACAATAGAAACCACTTAAACTATTTAAATAAAAAAATAAGAAAAAGATATGACGTGAACATACAACAATTAAAATAGAATAAGAAAGGTGTTGTCCGAATTTGACCCATGTGGGATTGAATCCGGGACCTCTGAATCACTGTATTCTTTTTCTTTCATACACTTTATTTCTGAAGATTCCTTAAACCTATGCGCACTTTAGCACGCATTAAATGGTTGATACGTCAGAAGATTTCGCGATAATTCTTAGAACGAGAGTTAATCAGTGAGTCTGCCTAAAATTGCTTTCAATGTAACTGGTGGGGATTTACCACTAGACGCTCAATGAATTTCTTCACAAAGGTCAATAATCAATGAAATTTGAAAAAAATATATTTAGACGTAATAATATTAAATAATAAAAAGAATAGAAAGGAAGTCCTAAATTACTGAAAAGTTATGATCATGCAGTATTGCAGAACACAAGAGGACACATTCTGTTCGGTTTTGCCGAACGCAATGCAATATGCCACCACATTCACTGACGTCATTGCATTGATCTGAGCAAGAGCCCCTAACTTGGCAGATGCTAGTTATGTTAACAACACTGATCTCCCGCACGATGATTAGTAAATAAGTACGAAACGAGGAGAAATTCCTCGTCAAAAAACAGTTTTTAGTGATACACGGACGCTATTTATGTATGTCACAATAAGACGAAAAGAAATATGACTAATTTAAAAAAAATATTTTAAGATATGTTGAAAGAAACTATTTTCACTATAATTATGATCAGAATATTTGCTCATATATCAGCCAGCGTGTCATAATTCCTCCTGGCAGTGATCTATCTGCTGGACAAAATCTCTAAGTTAATATTTCATTTATTTCTACTAGTTCTATTACTCTAAATGCTACATGCAGAACTTTTTTTACTTCTTTTTTGGGGCACGCTAATTCTTGAAAGTTGTAAGTCAATAATCAACACCTAATTAATACAGGTTTTTACCTAGTTTTAGGTGTTGAAGCTCCCATTTATAAATTTTAGATCAGTTTATTTGTGTTTTATATTGTTACTTTTTCATGTCATTCTTTACTGAATAAATAAATTATTATTATAAATTATTATTAATAATGTTTTTCAAATTCTTTAATATTTTTCACTTTTTTTTGCATTTTTTTATATTTGCGTAATTTCCTTTAAGGGCACTGCGTCCCCCCACAAAAAAGCACTGGCTATATGTATCTTCAACGCTTTAGATTTCTGGCAACAAAACCACGTGGATTGCCCTTTCTATTCTGGGAATAAACTTTTCTATTTTAAACTAAAATCTCAAAATTTTATCACTCCAATTTTCCTCATGCAGTTGCCAAAAAAATGTATAATTTGTACATGATATCGCAACAGTTTTCCTGGAACAGGAAAACGGAGATAAAATATAACTTTAGTTTCGTATACCCCGGGAAAACCTTACAGCTATCCCCTAGTCCATGACGGAGTACACTTTGAAAAAAGTCTAAACAAGGTCTGAAATGGGGAATACCGCTATCAATCCGCTACAATAACATACAATGATTCAACCGTCTGACATTTCAAGTGCATCATTTCCGTTTTCCCTTTGCATAATTAAACTTAATAGCCCGTTCTTAATATTATTCAAACGTTTTGAAAACAAATTAATTTTTTTTAAGTTATTTACAAAGGCGATACCAAAAACTGCTACTGCAACTATACTTTTTGCCTATATTTGTCTATATATCTATATCCTGTGGAAAAGACGTTATTTATTGGGATAAAATGAATCCTAAATATTGAGAGAGAAAGAGATAGAAAACACTTTATTGCACACCAAAATATACAAGTAAAAAAACAGTTACCATATTTACAATATTTTCTAGACAATACAATAGGCGGCCTTATCGCTCAAAACTGTTTCTTCCAGGCAACCTAAATCAAAGAAATTTGAATCAGGCGATGTAGGTGGTGCAGAAAAAGGCAATATATCATAAATACTCAAACTAATTTGAGAAATAAATATACATCAACTTTGTACCCCTTTTTACGGAAATTGCGCGGACGGAGGAGTATGACATTTCGCACACTTATAGTTTACTAGCTGTCCCGACAGACGTCGTCCTGCCCGGTAAAAAATAGGGGTTGATCGTAGAGGGTTGAAAATTTAGGGTTGTATGTATCTTTTAATGCTGTATCATAAAAAAATAGAAATTAAAAATTTTGACTAAAAAATAAAAATAAAAAATTTAGGGGTGGACTACCCCTAACATTTAGGTGGATGAAAAATAGATGTTGGCTGATTCTCATAGATAACGGATAAGCACAAAAAATTTCATCAAAATCGGTCAAGCCGTTTCGGAGGAGTATGGCAACGAAAACTGTGACACGAGAATTTTATATATTAGATATAGCGAAGAAGCAACGAATATTGAAATTTATTCAAAATTATGCATAAAAACACTAAAACATTTCACACACTATCATGCATTTGACACACACACAGTGCCGCCTTGGCGAAATCTGTGATTATAGAATAGTATTTGACAACAAATTATTTTGGTCGAATTTCGACCAAGCATGATTATATTACCACGTTAAGTTGATCGATTGATCCGTGATATAAGCTAATTCTGTGTCGAATTCGATTTAAATTCATTCAGTAGTTTACACTTGATGCTCTAATAGATAGACCTTGATTTTTCAAAATCTACTGGTCCCGGTTTGGACCAGCTGATTTCGAAAACGGAAATGGTGTACTTGAAATGTCAGACGGTTGAATCATTGTAAGCTATTGTAGCGGATTGGTAGCGGTATTCCCCATTTCAGGCCTTGTTTAGACTTCTTTCGAAGTATATTGCGTCACGGGCTTCCCTATCGCCCGGGGACAGCAGTAAAGTTATATTTATAAGTTATATTTTTAAAATGTTTGGCAAATACATGAGGAAATTTCGAGTGATGATCGCCTATTCGTATATTTATGAGATTTTAGTTTCGAATAGAAAAGTTTATTCCCAGGAATGCAAGGGCAATCCGCGTGGTTTTGTTCTTGCCTGAAATCTAAAGTATTGAAGATACATGTAGCATTTAGTGTAATAGAACTAGTAGAAATAAATTAAATATAAACTTTTTTTTAATTTTGATTTTGTGTAGCAGATAGTATGTAAATTAATAACTGTAGAATAGGAGGTGGGCTCTGAAAACCGGTGCCGTTGCGGGGTATCTCCCGACACAGCAATATACCGAGTGCCAACATCGTTTGTCAAATAGCGGCATCTACAAACATATTTCGTCTCGGCTATTTTATAATTAGTTTGTATCGCATTTGGCAGATAAACGTTTTCTTCCTTTCTTTAGATCACTGCCAGGGGGAAGTATGATATATGAGAAAGTATTATGATCATAGACCAGCTGATTTAGAAAATGCATGGTCACTCAGGCAGTGAATTTCTTTCTTTTTTAAATTTATTTTATATAATACAATAGAACGTCCCACTGCGGGGTTCAGGCCTTCTCCTATAAGCGCGCCCGCAGTATACCTACTATGCTTGGCCAAGGCGGATTGGTAGGTTTGACACATCGGTTATCTCGATGTGCAGGTTTCATTACGAAGTTTTCCTTCATCGTTGTTAGCACGTGGTAATAGTGACAATATGCACATTAGGTTAGAAAATTGCATAAGTGGTGCATGCATTCCGGTCCTTTGAGTTTGGCACGCTAGCCATTACGCTACCACGACGAAATTCATTTTACAAACTGGTTATCTAGGTACAACATATTTGTTATAGAACTTGATGATCCAACAATCTAAACACGTGTGATTTTTTGCGCTGTATATTGTACAAAAACATTATGCTAATAGATACAATCGAGTGTGGGCGAGGTTAATGAACTTGCCTCACGAAATAACGTCATGCATTGCAAATTATTGTTTAAAACCACTTTGAAATACAGTACTGATCTCGTACCAGGAACATAATAGTTTTCATTGCTTAACTCCCGCCTGATGGAAAATGGTCGACGTTGCCTTTTAACATTCGCAACGCCAAAGGTGGCTATCACTGTGTTATCGGTCTCGAAGGTGGGACTGGAAACCTGCGCACTGATGAGCACATTCCCACCTGATGAAAACTGGAGAAAGAATTATAAAATTTATTAGTCTCCAGTTGTAAGTTAAACAAGTACAATATACAATAGTGCTATATTTGGTAACATCATGCGACAATCATTACTTCCAACAAATTTTATTTTATGTTACGGCAGAGTAAGACTGTACTCAGTCTTACTTCTTCTTCTTCTTAGTTCACGTCCCGTAAGTTAAAAAAACAAAAAGATAGGAATGTGTTTCGAACTACCTTCGAAATAAGTGCTAAGTACCCAAAAAATGGATTCATACTTTACTTATTAGACAGTATATATAAAAAATACAGAGATAGCAGCATTATTTGTTAAGTGAAAATAAATATACATATATGCTATTTATATAACATACATACTTCTATTTCCTGTAGTATTGATATACACATAATAACTTTATTACATATAACACAATGAAATACAAAATTTGTATAAATATACATATATTACGGTGTTGTTATTTATATAAAACAATGTAAATATTTATGTAACCTTATGTTTTATCCAAACAAATTAATTTCAATAGCCGTTTTTTAAGTATAATATTATATAATAAAACTATGTTTTAACGGTTTTAAGCGTGGTAATTTATTAAGTTTTGGTATGTCCGACGTTTCGGCCGCTTTTCAGTGGCCGTGGTCACGGACGACAAAGCTTACATTTGTCCAACGAGTATAGTTAAAGTTTTATTTAGCCTACCGCCAACTTGTTCATTTTAATTATTTAATTTTAACTTTGTTTATTGTTATTATTTACTCTATGGGAGCCTAGTCTAATTTACCACCGCTTCTCAATGTTGTGGCTTGAAGAGAAGAAGCGGCGCAAGAAACTCTTCAGCAAACATGCCTAGTTCTAAAAAAATTTATACAATATTTAAATGAGTGGAAGGATAATATTATAAATAATATGTTGTTTTCCTTCCTCTTCTTATTTATGAGCAATTAAGATACAGTCTGAAACACTTCGGTCAACTTTAATATATATACCTAACTCTGTACATTCTGAGATATCGTCAGTCTATTAAATAATCGCATTACTAACGATTTCCCTACTACTGTATATATCCATATATGTCGGTGGTTACGTGTGGTTTCACTTGCGTTAATTTTAAATCCATATTTTGCGGAAACTAATTATTTTTTTATGTAATAACAAATTATTACATAACAAAATTACATAGTAAAAACTATCTAAAAATGATAAAGATATTAATACATAGTTTGTTGATGATGTATTTTTTGAGTCATTCGAAACTTCTCTTCTTCCGAAACATCTTTCAAATATCGCTTACAACAAATAGCGATTCATCCATGGATATTAATATGACCACCTCTAATTATCACAAACATTTTGCTTCACATTTTAGTGTACAAAACAAACTAATTAACAACATCGACATCGGGGGTAATAGGTCAAGGGGTCTAGATAATAACAATTTATGTCAAGCAAACAAATAATTAAGCAAGGAACCTAATTATAGCAATGATTTTAAGAATAATAGTGTTTACTTTGGGCATCTAGAGAGAATAGATGAAAGAAGGCTGATTGATACATTTAATCAACTGGCTAATAGAACTCCCTTATGACGACACCGAGAATTTATTAAACTGACTGTACTAGTCTAAAAAGTCTGTAATCACAAACTCACTCGTTCACGGGTACACACATCACACACATACACATATACAGCGTGTTTCAGACCTTACGACAATAAATCAGACCACGTTTTCTTCATGACGTACTCTGCCCAAATACAAAAATGAATCAAGGTAACTTCTTTGGTTTAGCCACAGGACCTCATTTTTCATTTCAGAATATTACAACAACACGTATCAGTTATTGTGTCTAAATCGGTAGGTTAGTGGTCAATGTATCATGTTGCCAGCTCGTCTCTTCATCATTAAACGCGAAAGTTGTTCATTCTTACGCTCTCGCTCGCGAACCAATATTTACAAGGTGTTCTGTTTTTTATTCCCTTTTTATCGTAATTAATTTATTCGGAAATTTCAAAATTTTAATTTTGACATTGCGGTTGATTTAATAGTACCAAAAAATTTGTATGGAGTACGACCGCTAAAGTTATGATTTATTGTCATTTGAAATGAAACACGCTGTATATACACACACCCATTCACACATCTTTATATATCCACATACATTACAAACAATTACACGAAATTTTCCAAATGTATAAACTTTTTTTTTATTGTGTAACAAACGAGTTACCTGGAAGTGGGCGCTAACAACTGCAACACATATTTTGCGATACCAAATTGTTTCTGTACACTATGTTAATTGTTTAGAATAAATTCTTTAATTATCGTTAAATTCAATTCAATTCAAATTCAAAGATGCGAACACTGCCTCTGCTTTTTTGAGACTAATTAAAACTTCTTGAAACGCACTTACTATTAACATTTTGAAATTGCACAGCTGATCTGTAGTGAGATATATATATGTAGAGAATTTTAGAAATAATGAATGAACAAGTTACTTTACATACATAAAGGTACAATGGGTGGTCTTCTCGCCGCAGACAATCTCCTCAACACTACTTTGCAGAGTGATCATAAATACTAAGGGTATCTTAAGAAGGTACCGCAGATTCATAAGACGAACATGACAGATAGTATACTCAAATGTGGCGTTTCGAGTTGTCACAACAACTCCGTGTCAGTTGATAACCTACAGTTCAACTGAACTATATATAGGCTTAAGAAAATAAAGAAACTATATTGCAATCTAAGATCTGGCTTAAAGGCCTAGTTAACGAACCATAAACTTTTTTTTCGACACCCAACCATTTAGCAAAAACATATAACCTCAACTCCTTCCTAAGCTACTTTATTTTTCATTGAACGCATTTTAATCGGAATGTTTGGCCCTTTTTCTCCTGTATGAACAGTATATTACATCACCATCATAACCTTGAACGCAGCGGTCATGAGACAGGTTTGACGTTGGTTAATGAGAATGCATTATTATTATTCTGAATTTAAAAAACAGGGCATTTAGTACGTTGCGTTAATTTTTTATCTAGCTACATACAACTGGCACCAAAGTTTACATTGCTTTAAATTAATGTATGTAGTACTAGCTGGGTAGCTGTGCTAGCGAAGCTTGATTAGTTTATTAATTATTTCCAACTAGCCTATCCGCCTTGTACAAGCATGGCATGTATATGCATACTGTCCGTTAACGAAAATAGGAGGCTAAGTCCAGCACTGGGACGGTTATAGCCTGTTATTATTAAATGCATTGTACAAACTCGATCCCTTTAAAGATTTATTATATTACTAGCTTTCATATAATAACATATCATTCTGTGAAGAAATAAATTTTATAACGCGATTGTAGCGTCACCTACCGGGTCCAATCGTGAATCTAAACCATTTTCGAATCCACCTGAATACATACTAAAAATTTCATCGAAATCGGTCCAGCCGTTTAGGACTTCAGTCACATACACACGCAAAGAAGGGTTTTAAATATATACAGATAGATAAATATAATATAAATTGTTAGGCTTGGTTCGCTGAGGAACACCACTTTAAATTAAATTCTCCCGCCCTTCCTCGCCATCAAGAAGACTAATATAATTTTCAAATAACGAATAAATACATTGAAACAAACGTAAGGTTTACCACAGATTATGTGTTGTCTTCTATCTATGACATTGTCTCCTATTTATAATGTACTCTGTGGCATTATAAAGACAAGCCCCGGCCAGTGTAGAATTATTTTGGGAAATGAGGATAAAAGTACCGGGCTATTGGGGTGAACTGCTAGTGGTACTAGGGGTCTGGGAATATGGGTGTCGCAATATTCGGGAAAAATGGGCAGACGGTGACTTACCACTCCCTGCATGGGCCCCAAAAAATGCCATAGGTGTGAGTGGCTAAGGTGTGTAGAAAGGTGAGCTGCAGGTTCACCGAAACTACTTCTGACGTGATACCATTTATTACTTCCATTCCTAAAGCTTGAGTCTTAGCTCTAGTGACCTTCACTCCGTGCCAGCTGGTTAAGGCAAGCACGGAGGCGGGGGCCTTGTCTTGGCCGCCGGAGTCAGGTTCGAGGTGTCGCTACTCACATAAGGCTTCGCCACAAAGCCCCCCGGCGGGTTAATTATTTATCAAAATTGGATCGATTTGGTCTTACGCCAATAGGAAGGTTTGCAAAGCAAATCCGCGTTGTGTTGAATATAACTCCGGCACAGCATTATGCTGAGTGCAAACCTTATTTGCTGAAAACGCGGCGTACAGAATCTCAAAATATGCTCTGTGTATACTAATGTATAGGACTCATGAACTCTGAGTTCGTCACTCGACCAGTTTGTATGCAAGGTTATTCTTTGCACATTACGTACAAGATCGCCTTCGTTGCAACAAAGGGCTCGCATCGGTGTTGATGTACGAGTATTTGTAGGAAGTTCATAATAAATCGTTTCCGTTTTTGAACTGCTGTAATGTTGTAACGTACACTGATTGTATTGATATAAGTTATTAACAGTAATTAAGCAAATGTACATACATATACTAATAAGATAGTAAGGAAGACAAATCACTCCGGTGCGTTTTTTATTTTATTTATAACTAGCGGCCCAGCCGCGGTTTCACCCGCGCTCTGTCCCGCTCCCGTGGCATAGAGCGTCATGTTATATAGCCCATGACACTCCCTGTTAACGTAGCTTTCGAACAGTAAAAGAATTTTTAAAATCATATTAGTAGATCCTGAGATTACCCCTACCACGTCAGAAACTCAGAAACTCACAAATTTTACCTCTTTATAATATTAGTATATGTTGCGGCACGATTTATGAAAGGAACGTACACACCGGTCCAGCCGAGTACGAATTCAGTACGCTCGCGCCGGTGTGTACACACACTATCAACATTAACTATGGAAAACGCTCATTGTCTACGGCCAACCGCCAATATTCGAAAATATTCACTACGAACGACGACGAACTATTGTACGCGCAACTAAAAATAATTGTAAATCGCATAATATTAAAATATACGCATATTTCAAGCAAAAGGTGCTTCATTGGAGGCTTCCTACGCTACAGTATAGATTATTTATTGCAAAGCTGCCAAACAGGCAGCCCAGCTCATGGAAAGTGATTACTATTGCCTATAGGCGTTTGCAACACCAATGAGGGAGCCAGCGTGTTACGAACTCGTTCGTTTTTATTTTTAACTAGCTGTGCCCGCGACTTCATCCGCGTGAACTTTTGTCGCGAAACCCTAATTTTAAAAGCACCACATATCTGCCAGTGAAAGTCCCAACAAAATCAGTCCATCCGTTACAGAGATTAACTGAAACCAATGGTATTAGTTGTTTGTTTTAGCGGAACCCTAAAAAAAGTAGCCTAAGTTACTTCTTATAACATCAGCTATCTGCCAGTGTATCATCTTTTTAGGCGAGCAAAATTTTTAGGCAAATATTTCAATTTCTATGAAAAAAGTGAACCGGCGATCTGCTAAATACTGCTGCATCTGTCAGATCAACCAGTAATCAAAAGAAGCAGTCTCCAGTGGATACAGCGTGGGTGATTAAGCATACTTTTTGGGTGTTTTCAAATAATTTCACAAAATTAAAATGTTCGTCGCCCTAAACTCGACGTTTGCTTGCACGAGTACAAGAAACAGTATTGCCAAGAATTTAATAAATGTTACCTTTATAAAATACAGAATCGTGAAAAAGGAAAATTGACAATGGCAGACGCTGAGATTAACAACATGAAACATAGAGGATATAAACATTACGCCTAACATAAATATTAAAACCAATAAAAAGGTTTTACATTACATTCTAAACAATCTTCGGTACTTACGTATTAACGCCACCGCAGCGACTCGTGCGCTTTGGTTTAAAGTCTAACCTAGTTAGGTTAGACCAGTGCTTTTCAAACTTTTTGGTTATGCGACCCCTTAACAGGTTAAAAAATTTTGGCGACCCCCTTGGGCCATAGACAGACAAAAAGTTAGTAATTTAAATGACTACGTTTATGTCTTACCCTATTTTGTTGTTATTCACTATTACGGCTTATACTCTGCGAAATGCTGCTGAGCTTAGCAAGTACCTAAGTATCACATATAAACTTAAATTGCCTTTTCCCTTTTGTCGGCGACCCCGTGAGCAAGGCTCTGGGGGGTCACGACCCACATATTGAAAACACTGGGTTAGACAACTAACCTAACCTAAGCGCAACTTCTGCTGCGGTGGCATTAATAGTCGTACGTAAGTACCCAATCTTATTACACAAGATAGAAAATAAAAAAACAACTTTGATCCTAGTAATTTTAAACTTAATTGTCAAATAGTTAAACATAATTTTCTGTGGAGCAGTCTGTACTGTGACTTAGTTTGAAAGGTAACATGCGCTCACAGAACGTTACATGAATCTATTTGAAAACTGGCGAACAATTTAACACCGCGATTGTACGAAGTAGCAGTCGCTGTAAACGGAATAATCTTCCAATAAAGTTTGTATTAAAGCTCTGGAATGGTTTCCTATAAATGTGAGTCATTGATAGCTTATATCGAGGGACTTTTAGTGTCTGCTCGCATATGTGACGGGACTTTTGGAGATCTAAAAGTGTAACGGAAATATACTCGATATAAAATATATATTGTGTCATCTAAGGGACTTTTAATAAGTAAATAAAAAAACAAAAGTACCCAAGAATCCGGTTTCATCACGACAATTAAGCACAGATTATACACTAAATTATATAGGTGTCCCACGCAACCGCAATTAAAGTGACAAAAGGTGTATTTCAAACTATAATTTTGAGTTATGACCAATTATGAGAAAACCATTGTTCCAGGAATAATTGTCTAGTCATAATCAATAATTAATTGGCAACAGGAAAATCAAGCTTTTTCAATTTACTACTTCTATCCAAGCGGCTTTACTTGAGTAAACCTCAGTGCATGTGTTTTGAAATAATAATAAGTTGTTTATCCTAATATATAACTTTTGGGTCGGTGACGGCACCTGATGGAAAGCGGTTCCCGACGCCTATAGACATTTGTAACACCAAAGACGAGTACCAATGCGCTCTCTCTAAAGGTAGACTGGAACCTAGCCACTAATGCCGGAATATAACTCAATTTTTACAACTCAAAATTGGTATGATGGCATATTCTAGGCCAGGAGTGATAGCTATCCAGATGGACCAATACCCTACCGCCTGGCTGTGTTGTTTGTCGCATCTTACGACCGGCCATAGGAAATTGTATTTTTTCTCCGTTCCTGCACGGAAAGAAAAATAAATAGCATATCCGTCAAATTTTTGAAAAAAAATCTAAAAAATGTATTTTCAAGATCTGTTAGTCCGAATTAGCCCCGCAGAATTTTTCATGTTTAGGTTCATTGTACAAACTCCATACTCTCAACTGAGTTTTATATAGTTATAGATGAGCGAGTAAAGAGCCTTTGATAATATCTACGTTAATCGTTTCAGGTACACTCAGACCGGGATCACCAGAAGGAACCATTGCTAGAACCAGACAGAGAGAGACAAAAACCGCCTTTAGCGGGTAAGTACATTATTATTATTTGTTTTGAAGTGAAACTTCTTTAGAATCGTTGTGATTTAAATCTCGATGAAACGAAAACGCGACACTAAAAAGAAATAAACATATAAATTTCAGTCTTATCTAATACAAAATAAAACACACTTCTCTTTATCCGTTAGTATTGATTTTCACTTAAAATAAAAATTAAAAGATTTCAAATGAATTTTTGCTTTATCTATATGTATTAAAGGCTTTTATACGTATGCGTAGAATGTAGATACAAGTTCGTGCATAATAGTTCATTAAAATTTGCACTTTATAAAGTGACTTAAAGTGTAATTTAGATTGAATTATTACGAGTAAGGGTCAAAATACCTAAGAATAAATACGTCTATAATAATGGAAATGCGAAAATGTGTGTGTGCAGTTCACACTTGTCTACTAGGCATTATAGATATTATTATGTTCGCCTGTATATCTTCTGAAGTTTCACTTCTACTTCTACTGCACACACTTTTTTTATTGAAAAAGTTCAGCAGAAAAGCAGACGGCCCACCTGATGGGAAGCGGTTACCATCGCCAATAATAAATATTTGTAACACCAAAGATGCTACCAATTCGCTGCCGCTCTCTAAGAAGAGACTGGAACCTAGCCACAATTTTTTTTTTACTGTAGGAGTTCAGCAGAGAGGCAGACGGCTCACTTGATGGAAAGTAGTTACCATCGCCTATGGACATTTGTAGCCCCAAAAGTGCAACAAATGCGCTGCTGCTCTCTTAAGGAAGACTGGAACCTGGTCAAAAATGCCGGAACACACCTCAACGTTGATATGGCGGCATACTCTAGACCAACGGTGGTAACCGTACAGATGTGCAAATACCCTATCACCTGGCATTTTTTAAATACTTAAATATCAATAAAAAATATTGCATCCAAAATTTGACTGTGGGGTAAATACGCATATTATACCATGGTGCTTAAAGCGTCCGCTTTTGTAGATTCGTTTACGAATATGACATAATTATAACAACATAAAGTGGAAATCTACTGATATGTCTTATCAATGTATCTTGTCAATTTCACTAAGCGACACTCGAAACATGGCATATCATAGTCGGTGGCAAGAAAGTATTTTAAAACTGACTAAATAAAAAGACCAATGTGTGTCCTCAAGTGCTCTTTGATAATTAAAAAAATAACAGTGATATCTTTTTTATAATTGGATCTCAAAATGTCATCTCTTTAGAAAATACTACTTTGACCCTTTTAGCATTAAGTCCGCTGTATTAATTTATTCATGATAACGTTCCACAGGTCCCGAGATCGATGATTTGGATGATGAGAAGCCACCAGCAACAGAGCATTTCCCCGGCATCGATGACGGGCTCCTGGACATCGATGATAATAAATCTGATGGCCACGATATTGGTGAGTTATAACTAAAAAAACATCTTTGCTATGGAAACACTTAGATGTAGAAAAATATTTTTTTTAAAAGGGTCATAAGGGCCATTTTTTTTCCACAAGCTGCCATCAAAATTGGCGCACCAAAACCAAGAGAATTATGTCGTCTCTTTTATTCTAATACAAATTGTATGTAGTTAGAGAAAGAAAGTCTCAGTTCAACGTTCATTTCAATTTTCTGTATTTGACAACAAATTTGTGGAACTTCCTAATGAGCCGTTTGTGACAAGTTCGGCAACAAATTTAATTAATTTCAAAGATATTGTATAAACGAACTAAAATATAAGTGTCTCTAATACTCCTGCTAAGAGTTATGTTATAATATCCCGCGTAGTACTGCGCAGACTGTTTCAAGTCATCTAAACATATAAATTAAATTTACATGGTTTTTATTTGTAACCGTATCACATAAAACACCGGGACAGATTTCATTATTTCTTTAAATTGTACATAGTAGAACAAATAAGGTTTTAACGAAAAAAATTGGATTTGCTTTAAAAAGCGGAAAACTCAAAATAGGTACTCTTTTTACACGATTTTGTACTCTTGATACTAACGTTAGATATAGTATTTTTTTTGTTTTCTTTGCCAACTAACTACAACGTTCAATACTATAAATTAGACGCTTGATACGCCAACGCTCTTGTCAGCGTTGGCGTATCACAGCCATCCTTGAGCCGAATGGCTTGGTGCGCGACGATGGCAAGAGACCGGATGGGATGTCACTTATTCCTTGGAAGATGGGAAGGCCGCTTGTGTGGGACGCGACATGCGTTGACACTCTGGCGGCATCTCATCTTCCAGTGACTAAGTTAGGGGCTGGCAACGCTGCTTCAACAGCTGAAGATCTCAAACGACGCAAATATGGAACCCTAGGAAGGGGTTACATATTTGTGGCGTTTGGAGTTGAAACCTTAGGTCCGTGGGGTCCAGCGGCAAAGGGTTTCTTCAAAGAAATTTGTAAGAAACTCTTTGATACCACCCATGATCAGAAGGCTGGTTCGTATTTCGCGCAAGGAATCAGCGTTGCCATACAGCGTGGCAATGCAGCCAGCCTTCTGGGAACGCTTCCCTCTGGCAGCGATTTGCTACATTCTTTATATTAATTAATCTATTTATAATTTAATTTATTTTTAAGTTTTGAATTAAAAAAATGAGTTACTTTAAAAAAAAAACATGACTATAGACTATAATGTATATATTCTAGCCGTGCAGGAACGGAGAAAGAATATAATTTCCTGCGTTGGGGCGGCCTGTCGTAAGAGGCGACAAAATAAGCCACAGCCAGGTGGCAGGGCATTTGCCTGACTGGATTTCTACCCTGATCTAGAGTATGTCGCCATAACAACCTTGAGTTGTGTTCCGGCATTAGTGACCAGGTTCCAGTCTCCCTTAAAAGAACAACAGCGCATTTGTAGCACCTTTGGTGTTGCAAATATCCGCTTTCCATCAAGTGGGCCGTCTGCTTGTCTGCTGAACTCCTTCAATTAAAAAAATCGAAACCGATACCCTCCAGTCACTCTTGGATCCTTGCATGTTTCTGTTCTAGAAAGCGTACTCATAACGAATACATGTCATCTTTATCTCTTGACTTCCGAACGTGTCCGGACTGACCCGTTGTTTGCATTTTAAGAACTTCACATGATAACATTTTAATGTCGGCGTGTACTGATAAATATTACAATTGACAATGTAACGCTTGTATTATGTTTTTGTGGTCAACTTTTTATCGTGTTGGGCCGTGTGGTCAAAATTTTAGATAACATAATATCAAGGGTGAGAAGTAATTGTATCTACCTTATCAAGTGTATGTAGTTAATAAACAGAATGCCCTTTCATGTCTTCAAAAATTACAAACTAAGTATTATCATGGAAGAAGCGATGTATATTTTCTTCTTCGTCTTTTCAAAGCCCCCCGATTAAGAAACATTTTTCATTGCTGCTCCGCTCCGCCTTCCTCCATAACTGGGCTATCCTACACTGAGATTTTTTCAAATCAGACCAGTAGTTCCTGAGATTAGCGCGTTTAAACAAACAAACAAACTGTTCACCTTTATATTTTAGTATATACGATTTCCTTTTCGATTTCCTACTAATTTTCCAGAAGTTTGAAAAAATAGTACGCAATAGAAAAACCAGACGGTCTAGAGTATGCCGCCATATCAACTATATCTATAATGCGATACGCACTATCGCAAAACCCTTGGAAAATACTAAACCAGTTTTATAGAATGTTTAAGTTTTCCGTGGATTTTCCTACACAAGTCCATGTGTCAAAGCAAATTTTTAAATGTGAGACTTGGTTTTTCATAAGCCTATATAAAAACTGGTAATACCTTATTAATATTCAACGACGTAATCGATGATTTCCCTACTTTGATTGTGGTAGGTATTTTTTACCGACAGCCGATTATATCATTTTAAAATAATATTTTGTTGCATTGTAAAGAATTTACTATTATTAAAAAAGTAAATAAAAATAAATTTAAATACTGATTTACAAAAAACAAACGTTCTCATTTGTATAGTGAATATTAGATTAATTAATTAATGACTTATTCTTGTTTTTTTTTTTCATTTAGTCAGTTCCTTCTTGACTGTTTTCTTACCAGATTTTTTATAGAATACGTGTACAAACTCTTCAATATCTATATATGGACGTTTGACTTCTAAATATATTAATTTCGTAATGTCAATTGGAGAATACATTCGGTTTATGTAATTATTTTATTTTATTTAATAATTTGATTTGGAGTTGTCTTTATATAAGACAAACGACCATAGATATTGATACAAAGAGTTTTTACGTTTGGTCCTTCGAGCCAGACACAACATACATGTGACTTCGTCCACGCTCGACTTGAAATTCCCGCGGGATATCCGGGGCAATTCCGGCACAACAATATGCTGAATAAAATAAATAAATAAAAGAATCGGTAAACGTAGTGTCGGACGCCCTCCAGCCCGATGGACCGACGAACTACGCAAGGTCGCGTAGATCGTCGCGCTGGATGAGAAAGGCAGCGGATAGGTATGAGTGGCGCCGTCTTGGGGAGGCCTACGTCCAGCAGAGGACTGTGAATGGCTGACGACGACGAATATGCTGAATGCAAACCTTGTTTGCTGAAAATGCGGCGTACAAATTCTCAACACATACTCAGTGTATAACATTAACAATGTATAAAGAATCTAATCACGTCGCTATGTCTTCAAATAAAGTCTTTCTTTCTTTCTTCTTCCTGCTGTACACATATCTCAATATATTTATGTATGTTTATTATTTAGGTGTAAAATTGTCTATTAATCAGTTTTAATTTTATCATTATGATTTTATATTATTTGTGTTGTATTGTCCTCCGTGTCTCCACTTGGTGGTCCCAGGCGGCAGAACAGCGCTGATCTTAGCGACATTACGCTGAGTCTGGGTCCAAATTTAGGACTTATAATGATGTTTCCTTTTGCCCTAAATAAAATAATTCTTTTTATCTTTATTTTCTCTTTTCTGTTTTTCAATAAGGTTAATAAATAGTATTTCATAGCTATTTATTGCAGCAGGGCGTTACATAACATTTGATGTTTATGCTTGCACTTATGTTTATGAGAGCACTTGCTAGCTTTTGGAATTGTATAGGTGACATATTTATTCAAAATTCTACGAAATCGTGATTTTATTCATCATATCCGTTTTTTATATCTGAATGTTGGCTTAGTAAAATATATTTAAGACAACTATATCGCCACGATTAGCATATATAATGATTGACGTCATTATTATGCCATTAAAAGTAATGCAGTTGCATACATCCTGTTGCTATCCTTGTATGACAAAGCTTTTCCAATATGGGAGGAAATGATACTTAAACAAAGAACTGCGTTAGAAGGGTCGGTGCTCGACGCAGATTTGCGTGCCAAGCAAATTGTTGATATCGTTGTGACTACATATTGTTACGAGCTACAGGACTCGAATTAAAATAAATGCGCTTGAAATTACTATAGAGTTTATTAAAAGTGTACAAACACGTATAAAACAATTACAAATAAAACTGGATGCAACCAGTTCTGCACGATTCAATGCAATTCAACAGCGCAAAGTCCGTCACTATATCGCTAATCGATAGTACTACAAACGTCTTACTGGTATCGTAGTCGTTGCCTAACTGCTTCACCCCTCCGTTCGGGCATTGTTTTATACTAAGCTGTATAATACCGACAAAGGGGCCCCCGTTCACGCACATCTGGCAAGCTTCGACGCAATGTAATAAAAACAAGGGTTAATTCGTTCGACACTAATTACAGCCATAAAATAAGTACGATAACAATAGATGTAAAATAAACGAATTCGTTTTTACAACATGCAGGTATGCGGTCTTTGTCGGTATGTAACAATAATATAGTCGATTCCTATATCTTACATTACTTGTATGGAGCTTTGCAGTCCTGGTTAATGTTAACCTAGTCAGACAAATGAACGGTTGGTAAGGTAAAAAGAGCCTGAGATAGATAAATAAATATCATGGAAAAAAATCTTTATCTAGACGTGTTGCTACAGTTTCTCGCAGCTTTTCCTTTAAACAGTGATAACACATTGTGAAGCGAATTACATAGAATAGGAAGTACCTAGATTTAAATTTTGAATATATGTACGACCTTCAATAAGTGTTGAATTTAAAATTTGATATAGGAACCGGCTATTAGACACATAATGAAATTAACAATCTATCATAATAAAAATTAATACGTCGTAATAAAATGTACATAACACGTTTACTAAAATAACACAAACTGGTACAATAAATAAAATGTAAATAATTGAATTATGAATTCTGACGATTATTTAGGTCAATAGAGACTATATATAGGTACTTCATATAAGTAGAATCAGAATTCTACTATTTCATTATCTATAGAAAAAAAATTACCTAGGCTCAGTCTAGGTCATTATTTATATTCTTAAATGTTGGCTGCACTACCTCGTTGTTAACCATACTGATGGGGTGGGGTGGGGTGAGGTCTGAAATAACAACAACCCTCCGGATTACCAGTGAGCAACCAACCGAAATTATAAAAACTTACCTATCTGGCTTCATTAACCGGCTCTAAAATCATATTGTTACGAGTTGAAGGACCGAGTTATAATTAAAATGCCGTTGGAATTATTATAGAGTTTATTAGAACTACACAAACACGTATAACACAGGTAGAAAAATAACAAACAGTAACAATATGATGGGTATTTGGCTAATGGGTGAATGACTCGCCAACCGACAGCCGATGTCGGTCAACTTGTTAGTTTTCGGTTTTATTATAAACGGCTGTTAGTCATTAGGTGCCTGCTTTAAGAGATCTTTATGCAGGCTTATAGCCTCAGAACCCGATAATCTAAGCGTCATAGTTTTAATTGAGATTTTTTTGTAAAAACCTTAAGGCACCGGTGGCTAGGGTTACCACCTTTTAGAAGAAAATATGTTATTTTTGTTTTTACACTGTAGAAATATAGTATTATAGTAGGTACTTATGAAAAATGTATAGAAGAAAGGGACACATGTATTTTTCATGAATTATTATATAATATATTTATTTCATTGTTGCATTTTCAATTTATATGTATTATAGCTTTTTGATTTGGCCAGCAAGGATCTATTATTTAAAAAATAATCAAAGTATCATAATAAAAAGCGTGGCAATTGAATTAGCGATGAAAATATAGTATATTTCGTACTATATTATTTTTCTATAATTTATAGTACAATTGTCTAAATTATATAATAGCACAATACTATATTTTATACAAATACATAAAGCTGAAGAGTTTGTTTGTTTGTTCGCTCAAACCCGCTAATCTCAAGAACTACTGGTTTGAAAAAATATTACAGTGTTAGATAGCCCATTTATCGAGGAAAGCTATAGTATATCATCACGCTAAGATTAAACTTTTTTGTAACTATTCGAAGTGGACGAAGTCGCGGAAAGAAGCTAGCAACTTTAGTATTGTTGGCAGCCCTACTGGTGGCGTAAATGTGATTGCAGTTACATCGTTTACTGAGCCAGTGTCATGCCTTGGTACCTTTGCTATGGTATTACAACGTTGTTATCTTCTTTTTCCTTCTTATATATTATAAAAATGAATGTTTGTCTGTATTTCCTTTATAGAATCGTAAACTATACAATTGATCATGTGATGATCTTTAGCAAAGTTGTTATGCACGAGCCAGAGGTTTCTGGGTTGGTTCACAATTGGTGCCGGTAGGTAGCGCTGCTGTCTGCATATCGATTGAAGCTTTTCCAAGCATAATGACGTCTGTCGGGACAGTTAGTTTAAGCATAAAAACTCTGGTGGCTATGACATCAAAATCACATATTTTACATAACACACCTACTGCCATTGACCTTGTAGTTCTGATTGAATTGAACATTCCTATGACTAGTTTTTTAAATATCGTGTTTTACAATGAGTACATTTTACGTGATGATAAATGAAAACCCGTTAAGATTTAAACAACTACGTATCATACAAACCGCTTGGGTTTAAATGTTAACTAGGGTGACTAGGTAGCATGGACTTTTAGGCTAGCCTCATCCAAGGAAAGTTTTATTTAGGACATAAACACAAAAACCAATTAAAGAGTGAGACAACAGAAACATTAAGTCTTAAAAATTGGACTTGCCTTGCATTGCTCACAGGCTTGTGTATTGTTACAATTTTCACAGGTAAGCAAGCCATGACTATCCGTCATAGAAAGTTTCTATTATTTAGACTGTACAATCTACACTATATAAACATTTTTTTCATCTTCGTTGACAGTGTAGATAAACTCAAGTGTCTGTCCTTATTACTTATATGAAATAATTATATGTATAAGATCCCAGTCATCCCAGACTTCTTGATTTTAGGAAAGATGAAATTTTTAGGATCAGTAGTTTAACATAAACTTAGAAAGGACTGGATACTCGATAAGCTGAAAGTGGGGCCGTTTTTCAGTTAGCAGGTATCAAAGGTGGAAAAAATCGTACTAACTTATGTCAAAGTAGCAAGGCTAGTTTTTACATATGTCATATTATATGTTATTGTTGTAAGCAAAGATATAGTTGCCAGACACTTCCTGTGGACCATAACTTTTGACAGACACATAAAAAAATGTGAGAACTTACGTCATTTTAGGACGGCTGAATTTTATATATATTATCAACTATAATATTTTAAAACATTTTCCAATGAGCCAGACCAATCTGACGGACCAAACATCATCCCCAGACTTGTTAAGAGTTCTGCTGTGTGAGGAAGCGTGAGAGCATCCTATTTGTGGTGTATGCATAATATACATAGGTGTAAGAAAAATAATAAATTAATTTGCGGGTAGGCGAAGTGTAAACATTATTGAAATTTACTCTTGATTATTTTATTGTATTTTAGTGTAAATAAGTCAGTTTAAATGCAAAAAGTTAGTGCTAATTAATATCTAATCCTTCTAACGCCCGTTAGTTAAATAAACTTTTCTATAAACACAATTTAAATACTATTAAAGTGACACCATGGATTTGTTTGCAAAATTGACATCTAATATGAACGAACTGGCAAGTACTTTTGATTCACGCATGAATCTTATGGAAACTGAGCTCAAGAAATTCTCTAGTGGTGAAAGTACCTCGCATAAGAACCTTGATGCTTTATCACAAGATTATATGAATTTCAAAAACCTAATATGGAAATCTTTAGCTATAATGAGAACTCAACTAGAACTCACATTCCAAGGACTTGATCGTCAGGAGACTGCCTCCCGTAGAAAGGTACTGCTTTTTCATGGTATTGCTGAATCCTCTGATAAAACCATTGAAGACTCAATCCTTCAATTACTTATAAATAATTTAAAGATGACAGACTTTTCCCTCAATAATTTATCTGCGTGTCATAGACTTGGAACAAATACCAGTAAGCCTAGACCTGTGATGGTACGATTTTCCAGTTATAAAGATCGACAATCAGCCTGGAACGCAAAAACTCTGCTCAAGAATACTGGTATTACCGTCTCGGAATTTTTGACTAAATCTCGACACGACCTCTTTACTGCTGCCCGTAAACATTTTGCAATGAGACGTTGCTGGACTTCTGAAGGCAAAATTATCGTCCTACTCCCTGATAACAAGCGCCGTCGCATTGACACATCAGCCGAATTAAAGTTACTTACCATGGAGTTTCCTACAACGCAACCAGCCTCGGACACGGAAGCCCCAATTGGCGCTGAAGAAAGAGGCAAAATCTACGCTAGTGCAGCATCAAAGACAAATAAGTTTTAAACGAAAACAAGACGTGGTGTAAAATAAATTATTCGCGTATTATACCAGGATCACAGTAATTACCAGACTAAATAACCTGTTTTGTACACCATGTTACTTTGTCGCCAGACTATTTATATTATATAGTATAAAGTAATAGGGTAATTAATTTATTTCAAACTTTTCGATTAATAAACATTATAATAAATCTTCGTTAATTTACACATTTGTTAGTAGGTATTTAGGAAAATTAATAATAAATGTATTTCTTATTAAAAATTACCGTTTACCTACCCTATACTACTATAGGTACCTAATATAACATGTAATTCAAATCCAGACTGTGATTCTTAGCCTCTTTCTTTAAAATAAATCTATTTCTTTTTCCTTAACATTAACTTAAATATTTATTGTCTTGTTAATGCTACAAAACTTTTAAATGTCGTTATACTATTAAGAATTTTATAAAATATAGATATAATTATCATTTCTTTCTAAAAATATAAATCGATGATGTTTAAACATACTATACGAGATTGTGGTATTTTAGTTTAATTTTTTTTTCTAGCAAGCTAACGGGTGTGAAGGAATTTATACTTGTTTTTATTTGTAACACTTTTTTATCTATATATAAATTATTGTATTTATTTTTTATATATTTTTTAAATATATTTATTAATTCTGGATAACATAAACACATTTGAAGATAGTTTCTTCTCATGTTCTTCATCTTCTTGCTCTACCGAAAACGAATACTCAAGTGCATTAGAAGACAACTCTTGTCTTCTCCACGATCAGCTTGAAGCAAAGTTATACGGATATTTTAAAAATCTTAATATTATACACATAAATGCTCAAAGTATCCCCGCCCACTTTTCTGACATTCTCTCCTCTTTTCAAGATAAATTCATAGACGCAATACTTATCTCAGAAACCTTTTTGAAACCTGGATTATTATCTTCTCAATACTCTCTGCCTGGCTTCAAACTAATCAGAAATGACAGATTAGGAAAACGTTGTGGTGGGGTGGCCATCTATCTTCGTGCGGGCATATCATATAAAGTGGTTGATCAATCTCCTGGAGAGTACAATAAGTTTGCAGAACATCTATTCATAGAAATAACAATCAATCTTTCTAAAATCCTCTTAGGGGTATACTACCCTCCCTCTCTCAATGTAGATTACTTCTCTTCTTTAGAATGTAAATTAGAATATTATGCTACTATTTATGATCATACTATCATTCTTGGAGATTTTAACACTTGCCTCTTGAAAGATGATGGACGTGCAAAAAAACTCGTTTCCCTTGTCTCTTCCGTAAATATGCATATTCTTCCTCTTAATCACATCATGCTCCCCACTGCCCTCCTTCATTATTAGATCTAATTTTAATTTCTAATTATGACCAAGTTGCAACGTATGGACAGCTTTCCGCTCCTTTCTCATACCATGATCTACTTTTTCTGTCATACAAGGTCCGTAGTCTCAAACGCAAGCCGAAATATCTTCTACTTCGAGGTTTTAAAAATATTGACTTAAAAAGCTTGAAAGTTGACTTTAATAATATTGACTGGTCTCCTGTCATCAATTCTGACGTTGTTGATGACAAGGTAGCCGCCTTTAATCAAATCATAACTTCCCTTTATGATATTCACGCACCTCTTAAACTTGTTAAGGTCAAACATGCTCCAGCGCCTTGGCTTACACAGCCTTTAAAGAAGGCTATGTTGAAGCGTGATAAGGCTAAGCGTTTATATAAGCGAGTCAGATGAAAATTTAATTGGCTATAAAAAACTTCGTAATCGTTGCACTAAGCTCTGCAGAGATGCTAAGAGATCTTATATACATCAAAATTTATGCAACTCCAAATCTTCTTCTAATATGTGGAAATTTCTAAGTACCCTTGGATTGGGCAAATCTCCTTCTGATAATAATATCTCTTTCAATTTAAATGCTCTCAATGCGCACTTTTCTAAATCGCCGATTTCTCTAAGCGATCAACTTAAGCATTCCACTATAGAAAGACTGTCTAACCTTGCCATACCTCCTTGTCCATCTTTTATATTCAAAGCAGTTACTGAGAAAGAAGTCATTCTTATTCTAAAATCCATTTCCACCAAAGCTGCAGGTGCAGATGGTATTCATGTTCAAATGATTCAGCTACTCTCTTCCGAGTTAGCTCCTTTTATAACCCATATCCTGAACCATTCTTTATCCTCGAGCTCCTTTCCCTCATCCTGGAAAAAATCTTATGTGCTGCCTCTTCCTAAAATCAGTAATCCTACAAATCCTTCACATTTTCGTCCAATTTCCATTTTACCAGTTTTATTAATATTAATATTTTATTAAAATTAAAATTTTAGAAAATATTGTTCATAAACAACTTTCTTACTTTATCATGCAATACCAACTGCTGAGTCCGCATCAATCAGGGTTTCGTTCTGGACACAGTACAGTTAGTGCACTAATAAAAGTATCTGATGACATCCGTTTTGCCATAGACGATAAGTGCCTTACTATATTGGTACTTTTAGATTTCAGCAGTGCGTTCAATTCTGTCAATTTTGATATTCTTCTTTCTATTCTATCTTCTCTCAACATCTCCCCTCCTGTCATTTCCTGGTTCAACTCGTATTTGTCTGGTCGCATGCAGTGTGTCCGGTCAGATGACACCTTCTCTGAATGGTGCGACATTACTGCAGGCGTGCCGCAAGGTAGAGTTCTTTCTCCACTTCTGTTCTCTGTTTTCATTGACTCTATTACTCAATTAATTTCTTCTCACTGTCATCTATACGCTGATGATCTGCAACTTTATCACCATTTCAAAGCAAATGACGTACACAATGCTATAATTAAAATTAATAAAGATCTGGACAATATCAGTATATGGGCAAACAATTTTGGTCTTCTAGTAAATCCATCTAAATCTCAGGCTTTAATTATTGGTAGTCACTACATGTTAAATATTGTGCATCAGTCTGTAATACCCTCTATTATTTTAAATGGCGAGTTGATACCTTATTCCAGTAGTGCGAAAAACCTAGACGTCATTTTTGATTGTAAGTTGTCGTAGGCCAATCATGTAAATGAAATTAGCAAAAGAATTCACCTTTCTTTCCAATCTCTAAAACGCCTGCAAAATTTTCTTCCCTTTGTCACTAAAATTATTCTTGCTCAGTCCTTAATGCTACCTCTTTTAGATTACGCCGATGTATGTTTTCTGGACGCTTCTGAAAAACTTCTAAATAAACTCGAACGTCTTCAAAATTTGTGTATTTTTTGGTCTGCGAAAGTTCGATCATGTTTCTGCATTTAGATCGCAACTTAAGTGGCTGCCAATTCGTCGTCGTCGCGACCTTCACGTAGTTACATTTTTGTACAAAATCTTACATAACCCCCTTTCTCCTTCCTATCTTCGTCAACGTTTTGAATTTCTTGTTCCTTCTGACAAGCATTGTAGAACTTCTAAATCCCTTCTTCTCAAAGCTCCCACACACTCTTCGGCATGTTATAGTGGTTCTTTCTCCGTCCACGCAGTTAGATTATGGAACGCCCTGCCACATACGATCCGAGATAGCTCATCGGAGAGCAGTTTCAAAAAAAAGTCAAAGAACACTATCTATGTTAAATTATCCGTATATGTCTATATTTTATATTATGTATGTATGTATGTATATATCTTATGAGTATCTTTTATATAATTTATTTTTGTTAATTTATTTATATTATATGACATAAAATATCTTTCACGTACACAACCTTGCCTTCTGCTTCTCCCCTTCTCGCTAGACTCATAGGTTTGCTGGAAGAAAACTCTTTTAGGGTTAAGCTCGCCTTTGTACATCACCACTTTTTTATTATTGTGTATGTAACTTTTTGTGTACAATAAAGAATAAAGAATAACAGCCCATAAATCTCCCACTGCTGGGTTCGGGTCTCCCATTATAGGGAATAGACAGTACATCCAGGCAGGCAGGTTTAACATGTTAATTGGGAAGGAAATTGTATTCTTTGTTCGTTCATGCACAACCGGTTGCAATACCTCGAATAACAATCTCCCTTTGGATTTGCAGATGTGGAGGTGAACGACGGCAGCACGGACAAGGTGGGCGGGGATGGAGACCACCACTCGACGCACGACGACGGTGTCGGCACTGACGATGGTAAATGGCTTTGGCCAGCAGGGGACGAGCCGGACTACCCTTACGGTGATTGGTCACTGCACATACACTGCGTCATCATGCCAGATTTGCTATCTAAATTTTCGAAAGTAGCTCCGTCTGTATTTTACTATACTATTATTATCATATATCCTTTCGTAGTATTGATACTACATTATCAATACTACGAAAGGATATATGATAATTTTTTTACTAATAAATTTGAATAATTTTCCGGTTACGAATAGCGCTTACATAAACATTTAATGCAATGTACAATTTTTTGTTTAAAAAAATGGTTAAGTCTTCACCACGTTGAAGACTCTGGTTGTATAATATATTAACTTCTGCCCGCGACTTCGTCCGCGTGGAATAGTAAAAAAACTAAGTTAAAAAGGAACCCCCCGATTTTGAAAATTCTTCATTGGTGCTCCGCTCCTATTGGTCTTAGCGTGATGATATATAGCCTATAGCCTTCCTCGATAAATGGACTATCTAACACTGAAAGAATTTTTCAAATCAGACCAGTAGTTCCTGAGATTAGCGCGTTCAAGCAAACAAACTCTTCAGCTTTATTTATATTAGTATAAGATTTTTCGTGATTGCATTATTATTAATAGACTATATCATTTAAAAAAATCCCTGTAGTAATATTAGCTCACACGTCTTGTTGTTGGGCTCGGGTTTTAAATTTACGTTGAGAACCGAAGCCGGGACTAATTCATTCCAATGAACTAGGCAGATCACTAATCGACAATGACCTAATTGATTTACTACTTAAATCTGTATTTTAAAACAACTTGAGAATATATTAACGGCTACCGGATGTTTTGTACTAAATAATAATTTAGTTCCCACTCTTAAGGAAAATACATGGAAATTATTTAGTATTTATCATGTTTTGGCTATTTGTAAATCTGGCAAATCATTATTTAACATGATTATCATTAAATCATGGGTATAAAATAATTTTGCACGTTGCATGAAGAATACACCGATGTAATTATCAATTACATTATTATTTAAAGAAAATCATAAATCATCAATAATTGAGAATAATTATGAGCAGTCATTGGTTTTTGTTTTATCAATAATATAGTTTCAAATATTTGCACGAAAATAACAAAGAAACGAATATGTTTCTGCAGGGAAATTACACACGCGTTTTGTAAAAATGAAGCACTGTTTTAAGTTTACGCTCACACTTCGCTGCTTACTTTAGTCCATTGAAATTTTACATGAGCTTTGCATTTCTTAGATTACGCAATTTTATTTTTGGGACATGTGTGCCCCCCCCCCACACACATGTCCCAAAAATCACATCTCAATAGAAGCTTAACCTCAAGTTGTATTCATTCCTAACTCTTTTCTTTACCATAGAACTTACGAAATTTAACTTATCGAATGTTAAGCAGGTAGAAAAGGTCCCCCGTTTTCCACGCCACCTATGAGGTAGAGTCCGTAGGCGCGTTTTTTTATGTATGTTCTGGCGAAACATGCATTAATGGAAGAAAATGAATTTGAAGATGAACTTCCAACTATGACTCCTATTTTAACTCCTGTCATTCTTCAAACTTTCACATTTGACGTTGATTTAGATTCTGAGCCACCCCCTGGACCATCGAAGAAAAGTCGATTAGAGTAGCTAGCTAATAAGTGATTAAAAATATTATGATGTCGAGGATTGCCTTAGAAGCAAGATGTCCGTGGAGTAGGCCTACTGAGGATACCACGTAAAAAAAACGCGCCTACGGACTTTACCTCATAGGTGCTGGGGAAAACGGGGGACCTTTCTACCTGCTTAACATTCAATAATTTAAATTTGGTAAGTGCTATGGTATAGAAAAGAGTTAGGAATTAATTAAAAAAACTCACTTTTTTTGCATATAACTTCTTTAATTTTTAATTTAGGGCAAAAAGTTATATAAACATATTTGTAGGCAAAACAATTTGCTACAAATTATGACTACAAATTTTTTGTAAGACGCATAGTTTCTGAGATATCGCGAAAAAAGTGTTTTCACCCCTTTTTCCAAGCTGGCGGCCGGGGGACAAGGGTGGCGATCCCACAGACTTGAGGTTAAGCTTCTATTGACCCTCACACATATCCCAAAAATAAAATTGCGTCCTCTAAAAAATGCAATATTCGGTCCTTAAATTGTAAGATTTCAGTAGATTACTTGTATGTGCATTTAAATTAATATTAAATATTGTTTTGACAGATGGAACTCATCTCGGTCCACGGTTTGGCATCGATGACCGACCCGGATCCCCCATGATGCCTGGAGTGAGTATTGCCATCGCAGCACTATAGTGTTGCCATGAATAAAAAATCTAACTCCCAACGTGCGTGCCGATCACAGTAATTGGCCCAACTAGTTCGTGAAAAATATTAATTAATACTTTCCATCAACGTTTACTTTTTTTAATGTGTGTCTTTGTAGCTCACAGGCAGTTGAAGCGAAACAAATTGTGATAATTGGTGGGAGCGATTCTAAATTTCGTGACATCACATTATTATATATTAATCGTTAATATATCTAAGCTTTACACGAAATTTGAAGTATTAACGAAAACCTTCAGAACATTTCCAACTCTATCTGTATGAGTATAGTGTTTAAATTATTAAATATAACGTATTCTAGCTCATTCTCTTGCTTTTGAGTCTCATCACTTTTGAGTGTCGCTTTTTCGTTGCACCGCGTTTCAAATCACAATGATTCTAAATAAGTTTCATTTCAAAAATAACTTTAATCTGTCTGAAAGTGAAACTGAAAGTCCTAATTAGCTTTTTTAATTTCGTGAAATTTACGATAAAAAATCAATATATTATTAGTCTATTCTTAGAAGTCGGCATCATGTTCTATCTTAATTTTAAGTTAGTTTAATATATAAGGTATATCATAATTTTATTGTATTCAATATTGGAATTGTTTATATTGTAAGAGTCAATTTCGCTCGTACAGCGTATTATACATATAAATACGCAACAAACGATATATAACAAACCAGAAGTATTAACATCGCCATCACGTGCGGCACTTGTGCACTGTAAGTCATGAATCTCAGGTCATCAAACTATCTTAATAAACAACATACAACAACTCAACACGGCTTGGCTTAGCAACCCTTCAAACCGGGGTCCATAGTTCACGATGATCAAGCCCCATCATCTTTGAAAGTGCACAAACCGTACATAGATGATATTGTTACAAGTTACAAGACTTGAATTAAAATGCCGTTGGAATTACTATAGAATTTAGAATTTATTTAGAACTATACAAACACAGGTACAAATATAACTGGATACAGCCAGTATAAACGTAACGCACGATTTAATGACCTGCGCAAAGTCCGTCACTATACAGATTATCGAATGTACACACGTCTTGCCTCGTTTGTGGTTATCGCTTGACTGCCTCACCCCTCCGTTGGGGCATTGCTTTATACTGTACAAATACAAAATGTTTCGATACAATACTCGACCACGTGGACTGAATATCCAAGAATCACACCTTGCTAATGACTGTCGTAAAGATTACAATACACAATGAGCTGTTTTTCTAATTACAAAATATAAACACAAAATAAACAAAAGAAATCCAAATGCGGAAAGGTATAATAAACTGCTGGTGTGAATTGGTCTTTGTCGGTAATAACAATATTATAAATCTAAGTGAAATTGTTTTCGTTTGTAAAATATTTGGTTATAAAAACTCTCTCTCTGTTCCTAGTCGATCCCGGACGTGAACACGTACCAGCAAAAGAAGAATCTCGCCCAAGGAATGATGGACTTGGCCCTCCTCTCGGCGAACGCCAACCAGCTACGATACGTCCTGGAATCATCGACATCACACCCCTACTACTACTCAAGCCTCATCTTCATTACACTTAGTATCATCTTCCAAGTAAGTTGATCAACTCGCTTATATTGTTACCGAGGTTGAATTTACCATAAGCTGTCGTAAAGTTCTAAATGCCTACAGGTCTGATAAATCATTTTTTTTCAGTAAGCTCCAACTTTTCCTCTATTATGTTTAAATATTCTCTATAGTGGCTATATTAGGAATATCCCTGTGATGAAAACGCTATTAGACCCTTGTTTATTTTAAGTGCAAGCAAGCAACTTAGGTTTAATTATATTTTTTTGTAGGCTCTTGCCGCCCTCGTTATATTTAGGTAATTTATTTGAAGCCGCAAAGTATCCTGTGTGCATTCCTGGGATTGAAATTATACTTACGCACCAAATTTCAGCAAAAAGTAACTAAGGGCTACCTATTTTTGAAGTGATAACTTCTTATGCGGTAAACCGCTTCGTTACGTAACGCGCTACGGCGCCAGTCTGTCTGGCTTCCCTTTCTCTCACGTTAGATTAGTTTATCACTTCTGTCGGGCGTCTCGAGACGCACACGTTTTTTTCAATACACTACACAATATTTGTTGAGTCCCGATTTAAACAATTTAAGACAATTTTGTTTTATTAGTCAATAAATATTTTTTGAAGCTGGTAACACAGCCTTTCAAGTTACAAGGGTGCGTAGTAGAAGGCTGTAGCCTCAAATTAAGATGCTCATATTATATTTTACGTTGCCAGCTAAAAATGCTTTTACAATTTGTTGTCCAAATTCTTTTTATTTATTTATCTATAATAATAATCATTTTGCAATAATTTTGCATCATAAAACAGTAGTAAAGCACCACTACCTATGGAGTTTGCGTGCGATGCAACAACAACTCTCGCATTTACAGGAAAACTTATTCTATTAAATATAAGATTTGTAATCATACATTGTATCGTGCACTCCATCTTCCCTATAGTGACGCATATGTATATATACATATATACTCACATGTATACACCTACACCCATATACATTGCTCTACATACATATACACATATACCTAATCACATCGTATATGCATCTCATATATACATACAGTCACGAACGCTCATACACATAGGCTGTTATTGCAATTTTTCTAGATATTTTTTTTTCTAATAATATAATCAATTATGTTTTACCCTACAGATCGCAGTAGGCGTGGGTCTAATCATGAACAGCCGATACGACGTCAACGACAAAAAGGAGATCTGCAAAGCTGACAAAATAAATAACATGACCGTGTTGGGAATCTTCCTTATCACGATTGTCAATGTGTTCATCACGTCGTTCAGCGTCGCGACGCCTGGCAACACCACAGGCGCTGTCGTGCCACAACAAAATGGATAACGAGTTCATAGATAAACAATATACTTGTTGTGGCGGATACTTGAAGAGAGGCTTTTCCGAGCAGTTTTATTTTTAAAAGTTTACTGTAAATTAAATAAGCAATATATAATTAATATAATTATGCACTATTACAAAAATCTTACGAACTAGTATATTGTAATTGTGTACAAGGGGCGGTCTTATAGCTAAAAAGCGATCTCTTCCAGACAACCCATGTCAGGAATATTAATGATTAGGAATGATGATGGTGGTATACATAAAATATGTAACTAATACATAAGTTATATACTATACAAGATATATTCATATCATGTAACTATTTAAACAACACACATATACCTATATGCAATATAATTCTTATATATTGTTTCCAAGCGTTTATTTAACTTTTAACGTTTGCACGTCTGTCAACGTAAGTATGTTTTGATAGGAAAGCCCACATAAAACAAATGATATAATTATCGTACTTTATTGTTATGGTTGAAGTAATAGTAATGGTCTGTTTTTTTATATTTATTTATGACTCCAATGATGTTCTTTAAGTTACGTAACGTAGTTTATTAAACCATCGACAATATACGACTACGTTCCACAAGTGGTTCACAAGGACCACGTTCACGACCGCTATTTTTCCCGTTCCACTTGCTTGCGGGCGTTACAATCATAAACTCTAGTGGAACGGTTATTCGAGCCACGTATTGACATGGGTCGTTGTGAGCGTTGCATGATCAAAAATTATGATGTCATTAGTGACGCTTTCGCCACGACCATAACGACCGCAGTCGCCGAATGGAACGGCTGACAGAGCATTTTGGGCGTTGTCAGCTACTAAATGAACGCCGCTATACACAAATCTATCGAATGTAATCGATTTAACAAACAATTTTCTACTTTAAAGGAAATACCGCAATTATTATAAGTGCCACTTTATTCGCTTATTTAATATATGTTCACTGAAATGTACGTATATTTATTACACGATATTATTTTGAGCAAAATTTCTTAGATAAATTTATTAAAAACTTATTTATAAATGAAGTTGATTTTTATAACAAATCGAGTTCGTACCGCATTAAGACTTTACTAATTGATATGTCATCGAGCTGTCAAAAGTAAAATAAATGCTTGGAAAGACTAGTTGTTTTGTGCAATATTTGAACTCCTTAGTCAAGTGTTTTTTTTTGTGTTGTCACAAAAACTCCGCTGTTTGGGGTTTATCAGTGACCTAGAGCAGGTGATAGACTTGCGAGCAAGTAGGTACTTACCGGCTTGGCAAATTTTGCCGCTCGTGTATCACTAAATAGTCAAACTTCCATAAACGAAAATACTTGTTCTTCACGTCTATCACCCGCTGAAATTTTATTAGAGTTAAATAGTGAATGTGTCTGACTTATATATAAATTTATTTTTGTTACCATAAAAAAGGGCTATATGCTGAAGCATCTATCTATATCTGTCTGTATTCTGCGATTACTACAGTACAGTATGTATACTGAATGAAAGCATTAATACTTTTTCTGTTGCATTGTTTTTCGAATTTGAAATCTTTGAAAATTCTTAGAAATAATTTTACTGCAGACATATTTTGTTATATAATATAATATAATCAATTAAGTATTTATTAACTTTTAGAAGCACGGAACTTACTTGAATTCAAGCCATTAAATTTCTAATTTTGATTTTATCCACCGAGATGCTTATTTAAACCATGTTGTTCAATTTTAGTTATTGGTAATCCCAAGAAACATAATTTTTTAGACGCATGAAACCTTGTTTGATGAATTATTTACAAAATCAAAATGCGTTAAAAAGTAGTCGTAAAAATTAAGTACACGATTTTTTAAATAATTTATAGTTGCTCATCTCTCATAATAATTATTTTACTAATAATTTTAAATAATAAAAATATGCATAAAATATTTAACAAAAATGTAATAATTAAATTTTAAACATAAGTACTTAAGATAATTTGCTCAGTGGTCTGAAATGTATTTAACTCTTTGAAAAGACTGAGTTTAGAAGATGACACAAGTTAAAAGTGTTTAATTAATAAATTCGTAATAAACGAACACGACGAGATCATTTTTGTAACGCGGTAAAGTCGCGTTCGTGTTCTGAGCCACAAGTGGAACGTAACCTATATCAGCTGTGCAGTTTCAAAATCTAGTAATTACATTCCTAGAAGTTTTAGACCACAGAAAATAAAATTCATGAACTTCATAGAATACCATTTAAAAAATTATTAAACTTATCATGTTTTGATACTATTTTCATGTTTTTGCAATCAGGAAATGCTAATAAGATATAAACGCAAACATTTATTTAAAAAATAATGACAGTTGCTAAGTTTTGAAACTGGACAGCTGATATGTGTACTTACATATAGACTAAAATATTGTTTTTCAATAACAATTTTGATTCACTTTGATAATATAGTTTTTCGGACTTGATTGATTCGTACAGTGAACGGTGCATATTTTGTACGTTTTAAGTATAGAGTTCTAAGCATCTTATTCATAAGAATGTCTTCTAGAACATGTATAATAAGTATTCTTTATACACCAAGGCTTGAGATTTGGTAATCGGCAAAATTAAAACGTATCCCGGTGACTCCTTGATCATTCGAAACTATTGTTTTGGACGATTTTTCTAAGTCTCAAATAATTTACAAGTGCTTAATAAATCCCCATTCTGGTTGCATCGTCTTGTACTTCGAAAATATTGACCGTTGTCTTCCCCATAACTTACTACAATCTCTAAAATGAGATGAATAGTGAAGCAATACTGCAATTGGAATTGTTAAAGACAGAAATAGCAAAGAAAGATATACTTAAATATAAATTAAAACAAAGTCAAAAGAAGTTAATAATTTAATTTGAAATAATGTATTAATAATGACAAGTAAACCGGCAACCGGCCGAAATCGGGAGGTAATAAAATTCCTACGAATAGTAGTGTTGACTAGTGGTTATAATATAGAAACACTTCTTCGTTTCCATACAAAGTCTACCGATCGGTTAGAAAATCTATTTTATCGGTAATTGCTAGTTTCACGTATTATAGAACATTAACAGTTCATTATAGAAACACCAGTAGAGTTACCACGCTTTGATATTCTAACCGTCGGTAAGAAAACGAATCGTTTTTGCACTATGGGAACTGGCCATTAATCAATAGTCCATTGCATTTTTTTTAGTAGACTAACAAAATTGAACGATTTAATTTGAAGCATAGCTCCCTGTTGGTAAATTAAAAAAAAGAATATTATATTACGTGCCAAATGGAGACAAGTTTACGTCGTAAATTTGCGCACATTTATGGCCAGTTCTTATATCTTACCGACCGTTCATTTGTCTTACTATCGTTCAAAATTTGAGCTCCATACAATTAATGCCAGAATTCAACCGGCAAGTGAATGAATAGTAATATAGAACCGGCCATCAAGTCAAGTCACGTGTTAAGTTTATCTGACAGTGTGCAGTGCGAAGGAGATTCTATGCGAATCCCAATAGAGACCGAGAGAGAACCCAATATTCTCCTCTTTGAGCTCTATAAATAGGTACCATATTCGTGAACATTATAAATATCTCGTAATAAGATGTACGAACGTAAAATATGTATCTCTGTCTCAATAACATGTTATTACATAATTAAAACCATAAAATAAAATGGAACCAGGTTTTTTTTGGAAACGACAATTTTAATTTTGATAGAGAAATACGAGTTGTTGCTCTTATCACCGTGTTTAAGCAAAGAGAACTTGTGCTGGTACCAAAATAATTGGCACTTTGTCAATGTTTATATATTTTATTTTGCAACCATATAATAAATATTATAATCATAAAATGTAAAATATTTACGTGCCAATCATTATGTGGTTTAGCAATAACGATATAGTTTACCACAATTGCGTTTTGATACTTAAAACTAAGGCGTCTAAAATTCGTCTTTGAAGTAAATCTTATTATATTGAATCTCATATCAGTCATAAAATAATTTTAAGCATAAATTTACAAATCTATTCCACTATTTATGTGCCTTATTAAATAAAAGATGTATATCAACAACCCAGAATATCGTTTTATTTGCATTTTTTAAATCGTTTAGCAAAGCTACAAAGTAATACAGCTGATATACGATAAAGTACTGAAAAACCCAAATCTATACATTAAATTGTAGAGGTCAAATTTCTGTACAATGAAAAAATTTGCTAAAAACCGAGTCAGGGGGATGTCAGAAGTGCAATAGAACTAATTTAGATTTTTTCCTTTTTTTGTTTCCGTTTCTGTTTGTACCGGCTAATCTCCAAAACGACTGGACCGATTTACATGAAATTTTGTATGTTGATAGCTTCTATCCCTGGTAAACATATAAAAGGTATTCACCTTTGATCCCGAAAAATTAAAGAGCTCCCGTGGGATAGTTAAAAAACCTTTAATTACTTAAACAGCTTATAACAGACTGAAAGCAATTTCTCTGCAACGTAACATAATGGAAGCGGCGATTTTGACAGGGTGTGGTGTCGGTGAGACAGTTTTATCTTATATATATGTAATATATTAAGCTGATAAGTTGGTTTCTTTCTTTGTTTGCTTGAACGCGCTAATCTCAGGAACTTCAGGTATGATTTTTTCAGTGTTAGATAGGTTAGGTAGTACACGTATATGTGGTGTAAGCTCGTACTTTTGCTAGCTCGGTGGTCAAAGGGCGAGGTAGGAGTAATTCTTGCAATTCCGTGGCAAATATATTAAGACCAGGATGACAATAAAAATAAAACTACATAATTCAGAATCCAAAAATGTATTGAATACAAAACAAATCCTAATAAAATTGTATGGTGGCAATTTAAAAATATTCTATTCCAATAATAGTCCAGGAGAACGGCGACCGCCCGCCACACTCCCGCGCCACTCATCTCAAATAACCTAACCTAACGTTACATACAGTATAATATATAAATGCGCATATCTCGAGAAAGTTTATTTCGTAAAGTATCCTAAAAACATAATAGAAACTACGCCAAATGTTATGGAACAATCAGATTAGTTATCTGTGTTATAATTGATTTTGTATGAAAAGTCTGCTAAAAGGCCTAGTTGCCAAGCCATAAATGTATTTCAAAAAGTATGAAATTTCGCCTATAGCGTAGACATGGGCGCCGCGTTGAAAAAAGACGGCCGCTTCATTATTTCAGGCTTTTTATGTTACTGTATTACCTACTTTTTTCTAACTAATTTTTAACTATTTTTTTTTCTATTTAGACTGGCATTTATTTTTTCACGTACTGTTTTGTGAAATTGCATTATTATGAATAGTGTGAACCTGCCAGCTTTAGTAATTTAATTAACGGTTTTACAGAACTGTCCTTTTTAATTATTTAAATGTCTTACAATTTAATATAGTATGGAAATTGTTGTCAACGTCAGTACAGTACGCGTCGTTACGCCCATGTCTATTATATTATAGCCATTAAACGAGTAAATAAATAAATTTAAAGACAAGTACCAAACAAAATTTCTCAAGATTACACGTTAAAAATGCCAACTTTTATTTCGACACTAAAAACAAATAAAATCATTTTTTCAAATCACGTTTTAAATACATAGTATATATAAATATGCGTAATGCCATTGTTTGCTGCGCACTCTCTCATCGTATTGCTGAAAACGTCATTACTCCGATGAAAAGCTTATATATGCCCCCCCCCCCCCCTCTCATCTTTGCATCATTTGTGACTCATTCGTGCCCCGCAAAATCAAAGATGTGAATATATCCCGTCTCCAAGTAGAAAGAGTATTCGAAAATCATACGTATAGGAACAAAATACACTTGCATGCAATAATATTGACTCCCCAATTAATTTAATGACAATTAAATTTAACACTGGCCAATTTTCATAAAATGTCGCAATTGATTAAACATTTTTTTTATTACAGGAGTTCAGCAGACAGGCAGACTTGATGGAAAGCGGTTACCATCGCCTATGGACATTTGCAACACCAAAGGTGGTACAAATGCGCTGCTGCTCTCTTAAGGGAGACTGGAAGCTGGTCACCAATGCCGGAACACAAGGTTGCGATATACTCTAGACCAAGGGTGGTAGCCATCCATTCATTCTTACAGTTGCTCAAACTTTACAACGCTTATATATCGCTAAAAATATTTAGATGTTGGAAATCATAAACTTTTATCGACTACTTTTTTAACTACCATAGAATACGATATGAACAAAGTAGTCAGTTATATTATAAATTGACCAGCGTTCTCTCAACTATATACTCGGGACTTCCAAAAACGTCAAAAAAGCCATCCGTGGGAAATATAATTAGAAATAAGCGGCGATTCTTAAACGGCACGCTTGTTGCACGCTGCGCAAAAATTGGATCATACAATTCTTTACATCGAGAGATAAAAGGCTATTTGTTCTGTGCGACATTTTGAAAATGTATCAGGCGAAAACTTTAACTACTTTGAAATAAACGTATATTTAGTATATATGTGAAAAGGAAAAATATCTATACATTTCGATTGGGGGCCATTTAAAAATTACGTCACACATTCAGACGGGAGAGTTGACGAAGAGATGGGTGAAGTCCTAAATTTCGTGACTTAACATTTAGAAATTATATTTAATACTTTATTTAAGCTTTAAAACACGCAATTTGAATTATTAAAGCAAAAATTAAAAATACGAGTATTTCCAACTGGTATCTGTACGAGCCATTTTTAAAATATTAAGAAAGAAAGAAAGAAAGAATAATTTTAATGAAAATAAAACCAATTACGAAATTACTCTTTAATTTCATCATTTCTTGATGTAAAATTGCATGCATATGTGACACTAGAGAGGGGGTCTCGCGAAAGTGACCAGCTGTGACGAAGGAGGGGTGAAAAAAAAGACATGAAATACGTATGCCGTAATTTGTCAATGACCCCTTGGAGACGGATTAGTTGAGGACATTAGGATCTAAGAGAAGACTTCTGCTTAGTCTGTCAAAAATAGAAATTGAAACAAATATCCTTTCAGCCCTCGATATGATCTTCATATTCATCTGCCAGTTTGTATATCCAGTTTTAGTAAATTGTATGCTTACTACGAACGCCCTGCTCCACAGAACAATGCGTCCCGAAGTAATTCCAATGCGATTTCGCAAGCAACAAACTGCCGACGAAGTACAATTTTCTGACAAAAAAGTAAACTTACAAACTTTTGCTATATCAGGGCTTGTTGTTGTATTTAGTGAAATGTTATGTTTCTTACTAGAATCTATACCGTACCGTATAAACCAGCGTCAATAGGCAGAATACTTCAATAGATTTCTCGTTTCATACTTAAAATGATACATCTTGAATATTGATGAATAATTTTGATTTTAACGAAATAAAAGTAACCTAAACAAACTTATAAATATTTTTCACGTTTTTTATTCATATATGTTTTTTAAGAATCATACTAAATAAAAATCGAAATGAATTTGTTAAGCAGAAACGAGCTGCCTACTGAAATACTTTAAATCTAACTACTTTAGGCTGTAAAGGGAATTTTATATAAAGATCACAAGGTGGAAAATTAAGTTTCACTGTTAAAATCTATCATCTATTTATATGATTTATCGTTTTATATGCCACTGCCAAGGTTTTTGAAAAACATCTTTCAAATAAATTAATAAAAATACGAAATCATTTATACAAAAGTTGTAGTGGTCAATATTTGTGACCCTTAGTGTAATTTCAATGAATCAACATAATAAATTCCCCATTTTTATTTTGCAAAATATATCATACAGATAGATATTAAAACCAGCGAGCATGTGTAACAGAAATTATAATGGAACGACACAACAGTTCTTCAAACGAGGGATATTAAAGTCTTCGACAAACATTATGCTCACTTCCACGGCATCATCCTTATCCGGAGATGACGTGCTTACATACTCGCGCTGCCCACTTCCCTGCTCGCTGCCGTGGAAGTGTGCATAGTGCAGACCGAGGGTTATAATTGCGGAGAGATGTGTTCGGTGTATGCGTTACCGCGAAACAAAACCTGATGGATAAACGTAAAAAGTGCATCTTACTTTAAAGATGTTGTAATAGTCGTGTCATTTATCCGAGTTTACTCCTTAAAGATCGATTTTCAGATACGACCTCCGGTGTAGAAATTTTTTGAGGAGTGAAATAATACAAATAATACGAACGATGCCTCAAGAGTTAACGTTTACTTACTTTAAGGTGTAAACTCCCATCACAAATAAGTTGTTTTTGATTGTTAACTACACTATTGCAAATGAAAAGAACAGACAGACATAAGGCTTACGTTCCACAAGAGACTCACAAGGACCATTTTCACGGCCGCGATTTTATCCGTTCCACTTGCTGCCGGGTGTTACAATCATAAAATCTAGTATAACGGATGCGGAACGGACGTTGATGCCAATGGCGCCATTTCAATGTCAATCGATAGATATAATGAATGCTCAGTGGTATGTGCCTACTTCGACCCACCCCCTGAGATGGGTCGTTGTGAGCCCAGTGAGCTACTTGTGGAACGCGCCCGAGGCATGGAGTGCGAAGAGGTGTGGCGTCGCGGCGCCTAGATGGCGTCGATGTCGACGTCGGCCTCGTCGTCGTCGTCGGCCGCCCTCCTGGCGGGCTGCGCCGCCACCGCCTTTATGGGCGTCGCCTTCGCACGATCGTCGTACTCGATCTGACAAACAAACGGACAGCAAAACATTATATATTACATATTAGAATGTGATCGCGATTTCATTCACGCTAGACTAGGAATATGTGCGTGTACTGGTGTACACACGTAAGAAGCGAAACTTTTTTAAATCGGTCAAATAAATAAAGCCCCTACCACGGTTGAATCGACCGTGGTAGGGGCAAGAAAAAGATGGCGTGTAACGGAAAAAATGTTATTTTTTTTATTGCAGGAGTTCAGCAGACAGGCAGACGGCCCACTTGATGGAAAGCGGTTACCATCGCCTATGGACATTTGCAACACCAAAGGTGCTACAAATGCGCTGCTGCTCTCGTAAGGGAGACTGGAACCTGGTCACTGATGCCGGAACACAACTCAAAGTTGATATGGCGATATAGTCTAGTCCAGGGGTGGTGGCCATCCAGTCGGGCAAATGCCCTACCACCTGACTATGAGTAGTTTTGTTGCCTCTTACGACAAATTGCCCAGCCGCAGGAAATTGTATTCTTTCTCCGTTCCTGCACGGATAAAATGTGACGCGTAACCGAAAAATGTGACGGTGAAATTTTTTTCCAACGCCGATAAAGAAGTTTCACTTCAAAAATGATATGTAAAATCTAAATCGTTCTAAGAAACCGATTTCTATAGTATCGCCCCCCCCCCCTCTTCACCTCAATATCCTCCTCGCCGTCGTCGGCGTCGTCGCTGGAGTCCTCCTCGGCGTCGTTGAGCCAGTCGAGGAAGGGCTGCGCGCGGCGGCGCACGTCCGCCACCACCTCCTTCGAGGCGTACTTGCGCGACGGCTTCGCGGCCCACTCCATCATCGCCTTCTCCTCGACGATGTCCTCGTCGTACAGCAACTGCAAACAGATATACATATTACAGTTTATTAGAATTGTACACAGACGTATAACACGGGTACAGACACAACCTAGAATTAGCTTGTACTTGTAATCCGCAACACATTGCTAATCGCGCGTCCCTACGCGGCTCACCTTGAGGATGGGCGGCACCTTGGGCAGCAGCGCGGCGTTGTCCTGGCAGAGCGCGGTGAGCGCGTGCAGCACGGCGCGTTGCGCGCGCGCGTCGCCGCGCGTGAAGCGCACCAGCAGCGCGCGGTGCTTGCGCACGTCCGCCGCGAACGCGCCCGCGCGCACCAGCACCTCGAAGATCACCAGCGGCGCCTTCGACTTCACCTCGAGCCTTCAAAAATAAACATATATAACTTTAATACTATCAATACTATCTCGTGTTGATTTGGTTATTGTGTATTTAAAAAAAAACTTGAATCGCCATGTCTCGTTGTCGGTCTGTCCATGATGTCACAGCCAATCGTATCGAAAACCACTGGACGCCCAAAGGGATAAAAGTTGACGAGATATACTGTACGCGTTAAACTTAAATGCTTCTTTGAAGCGCGTACAAAACATTGCGCAGAATACGGATCATTAGATTCAAAAACAGAACTGAGAGGAAAGAGTTGCGCTGTCGCTCGGCCGCGAACCACAGCTAACTTCACTCGAAACGCATTTATCTTTTGCGTGTACTACAGTCTACTTGGCTCTATAAAGTTATATTACAGTGAGACCGTGATTAGGATTAGTAATAATTTTTAAAAGCAACACTATAAACTGCGCTCTGAACATTTTTGACATTATTACGAATTTTTGAGATGTGAATTTAAAATGCCTTTCCAATTATTACAAAGTTTATAAGTACACAAACGTAATACACATATCTTACAACCGAACACAACAAGTCAAAATCATAATGACATAAATCGCATAAAGTCCCGTCGATTTAAGATACTCGTTCCGAAAGTACTTTAGGGGTGACGCTTCGATAGCAGTTGAAACTCAACTAACTCAGTCCCGACCTTACCGACCTACTATATAAGTAAATTAGGCATAGCCTCCTAGCAACATGAGGACCATTCCTTTGAATTCCTAACTCGATGCTTTATAGCTTTTAAGAATGTGCATCAAGTGTAAACAACAGAAAGAAGGATTTATGACGTCTTACCGGGAGACAATGGAACACTTGAATAAGACACCTGTGAAGGATTAGTATCAGTTAAAAGTGACAAGCGGCAACGTCACCTCTCGGCCTCGTGCAGGATGTCCTGGATGGCCTTGGTGCCGGTGAGCTCGTCGCCGCCGGCGCGCTGCTTGAGGTACGCGTAGAACAGGTCCATGCGCTGCTTCTCGTTCTTCTCGCTGTCCTCGGAGACGGTCATGCACTTCGCGCTCTCCGTCAGATCTGGAGTTCCAGTGTAAACTCATATAAACATAGAAAAGGATTCTTTGCCTTACTATCTATCAGTTACAATTTGAAGTAAGCACCGGAAAGTCGTATCAAAATAACGACCCAATGGCAGGGCAAGCCAATGAATAGTGTTATAGGAACCAACCATACATCTACCATCCTACAGTGCTTGAAGTTCTTTGAGCAGTGTATCCTCACCATCCTAACCTACTGCGTCGAGACGTGGACACTGACGGTGAGATTGGTGCACAAATTCCAAGATCCTCAACCAGCTATGGAGCATGTGATAATAAGCTGTTGTCACAAGACTACATAAACTACGTCAAAGTTAGAAAGGGAGCTGTGTGACAACGGGCGAGAGGGGGACCTAAATTTTGGGACGTGATGAGCGTGCTCAGTAAACATGTCCATTCTAGTTTGCTCCCACCCATTTTAATTTATATATATATATATATATATATATTAGCAAAGTTTGTTTTCTTTGTCCGAGGTAAACTCGAAAACTACTGGACCGACGCGAAATTAATCGTAGATGGTTATAGGCTATATATTTTCCATTTTTTCTCAATTTGTTTGTTTGTTTTTCATTCGCCGGGCGAAACGGGAGGGAACGGCTAGTATTATATAAAGTTATTAAGCATGTTTACTGAAGTTTCTTGCGCCGCTTCTTCCCTTCAAGCCACAACATGTTGTGAAACGGTCCCAAAGAGTAAAAAAGCTACACCACACTTTTCAATGCGAACTGCAAAAAGTGTCGTTACAACATTTGGTCTTAATTCAAAAAGTGTCGTAACAACATTTGGTCTTAAATCAAAGTGTCGTTACAACTTTTGGTCTTAATTTTTTCCGTCTTCCCCCCTTTCGCAACGCGCGATAAGGAACTTCGTTCCAATAATAACCATAAACAACATAAAAATTAAATAAATAAAATGAACAAGTTGGCGGTAGGCTAAAAAAATCTTTTCGTTGACACTTGACATCATTGTCTTCCGTGATTATGTGAAAACGTCAGAATAATAAAAATCATATAAATTACCACGCCTAAAACCGTAAAAAACGTAGTTTTATTATCTACTAGCTGTGCTCGTGACGTCGAATTTGTTTTGAAAACCCCCCCGATTTTGAAACATTCATCATTGGTGCTCCGCTCCTATTGGTTTTAGCCTGACGATATATATCGTATAACCTTCTTCGATAGATGGGCTATCTAACACTGAAAGAATTCTTCAAATCAGACCATCCTGTTTTTGAAATTAGTGCGTCCAATCATACAAACTCTTCAGCTTTATATATCAAATATAAGATACTAGTCGCGAAAACTTAAGAGAATATTATTCGCCGCCGCAAGAGTGCGATCGGGCCGAGATATTAGTATGGTGATGCGACTGACCCTGCATCCGGGCCCTGACGGCCGCCTCGCTGACGTCCACGGTCCAGGTGCCGTCGTCGTCCTCCTCCGCGGCCGCCTTCTTCCTGCTGCTCTTCGGGTTGGGCGTGGTGGGCGTCACGGGCACCTCGCTCTCCTGCCACGCAAACGACACGTTACACCATCCCACAAGAAATACACGGGTTTAGAGCAAAATTGAAAAAAATTATATTATGATCATCAAGTGAGTCAGGCGGATCTTGTGCATGATACTAGTGCCATATAATGATGTTGGGTTCATGTGCAGGATCTGCCTGATCTACTTTAATGTTTCCATCTCTTGTTGTCTATATAACCATGATTGTTCTTAGACTAGATATTTCTTATTTGTTATATGCTCTATATTTGACACAAACCAACAGACTGACAGACAAAATATAAAATTGAGATTGTTATAGTTTTTTAGTTTTTAACCTTTATGTTCCTTATTACATTTATGTTCTTCTTTATATATTCGCTTCGTATCATTAGTTTTTATATCAGTTTTTTTTATATATATTAATGATATAGTTTATTTTTATATTTGTATGCAAAAGTGCAAAAGTCATATTATTATGTTTCGTTTTGTCTGTCCGTGAGTCACTTGAACGGCCCTAACGGAAGACCAGCGCTGGTTGAGCCAACCAGCATCATGCTAAGTTAGGACCGATTCAGAACTTCATTTTAATTGTATTATCTTATTTATAAGTATGTATTGGTGTGTATGTGGTTCTGAATAAATATTTTTCTTTCTTCTTTCTTTCTTTCCAAAAAAAAATTTGTGTGTGTATGCGTGTATACTTATGTACACGCGTTAGAAGTTATACTTCTTTGGCGTATCAAGATAAAAATCTTTTTAAAGTTTTATCTTTTGCCTTATTCTACGTTTGCTGAAAAAACGACACTAACAATAGACACACTAAAATGTTGACTATAGCTAACTTCAGGGTGTCGATCGACTATAGCTAACTTCATGCGCGCGTCGTCAAAATTTACTTTCATTTTTCCCTAATGCGCCTAAAGAAGTATAACTTCAAAAATGCGGTCCGTACTCTTGACCGGACTCATCTATCCTTGTGTGCTTCGATGCACTGAATCCGAATTTTGGATAAGTTTGGTGCAAAACACCCTCAAAATTTTGAGTAAGCTTTGAAAAAAAAAAAAAACATTTTTAACGCCAACATAGCCGCGGGCAAAAGTTAATTTAATATACATTCAAATAAATTTTTATTCAACAGCTCGCATACTCTCTGAGAAATACAACTATTTTCAAGGCGAGCCTAGCAGACAGTCTACTTGATGGTAGCCTTTGCTAGATTTTGCCTTGATGATAAAAGATTCCGCCATTTTGTAGTCAGATTCGTTTGCGGTGCTAAATAAACAACATACAAAAAATTTGGCAAGCGCAACGAGTTGTTAAAACTAATGGCGGTCGCTCTGAAAAACCCCCTTGTTTCAATGTCTGAGTATGCATGATATCTACTTCTGAAGCCATGGCGAACTCTTAGTCGACTAGGGTTTAGGTGAGTCTCTCTAATTAATGTATTAAATTAATATTATTCGACAAACATTTACACAACAACTGAAGGTAAGAAAATTATACTATCATCTTCAGCGGCTTCGTGTGTATGGAATATCCGTCTTTTCTTTAACTTTCGGATTTGGCACATGACTGTATGGTGGTTAGGAGGTGTGCTCACATTCTTGGCGTCGGTGTCCTGGCCGTCGTGGTTGCCGTTGGCGGCGGCCGAGGAGTTGGAGCCGGGGCCCGACCTCTTGGAGCGTTTGCCGCGGTTGCCCTCCGTCAGCGACGAGCCCTGACACACATCCGACAGAAATCAAAGTAAAAAAAGTGCATTATTTCCGACTTCTTCGTCACTTCTATCCGTTGTTTTCTTTTATTTTTAATTATAAAAATGTTCATATCCACCAGTACAGTTGTATTTTGCATAATTTTAAAATAAGCATCACTTCCAGGTACTTGCGGAAGATGAGCGCTGGTTGTGAAACTAGCATTATGCTAAGCAAGAACCTCTTAAGGAGACTCCTCAATTAATTGTTAGTTCTGTTATCATGTAAGACTTTTTATATCTTGTCCTCTATGTAATTTTTTTTTATTTTTTTGTTTCTAGTGTGTAATAAGTCTCGACTGACGATTTATTTTTTATTTTTTGATTGCACGAGTTCTGCAGACAGGAGATGACCCACCTGATGGAAAGTGCTTATCTTCACCTATGGACATATGTCAATGACAATGTCCCGGAATAGATATGAAAGCTGTTATGTAATATGATAATAATACTATGTTGTAATAAAGACAGCCAATTTTCATGCTACTTTTAGCCCTGGAATCGATTCTCAGAATAATATCCAGGATTTCCAAGATATAACTTTCCACAACATTTAAAAAAGGATTACCATTTTAGTAAGAAGGGATTCAGAGTCAGCCAATTATTAAGGAGCCTAACCATTCTATCTCGCTCCCAGGGAAATGCCCGCGGGATTCCCGAAACAAAGTACCACAGATTATCAAGACTATCTGTGCAGGAACAGGGAAAGAATACAATTTCCTGCGTTGGGGTGGCCTGTCGTAAGAGCCGACACAAGAACCCACAGCCATATGGTAGGGTATTTGCCTGACTAGATGGTTACCACCCCTGGTCTAAATTATGTCTCCATAACAACCTCGAGTTGTGTTCGGCGGTAGTGACCAGGTTCCAGTCTCCCTTAAGAGAGCATCAGCGCATATGTAGCAGCTTTCGTGTTGCAAATGTTCATAGGCGACGGTAACCGTTTTCCATCAAGTGAGCCGTCTGGCCGTCCGCCGCCCTCGTGCACGAAGAGAGTACCTGCACGGCGGGGTCCGCCGCCGGGGGGTTCTTGAGGATGAAGGTGTTGAGCTTGTGGTTGAAGTCGAGCTGGCCGTGGTAGCCGCACGCCTTGCAGCCCTGCGAGATGGTGTTGCGCTTCGTCGACACGATCAGCTCCGTCTCGGGGTTGTCGCACTCCGGGCACAGCACGAACTTGCGGATGAAGCTGCAACGTCCACCTCCATGTAGCATTACGACCACTCTCAATAACGTTGGCCACGTTCTTTTATCGCTTTATTATTCTAGCCCATAATTAACTCGACTGTCAGCATCATGCATACCGAAATTTCTAAGTACTTCCTTTTATCGCCAAGACGCCTCAATATCGCAAGATATTAATAAAATCAGTAACAAAATTACTGGTGGAGCAAAAGACGTCAGACAAAAATAACATATTTCACTCCATTTAACGACAACTCTCTATAACGTCATAAAATGCACAGTCCCTTCAGTGTCGTTATATAGAGTTCACTTCATATTTATTTACAAAGAAATACTTTATTTGAAGAAATACCGACGTAATTCTTTATACACTTGCAGAACATATTTTGAGAATTTCTACACCGCATTTTCAGCTTGCACTCAGCATATCCCCGTGCCGGAACTATTTAGAACGTTACGACCCCAAATGTCACAAATATGTAACCATTCCCAATGACGACATATTATATAGTTTTGAAAGCTAAAACAAGGAGATTTCTTACCCATCAAGCAGATCTTGGAGTTTGGCCGAGTCGTGGCTGCCGTTCACAATGAAACGCTCGTTCTTGAAGTCGAACTGCGTTTGCGCGCCCAGCTCGCAGCCAAAGTACTTCGTAGGGTCTAAACAGATACAAAATTCTATACAATATCCGTTTTCTTTGTATACAGTGTTGTGAATGCTATTTATTTAACTTCTAATGTCAGATATAGTCCACATCAACCTCTATTTATGTATGTATGGTTGCCCTTATTTAGCTACAGATGCTGTGCAGTAGATGGTTGACATACAAAATCTTTCTTTTTGATCAATAATAATATAACTGATCAAAGGAGTTTAAAATAATAATTATTTATTTATTTCAGACACAAAGATCCATAATTACAACAATTTTTTTATATTATTATTATTAAATTAAAACTTAATAATTAACCATTAATAAGTCAGTCAGTAAAATGTGTTAACTTGTAAGCTAGACCTTATCGTAAAAACTACAACAATAATTTCTCAGGAAAAGTGTATGTCCTCAAAGCATGGCTTATTTGGTAGTTTATTTTACAATGTTTTGTACCATACACCTTTTTAAACAGAATTTATTTCAAATTGATCTCACCACATATATTTTTCAAAACAGGCAAGAGTTCTGAAGATAAGGCCTATATATTGAGGGATTATACCAATCCTTATAGCGTTTTTAGCGAAGAGCTTTATTAAATTACTAGCTTCTGCCTACAACTTCATGCACATGGAATAGTTAAAAAAAAGTAAGTTAAAAAGCCCCCAATTTCGAAGCATTCATTGGTGCTCCGCTCCTATTCGTCTTAGTGTGATGATATATCGCTTATAGCTTTCCTCAATAAGTGGGCTATCTAGCACCGTTAGAATTTTTCTGTAGTTCAGTAGTTTCTGAGATTAGCGCATTCAAGCAAGCAAACCAACAAAAACAAACTCTTCAGTTTTATATATTAGTATAATTAATTATAAGTGCTAGGTAGTGTCCGTTACCTAGAAATAGAGAGACGCGTGCATGGCAGTGGGACGTTTATGGTCTGTTATAAATATTAAATACATTTTTCGGAGGCAATTAACCGGTCCCCTTTCATTGGTCCTTCGAGCCGGATATTCCATTGTACTTTTTCTCATTAATATGTATGTTCTAGGTATAATACTGCTGCAATAGACAAAGTGGCACTCACAGGTGGCGGGCCTGCCGAGCGCCTTGGCGACCTCGGGCATGTTGACGATGACCGTCTTGATGCCGTTGCCCTTGCCCTCGACCTTGGCGCAGATCCTCGGCATCTTGTAGCGGTAGAACGCGTCCGCGACATTCCTGTTCACGTTCAGCGTACCCATCTTGGACAAACTTCTCCCTCACTCCCGACTAAATAACTAAACCCTAGACACCTAAATAATATTGGCCAATTCAAATTTAATCCTATGCTTGTTGAGTTTGGATAATGTACACTGGATCTGAAAATGAAAAACACAATCAATATTAAACACTACTATCTACCTGAAGCCATTTTACTCGTAAGATTTTATTTTTTTAGTAACTTAGGATCAATTTCTGTATGTATATAATGAATGACATTATGAGAATAATAATTTATTTAGTAAAAAAAAAAATATGCATTAAAAACAACGTCTAGCTATTGTCTTGTTTCTCTCTCCATTACAAGATTGTCTCGAAGAGAGTTTCAGTTCAGTTAATGATTTTTTATCTAGACGTGTTGCTGGGGAGATTCTTGCCGCTTCTTCTCCTTAACTTAAGAATATAATTTCCTCCGTTGGGGCGGCCTGTCATAAATGGCGATAAATCAACCGACAGCCAGGTGGTATGGTATTTTTCCGACTGGACAGCTACCACCCCTGGTTCTAGAGTATACCGCCATAACAACCTTGAGTTGTGTTCCGGTATTAGTGACCAGGTTCTAGTCTCGCTTAAGAGAGCAGCAGCGCATTTGTAGCACCTTTGGTGTTGCAAATGTCCACGGGCGACGGTAGCCGCTTTCCATCAAGTAGGCCGTCTGCCTGTCTGCTGAACTGCTGCAATAAAAAAGAAAACTTTTTCTACTACAATGGCTACAAACAATTTAGTCTGTTTTTGATCTGCATTGCTTTGGACATTGTAGAGGACAGTGGATTTCAGGCTGGAATAGAGAGATGAGAGACGTCACTCACTTGTTCTAACAACAAGGTTGCGATAGAGGGGTGCGGCGGTGCTAGCGCGCGTGCGGCCGCATGCGTCCGCTGGCAGCGGCGGCGGCGGGGGGCCCGCGCGGTGCGGCGGTGGGCGGCGGGGCGGAGGGGGCGCCCGCGTCGCGCGCCAGTCACGTCTGCCGAAACGGCAGCAGCTTCCGGTGCCTATTACTGCAAAATTTTGATGTTCTGCAAACAGACCGCGCGACGGTTCAACGCTCCGGGCCGACCCCTGACCACGCTTCTCGGACAGCGCGGGATCTACTGGCCCATGCTACTTTTACCCTCGTCAACAACTATCCCTGGAATATCAGGAGGCTACAATGCGATACTCGTTTTCATCTATTTTTATTCGGTGTACATATAATAGGGAGTAGATTTCACTTCTGAATTTGAATATCTCCCATTTCCATACTCAGTGCTTTTGAAACCATCTATATAAGAAAAAGATACATACAAGTTGTGGTAGCGTAATGGCCAGCGCGCGCGTCTCAAATTCAAAGGGCGGAACGCACTTAGACAGTTTTCTGACCTAATATGCGTATTGTTACAATTACCATGAGCTAACGACTACGGAGTAAAACATCGTGATGAGATCTCTCGAACATCGAGATGACCGATGTGTGACACCTGCCAAGCCGCCTTGGACAAGCGCGGCGGGTACACTGTCCATACCCCTAAAGCGGGAGGCCCGCCCTCCTGCAGTGGGGGTATTTACGGGCTGTTATTATTATAATATAAGAAGGAGACTAAATGTTTCCCTAGCAGACAATGAAGTGAGTAAAATTTCGTAATTATATTGTTGAGATTTGTAAACTTTTCCTATGTAGATTTGTAGAATCTATCACCTCGCATGATGGAGTGTAACTGACCTGCGGGCAGTACTCCTGGTTGTGTGAAGCGTCATGCACGCTCGACGGCTGCCGGCCGCTCTCCTTGTCGCGACACACCGACTACTCTCCACAGACTGTACTGATGTCTCTGAAACAATAGAATAGATAATTCAACGTTATATCAACATATATTTCATATTTTAGTTCATAAATAATTATCTGTATGCATTGTGCTCTGTCCCTCTCTGTACTCGGCAAGTCTGTGGTTCAAATATGCCCAAAGAGCTTACAATGCCCTACGAGTCCAATACAATAATTCTCTCAGGGTGTTGTTGGGGCGACAGCATTTCTACAGTACGTCGACTATGTTCGCCGAAGCACACAAATATGCCTTTGATTCTTTGTGGTGTAAAAAAACAGCGTCGTTACTGAGCAGATTGCGTGATAGCAGCAACAGCATCCTGAAGGGAATGGCTGATAAAATTGACTGCCCACTGATTTGGTCCTTCATTAAGAGGACTAAATCAGGGCTAGTCATTAATTACTAAAATAGATATAAGGAGAAAAAAACTAATTATGGTACCGCCATGTAAACCTCATTTCGACCTATTGATACTTTTCTTCGACATATTAAATTCTTCTTAAAATGTGAACTAACTATCACTCATTGTAATATATTAAAATAAATTAAATATCTCCGCATTGTAAATAAAATAACATAATATAACTTAATATATATCGCGCCCATACTACATAGATATAAATTACCCGCTCCGCGCCGCATTTGCACTATACAATAAACATATAAATTACTTAAAATAAATACATATATAATATAAATTACTCTAAATATACAAGTGCACTAAAGTGTGTGTGATAGTGGATAGTGGAGAAGAGGAGACGCGTTTCATTCCCATTAACCAGGTAAGTGCGTGCTCGTTCCGATTCCCATTCCAAATTGTCCACACTTCTTTTCCCGCAAAGTTGACACAGTTCGCTTACCGCTAAATCCAGCGCCGCCGCAACAAATTACTAATAACATATTGAGTGTATTTTTTATTGGAACGAAGTTCCTTATCGCGCGTTGCGAAAGGGGGCTAGACGGAAAAAAAGTTGTACCGACACTTTTGGCTATAGTTGTAACTTAAAAAAAAAATATTACAATTCCTTCACTAATTAATCGAAAGGAACTTCGTTCCATCCGGGTTTCTCTTGACACCTCTCAAGTTTTCTGTATATTGATATCGGGCTGTGTATTTGTATTGGACTGTGTTGTCAGTAAATAAATAAATTATATTATATTATATATTATGTACAGTCTCAAATGTTAGCTGTCCGTGCAGGAACGGAGATTGAATACAATTTCCTGCGACCGAGAGGTCTGTCGTAAGAGGCGACAAAACTACCAAGGTAGGATACTACTAAGGTAGGAGTACTACTAAAGTAGGACATTTGCCCGACTGGATGGCTACCAACCCTGGTCTAGAGTATGGCGCCAAAATAACCTTGAGTTGTGTTCCAGCATTAGTGGCCAGGTTCCAGTATCCCTTAAGAGAGCAGTAGCGCATTTGTAAGCACCTTTGGTGTTGCAAATGTCCATAGGCGAAGATAACGGACTTCCATCAAGTGGACCTTCTGCCTATCTGCTGAACTGCTGCAATAAAAAAAGTTACGCAATTAATCCACTAAGAGGGTAGACAAACGTCGACTTTAGGTATTAATAACTAAAGCTGGCTGATAAAAAAAATACACAAAGTGTGACGTCAACAGAACCATATATTAAGTGAAATGACACCGCGTTCATTCATCAGATTATTTTGTATAAAAAATCTCTGTTCGGGATTAGGCGGTTCTACGTCAACGCCCCGCGGCCTATATGATAGATGCTAGATGCACATAAACTATATTATTTGCACTGTATCGTGGCGTGGGTGACATTAGGTGAACTAACACTTTTCACTCTGAATCTTAGTGCAATGTACAAATGTAATTTAACATTTTAGCTGTTATACCATATCACGGTCGTATCATACGGAATCATTACCAATATATATCGTTTGCCTTAGAAAATTAAATTAGTTTACCCTGCTAGTATGTTATTGTCCAGAGATGAAGTCAGATTGAAAGAAAAATATAGTGTAACATAATGCTACACATATCTTTAAATTATTGTTTTAGATATTTATACATTTAAATGAAACAATAGACCAATATATATAATAATATTAAGACGTGGAATAAAAACGTTACACCCCCTTTTACGAGAAAATTGCGCGGACGGAGTACTATGAAATTTTGCACACTTATGGTCTTACTTATAAACGTTGGTTAAATTTTAAGCAACTGTTTAGCAGATGATTAGTGAAAATCTTACCCATAAACTCCTTTTAAGGATAAAAGATGGTAAAGCAACTCACAAATAACTGTCAAATTTAACCAACCTCGAGAGGTAGTTTAAATGACTGCTAAAAGGCAAAATGGCTATTCACATTTGAAACAGCTGATTCTCACGGAGTGCGGAAATAAGGGAATCGAATCTGTGTATAAAAATATATCAGTAAAAAAAAACAATGAATTGGTGTCGCCACCTACCGTAGCTAAAGGGATATTTATTGAAGAAAGTGCTAAAAAGTTTTATACAAGCAAACAATGTAAACTCTTGAATACATAATACCCTAGGTATTATGTATTCAAAAAGGAATAACAATTAAAATAACTAAAAAAACATTGTTAAGTGGGAACGGGAGTACGTAGGATTGGAAGGAAACACCAGTTTTTAACTAAACGCTTTTATTGACTTACACAGCGCGATTCCTCTTCACAGAGTTGGCCCCACATGCACAACTAACAACGCTCTGTTCCGACAATTATGTCTTACTTACAATACCGTCGCCGATATTGCGTAGACCACTTTCTGCTGCTGCAGTGCCCACATTCGAATTTTACCCCGTGTAGCTCGCTTCTGGATCTTCTCTTAAACTACGCTACATTCCTCCTTCACTGAACTGTCCACTTAATTTTTTACAAAGTTCACCACTAAACTTGTCAGTCTTCTATTAAACTTCTCTTCCAACTCTTTCATATCGCATTTGTCGCTTCACGGTCTTCAATTGAACTCTTTGAACTACCGGTAGGCGCGCCTTACGCTGGTTATATATCCGCAAGGAATCTTCTAGAACCCATACTTTCATGTGCTTTTCATTATTCTTTTATTTACTATCTATCCCTTTCTAAAGTATCCTTATCTTTAATTTCCTATCTATCTATCTCGGTCTTTTCCTTCCCAAACCTTCTATTCTACAACTTTCACTCATCATCTATTCCGTTCTAAAATGTTGTGTATTCCTTCCACAATCTTCTACCTTTTTCTAAAAGTCTTGAGAACGGCTTATGTTGCCAGAAAGTTCTACCCTCGGTCGCCACAATATTAAATATTTTCACTCGGCTCATAATTTAATAACTTCATTATTGTACCCTTTACCGACACTAGCGCTATTGTCTCTTGTGGTTATTTCTTGGACTATTACTGCTCTTTCAGTCAGTTCTAAGTTCTAACCCGACAAGTTACAGTTAATACTGGTGTGTGTTGTTGTTTTCTTGTTGCTTGGTATAAAACATGGAATTCGACAATCTCTACGATTTTATACATGATATCGAGGAGCTGCATACTTTTGCTGCGAAAAGAAGACGGAGAAAGACAGAGCTCGTTTCAATCTGTTGCATAATTTAACAGATGATGAGTTCAGGCTATGATACAGATTCAGTAAGACAAATATGTGCAAAGTAATAGAAATAAGAGCTGATCTGCAAGTGGATACCCGAGGTGAACATACGGAGTAAGGTAGCAATCGCGTTCGCTTCGAAAAGTTGGCGGTACATAAAAATGCCATCAAATTTAACAGAAGAAGTCAATGCAATCTTATTCAGGTCGTTTGAAACGCAGATTTTTGCTAAAATTGTGATATTGTGGTCATTGTAGAGGCAGCACACATGATGCAAGGAACTGAGAAAGTTCAGTCAAGAGGAAATTTGAAGAAAATGAGTTTGTTGAACGGCTAATTGGGGATAGTGGTTATGCAAGGACTTCTCACCTTGTAACACCACTGCTGAGGCCCCACACTGCAGAAAAGCAGCGTTACAATCACTGTCATATCCACACTTGTAATGTTATTCAAAGATGTTTTGGTGTATGGAAACAATGGTTCCGAATATTATTAGAAGCCATGATAGGCTCATACACCTCAGTATAGGCAACTATTATTGTTTGTACAGTATTGCACAATTTAGTGATCGAGCTGAATGAAGAACAAGGTGCATATTCATATTAATTTAATAATATTTTTTCATATAATAATAAGATATGACCTTTGGCCAGTTCCTATATCTGACTAATAGTTACTTCTAGCCCTATATCTTATTAATATTTGCCTTATTACTGATTTTTTGTTTGTTTTCAGATAGGGAAAATCTTCAACCTGAAGTGCCTGTATGAAGATTTTAATAATGATTTAATTTTATCATTCTTATTTAGCTATAATGGAGAAGATAAAGAATAGCCCTTTTTATGACATGATACTGATCAACATTATCACTGACCTTCCTTAATGTTATTGAGTGCAGTCTATTACAATATTAATTCTACAGAAACCACTAAACCTAAGCAAATTACCAATCTCATGGTGACCCCAATATCTGAGGACTGCCATTACTTGCAGCTCAGATTATTTATATTATTGATGACCATGTAGAACAAATAAAAAGGAACATTTTTAAACAATTAAAACACCTCAAAAAATTTAAATGCACAATTTTAATAAAAAATTATACACAATTATGTATTTTTTATTATTTTTGATAGCCAGTCTTCTTCCAGATAAGTTGTTTTCAATCACTTTTCATGCAACTCTTATCACACCTCATCTTGCAGTCAAGGGCTTCTCTTTTACACTGCATTCCTTCTTCCTATGCTGCTTTGGCCAACACAAACAATGCTTGTTTATGGCTTTCCTTGCAGTAGTCTCCCGTATGTCTGTGAAAACAAAAGCTATAATAATAACAACCTATAAATATACCAATATTGGACTTGAATATCCCATTCAGTAAGGGAAGGTACTGACAGTATACGCAATATGCTTTTCCAAGGCTGATTGACGGATTTAACACATTGGTTATACCGACCTGCAGGATTCATCTCAATGTTTTCCTCCATTGTTATTCACCTGAGTGATGTATGTTTTCCAATCAGAATTCGAACCCGAGCACTTTGCGTTTAGGACACATGTACTAATCTTTTTATTTAAATGGCCCATATGGCCATGTGTCCCCTATGTACTATCCATTAATCTACTACGGCTTTGTGTAGCAATAAAAACGAAAGCAATATGAAAATATATATCATAGAGACAGTGACTCTTTGTTGTTGAATGTACTAAATAAAAACTTGTAGTTACCTATTTAATGTGAATAAAATCACTGTCAAAATTGTTGTAATCCACAGTAAACTCATGGGATATGGTCTCCATCAAAATCTGAACTTCAACAGGCCGGCTACCTAGACGGAAAATCTCCTCCACAAGTCATTGTTCTCGCTCTTTTAAATGCCAACTCAGATTGTTAGCCTTGTTTTTCATATTAGCCAAGCGAGCTTTTTGGCGACTTCCGTGTTTGTGCTCGTTTCTTTTTCAATAATATCCGCACACTCAAGTACCAGCATTTCGATAATTTGCTAAAAAAGCATAAAATATTATGTTAGCGTGCATTAGGCATTTGTTAGTAGAGTATTCAAAGAAAAATAAGGATTAATATAGTTATTTTACATATTGTGCTGGACGATGGAGGATGCTACGTATGCTTATGCCCTATAACGCTTACACTTGCTGTTCGCTCAAGTTTTTTTGTATTCTTTTCACATGGCGTTCCGCTGTGATGTATTTAAAGATTATTTTATCAATTTCTATTATTTTCTATTTACACACGACAAACATAAACAACTCAGCTGTCACTGTCAGTTGTTAGTGTCAACAAAGTCACTGAATACAGACCAAAAAACGTAGTACTGACAAGAATTTCGCTCTTTTCCGGTCTTTAGTCGAATATTTTGGGTACAACGCTACGTCAATCATTCAAATTTCGTTTGTCTGTGCTCCTCTGCGGTAAGCAACAGGTAATACACGTTTATAAGTGAAAAAAAGATATTCATTGATTAGGGGCTTAAGAATCTCTTATTTAAAGGATGGCTAAACCTTTCTTAACGAGATTTTTATAAGTAAGACCATTATAGTTTACATAGAGACGGAGTGAAGAATGCTATTATTTTTTAAATTTTGCATAAAATATACATTAAATCAATAAAAAAACTTGACACACTAACATGTATTTGAGACACACACGCATATATCCTCTAACGTTTACTGTTAAAGTCAAAGTAACGGTGTACAGCCTTGGCGAAGTCTTTGATTATAGAAGTATAGTCTTTAACAACAGAACCTTAATAATATTCACACTAAATTAAATTAATTATGGTCGAATTTCGACCACTAGTTTACATAAACACTCGATTAGACTGTCTTAACAGATTAAAGAGTCGGGAACATCGAAAACAAAATAATGTTCGCATGTTCTATAAAATGGATTTGCCCAATGTCATTTTTGCCTAGTAATGTAACATTGACAGCTGTCACACGCACCGTGCTATAGCGCAAATAATTAACACTACCATGACGCCGACGCCAGTATTTACGCGCACTAAATACTCACGAGAAATGCATACGAAAACCCCTTCGTCGTTCCCGTTTTCCGCACTGTTCTCGTGACAATGTGGAGGGGCCTCCTTATACGCCATGACCAAATACCAGTTATCTCGTACAAATAAAAGCATGTTACGAAACAAAAAGGAACCAAGGTTACCAAGGTGATCCTATTTAAACGGTGCGGCGTGCGTCCACGCGTCGAGAAATGAAAACAAAACAAACATACGCAAAGTGTATTGTGCGCGCGCGCATTTTACGATGCGAGTCCTTGAGACGGGCCACTGTCATTGGTCAGCGCGCGTGCGAGCGTGGAATTAACTACCGGCAATAAATACGCTTTCCATGTTTTTAAGAATACAGTGTCGCATTCGGTTTATAATACGCTAGAAACGCAATTCTGCAATAGTCTTCAGTTTATATTATTGCGAATTTGGTTAACATAATGTTCGTTCATACCGGAACGGAGAAACATCAATTTCCTACTTAATTCTGATATAGAGAGGTATGTAAGAAGAAGAATAAATGTAGCATGGCTAAAGTGGAGACAGGTAACAGATTTATAAGCGTTTTGTTAATTCGCATGGATCCCTCTTGGCTTGACTTGTGTAATAATGTTAACATGATAACGGGTATTGAAAAGTCACGCTGCACAAGGCGACCATTCGCGATTGATAACAGTGCAGTGCAGGTGCTGTAAATGATTTTTGCAAATGTTTGCTTAATATAGTAACTCCCTTATCTCTTGCTAGTCTTCACACCTTATAACCCAAAAGCGACTGGACCAATTTTTATGATTTTTGGACTCGTCCGGAATAGGATAAAAGTGTTTAAATATAATATTCATCAATAAAAAAACTATCATTAAAAAAACATCAGTTTCAGGCCATTCATTTGTTATGATCTTTCCCGACCGATTTCGGCAACGGTGGCTGCATTTAAACTCATTAACATTTGTCTGATTTAGGTGGATTATTTTGGGTGTTCAAGTGGGTCCTGGAACGATTTAGATTCAAATTTGAACCAGGTAGATGGCGCTGCAACCGGTTTCTAGTTTTTTTTAATTTTTGTAGGGCAATCGACGTCTGTCGGGTACTACTAGTGATTCCTAAAAAAAATGTGCGCCTCGGGACGCCCGACAGAAGTTATAACTCAAACTTCTAAGTTGAACTAATCAAAATTGAAATTGCTCAACTTGAGAAAAGCTTAGGTTCTTACTTAAATTTTATGTATATAGCACGTAGGTTAAGAGTGAGGGAGGAGGAACTTGCCTACCGCTGCCGTTTTCGTGTGAGTAAGGGAAGCCAGACAGACTGGCGCCGTTAACGCGTTACGTAACGAAGCGGTTTACCATCCCATAAGATGTTATGACTTCAAAAAATGTTTGTACGAACTACTTTTCAAAACAAGACGAATAATAATAATATTGTAATACCGAAGTAAGAAAGAGAGTTGGTCTAAAAGAGAGTGTCGGGCGAAGGTAAGAAAAGGAATGCTCCGGTGGTTCGGGCATGTGGAAAGAATGTATGATGAAAGAATGACTAAACAGAAATACTATACAAAAGTGGATGGATGCAGAAGTCGCGGAAGGCCACGACACGCCTTCCATGATCAAATTGATTGTGTACTAGCAGAATTTGATGTCAGGAGCCTTAAGAACAGACGAGCGTGCAAGACAAGAGCTATGAATGTCAAAGAAGCAAGTGAGGTGTGGAAGAATAAGCCTAAATGGCGCTCTGTTGTTCATGCCTACCCCGCATGGGACCTGGCGTGAAGCTATGTATGTATGTATGTATGTACGAAGTAAAGATATGTTGCTGGAGAATTTTTTGAGTCACTTCTTGCCCTTTAACAGTAACTAAAATTACATTGGGAGCGGTGGAAGACTCATAATTCTTAGTAAGTAATCTGCAAGATTTCATTTTGAAATAAATACATTCATTCCTCCGAAAAGTGATATTATTGCAGGCTATCTGGCAATCAAATCGGCAGTATATATAACGACAAGTCTGCAATGCGTCATTTACATAGATAGATATTCAAGATACCACCACTCCACATTCGCCTTGAAAATATATTGTTCTACGCGAATGTACGACAACTAAGTAGTTATGAACTCTCATATCAAATTACATAAAACTAGCTTCAGCCCGCGACTTCGTCTGCGTGGAATAGTAAAAAAATAAGTTACAAAACCCCCGATTTCGAAATATTCGTCATTGGTGCTCCGCTCCTATTAGTCTCAGTGTGATGATATTATGGCCTTTAGCATTCCTCGATATATTGGCTGAATAAAAGTGAAAGAATTTTTGCAAATCAGAACAGTAGTTTCTGAAATTAGCGCATTCAAGCAAACAAACAAAAAAAAAACTCTTCAGATTTATATATTAGTATAAGATATGTTACATTAAATGTTTTCGAAAACTAAATCGTAAATTAAACGGTTTCATTTCTGCGTTCAATTTATATAGAAAATAATAAATAAACAATACGACCTTTATTGTTAAAAACAAGTTTCATAGGTGATATTTTTAAATGCTTTTTCAAAATTTTATTGTAAAAAAGTCATGGTAACGTAATGGCTAGGCGCACGCGTCCCAAACTCGAAGGGCGCGGGTTCGATCCTGACCGGAACGCATGCACGACTTAGTCAGTTTTCTAACTTATTGTGTATACTGTTACAATTACCACGTGCTAACAACGGCGAAACATCGTGATGTAACCTGCACATCGAGATAACCGATGTGTCAAACCTGCCAAGCCGCCTTGGACAAGCGTGACAGGTTTACTGTCCGTTGTCTTACAGTGGGAGGCACGAGCCCAGCAACGGGACGTTCATAGGCTGTTATTTTTTAATTTTAACTCAAACCCTAGTGAGTGTTTGGACGCCCGGAGGACGATTACAGTGTGGCGATGGACTGGTGGCGAGATGAGTCACTCCTCCCTTGCTTATTCTTCCACGTCCCTTCCTTCTTCCGTCCATCGCATCGCGCCCGCAGAACTCATGATGGGTTCCTAATCTTACGATTCATTCTTGCCCTCCCATCGGTTAAATTTTGACATTACTTGTATGAGCTCCATATGTCAAATTTTAACCGGCATTAAGGCAAATAAACGGTCGGTAGGATAAAGGACCTGGCCCCTAGTCAGAATGAAATTAACTTTGTTCGCCGGCCGGTGCAGGAAGACTATAATCGCTCATAGTTACCGTTAGAAACGTAACATGAAATCGCGTGGCACGAAGGTCGGACTTTTGTGGTGCGATTTCAATTTTCGTTGAAACGGGCGTTCCTTGCACTCGGGCGTCCAATTACGGAGGGTCCGGCCAGAGGCCGCAATGCGGCACACTAAGTGATTTTGTGGGCGCGACGTAATATAACGTTTCTCTGGGGCGAAGTTGGCAAATTTATATCACGTAGACAGATAACACTTTATTGCTCACCAAATATACAATTCCAAAAATGCACGTTTACAATATTGTCATGGTAGAAACAATAGGCGGCCTTATCGCCTATTGTTTCAAGCAACATAGTATCAGTATTGTTTCAGCAATATCTAGGAAACCTAACTTAGAAATAGTTAATCTAATCTGGTATTTTAAGTTCCTTGGTCAAACCGTCAGTCACTATACATAATGCATCAAATAAGAGTTGTAGCGCCTTGTAGTGACGCGAACGCAAAGACATTGAATTAGCAGAATCGAGCCCCTGGTAATTAGGTAATGTAAAAACTGCGACAGCGGCCTTTTTAGGCCTTTTGATGGTGTTGGATGTAATGTAACCTTTAACAGCAAAGTTGATGTATTTTCGCTAGTGACGTTGTTGGCGTAAATTTTTACATAATGGTCCATGTGATATTGATAATTTTGTCGAAGAATATATTTCTTCGAAATTACATGATGAACGACGCATTTATTTACACGAATAGCTAATTAAATAAAAAAAAATTATTGACAAATCATATTACAGTGTTAATGATTATTATAATGATAGAATTTAAATTCCTAAGGTATTATTTATTATTATTAGCCTTTATTGCTGAAACTAAACAATGATACATAAGTAGCAAGTATTATATACTAGTGGATATACATAAGGTATTATTTACTAGTGGATTAATTTTGAATTTTATGACATTTATTTTAAAGAATGACTTAATTTAATTATTACTAACATTATTCTGAATTAATTTAATTTTGTAATATTGATGTAATATTAATACCAAATAGATAAGAATTATATTAAATAATAGGCACAAGATTTTGTACGCCCTAGACTGCCCTAGAGGTAAAAACATGTGAATTTATGGCATAAACCTACCATCTTTTTTATGTTTTATGCATAAATAATTATTTGATTAATATCTTTGTGTAAAAACTGACACATTATCAAATTAATCAGAAAAGTGACATTATTTCTAGACGAGAAAAAATATTTCTAATTCAAATTTAGTTTGAATAAAAACTTTTAAATCACTTTGAACAGGAGATCATCAAGTAGTTTTTGTAATAGGAGAGAGAGATAGACAGAAAGAACTAACACTTAGAGCCTCAAAATATTCTAAATGTTCGTTGTTTTTGTTTTATGTGTTTAAATTCGCTAAGAAGCGATCTCTTACAGACAACCCGTGGCATGAATAAAACAGATTATATTTGTCAAAGGTGGTACACATAAATATTATACGGTATGCAATTACTCACATTATAAATATTGTATTCATTAATGAACATAAAAGTATCTAACCAAATGGGAAAGTAATTTAACATCAAAGCTCTAATATCAAAGTGCTAAGGCAGTGTTGTTAACGGTACAGAATTTATCCACCGATTAAATGAAAGCTGTTTAACATAGCAGACACGGGCTAAGTGTTACCGAAGCTCTCAAAAGAATTCACAGCGTAGAAAACGTAAACAAATCCAAACAAACGTGTCAATGCCAAATCTGATGACTGCTAATGCTTTTTAGTGTTTAGCGGGCGACTTACTAAACATGAAAGTTACACCGACATTGATTGCCAACTGGGCTTCTTCACAGCCCTTTGTTCGTTACCGGGCACGGTTACTTCGACAAGTATCTGCATCAGATTGTGGGACGTATGCCTTTCCCTCAGTACTGCTTATGTGGCCCACAAGACCCTGCATTTCACACGCTAGTCGTACGCGCAGCATGGGCACCGCAGAGACTTGAGTTCCAGGCCGTCGTAGGTCCGATCGATTCACTGGGTAGTCTGGTCCAGGCTATGCTGCACAGACACGATCATTGGGAAGGAGCGTCCATATTCTGCGAGGCAGTAATGTCTCAAAAGGGAGAGAGGTACGCATGTGTCCCGTGGGTATCGACATCAGTCGGGGCCCCGGAAACGCAGATATGTGCAAGATCTCGTTCCAGCGGAATCCCGTGATTCCGTTGCCATGGTCCTTCAGCATCCGGGGAGCGCAAGAACCAACCCCTGTTTACGAAGCGAGTTTGCTTCTCCCGGGGCATTCTCAAGCACTGATGTGCAGGATTCGTGTGGGCGTAACTACGTTCTAAATCTCATGCTTCAACATCGATTGATGCAAGACATCGCTTTCAGCATCCGTGACTGCTCACGTCCTGAGGTGTAAGAAATTCGCTTCTTTACTTTTCAGATGTTATTTCTCCAGTCTCGATGAAAGGCTGGTTTAAGACTTTCGTTTCTTTGTGCTTTTGTGTTCTGTTGTCTGTCCTACTAACATTTTTTTTTTATTGCTGAACCACAGCAGACAGGCTGACGGTCCAACTGTGATGGAAAGTAGTTACCGTCGCCTATGGACATTAGCAACAACAGAGGTCCTGCCAATGTGCTGCCGACCTTGAAGGAGAAACTGGAAGCTGGCCACTGATGCCGGAACACAACACAAGTTGTTATGGCGACATACTTTAGACCAGGGTAGTAGCCATCCAGTCGGTACTGCCCAAGCACCTGGCTGTGGGTCGCTTTGTCGCCTCTTTCACAGACGGCCCCAACGCAAGAATTAGTATTCTTTTCCGTTATTGCACGGAGGTGTAAATAATGTGTATTACTTTATAGTATTCAGGATAATAAAGTGGTTATTTTTATGTATAATTGTGGTTGTTGTAACTAACAACGAAATAAATAATTGTAATTATTATAAAATTTCATATACAAATATACTCTCGATAATGGCAATGAAAATAGGATACTTTTATCTCGGGAGTTATCGCGGGTTGTTAGGTAACCAAAATTTACTCGATACAAAATTTTTGTGAGACCATAATAAATAATAAATGTAACACATAATGTCACGCCTGTTTCTGACAGGAATAATCTCCCACTTGCGACGTTCTCGGCACTCACCCTTGATTACATCTCATTGTGAACGTATACTTTTTTTTTTTTTTTTTTCAAATAAACATACATACATATTGTAACGCCTGTTTCCCATTGGGGTAGGCAGAGACGATGGATCTCCACTTGTTACGATCTTGACAAACACTTTTCGCTTCATCAACTTTCATCAATCTTCTCATACATACACGCTTATTTAAACTACTTTTTATCTGACCTTTCTTCAAAATATCTTCAATTTGATCATGGTGAGTACGTCTTGGTCTACCGGCACCGACTCTTCCAGGCACATTGCTATCATATACTTGTTTTGTGATTCTGCTATCATTCATTCTCTCTACATGGCCAAACCACCTTAACATTCTCCCTTTTCAACTCTTGTCACTAAACAAACAAAAATCATTTATTGAGTAAAACATAGTTCACAATTTTGAAACTCATTGGTCCCCAAACTAGGTCGACCTGTGTCTCAGGGACCCCCATCCTAATGGTACAATTCGGATTTTGAAATTATTTATTGCAGTTACATTCTTTATTATTCTTTACTCGTTTTTGTTCTTACCGGGCATTTCTTCTTCGACTATAATGTACTATTTGTATGGTACGTATCACACGAGGCAAAGATACGCGTGCAAACCGAATTAAACACGGATGCACGTCCACATAACTCAAACGTCTATCGATACAAACAAATAGTTACAGTCAGACCGCAAAATGTTTCGGGCGTTCGAGTGTTTTATTGTAACTTTTTATAAAGTCTGAAACGTTTATTTCTGGATTAAAAGAAGAGTATCCGTTTATAAAGGGGATCTGGTAACTATTTAAGCGTTACCAAAGTTAACTCAGGAGGCAATTGAAGAGAAAAGTTTTGGGCATTTTTGGGATACAACACGTCACGCTCAGATACAAAATTTTCACAGAGAGACAGGCAGACTGATGAAAAGGGGCCATCCACAAATTACGTCACACGAACCTCACGATTTTTTTAACCCCTCTCCCGTCCTTGTCACAGCTGGAGACATTCATGAGACTCCTCCCTCCCTAGAGTGACATTACATATGCATGCAATGTTACATCAAGAAATTATTAAATTAAAACAGCAGTTCCGCAATTACTTCTATATTTATTGAAATAACGCAGGGCTACCACCCTATCGGTTTTCTATCAGATAGTTTTCTAACCTGATCCTGCTACCTCCCTCTACCATCGTACAACCAAACGCAATGGAATGCGGAAATTACATATTGTGAACATACTGTTACGTCAAGTTACATTCACCAATTTATTGATTTATAATTTAAGCACAGCTAAAGACTGGTTAGTACTTGAACGTGATGCTATGCAAATACAGATAGATGATATATAACACTTTTGTCTTACGCATTATTTAACGCATTTTTCTAATCTAAATCATCACAAATGTCCAATCTTCTAGATATCTTACTTATAAATATTAAATGGTTATATAGGTTTAGTAGTATATACTTAGTTGTAAACTGTTTGTTTTCCGAATAAAATAAAATAATAATTTCGTTAAGAATGGATTAAGCATCTCTTAAATAAGCGACTAATAAGCCCTAATCAATGGCTTTTTCAAATAAAACTTGCCATCTTGCCTCTTAGCAGTCACTTAAACTACCTCGCGATATAGCTTATTTTTGACAGTTATTTATGAGTTACTTTACTACCACCTTTTATCCTTAAGAGCTTATGGGTAAGATTTTCGTTAATCAGCTGCTGAACAGTTTCTTAAAATTTTAAAAATTATAAGTAAGGCTATAAATGTATAAATATAATATTCATTAATATTGATTGACATACTGGTGTGCACATCCCGTAAACAATAAGGTTTCTTTTTATGTAATCTAAGTTAAATTAGGAACAATCAAAATAAATTAATATATGTCAAGAGTACATATATAGAACTTGGTACTCCCCTCTCGGGCGATTGAGCGATGGGCTCTCGCCAGTGGTGTTTCGCCCTATCCAATGGGATAACCATCATCGACACAATATAAGTCGTGCGCCGAAGGTTTGCCCACGGTGGCCCCTCCCGCTTTCTACGACTGGGGCCGGGGCTTGTCTAAGTAGTACTAAGAACTAGACTATCGCGGGTCGCGGTTGTGGGAGGCGGGAGAGGTTATCATCGGCAAACCTTCTGCGCACATTAATACCATTTATCATATTTTAACATGCACACCGCTAAAGTGTGCAACTCATTGCCGGAGTTTATGTTTCTCCAAGCCCTTGTGAATAGGTGCGTTCTAGGTAAGCATGTTTATACCAGGCGAAATTGTGTTCAAAAATGAATCTATGATTTATTCCCACTTCCTTTAACTGCAAAGCTTCTAGAGAGCTTTCCTCTCAAATGTCTTGAAAATTTTCATTCAGTTTTCAACTCAGTTATTCCTAAAATTATGGTGTATATTTTTTTACATGTTGGCAATATCTCAATGTGTCTGATGTAATCCAGCTAAAAAAGTTATTCAAAGCAAACTCCAGGTTAGTTCTACCACACATACATATAACAATAGAACATCCAGACCACGAATCGTACACAGGAAACAACCGTAACGTCGTCTCAGCAGCTCAACTTACATTGTAGGACAATGTAACGAGACACGGAGAATGCCAACGATGCAATATGTTTATTGTTTACATTACTACGAACCGCTGTGTGCAAGACACGGCAGACTGCGTCCGGCACATATTCACTGACCAGTTTAATATATACCTAAAGGTCAATATAACTATAATGTTTTATGTAAATCAAAATCACTAGCGTCACTGATTCACTTACTATACTATATTATTGATACACACAGAAAAGATCCAAAAAGTCTTACAAGAAATTACAAACATTATCTATATATATATATTAAAATCATTTGCTGTATCTTAGTCTCGTTAAAGCACGAGAAGGGCTGGACTGATTGCCCAGTTGATGGAAAGCATTTACCATCATCAGCTTATGAACGTTTGCAACACTAAAGGTGCTACAGATACGCTGCTGCTCTCTTAAGGGAGACTGGAACCTGGTCACTAATGCCAGAACACAACTCAAGGTTGTTATGACGACATACTTTAGACAAGGGTTGCCATCTAGTCGGGCAAATCCCCTACCACCTGACTGTGGGTTATTTTGTTGCCTCTTATGACAGGCCGCCCCAACGTAGGAATTTTTATTTTTTCTCCGTTCCTGCACGGATAAAACCGACTATACCTAACGTCTTCTTTAGCTTTTTATAAAAAAATCATAACTAATATCAGTAATGTATTTGATAGAAGATTATTCATACAATCTGTTTCTACACGATTGTTTAGCAAAGCTAGAGCCTTTAAAGAGACGCGAACCTAGAATAAACTCGACGGAGCACACCGTGCGGGCGAAAACGTAAACATCCGCCGTGCCGATTGTTGAACATTGTAGACCTACATCAGAGCTTCCGTTCATCTGATACGAATGTTATCATTGTGTCCGACGGCATGTTAATGTATCGTGACATGCAATTGATACAATCGAAGCGATAGTGACAGCAAACTAATGTCGATCGCCGATAAGTGCGATCTCAACATCATTAGTTTGGTTACCAACTAATGACGCATCGCCATTAGTTGGTAAACTATCCAGCGCCAAGTTGTCTACATTAAAATTCTTTTTAATTGCGAACCTGGTAAACAGGCAAACTAAAAAAAAACTTCGTTTAAAAAAAACGACTTCAAAAATTGAAATGTATAAAATAACTTATTTCTAAAGCTATTAATATATATTATCTAAAACATCTTAAAGTCGGTGCTTAGTAATTTTCAAAATATAGTAATTTTTATTATGTTTTACTTTGCACCGACTTCAAGATATTTTAGATAATATATATTAATAATAATAACTTTAGAAATAAGTTGTTTTATACATTTTAGTTTTTTAGTTTTTGAAGTCGGTTTTTTTAAACGAAGTTTTTATTTTTTATTTGTTACTTTTTAGTGTCTAGCTATGTATGGGTGGACCTACGAATGGTGCCGCCCTACTTAAAAAATATATCTCCCAAGAAACGGGAACAAAAATATGAGCGTACAGTGAAAACTACTGGGCCAAACTATGACAAAAAAAGAATCACGTAAATCGGATAATAAATCACGGAGTAATCGGTGCAAATACATAAAAAAACGAAAAAAAAAAAATGAAAAAGATCCCGACGAATTGCGAACCTCTTTTTTTCGAAGTCGGTTAAAAAAAACTAACCAGCTCATGGAAAGTGGTTGCCTTAGCCTATAAAGGTTTCCAGCGCCAGGTGCGAAACCAACACGTCAGTCTTCTATATTAGATAAACGAAGGTACGATAAGGGCATGAAGTAGAAGGCTCAGACTGGGATAGAGAGGATAGGATTGGAATAGGAGAGGGAGAATTGGGTTATTTAACAATTTAGTTTTCCTTTAGCGCGTCAGTTATTAATTACCTACTAGATAGAGCGTTTCAGAGATTAGTCGGTAAAAACAGACAGACAAAAATATAGATTTTTTAGTAAATAGCTGTTATTTTTAACATTACAAACAGACACTTCAATTTTATTTATATGTATATACAAGTATCTTATAGTAAAGTATCAATACTCCAAATCGAATTTAATATTAATCGATTAAATTCTAGAGTGAATAGGAATTAAATATCCATATTATAATCAAGTGTACATTACAAGGGCTCAAAGCACTTTGATTCAATCTTCTTAAATATTCTAAGACTAAAGTAATTTCTACCAAACAACATTTTAGCAATTAATTAAACTAATGACTAACAACTAAAGAAAATTCATCAACGTCAAACAAGTTCGCAAAAGCATTCGACATAACACTATTTGTAGTTTGAAGGTACAAAACTTTGCTCTTTAACCGACGCGCTTTGGAAATTTAATTCGAACACGAAACACAGCTCACAAAGGCTTTTCATCTCGCCAGATTCAATATGGCCGACTAATTGGAAATATATCATGACGGGATGTTTTATCGTCACGCGAGGCTTTCGAAATTAACAACCATTATCTGCTTAAAAGACTGTACCTCATTTCAGAAAACCGTATTTAGGACCTTTTAATTCAATTTCGTTTCAACATTATCATCGAGTTAAAAAGTTTGATAGACAGCCATTAATTTTATTTATTTGGCCAGGTGGTAGGGCGTTTGCCCGACTGGAAGGCTACCACTCCTGGTCTAAGTATGTCACCATAACAATCATGAGTTGTGTTCCGGCATTAGTGACTAGGTTCCAGTCTCCTTTAAGAGAGCAACAGCGCATTTGTGTTGCACCTTTGGTGTTGCAAATATCTATAGACGATGGTAAACGCTTTCCATCAAGTGGGCCGCCTGCCTGTCTACTGAACTTCTGCAGTAAAAAAAAAAAAAAACAATAAACTGGAAACAGCTAAAAGTTACATATTTCATATTTATTAATTAGTTATTAGGTCTAAGCCGTAACTCTTGAACATGTGAGCACCTAATATGTACCATAAATTATAAAACAACTTACTTAAACTGTTAGTTTTACGGTGGTTAGGTAACAAAATTATAGAAATATGAGTGCAAATAATAGCCCGAATTTCACGTTTAAATTTAAAGGAGTAATCAAAATTAAAAATAATTAGTTAATTACTGACAGGCTAAAAGTAATAATATTAGATAAAACAATAGACTGTGTAGTTCTTAGTACCAATATTGATCTCTTCCACATAATCTGTTACAAGAAATCAAATGAAGAAATATGGTATAAAAGTGAAGCAAAAGAATCAAATACAAAGAACTTCAGACGTTTGTTGTTCTTCTTTATGGCCTTGGAAATAAACTTATTATCAAGTTTATGGTATATTTATGTACATTCGACAGCAGGAATAAGCAGTAAATACTTTACATACCGATGAGATAGCTCGTATTATGCGAGATAACAGAAGTTTAAAACTTCGCGAGGAATTACAATATATGAATACATACAATATGTAAATATAGTCATCGCAGCCGATATACCGAAAGGGTTGAAAAGGTACGCACGTTTTCGTAGATATCAACAGATAAAGGGTCTTGGAAGCTTTCATATGTAACAACACTCATAAGCCGGCTATTTGGTAAGGAGTCCACGTTCACTGAGGCGTCCCAAATGTCCCCAACCAAATGGCCATTGTGTCAACTCAGAGAGTCATTGACAAAGTTGGTTCCAATATATCTCCAATATCTCCACCGACCTGTCCATCGTCGCTCGTGCGGAAACGCAAATTGGCCCTCGATCTGTATACAAACGAGCTAAGAGATCTCCGATCGGACGTCCGAGAACATTTCACCCTCGGATGGTCAAGCGTGTGTAAGCGATTCAAGATTTCGTACAGTCGTTCGTGTACAGTCTCAGTTATAGGATAGATATATTATTATTGAGTAAAAAAAATCCGTCCGTGGAAGGACCAAGGTATCCCACTGTTTCTATCATTCGGAGAATACGAAACCCCCAAAAAATTATCGAAAATACCGCAATCTCATAATTTGTTTTGAACAAGATCTATATACTATACTCATCGGATCTTGTTCAAAACAAATTTCGTCCTGAAGCATTTGTGAGCATGGTCACCTTGATGTGTTTCTAGAAATTTCCGAATTAGGTCATAGCTGTTATGCTTTACGAAGCAATATCTCGACATTGACTTGATAAAAAATTACTAAACAAAATTATAATTATTTCAACATATGACTAACAGTAAACTATATATCTTGTGGCCGTTATACATGTACACTGACATACATAAACATATTATACATGACGATTTTTAAGGTCCTGGCTTTGTAATTGGTTACAGAATTCTAAAAAGCAGTTTATCGGCATATTAATTTAGAGTTTATAGATTAAATAGAGAGTGGAAATAAAACCGTATAATATAATCGCGATACTCTTTAACTTAGACCGCAGCGCATTTACTCGAGTGGTATAAGGGCACAATATTATCAAGCCCATATAAACTCGCATATAAACAGCTTTTACAACCAGTTCCCCGAAACGGTTGGCAAGGTCTTTACAAAGTAGACCTATTTCAGTCGACAAATTGGATCCCATTTGTACCCTGGCTACAAATAGCAAATATGTTAACAAAGCTTAATTTCATGAATTAATTATGGGATAGAAATACAAAAAGTTTTACTATGAAACCAACAATGATAGTGTAGTAGCGAGAGGTACAGGTTAAATAATACTTCAGATGGCAGAGAGTAGTATTTACTGCAGAGTGCTGATGAGAACTGCAGGGAACTCTATTTTGGAAACGCTAACCTTATATACAAATATTAACAGGTCGTACAGCTAATATAATGCATAGCACAATTTGTGAGCGATATAGAGCAACTATTAATAAGGGCGCACCCGTATTGCGCTTGCGAATTCCTATAGGGTAAACTATACAACTAGGGTTATCATATAATACGGCCGGCGTAACTTGGCGAATGTGAACATAGGCTCTGCGAACTTTAGCGCATGTAAACTCGTGAAAAAAATACAGTGACCAACTAGTACAAAGCAATGAAAAAATACAGGGATGAAGGGCGACCAATTGTATTCACTGACGAGTCGTATGCCCACTTCATCACATGTACATGCTCTAAAGTTCGCAGAGCCTATGTTCACATTTGCCAAGTTACGCCGTATTATACTCCCCTACGTCTCTCCCCAGTGATTGGCACTCTGATAACGTATTCAAGAAATCTTAATATTTTTAAATTTTTTAGCCATACCTATTATCAATTTATAGCTTCAAAATGATTTATTAACATTTTGAATAAATGATAGGGGTGCGGTTCAAGCGTGTGAACAGCAAACGGCACAAACAATAACTCTCGAGGGTTGCATATTTGCGCCTCTTGGGTGGTTCAGCTGTTTACCGCCGCCGAAACATTTTTTCTAAAATTCTCGTATACGTTGGGCATTAATATCTTGCAGGGTTTGTGATAGGAGCGTAAAGTCAAAGAGCCGACCTAGCGAAGCGAAGCACTATCAGTCATTCGTATACATTTTCAAAGCGTGTACGTAGACACGTTACGCAAAAACTGATAATAGTAGAACAAAAATTCATCATTACACTAGAGTGATTCAATCCCCGTAAAGAGGATTGCCATAACTCCTCGCGGTTATTGTCCACCGAAGTGTTTTGTCTGCAAATAGTCGAGCGTCAACACGAGTCACGCAGAGCACGCGCTTAGGCGTGATGGCGGCGACGGCACAGAAGGTGACACGAGTCAAGGTTGATTCCATTTGCCAGGTGCGAATTAGACAAGTAATGGCACATGTGTCAGTCAGGTTTAACGGACATCAGTTACGTTTCATTTAGCGCCTAGATTGCAAGCATCTCGTCTTTGCCATTACAATATAACATCGGGATATGTTATGAGTATTTCTATGAACAGGAAATGCGAGTCATAAGCTGTTATCAGATGTTGCACTTTTGTTTCAATTTAGAAGAATCAACCAAAATTATCCATATCACCAAACATACATATACTGGAATCATTCAATATCACTGAATAGCGTCATGTCCTTTTAATTCTGTGCCATTCAATCAAAACTATTAAATTTAGTTTATACGTCTACAATCCATCAACAGCTAGACGTGTTGACGGGGAGCTTCTTCCTCATCTTCTCCTTAAACAGCGATAACTCGTTGCAAAATTGTGTTCATACAAGAACTACTTTTAACAATGGGGTTCAAAAAGTGTTCTTCAGAAAATCTTTGTTTGAATAACTGGTGGATTAGATAAAAAAAAGAACATTTAAGTTGCGTTTAAGCGACAAGGACTCCCTTAATAATAATCCTTGATGAAATTGATTCTCTTGATTATGCACAATTGTAAAATTCGAGCGCAAGAAAGAAAAATAATCTAATCTAAACACACGACGCCATAAACATTTATTCTAAAGGTACATTAAATTTTTCGGGACCAGCAGCACGGTGGTAATTGCTCCGGCAGTGCAATTTGCATCAGCGACGGAAACTACTTGCCATCAAATGGACCGTCCTCCTCTTTACTCCAAAAACACTGATGTCATTATTTGTTGCCTATTTTCCATTACTTTGCATAAGCCAATTTCAAGCGTAATTTAAGTAACATTAATAATTAGATTTAACCAGAAAACCGAATATTGCCAAAATAATAATAACATTATAAACGGAAATATCGTTGTCCGCCATGTCTACGTCGTAAAAGGTTGGTGTAACAATATACAAGTATAATGTAAATGTAAAACATCATCCAATTTCCGATTGCCTGGAAGTAAAATTGACAAAGGTAAAGAAACGGCAAAAGGCGAATGGGGAATAAATTTGATAAACGTTAAAGGTTCAAACTCAAAACGTCAAGAAAAGTAATCAATCATTTCCGGTCACATTTCTTTTCAATGACACCTCACATTTTCTTTGACTGTGAAACTCATATAAATTCAAGATTCATTCAACGTAATATCAGTATAAACAACATAATATATATACGTCATTTATCATCCCGTTTAGTTTTTGCTTCAGGTTTAGACAGGGTTGAATCAAGTGACGTTTCCATTCAGAAAGGGATAGGGAGCGAAGTCCTTCGGCGCGTGCTACGGTCTCTTCTCGAGGTCGCCGGCCTTCAGCTGGCACCCGGAGAGGCAGGTACGCGCATTACTTCCCTCCCTGAGTTAGGTTCCGGAACGAGGGGGCCCTTAGCTACTAGGTAAAGCAAGGGATTTAACAACTACCCCCGTCTCGAAGTGGAGTGTGTTCTCCCAGGGCACACTTCAAGCACTTTATTGCGCTGGATCGACTGTTGCGTAACTATGTTCTATATCTCAGTCTTTCCATCACAAACAAAAGCGCAGGGTCGTCAGGGAGGAGGGGGTTTTTAGTGGATATTGAGGTTGCTCGCCCGTGCGGCATCACTCGGAGTCTCCACACTCCTCTGTGTAATCCATCGCGGACGGAACGCAAATAAAGCATACAATTGCTAGCGTTACCGCCCCCTGTGGATTCGTGCCGTTTCCTAGTGACGGCCCAGAGAGTGCGTAAATCGGTTAGTCATTTTCCCTCGCCTCAAAAAAAAAAGGGACGTTCCCATCAGGGATCCTCCAGCATCTAGGGTGCGACGGAACCAACCCCTGTTGACGAAGTCAGTTTGCTTCTCCGGGGATATGCTTAAAACTGATGCGCAAGACTAGTGTGGGCGTTACTAAGTTCTAAGTTTCACGCTATTCCTACCATGACCGCGGGGTACATGAGAGGAAGGAGGTTTTAGTGAAGTAGTGGCCCATAGGTTACCCTTAGGGGTATCTTGCTGAGTCTCCACCAAGCTGGCAATTGACTCTGCTACTTGCGCCATCTTCAGTGGATAACTCTCATTGCTGTGGTCTAATCCCAGTAAAGGACCAGGGAGTGTACCAAGTATTTTTCCCTACCTCAAAAACCAAAAAAGTGACGTTTCCATCATTAGAATATAACCTCAAACATGTCTAGGAAATAAACATAAGATTTAATATTACCAGTGGTAGCGTCATAATGTTCACAATGCTATGGCGCAGTATTTGTTACTGCACTGCAACGGCGGCACCAAAAGATCGCGATCTTTTTTGCTATATCTTGGAAACGATGATCATTTATCAGGATAAAAAGTATTCAAAGTGTGACTCTGGGTCGAGTTTCATTTAAATCCGCTCAGTAGTTTTCACGTGATTGTTTAAATGCATTTTCGGAATATGCTGGTCCTAAGTAACCTCCCTTATTCTTGTCTCATTTTTAAATTTATTCTACATACTAAATTATATAGTTTAAGTTTAATAAAACTACTTTTTACCGGTTTTAATCGCGGTAATTTATTTGATTTTGGTTTATCCGACGTTTCGGCGCTTAAAACCGTTAAAACGTAGTTTTATTATGTATACAAGTCGCGAAAACTTAATAAAATATTAGTTTAAGTTTGTTTATTTTATTTTTATTAATGATCTGCACCACCTACATCGCCAGATTAGGTCAAATTATTCCTTAAGCTAGGTTGCCTGGAAGAGATTGATTTAAGTGATAAAGCCGCCTATTGTATGACAATATTGTAATTGTGTATTTTTGAAATTATTATATTTGGTGAGCAATAAAGTGTTATCTATCTATACTTGACATCTCAAAACAGATTAATTTTTCAAAAGAGATTTAGATAGAATTAGTGATCTCCTACTTTACATAATATTTTACAGCTGAACCCTGTTAACCCAGTCAGGACCAATATTAAAATTAATGGAATCAAAATATCCACATTTTCCAGACTATACCCGAATAAATGAATTTCATTAAGCAATGATGAGTTTTAAAATTAATCTTTTATGCCGGGTTTCTGAGGTTACTGGTCACGAATTCAATAACAATTGATTCTTTAAGTTATGTAATAGATAAACTTAGGTTAACTTTTATTGAGTTTCTGAATACGTATGGTCGATAAATAAGAAACCGATAACTAGTATCAAAATTTGCCACTAGATGGATGTATTTAAGGAATATCTAATGACCGTCTTTTTGATGCTCGACTACAGAGTCTTGAGCATAGACGCAAGGTCGCGGGCGGGGCTGACTGTCTTCTATCTATGCACGAGCCGATTCCTCCATCGCCTTTTTACCATCGGACAACCAGATGGACCGATTTGCGCCAACGTTACATGGTGGAAACACCACCAGTCAGAGCCAAGCGTTTCACATAATTTTTTCTGGTGCGCATTGCCGAAGAGTGGAATAATTTGCCGGGGTCTTTTTTTTCTGACAAATACAATCTTGAAGTCTTCAAGTCACGCGACTAGACTGCGTCATCACTCGACATCAGTTGAGACCGATTGCAATATTGCAGTCGAAAGCCCGGGCGGGCTCGGGCCGAGCTCCTCGAGACGTTCGATCGGGACCCTTGGGGGCGTCCATACCGTGGGGCCCGCAACAAGTTGCGGCCTTGCACATCCACGGTCACGGAAACGCTCGAACCCGAGGTGCTCCGTTCGGTTATCGATGGGCTCTTCCCGGATCCGGGGAACTTCACTCCCCCCAGTATGGGTCCACCCATTCCCGACACCCCCACGGACGAGGAGCCTCACTCCATCTCCGAGGGGGAACTAGACGTTGCCCTGGGCCGGCTCCGGGGCAGGAAGACGGCTCCGGGACCCGACGGGGTTCCAGGTCGACTCCTCTTCCTGGCTGCAAAACATCTACGCAGCCAGCTGCGGGACCTCTTCGAAGCCTGTATTCGCGCAGGTACGTTCCCGTCGCAATGGAAAGAGCGTTTGTGCCTTCTTCCCAAGGGAGGTCGGCCTCCCGAAGATCCCTCCGCCTACAGGCCCATAGTGCTGCTGAACGAGGTCGCCAAGGTCTTCGAAAAGATCTTGGCGGAGCGGCTCGTGAAGCATCTAGACACTGTGGAGCCAGGGCTCTCAGATACGCAGTTCGGGTTTCGGCGGAGGCACTCCACGATGGACGCCTTCGAGACGCTGCGAACGTTGACGGACGAAGCCGTCCAAGCGAAGGACGTCGTTCTTGCGGTGTCGCTAGACATAGCGAACGCCTTCAATAGCCTCCCTCATTAGACGATCAGGGAGGGGCTCCGTGCACACGGAGTCCCCCCGTACCTCACGAGGCTGTTGGGCGAGTACCTGCGAGATCGGCACATCCTTTGGGAGGGCGGTGAGTCTGTCAATCACGTGTTAGGTCGGCGACGTGTCGCGTGCGGCGTTCCACAGGGGTCGGTCCTCGGGCCGATTCTTTGGAACGTAGGCGGCTATGACTGGATCCTTCGGGTGACGGTCCGGCCCGGGGTAGGGCTGATCTGCTTTGAGGACGACACCCTACTCACGGCACGCGCTGCGTCATTCGCGGAATCCGTGGAAGTCGCCAACGACGGGTTGGCGATTGTCGTAGACCGAATAGCTAGGCTGGGCTTGAGGGTCTCCCCCGCGAAAACGGAGGCCATCATGTTCCATAGGAAATTCCGGAATCCCCCCCGGACCTGTCTGTTACAGTTCAGGGGGTGGCAGTTAGAGTAGGGCCCAAGATGAAATATCTTGGGCTAGTCCTAGACGGGAAATGGCTGTTCAAAGCGCACTTTGAGCAGCTAGTTACCAAACTTGTGAATTCCGCGGGCGCACTCTCCAGGCTTCTTCCCAACGTGGGGGGGCCGGGAGGTGCGACGCGGAAACTTTATTCTGGCATCCTGAGGAGTATGGCACTCTACGGTGCGCCCGTCTGGTTCGATTCGCTTCACCGCCACAACCGAACCCTGCTGCACCGGGCGCAGCGGGTTCTGGCCGTGAGAACCATACGGGGGTATCGTACAATGTCTTGGACGGCGGCGACACTCTTGGCAGGCGAGCTGCCCTGGCCTCTCCAGGCAGACGTCCTGTCCAGGGTTCGTCGTACCCAGCAGGATGCCCTAGCTAGAGGACTGACCTTCTGTCAAGTCGAGATAGAGACGGTCAGGAAGCGGGAAACCGCTTGCTGCCTCGTCGACTGGTCTCGTGACCTCGAACACCCTGCGGCCGGCGGCTTTACGGTGGATGCAATCAGGCCACAGCTGGAGAAATGGGTCACCCGCACCAGCGGAACCCTGACCTTCAGGACGACACAGATACTGACCGGACACGGTTGTTTCGATCAGTATCTGTTTCGCATTGTGGGCTGCTTGCCTTCTCCGGATTGCCGCCAGTGCGGCGCACCCGATATGGCGTTTCATACGCTTGTCGAGTGCGCTGCATGGACGCCGCAGCGTTTCGAGCTCGAGACCCACGTAGGAGCCGTCGGATCGCTCGGCGACTTGGTAAAGGCCATGTTGCAGAGCGACGACCGCTGGGATGCTGCGGTTACTTTTTGCGAGGCAGTAATGTCTCTCAAAGAGGCTGCAGAAAGGGATAGGGAGCGAAGTCCTTCGGCACGTGCTACGGTCTCTTATCGAGGTCGCCGGCCTTCAGCTGGCACCCGGAGAGGCAGATACGCGCATTACTTCCCTCCCTGAGTTAGGTTCCGGAACGAGGGGGCCCTTAGCTACTAGGTAAAGCAAGGGATTTAACAACTACCCCCGTCTCGAAGTGGAGTGTGTTCTCCCAGGGCACACTTCAGGCACTTTATTGCGCTGGATCGACTGTTGCGTAACTATGTTCTATATCTCAGTCTTTCCAACACACAAAAGCGCAGTGTCGTCAGGGAGGAGGGGGTTTTTAGTGGGTATTGAGGTTGCTCGCCCGTGCGGCATCACTCGGAGTCTCCACACTCCTCTGTGTAGTCCATAGCGGACGGAACGCAAAATTAAGCATACAATTGCTAGCGTTACCGCCCCCCGTGGATTCGTGCCGTTTCCTAGTGACGGCCCAGAGAGTGCGTAAATCGGTTAGTCATTTTCCCTCGCCTCAAAAAAAAAAAGTGGTCAAACGCAAACCTATACTTCCATAAAAAATATAATATTTATTTTAATTCATCGTTACCGAATAATTTTTATTTTAGCGATTTAAAGTCATTCTGGTCGTTTCAAATTATATTTAGATAATTTCATGGATGTGTAATTCATTACCATAATTTTTTTGTGGTATGTCAAATTGTGTTTAATTTTCATAAAATTTTGGGTACCATTTGCAGTTTGATTGGCATATAAAACGTGCCGTCACGTCTAGGTGTTCTGGATTCGGCATACTTATATTAGATCGGAATATTTTTGCTAATCCTTACTTACTTTAGATACCGCTCTTGACACAGTGGCTTTATGGACATTTGTATCATCACCAATGCTTACATGAAAAGTACTGGTTGCGTAAAAGCGTAAGGATATACAAATGTGCTCTAGCACGGACAACGCGTTCACGATCAACAATAGGTAGTAATGTAGGAGTTTTCATATAGGTGCATCATGGTGCCCTTGTTGAACCGATATTTCATTTTAATTTCATCATCTGTAAATAATTCGAATGGATTTCTACGTATCCTTAAGTTTCAAGGTATGGTCATACGAGTAGCAGAAATAAGTTTTCAATATTTCCATATCCAACTCTGATGAACTGCTGTCCATAATTATAATAGTTTTATAATTGATAAACAATCAAAATAATTGATACAAATAATTATACATTTTAGGTTAGTTTTGAATTATGACTGAGAGATAAACGTCAAACAAAGTATATGGAATTAAAGCCCAAGATTGGTCAATTAAGTTGAACCAAGTTTAATTGAAGTTTATCGTACGATGGTGTGATCAGAAACACAATTTTATAAGTTATTGAACAGATAGCGCTAAAGAACAGATAAACTACAGAAACCGAGCATAAGATAACATTAAATTAATATAGTGAGCGTAGCATTCAGTTCGCAATACAAAACAACCAGTCATCTAAATCCGATACTGCCTACATGGAAGGCTTCGTAGGACGCAGTGTGCCTATAGGGGGAGAAAAGGGGGAAGAAACGCATGCGCGTTGCCAAGGGATCGATTCTGATGCCGGCAGCTGCGACGGGCTCATGTAAACAGAATTTATAACTTGAATTACAAATTTTAAAATATCTCGACATCCAAAACATGATAAATATTTAAAACAATGTTGTACCCTCAAAGTTTGTCACTCGAAGAAGGGATAAGTTTTTTGAAATGATTTTTTCAAATTCTTGCTTGTTCAACTAATTACTATATTGCTCACAAAGGCATTGTCGGTAACGTTAAATAATACATTTATTAAAGAGATACTAGAGACACGTATAATGAAACAGAAAAATAAATACTAAAGTGCAGATTTTTTTCGTAAATTACAGATCCAATAGGTAGCAATGGTTAGGTCTTTTCATGCGTAGTCCATCAATACTCAGGCTGTGTTTAATAAACAGTACTTCGAATCACCTCGACGTAAATCAATAGCAACTGATCATCAATCGGTCGCGTAGTTTTGCTCAAAATACTTTTTGCAAAGGAAGACAATGCATTGACGATATCCCGTCCTACGTGTACGAGTATAACAGGGAAGAAATGATCGTTCATTAGACGTTTGTTCCGATTTCATCAATAGCGACGATGCGCTGTGAATAGATTTGTAAGACCTATTGTTGAGCAACAAAGATAGTAGGAATTTCTGAGAAATCTAACGGATACATAGGCAAGAGTGCATTCTTTAGACAGCTTATAAGAGCACAATAGTTACATAATGCAAAACCCAAAGGGCTTAAAGGAGCCGCTTGCGCGGGTTCGTATGGCTAACATGACAAGTATCAAAATAGTGGAATTTTATGCTATGTATTACAACTACCAGTACATCTACTAGACACGTATGAATTTCACTAAATACTTCTCCGAAAGTGGCCGCTTCAGCTCTCAGAGCGTTTTTACAGATGTATTAAAAAAACGAAAGCCATTTTAACGACCGAGTCAGATAAAAGATAAAATAATTTCAGCTATACGTGTTGCTGGGAAGTTACTTGACGCTTGGTCTTTGAACCAGCGATAATCCGTTGCAAAGCGGTGTTCATAGAGTAGGAAGTAGACATAATCTTGTTCGAACGATATTTATCAAAATTGTCACCGGCAAGAAATAGACTAACATTGTAACAGATCTAGAATCAAGTAATGGAGTAAAATCAAATACAGACTTCTTAAGAGTACTCGAGACACTTCAACATAGAAAGTAGATGAACGCAAAAAACATCCATTAATAAAAGTTGAAAAAGTCCATTTTAATATTCTAGAGCACTTTCATAGTACAATAAACCCGTTAAGAGCCATCTTTTCTGTTATGAAAGACTCGAGAGAATCCTCTCGCTAAGCCCTTGTTCGGTTTAATATCGGCTGTAGTCTCATTCAATTTGCGATTCCATTATAACGACTGCACAATCTTATGGGGATACGTTTATATCTGCCAACATAGTAGCAGACGCTTTCAGAAAGATTTTCTTATGAGTGACATGTTGTCGTACATTAATTTGAAAGCTGAAAGACTCTTGGACCAAATGATATTTTGGTAGCTACCGAAATATTCCGGGAGAATTGAAAAACACATTTAGAAACTACTTTCTATATCCGAGTAAGAAAAATAACAATACGTTTGACTTCTATTCAAATGTGTTGTGTTTTCCAAATCAGAGTTGTATTCGTAAATTTGAAAAAAAAAATGGTTTGTCGTTCTCAAAATTTGGCTTAACAGCCTCGATATTATGTTGCCTGTTTTCTGATATCTCTATTTGGTAAGATTTTGGTATTAAATTTAAACCTTTTGCTTCTATTAGTACATTACTAATGGAATGTCTGCGACCGACACAAACTCCTGTGTATGTTCTCTATTCAATCTAACAAGAAATAATAATATAAAACATAAATAAGATGTCAATTCACTGGAGTAGATTAATTTCAGATTTGCCAAATAGAAATATGCAGTAAATGTGAAACTTTAGAAAACTAATCTTTTTATGAGCGTTTCAAAACCAACAATAGCTTCAAAGCACGACCAGGCCTTCCCGGAATGTGACTTACCAAATTGGTCTTACAACATTACAAACACATAAAACAATATCCGCCGCAGATATTACGCAAACTTTTTGTAGTAAATCGACAGACGACGCGTTACGACTAACAGATTAGATAAAAACATGTCCAGATTGTGGGGTGCAAATTCGAGGCAAATGGCACATTTTATTCAAAGCATACACGAGAACGAATGATACTTATCAAACTCCTCCCAAGCGATGGACTAATGAAATATTTTGATTATAAAAAAAAATGAAAATAAAGAAACGAAGAGCCAATAAGAATTTTATAAAAAGAATAATCCGATTTACAAATTGATAGAAAAACTAATTGAAATTGAGAGAATTAACGACCCAGTAAATAAGTACGTTTATATTTATTCAAATATGTTTGCTTTATTCAGGGCGCGTTCCTTTAGTATCTCACAACGACCCATGTCAAGACCTGGTTCGAAGCGGGCGTTGAGCACAGAGCATTAATTCTCTTTATCTCTAAAATAAGAGTCATGAATTATTAAATGTTCCTAAAAGATGGTAAGTGAAATATCACCAATACTAATAATCTCCACTGAGATATAAAGTTTTTTGCCTAATTTCAAGGTACGTTAGGCCAGAACGTCATAATAAGTAGTCTGGTAACCTAATGACTACGATTCAATCTAGGATACTTATTTTTTATTTCCTAGACAATGGACATTATGTGATTTAATAGTGTCATTGAGTAACATTGTTCTGTGTATGCTGTAAATAAATTATCGCTTGGATAAGTTTTGTGAATTTATAGATATATGCGAACTCTACCACATTATCCGTCAAATAGTTTATTGTTATAAAATATAGGTCATAGGTGAACGCAATAACCAAAACAACAAGTGCAATCGTCTAACATTTACTTATAAAGGACAAACTAATATATAATTAACATCTCTGCCAACTAAATTCCCTCAAATCGGTTTGCCAGCGAAATTCCGGGATCTCTTAGTATAATAATAACAATAAAACTCAAGACATCAAAGAAAATTATAGGAATTAAGAAGACAAAGTGAAATGTTGAAGTTTGTATGAAAGTTTATGATGGAGTTTCTAAAGATTTCGAAATTGAAATCTTAGTAACAATACAAACTTTTTACTGAAACGCTTATTGTATAAAGAAGGGTATCCATCAGAAGCCCTTTATGATCTTTCTATTGTTTTCCGAAATGAAATAATATTTTAAATGATTCGGAGAGTTCCATCTGAAACCCGACTCACTGAAAACAACTTGCCGAACCTTGGTCTATACTATATAACACTCTCCAGCTCTATGCAAATTCAGTCTAATCTGCCTGATAGACACCGTCATATGCTTCAAATTGATAGTAAAGTAGCTCGGTGCGCTCGGCGAATTCTCGTGTAGCGTAATGTCACGATCCCCGTCAGACGTAGACGGTGCAAATCGAGGGCCGCAACGTCGTGAAAGGCGAGAGTGCGTTGACCCAATGACATAACAGCTGCCGAACAAACAGCCACTACACTGACGATGCCAGATTCACCGTCTGCGCTCCTATTTTTCTTCGCTATCACATAATTCTTTCGAGGTAAGTTGAGTACAACTTCCGTGTGAGAGGACTGTCTAATAGGCTATCACCGCAATAAACTGCTGCAGGATAATATGTTTCAACCCCTGATACTACATGTGCACTGTGCTGAACTTCGAAGGCATAGAAAAGGCATTTCTAAATAATAAATAAGCCCTCGTTACTCTCACTATCCAACTTCACGAATAAATATTAATTACAGGGCAATAAATACGTACTCTACTCCAGAAGCCTTTGCATTGGCTCCAAGGTTATTCACACTGAACATCATCTGTTAGCCTATAAAAGCAATCCAGGTATTTCCTATTATACAAGAAAACTTCTACGCTTAAAACTTTTTACTAGAAATTTGCTAGAGTTTACTTTGAACGTGTTTCTGGAATAAAAACTATTCTATGTTCACCTCCTTTTTTGTGTCCACCAACGCGGCGACTGTCGGATTTCGGCCTCGACGTCTACAAAGACAAAACTTATACTTATGTTTTAAGAATCGGTCTTTTATAGTTTACGATATAATTAAGTTAAAAAATATTGTTCTCCGATTCTTAAAACTATTATAATAATTAGAATCAAGTTCTATCACGTGTTAAAATATCGATATACGTCCCTAATATTTTGTTGCTTAACACTTTTTTATTCTGTTAATTGGTTAAACAATTATTTATTAATTATCGATATCTGTTATTTCATATATTTTTAAATGGCAACAATACATTTAAGTGTCTACTATGTCACTGTCAAGTATCATACGTCATACAAAGCTCTATGCACTCGGTTCCTTTGCCTGACATTGTGACGAATAAAACACAAATGCATAAATTATTCGTTGAAAACAATCAATATCGTACAATTATTGTTCACATTATTCACATATACGTAGAATTAAACATTTTTGGTAATAAAATTACGCAGTAAAACATTACGTTTTCCCGCTAAAATCATCATCATAATGGAGGTTATGTCAATGTGAAACATTTATGGCCAAATTCTGTTTTCAGCCAAGTTCTTGTAGAAAATGACACACACCCGTGGATTTCTAATGAAATAAAGTACATTATAATTATGCGTGTAGGTGACCGGACCGGCGGCTTCTAAGAAAACCGCCAGCCTCCTTTCATCATAATAGTTCCAGTCTCACGTACTGAGAGTGGAATTATTATGATGAAATTGGATGAATTAAGAATTGGGATTAAGATGATTGAGGAATGAAGAGGGAACAAATATAAATGATCTGTTTCCTAATAATCATCAATAGACAAATGAGTTTGAGATATTCGACGTTGTAATACATAAACAACGTCGAATCAGCTAAAACCCGTGTATATACGACCGTAAAAGCACTTAAGATTATTTTTGGTATCGAAAAATAGTTTACTTCGTGTTTAAATTTTGCAATTAGACAATAGCCTATTTTTACTGTTTTCGACTTTGTTGGTCATTCGCAGGCATAATTAACCTGGTGTGCAGATTACGTTTGCTATAAAATGAGTTTACTATAAAACAATGCCTGAACGGAGCAGTTGAGGCAGTCAAGCGAGGATTACGATACGACCAAGACGTAGATTCGATGAGCGAAATAGTCAAGTATGCAAGCAAGACGTGTACATTGATAAGCGATATAGTCACGGACTTTGCGCGTGTTATCGGATCGTCCAGTATGTACTAGTAGTATCGTGTTATTCGTTATTCGTGTTTGTATAGTTCTAATAATTTCTACAGTAATTCCAAGGGCATTTTAATTCGAGTCCTGCGTAACTCGTAACAATAGCTTAGGCATACTCTATAGATTATAACATTAAAATACAAGTTTAACTTACATCTCTCTCTCTCTCTCTCTATTTATTGGGTTATCGGCAAAAGCAATCTCTCCCAACTATCGGATAGAAAATTACTCCAGATCCGGACAACTCAAAACACACAGGTGAAACAATATTGTCCATCAAAACCTCTTTGCAAGTCGCTTACTTGAATAATATTTGACATTCAAAGGACCCTTTGTAAGTCCCTTAAATTGTTCTTTGTTTTTTTAGGCACAACTGACACATGTGTACGTACATACGTTTCGTGTACAAAACCTTATATTTGTTCAGTGTTTTGTAAACATACTTGTATTGTTTCGTTAAAACTAACAGCTCAAAGAAGGTCGTGGACTTTTAGTTGATTGTGATAATTTAAATCATTTCTTTACACTGAGTAGATTCTAGGTGTCATTGAATTGACCTAAGGCTATCTTGCAGAAGATTATGTTACATACCGACATAGAAACGCGCATTTGGTTGATTACCCTTCCCGTATTTAGAATTATTTTGTTTACTTTGTGTTTAAAATTTGCAATTAGACTATTGTTATTGTTTTCGTTCTTTGTTGGCCGTTCGCAGGAATAATTAACCAGGTGTGCAAATTACGTTTTACCTCAGTCAACGCGGTCCTTTGTTGTATTATACAGTTTAGTATAAAACGATCTCCGAATGGGAGGGGTGGGGCAGTCAAGCGAGGATTACGATACAAGCGAGACGTGTACATTGATAAGCGATATAGTCACGGACTTTGCGCGTGTTATTGAATCGTGCAGTTTGTACTAGCAGTGTCTAGTTATATTTGTACCTGCGTTATACGTGTTTGTATAGTTCTAATAAATACTATAATAACTCCAACGGCATTTTAATTAGAGTCCTGCAACTCGTAACGATAAATAGACAATCTTCTAAATCTGTATAAGATATATCTAGTACAGGTAGGGTTAAATAAAAAACAATGAGTTTGATAATCCAATCATGGTGCTTTTAAAATACAGTGTAAACTCTATATAACGACACTGAAGGGTCTGTACTTTTTATGGAGAGAGAGAGTTGTCGATAAATTGAGAGAAGTCTGTTATTTTTGTACGTTTCCCCCTGCACCAGTAATTTTGTTTTATTCTTTAACTTATTTTATTCATATTTTTAACTTACTTAATCGTTGTCGTTATTGAGAGTGGGTGGTTAATGCTATATAGAGTATCATTGTATGGAAGACTAAGCTAAACCAATCGAGTCCAAGTGATTTCGACGCTTAAGGGAGTTTGTCGTTTAATCGAGTGTCGTTACATTGTATTACACATACAAAAAAATATTTGCTCAGTATGTAAAAAAGCCATAAGTATTCTGTTTCAATGGATTATCACTGAAACAATCGAATTTCTATGATCATCGAGGTCAATGACAAAACACTTCGCGGTCCGACATCAATGAGTCTGATCAAGATTTTTAATGCACAGTATGCGACTAGAATACACTGGTGTTAACCAAAACCAAGCGTCATGACGTGTTCTCTTAAACTAATAGTGGAAAAATCTGATAAGAACCGGCGCTCGATTGCGTGTAGTTACCGATCGAAAGAAAACAGCGGATGCAAGTTGCGAGGCAAACTTAAATGAACGTGCATTTTTATGACTTGAGTTTTTTTATACATAAGCGTTTCTAGTTTTTAAAAGGCTTCAGAGCTAAGATAGCTATAGGTTATAGAACAAATAAAGCTTATACTAATTAATAATTACTAGTGGTAATAGACAAAGACTACTTCTATAATAACAGATTTCGCCCAGGCTACAATGTTTGTTAATTTGACTTGAACAAGAAACAAAAGAGTATATATGTGTGTCAAATACATGGTAGTGTGTGTAATGTTTTTTTTATTGATTATGTATTTTTTTATGCATAATTTAAACAAAATATAAGGATTCGTCGCTTCTTCTCTGTATAAACTATAAGTGTGCGATTTTTTGGTTCACGTATTATATAGATAAAACTAGCTGTCCCGGCAGACGTCGTCCTGCCCGGTAAAAAATAGGGGTTGATCGTAGAGGGTTGAAAATCTAGGGTTGTATGTATTTTTGTATGTTGTATCCTAAAAAAATAGAGATTAAAAATTTTGTCTAAAAAATAAATAAAAAAATTTAGGGGTGGACTACCCCTAACATGTAGGGGGATGAAAAATGGATGTTGGCCGATTCTCATAGATACCGGATAAGCACAAAAAATTTCATCAAAATCGGTCAAGCCGTTACGGAGGAGTATGGCAACGAAAACTGTGACACGAGAATTTTATATATTAGATAGATTTTTTTTTTGTTTCTTTGGACGGAATTATCTCAAAACCTAACAGTTTAAGAGTTTCATATTTTTAACGTCTCTGTATATCCCCAATTTAAATAATTTACACTTATTATTATGGGTGCGGACATCTCTGGATGCGAAACATCCAGACCAGTGAATGATTAAAATTGGGATTTCTACTTTAATTATGACTAACTAAACCCACCACTTATTCCTGTTTCAATCTTCTATAATGGGGCTCAATGTTATTGGTAGTGGAGGTAGTTTCATCTCTTATGCTGCTGGGTCATTCATGCGCGTACAAATCACCCATGCTCTTTGATTAGAGAAACTTACTTACTTTTCTTTACTAACTTTGCCATAATTAACGAAAGAAACATAGGTTCAATTATTTTATTTTTTTATGTAACAATATTGGGTAGTTTGGGTCGTATACGCCAAAAGGAAGGTTTGCACTATAAATCAGCGTTGTGTCGGATTATAATTCCGGCACAGCATAGAGGTGCCCTTCCAACCTCGGCTGCAGGCTGCGGATGCAGGCAGCACATGCGGCGGCTGCACGAAGCCGGCTGTGGATGCACGACTGGTTTTCTATGTAGTAGTATAGATTTCTGTGAAAAACATTCCGAATGCGGCTGCGGCTGTATGTGCTGCCGAGCCTCGGGTGCAAGTGCTGCTGCGACTTGCAGCCGCAGCCGATCTCAGACCGGTAGTGCTGCGGCTGCAAGCCGATTCGCACGTAGTGACGTCACTCCAACCTTATTAAATCGACAATAATTCCTAAACTGATCGTCATCATACTTCAAGTGTTTCTTAATTACTATTGAATAACTTCGATCAGTGGGTCTACATATTATATAAGGACGTGTGGCTACTCTTCTCTGGCTAGTTAACAATGACAACATGTCATCATCATCCTCTTCCTTTTCTAATAAAAGATATAACATCAAACTATTCTCACGACTATTCCTCACGTCCGACATTCTGAAATATTGGAAGCGACTGGTCGCCACCTGCTGCCTGGCCCGGCACGTGCAACCAGCCTCGGAATCACTTCTGGCTGCGTGTCATGCGTATGCTACCTGCATCCGCAGCCTGCAGCCGAGGTTGGAAGGGCACCTTAATGCTAAGCGCAAACCTTGTTTGCTGAAAATACGACGTAAAACTTCTCAAAATATGCTCAGAGTATAATAGTGTATAAGGAATGAAAATACTTCGCTATTTCTTCAAATAAAGTTTTTCTTTCTTAGTTCAACGTTATTACGAATTAGCAGAATACCGAAATCAAGCAAACCTACGATTGGGACGACAGTGTCCGCTTTTGACGAGATAGTAACAGCAGAATTGGACCCCTGACATACTACCGGCGCAATAGACGTACCCTTCCTCCCACTTGCACAGCCTCCCATCGCGTAGTACGTACGTAACCCGACGTAACAACTTCACGAGTGTAACTAACATTGCTATCGATCTTTCACGCTGCAATGGCACGGGGTGGCGAATTTTAGTTTTTCAAACTAAAATATAGTATAGCAATATGAAAACGGCTGAGCGGATTGTAATTCTATACGTAGAGCAAACATTAGGAAGAAAACTTGTTGAAATTGTGCTTCTGCTGGAGATATTAATTTCGCTATTCATTATCAACTTATTATAAAATTCTTAAAACTCAAAAATATTAGAAGGTGAGCTACCTTCTAGGAAGCCGTCGTCGTTACCAGTAATTTATTGGATGATAACGCACTTGTATATCTTATTTATTTATATGAAACTCATACGTTGATCAAGCTCAGATCAGGATTATTGTAAAAAAAAAACCTGGTCACTAATGGCGGAACACAACTCAAGGTTGTTATGGCGACATACTCTAGACCAGGGGTGGTAGCCACCCAGTCGGGCAAATGCCCTACCACCTGGCTGTGGGTTGTTTTGTTGCCTCTTACGACAGGCCGCCCCAACGCAGGAAATTGTATTTTCTCCATTCCTGCACGAATGAACTTGTTAGGAGATTATGATGAGAAATAAAAATATTTTTTACAGCTAAATATTGTGTTTAATATACTTTTGGAACAGCCCTCGTATTTCATTTGATTATAAATGTCTGCTTCCCTATTCCTTAGTCTATCGCAAATCTGCTTACCGATCATATTGTATACGTGTTTATGTCACACGAAACAAATCCTTTTATTCCATTACGTATTGTAAAGGATGACATTATAAAAATTACATTTCAGGAATATGAAAGTGTACGAGACGCGAGTTGAATACAAATCGAGCTTTATTCAGTAAAAATGTAATAAACAATGTAGCTTGGGTTTGTACGTATGTAACTTTATATTAATGTACTTCTTAGAATATTCAAGTAAGTAAGTCGTGGTAGCGTAATGGTTAGTGTACGCGCGCCTAAAATCGAAGGGTGCGGGTTCGATCCTGACCGGAACGCATGCACCTCTTAGTCAGTTTTCTGATCTAATGTGCATATTGTTACAATTACCATGTTCTAAAAACGGTGAAGGAAAACATCGTGATGCAACCTGCACATCGAGATAACCGATGTGTCAAACCTGCCAAGCCGCCTTGGACAACCGTGGCGGGTATACTGTCCGTTCCCCCCCTATAATGGGAGGCCCGAGCCCAGCAGTGGGACATTTATGGGCTGAAATTATATATATATATATAGAATATTCAAAACGGCTGAGTAGATGGTGGTAGTGATGATTGTAATATTTGTTATTTTACCGAAATTACATACATGGCCATTGGCCACTTTACCATACCGGGCGCCAGGGTGCAAAAATCAGTCTGCGCATTCATTACTAATGATAAAAAAACGATAATTATAAACCATGAATTCAAGCCAGCACATAGTAGGTGTATATGCAAGATTAAGTCGGAAAATTCTCTAAGCAGTGCATTGGTCCCAGTCATAATTAGAACCCAAATCACTGAAAAGAGATATTTAAATAACATAGACCCTAGAGACCTAAATTTCTTCATACTAGTTTCAATCTACATTTGATGTGTTACTCCTATTCCATATGTAAATAAGTTTTCAATTTTATACTCCAATGCCACATTGCAAATGCAGTATTTTGCCAGTTCTTTCATACATAATTCTTTCTTTTTTTATTCTAAAATGTATATGAATTATATAAAAAAAAAACTGTGCAGGAAAGAGAAAGAATATAAATTCCTGCATTGAGACAAAATAACCCATAGGAGGTTTGCTGTTTGTCGATCTGGTTGGCTACCAACCCTCGGCTGGAGTATGTCGCCAATAACAACCAACTGGCATTAGTAGCCAGGCTCCAGTCTCACTTTAGGGAGCAGCAGAGAAAGTCCCCAATTAATATTAGAGGATTTCACAGTACAGCTATAATTTACAAACATGAGTGCACGTAAACAGTGGTGAGTCGGCAGACGGCCAACCATAAAAAAACTAATTAACATAATGGTTCCTGATAAGAACAGACATGATAAGTGACAAAAATTTACTTACTGATAGTGGTTATTTGATTTTTATATTGCTCTTGGGAGCTTGAAAATATTCCTCACATATTTAATTCCACAACTTATATTAAGGAAAACCATACTTTTGTTGGCATCCCAGTACAATGATTGGCTCCTATTATTTTTTTGCTATAAACAATCAATCTTAATTTTTTTATAGCTAATGATAATTATCAGATTCTGCTTGCCTTAGCTAGCCGGAATGGAGATCACTAGAGCTAAGACTCAATCTCGAGGGGTGGAAGTGGTAAATGGCATAACATTGAAAGTAGCTTTAGTAAAACTGCAGCCCACCTCTCCACACCTTTTAGCCACTTATACCCCTGTTGCCCCTCGCCAATTTATATGGCAGTTTTTAGGGCCATGCAGGGAGTGGTGAGTCACCATGTTATCCATATTCCCTAAATATTGTGAAGGGCAGACACAATATTCCCAGACCCCTAGTACCACTAGCAGGTCACCCCTATAGCCTGGTACTTTTTGTTCTCATTTCCCACAATAGTCCTGCACTTTGACCTTGGGTGAATTAGTGTATGTTGTAGACCAGGATAATCGCAGGTCAGTGTCACGCCTCATTTACATTAAATTTGTCAAGGGGCCTCTTGTCTCCGGCCTTTCCACACAAGATTTCCAAAAGATCTGGCCATTTTTATGGCCCTAGGTCTTGAAAGACAGAGTATTATAATATTATTCAATAATATTATAAAATAATTCAATAATATTTATAAAATTTAGGCACTTCGCCCAGACTAGAGGGGCTAGTGAATTCATAGTCAGGATAAAGTACACTACGAAGAACAGTGAGAAATTTTAGTGGATATCCTGAACACAGGTGGCAATAGATTCCTTAGGGGGTACTAATGCCACCCCAATGTTGACCACCTCATTGAGGATTTAAATATTATAAGCATTGTGGTTACTCTCTACAAAAAAAAACCTACAGACATTGCACTGCAATCACCTTAAATAATCCTGCTATATTATTTATTTATCCGATTAACATAGAAAAATTATAAATAAAGCCTTTTTGAGAAGTAAATTTATTTCCTGATTACTTTATGAACAATTTTTTTATGAATGGTGGATTTTATAAAAATCAGATTATAAAATTGTTACATTGTAAAGAAGGTAGGTACTAGTATAGGTATACTGAATATTTTTAAAGATCCTGATTAGTATTTAGACAAAACTATTATATTTCCAATTGGAAAATGAAATGTTGCTGCTAAATATAATGCAGTTCGAAAAAATAAAGTGAATAGTTTCAAAATATGATTAAATTTATGAGGCAGTAATGGGAGGATGAAGGGGGCAACACATTGCCATGTCATCCTGACTACAAAACACCTATGTTGAAATATAATAAAAGAGCCTAAAAGGCAGTACTCACCTGTATATCTTTTTATAGTCATATAAATTGATAACGCCCCGCTGGACGGTATTTCACAAACGGGATGAATTGTTGATCCTGGCTTCGAGCTGGCACAGAGAACCGCCACACACGCCGGGCACAACCTGCCGCAAAATATCACATTCAGAATAACCAGCACTAAACACTACATACATCGACATAAACTAACATCCACCAACTACTACATGATTTGCAATACAACAGTGTACGCACCAGCTGGCGAATGGCGAAAACGTGGTCGCCTCGCGCTACCAAGTATACTATACATAAATAAATATGGAATAAAGATATTTGATATTACGTTGCTACCTTCCCACTGTCTATGACGATGCTACTGGAAACAGCACTCCCTCGCAATAAAAACACTTCACGTTCAACGATGGCTCTTAATACAACACAAATTAACAAGTATTTCATCAAACGTAATACGTTTCCGAAGATAAAAATGACGATAGCGAAAATAAATGAAAATTTTTACACTTTCTTATGTTTCTCGAACTCACTTCACACCGGAAACAGTTGTTTTTTTAATTGCAAATGCACATCGTATTATTGCATAAATTTAAATTTTACAGTGAAAAATGTTTGATTTCTAAATTCCAGTTACAAATTATAATTATTATTATTTTCACATTGATAGCTTCTGTTAAATAGTTCTATAATTCTCAAAAAATAAAACTTGAGAACAGGAAAACACTAACCTTTTAAACTGTCTATGGCTATTGTCGATGTTCATTTTTGACTCTTCACATTCTCAAGAAGTCAACTTATTTCAAATGTCTCACTTGTCCGAGATAAAATTATTTTCAACTAAAACTATTTTAGCATGACCAAAATTCATTTTTAAATTGTGTAGTCACGTACACACAGGCTCAATGAAAGCCATTGAAACTGCTATTCGTTGATGGCCGATACCTCTATTTGACCGACCTTTCATTTGTCTTACTTTCCGTTAAAACTTCATGAGCTTCATACATCTAATGTTATAATTCAACCATTTTTTTTGACCATGGGAAATCCGATTGAGACTAAGCCGCGACAAGGGCAGAACCTTGGGGAGATAATTCGCGACCTAGCGTGGGATTCGTCAGATCGGGGGTGGCACTAGCATATCCAGTCAGAACTGGTGCCATGCTATTGCCACTCCCCAGTTAGTGAAACCCACTAAAACCCCTGGGTGTTCCGTTCTTCACCTGATGCCAGGGCTACGGGTATATGACCTACCCTTTCTGCAGCCCTGGCAGGCGTGGGCCCCCCTCAAGAGGCCTCTTTCATTGCCGGGGGACTCATCCCCCGACATCGTTATGTTCTCTTTGGCGTTAACTCGCCCCACCGGAGAAGAGGTCATCTTGACGGCATGTGCAGGTGAGTGAGAACCCCTATACCCCAAGGGGCCCCCCACCCGTGCCGCCCGCTTACGGCGGCCGAAGGTCCGTACTGGCCCATCGGCGTTGGCGCGTCCTCCTTTGATGGAAGCGGAGCCATGACGTGCGTTCACGCTCCTGCTCCGCCTCCTCCTATGCAAGCATAACGTGCTCCCAGAAAGAGGAGAGTCATAATTCAACCAACAGCAAGGCAAGTGAATGAATAGTAAAATATAGGAACTAGCTATGAATAGAAACATTCGACCGTTCCACCAAATTAAAGAAAACTGTTTAGCTCGCTTGTTTGCACGTGGCTTAGCGTGTTTCATATTAATAACGCCGATGACTTTACTTCTATTTTCCCGAACTAATAATAAATCATAGTTTATAGGAGTGGTTACTTAAAATAGTATCCTATTTTACGTAACACACAGTTTAGCCGCCTATCCTATGTTAAAAATTTCTGATCTGTTAATATATCTTCTATATATACAAAAAATAATCGTTAAAATGTATATACGCGCATGACTTGAGAACTACTTTACCAATTTTGATGAATTTTTTGTGTGTTTTGGATGGGTCTCCAGGTGGCTTATATTCAACATTGGAACCACTAGGAAGCGCTGGAATCGGGTGTTCGATTTTTATTTTTTTAGGCCAGGACAACGTCTGTCGGGACTACTAACAATAAATAAAAGGGACACCTTTTAATATAGCCATAACACCATAACTATAGTCTAAACACATATAATTCTTGTTTTTTTTCCTTGCAAATATTGTTTATTTTTGAGAGTTTTCCTAGAGTTCGTTGGGCCTATGTGTATGCGACCTTATCATAATTATTACTCTGAGCGGTCTGTCTTTTTGACTTTGAGAATTTTGACAACTGATAGATAGATAAATAGATTTATAATTTATAGCATAGGTTTATGAATTTTCGCCAATGTCGTCGTGAAAACACGAATTTTTCGAAAAGGAATAGGTTCTAATCTAATAAAAAAATAGTGACTAACAATAATAATTGTGAATTGTTCACAATAACTATTTAAAAATGGTAAGACCAAAATTGTGTGAAGTGAGGTTATTTTGAACGTCCTTGCGGTTTTCGCAGAATTTTATGAAGAATTTTACTTTACAGCACTCCTGTAGACAGTTATTGTACAGTCCAGCGAGATGGAAATGTCTTTTACCTACCCATTTGAAAACTCCAGTTCTTGCGACAAAATCGGACCAGGTATAGCATTTTATGTTAAACTTCCACCAATATGATGAAATCTGCTATTTATTTATGGTTGTCATAATACTACTGAACTTTGGATAGGGACTAATTTTGTAGGCTTTATATTTAATACGGGTTTAATTCATGATTTCACCACACCAGTATTTACAAGGACACACTTGGCATGAATTCTTTGCATTATTGATCCAAACTTATATAATTTGTACTGTATCATATTATTTGTCTACTTAACATGGTATTGATAACCAAATACTCATGACATGTTATTATGATATAAAACAAATTAATTCTATACTTACACATTCATTTATTACACATAATTTGTTGTTTTTTGTTTGTTTTGTTTTATGTTAGTTAGATTTATAACTTATTACCCTTAAGATACTTAGATTTAAATTTGCTGACATCTCTATATCCTAAAATCACCTAATGTGTTGTGCATATACCAGGGTGAATCAAAATGTTCTAAAAAGTGCCTATATATAAAACCTTTTTAAGAGAAGAAAGAGAAGTTCAATATTCTAAATAAAGAGTCGAGAGAGATGCCAAATGTCACTGGTTTCTGTAGATAAATTAGGATTGGCAGTGGTCTGTTATCTGGTATTAAAATAAGCACAATAAATGATATTAATATATTATAATGTATTAGTAATACATAATTGAAAAATTAAGACATAAGAGGACAGAAGAATGTATCAAAACATGGTGTCAAAACAATTCAAATGTAACATGACTTCTGAGGTGCCAGTGCCAAGTTACACAACCTCATTTTAACAGTTTCATCAGTCTGTTAGCACAGTAAAGAAGAATGAATAAAACATAGATGAGATCCTGGAGATCTCTTTTGATAGTGTTAAATCCATTTTGATTGATTCACTGGGGTTTAAAAAAATGTCAGCAAGGTGGGTGCCATGAATTTTAGAATTTTCATGGATGAAAGTATAATTAATATATATATATATATATATATATATATATCAGATCTGGAAATGTTTTGGCATGACATGGATAATTATTACTGTCGCCTTGTCACTAGAGATAAAATGTGGGCCCACCATTTTGATCCTGAAACTACGAGACAAAGCATGTCTTTGAAATGACTATCCTCTCTAAATTTTGAGTAGCTTCTACCATTGGGTAGTGAAAGAATCCTTTTTATTGATTACGTATTTGAAGACAATAGACAATTACTGGCCTTATTATGCAAATCTAATTCCGAAATTGCGTGAAAAGAAAACATTGTTATGGAAAACTTTTGGGGCATGTTGTTTCTTCATGATAACACCTCCCTCGGAAGTTGCTCTCAACGCAGTCTGCTGCTTTCAATCTGCTTGACCACCCACCATATTCACCGGAATTAGCCCCAAGTAATTTTCACTTATTCCCAAAATTAAAAGAGGAAATTTGTGGAACTAAATTTCACAGTAATGATGCGGTTATGGTTAGACATAGAGGAGTTTTTTGAGACTCAAGAAAAACAATTTTTTACCCAAGGAATAAGGAAGTTAGAAATGTGTTAATCCAAATGCATTGCATTGGCAAGGGATTGTGTAGACGAATAAAATATTTTGGATTAAATTGTTGCATTTTTAGATATTGATTCCAAGAACTTTGATTCACCCTCATATATAAGAATAAAGAAATTATTTCACATAAAACTATTGAATAAGAATGCTAATGCTGAAAATTCATTAAGAGTAAATCTATATGAATGGAAAAATATTTATTTTCATGAAGAAATATAGTCCAGAACTAAAAGTGCATTGCAACACATCATTCACTATTTAAACACTGTTTCACAAGTAAATGGCCCTAAAAGTGATAATGTATTTTATATTTCAGTACACAGTATTAGAATGTCGCCAATACTCAGCCAGGAAGGGTTTCTTCTCTTCAATATTGGAAAACATAAAAGAGGACATTGCAAAAAACAAAGAAATGAAAGATAGCATCAAAAAGTTCAGAGAAGAAGCCCAAAAATTAGAAAATTCTGAAGCTTTACAGGTAGACAGAAATTACTATTTACTAGCTGTCCCGGCAGACGTCACTCTGCCTGGAAAAGCTTCAATCCATATTTAGCAAATAAAAAATTGTGGGTTGAAAATTTAGGGTTGTATTTTGTAATGCTGTATCATAAACATTTTAAGTTGTTTTTATCTAATAATTTAAAAAAAATTAGGGGTTGACTACCCCTAACATTTAGGGGGATGAAAAATAGATGTTGTCTTATTCTCAGACCTACCCAATATGCACACAAAATTTCATAAGAATCGGTCAAACCGTTTCAGAGTAGTATGGTAACTAACATTGCGACACGGGAATTTTATATATAACATTTAGCTATTTTAACTATTGTGTTTGCTTCTTGTACCTAGTTCTAATTTCTCTCTTTCTTCTTATGTTTTATTTTTAATAAACAGGCAGCAAGAAGAAAGTTCCATGCTGTAGAATCGGAAGCATCAAAGAGTTCAGAAGTCCTCAAGGAGACAATAGAAGGAATTAAAGGCAAAATGGACAAAGTGTTAGAGGAAGCCAGCAAGACTGACATAGCTAAGAAAGCTGGTGAGTTTTGTAGTTTTGTGCTCATTTTAACAAATTCTGTTCACATGGTTTTAATATCAATTGCATGTCCATCCAACTTTCTATTCATATATTTTGAAGTCAATTTTCGCATAAACTACTATGCCACGAAGGTGTAGCTAAAATGATAATACATAGCTATTTATATTAATATTATATAGAGGAAAAATTTGCATTTTTGTATGTTTGTAATAAATAATCTCAAAAACTACTGGACCGATTTAAAAAATCTTTAGAGTGCTACATTATCCCTAAGTAACATGGGTTATATTTATTACTAGAAAAAAATTAGGGGTCCCTAATAACACTACTGAATGTCCACTGGTGCAAAGGTCGCTAGTGAAGTGTAAGGTATAAGTTTTTGGTACTAAGTTCACTGAAGCTATGTTTTAACAGTTTTAAGCACAGCATATTATTTCATGTTAGCCACTTTTCAGTACCCATGGTAAAATCAAATAAAACATAGTATTAATTACAGAAAATTTGAAAATGTTGTGCATATACTGCCACATACTCAGTCAATATATTAAAGGCAGTAGATGGTAGGCCCACGATTCTTGTCCAAGGTAGATTCGCAGGTGTAGATTGACATTTGTACATGCATGAGCAATGTGCAAGTTTCCTCATAACATTTTCCTTCAGATATGTGGTAATTGTAATAATATGCACAGCCACAAGTAAGTACTGACTAATTGGTTCAGATTCCAACTCATTTCAATAGAATTTCAAGTAAATGTTAAATCATATTACTTTCACCATAACTAAAGAAAAAGTTAGTCAGAATATAAAACAAGAAATATTCATATTTTTCTCTCCATATATCAGCAGTGCTACTTAAAATTTTTATCACTGTAATAACGAAGAAAGTATACAGTTTCCTGTGGTCAGGCGGCCTGTCGTAAGATGTGACAAAAAACCCATAGCCAAGTGGTAGGGTATTTGCCTGACTGGAGGGGTACCTTGGTCTAGAGTATGCTGCCATAACAACCTTGCAATGACCAGTCTCCCTTTAGAGAGGGGCACGGCATTGGTAGCACCTTTGGTGTTAGAGATGTCCATAGGCGGTGGTAACCCCTGCCCATCAGATGAGCTGTCTGCCAGTCTACTGAACTCATGCAATAAATAAAATCTTGATAAATATGGTCCTTTTATATGATATTTATCCACACAATATATAAATAGAAACATCTACCTTGTAACCACTTATATGCAAGAATGTGGGTCAGTAGAGAAAATTTAATCCATGTGGTGGCTTTGTAAAGAAAGGCGTTGAAATATTCACAATTAATAAGCAATTGCTTATAAAAAAAGTGTGTTTAGAACCTTTGCATGTCGTATTTCCATTACAAAACATTGAGAGGTTTAATACTATAATCATTGAGAAAATTTTACATTACATATAGTAAGGTAATTGTAGTAATTGACTTTGTTCATATTATGTTTTTTTAGGAAAGTTCACTGAAGATTTATCGAAGAGTGCGAAAGATGCGGCAGAAAGTTTTGTGGACACCAGTTCTAAACTAGGACAGACATCGGCATTTAAGACGATTTCTCAAGTATGCTCTTTTAAATAGAAAATAGCGCAACTTACAGAATTTGTTGTTTTAACTCTTGTTTTTAGCTTTGAATGACTGCACTTTTGAACTTATACAGTATTTATGTATTTGTAATTAATCGATTTCAGGCGACTGAAGTAGTGAAGAATGAAATCTCTCCACGAGGCCTCGAAGGTCGCGTCTACATATCTCCCATAGCATTAAGGAAGCGAGTTGAGGTAAGTCTTATTCTCTGAATAAAAAAACATTGAAGAAAGTTTTTTTAATAGTACGAGAATTTGTATATCATCAGGATATTATAAGTAAATTATTGGTGATATTGTTTTTCTTCATAATTGTTACATAATACCTAACACTTATGTATATGTGAGGGAAGCTATATTGGATGTATTGTTGACTGGATGTATAAAGCACAATATCATTTGTTTACATTTTAATTACTTCTAAAATTCTTAATTTAATTTAATTAGATTTGTTAAATGTTTCTATAACATAAAGATCGGTCTAACCTAATAAAAGTTATGAATATTGTAATTTAATAAACGACCAATGAGAGCAGAGCATATGGCGGAGCGGGGTCAGACGCGCCCTCTATACTTTGAGTAATATCTACTTGGGTAGACTGAGGAGTTTTTGTGGCACATTTGGTTGATGGCAATAGGTCGACTTGGACCATGGAGTATTTTAAAGAAAGTGTTAAGTTAAGAAGTATGAGCGGGTGCCCTGAACCCGCTGCTCGGTCTAAACTATGTTAAAATGTCTTTTAAATCTAAATTAAAAGTGTATAAACCGTTGGCCTTGTGTTTTATGCTCGCATTTTATCCTGATGACGCCCACTAAACCTGCAATAACTAAAGGAGATGTCGTGAGAACGAGGCCGTTCTGCGACATATATATTAACGATTTCGATAAAAAAATAATGTCACCAAAACATGCGTGTACGCCGACTTGAGTGAATTTTGGTTATATTTTGTAAGTATTATTTGAATTTAGGTCGTCGACGACGAGCGGACGTTTGCCCCGGACACGGAGACGACTGGCGTTGAGCTGCACAAGGACTCCAAGTTCTACCAGCAATGGGAAAACTTCAAAAACAATAATCAGTACGTTAATAAGGTATGTATAAACCTTTTTTCCCTACTTTAATACTGGAAAGTAATTTTCCTTCGCTATTTTCTCCTTAGAATGGATCAATGTGCTGTACATAAGAAACTAAGACTTTTTCAAGCGATTTTTTTTTATTATATTTCCAGACACGCTGACGCTTTATCTGATGAAAATTGGCTACCATCATCTATGGACCTTTTAGTATTCCTCCCACCCCTTGTGAAAATCTAATAATGTATTGAACCTTTAAAACACGTGTTATCCGTGCAGGAACGGAGAAAGAATACAATTTCCTGCAGCCGGGCGGCCTGACGTAAGAGACGACAAAACAACCCACAGCCAGGTGGTAGGGCATTTGCCCGACTGGAGGGCTACCACCCCTGGTCTAAAGTATGTCGCCATAACAATCTTGAGTTGTATTCCGGAATTAGTGACCAGGTTTCAGTCTTTGGTGTTGCAAATGTCCATAGGCGACTGTAACCGCTTTCCAACAAGTGGGCCGCCTGCCTGTCTGCTGAACTCCTGCAATAAAAAAAAACACGAAATTTGAACTATTAATGAAACTTCAAAATATTTCCAACTATCTATCTATCTGGATGAGCACAGTGTTTAATTTGTTAAAAATTTTTTAACAAATTAAACACTGTGCTCATCCAGATAGATTAGAAATTGTAAAAGGGTGACAGTACATTGGTGTTGCAAATGTCCATAGGCGATGGTTACCACTTTCCGTCAAGTGGGCTGTCTGCCTGTCTGCTGAACTCCTGCAATAAAAATAAAAACTTGAAAATCAACCTCTATAACAGCAATTATTATTGTATTAAATATTATAATATTTCACAGGTTCTAGATTGGAAAATAAAATATGAAGAATCAGACAACCCAGTGGTGAAGGCGTCACGATTCGTCACGGAGAAGGTCGGCAGTTTATTCGGCAATATATTCGAAAAGACCGAACTTTCAAAAACATTGACAGAAATTTGCAAAATCGATCCCAGTTTCACGGCACAAAAGTTTCTCGAAGATTGCGCCAACGACATCATCCCCAATATATTAGAAGCAATGGTTAGAGGCGATTTGGAAATATTAAAAGATTGGTGCTATGAAGGAGTGTTCAATATCCTGGCAACACCGATAAAACAGTGCAAGCAGTTGGGTTACCATTTGGACTCGAAGATTTTGGACATTGAGCAAATTGAATTGGTGATGGGGAAGATGATGGACCAAGGGCCAGTTCTAGTGATAACATTCCAGTCACAGCAAATAATGTGTGTGAGGGACGCGAAAAACAACGTTATTGAGGGTAGCCCGGACAAGGTCATGAGGGTCAATTATGTCTGGGTCCTTTGCAGGGACCCCCAGGAATTGAACCCGAAAGCTGCCTGGAGGTTGCTAGAACTCTCCGCAAACAGTGTAGAACAATTAATATAGGTGTAGTTCAATTAAATCGTTGACATTTTGTTTATTGTTATTTATGAACCCCCTTGGTTTTGTCTATGGATCAATCTTACAGTACAATAGGTCAACGCCTTTTTTCTCATTTATTTGGACAAAAAAACAGTATTGTACAGAATTAACTCATTATGAAACTTATACATAAATATTATAACTTGATACAATACCACATCATTTGTCCAATACCTTCATTAAAATGAAAAAGCTGGTTAATAACTGATTATTGTTTTCGATTTTATGTCTCACAAATAAACGATATATATTTAGTATATTTCAAGGCAGATCTTGAAAACGTTATCAATTACTTATAAAAATATAGGTATTGCCGGTATTTCCGACAAAGTGCCATACCGGTATATTTTTTACCGTTACTTGGTAACTTTTATGGTTTTAACGTTAAAAATCGTTTGTATGACGTTATACGTATCCGTAATTTTTGCGTTATTTCAAGCGACTTTATTACGACTGCATGTTACCGAAATAATCGGCAAACACCTCTATATTACGCGCGCTCTTAGCACAGTGCTGTTTGACAATCTGCGAGGGGAAAAAGAGCGACAATGGAAACAAATAGCAATAAAAATAGTATAACGTTATATTTTCTACTGGTCAAACGGCTAGAAATAACGGTAAGTTTTATAACGATATTTATTTCTACCGTTATGTGAAATTAGCATAAATAACGATACCACATTTTTACCGGTACATCAAGCCCTGTTTCAAGGCTTTTAAGAAGTTAATATGAAGTATTATGGAGCTTCTTTTGTAGCCAGTTATATCTTATTAACGTAAGGTTCAATTTTACATTATCATCCTACACGTCTCAAACTTTGCAATCCATTAGGTAGAAATTAGATCTGTTAAATTTATGTCTTTCAATGTGTATAGAAATGAGACAAAAATTAAAAAATAAAACGAATTTAATTGAAGACACGAGTCGATGAAGTTCTCATAATTCCAATTCTGAGTAAATCGAGATAAAAGTTTTACTTTTATTTGAAACTGAACTGAACTTGACACCTTTAGCAACGTTTTATTTCTTAAATATGCCTTATACCTATGGTCTAAGGTCTGTAGTCATTTGGTATCGACTTATAACATTCATCTACGCAAAAAAAGGAAAAAACCGAATATGCGACATATCACCTTCATCCACTCACGTCTTCAATTGTTAATGCCTCATTTCCGTCACAATTGAAAGACGTAGAAGAACCGTTTATTTTCGACTTTAGACTCAAATTTAAGTCACTGGGAACAAACGCATCACTCTGCTTGATGACTGAACGTAACAACGTACCCTGCGCTTGTAGGGTTTTATCGAATGAAACCAAAGAAATAAATTTATTATTACTATAGGTAACATTTTATTAATAACATATACGTTGTAAAAGCACTTTTTGCTTAAAGTATATTTTGTTACAATGACGAATGATAATACCTACCATATTGTATTTGAAATTGATCCATTTTGGCTTTGATCGGATGCTCTTTACGTGTAGGTGTTTCCAAGAAAATATTTGATTGGAAACACGAATCTACAAACTTGGCCATCTAACGAATTGTAAATATTAAAGTATTAAAACTATGAAATAAACAGTGTAGTACCTGCATATCCAATTTCAGTGAAATAATTTCTTATACAATGCTCTTTGGGACATAAGCACATTCAAAATGCATCTTCTTCTAAGTCACAACTGTTTTACATAACTGTAATATCTCGTCAATTGTTATTATGATCTCGATGAAATATGTATCTAATATGTAAGTATTAAAACACCATATGAATATAATTACTTCAAAATAATTGAGGTTGAAAATATATATTAATTTCAGTGTATTCAATAGGCTCTACATACGATATGGTTTCTAGAATCATTTGGTCAGATAAACGGTAAAACGAGCGTCGCGAGGATGCGAATCATGATTATGCAGTTTGATTGTATTTGTGTATGAACTTCACTTAAGAAACTGTAAAACTGATTTCAAATTGAATTAGTTAAGAAGTGACATTAATAAAGATTAATAATTAAGTCCTTGTACTTGTGGACAGACATCTACTTAATCTTCCATTTACTTCCTGGTAAATTGCTGTCCAAGCAATGGTAAGGAGATAACTCTCAGTTCCGAAATTTAGTCTTCCTAACTACATAATGCAAATCTAAATTAGGAATTAATCAGCTGATATTCTGCGACAAAGACAATTGAAGACGTGAGTGGATGAAGGTGATATGTCGCATATTCGGTTTTTTGCTTTTTTTTTGCGTAGATGAAGGTTATAAGTCGATACCAAATGACTACAGACCTTAGACCATATAAGGCATATTAAAAAAAATAAAGAGTTGAAAAAGGTGTTAAGTTCAGTTTAAAGTAAAAGTAAAACTTTTATCTCGATTTACTCAGAATTGGAATTATGCGACTTATCACCTTCATCCAGTCATGTCTTCAATTCAAACTACGTTGGATGATTTTCCGCTAGACGCGATATCGTACGTAGACCCGACGTGTTGTTAATTGTATGAACGCTGTCATTAAATAATATGTTCTCAAATAAAGGCATACAATATCTTTGGTGTTAGTTTACTCGCATTTTTTTAAATAGTATCGATATCATAAAACCTATGGATGTGTGAATAAAGAAATAAAAATTAAAAATTGTTATTAAAATAAATTGTTCTCAAGTGTTAAATATATTGTTGATGCTAATGCAAGTGCTGTGTTTATTTTCGTCATTATCCAGAATTTACGATTTTTGTTTGCACTGGAGAGACATCGTTCCTAATATCGATTTCTTGTATTTAATAAAAAATAGTGAAATTTCGAGTATTAGTAGGTACGTATTTATTGCATAATTTGTGCCACACAACAGAGCGTTTTCTACCACACAACAAGCAGTTTTCTACCAAACAACAAGTAGTTTTCTACAACACAAGTCGATTTCTACCACACAACAAGTTGCTTATTATCATATAAGCAAATCATTTTATAATTCGTAAAGAAATAAACCACCAGTGCTTCTCCAGCAACAATTATGTATTGAGTAGTAATTTATGGTTATTTTGTAAAGTTGATAGTTTTATTTTTATTGTTTTAATAAATTGTTTTATTTAAAGTTTTTTCTTGGTCTCATTTAAGCATAAATTCCATGACTAATTTAAATATGATACTCAAGTAAATGTAAGTTGCATATAACTTCAGTTGCAAAACTTAATTTATACTTCCTTAATTGATTTCGGTTATAGCGATCGCTAACTCTAACACCTATATCTGAGCCGGTCATAGGCTCGCGTGTGGTTTTATAGCCATTATCTTTTGACCGCGTTTTTGCTTTTTTAATGCTATTCCACGGGAATCGTCCATTTTTCCGGGATATGAAGAAGCCTATGTGCTATTAGATTATAATCTATTTCTGTGCCAAATTATTTTAGATCCGTTCTGCCGTGACTGAGTAATGCATGATGGAAGTGAGCATTCTTTATATATTCAACTAGCTGACCCGGCGAACTTTGTTCCCGGTGATTAGGAGGATTCTAGAACCCGATCTCAGCGCCACCTACCCGTTCCAATTGTGGCTGTAAACCATCCCGGGACCCACTCAAACACACACAAAATTTCATCAAAATCGGATGTATAGTTTACGATTCTATAAAGGACACACATTTTTATATATCAAAATGTACTCTTTGGTGAGCATTATGTACATTTGTAAATAAATACGAAATAAAACACAGATATATTTAAACATCTTTATTAGAGGCACATTGAAAGACGGATGACCGTCGTTAATTATTTACAACGTACAAGTATTACAATATTAGTGCTAAAATATTGGAAGATTACTGAATAATTTATTCAACTGTGTGATGTTTAGATTATGAATATTTGAAACTTACAATTTTCTACTTAATTGTCTATTGAGTGTGCACGACAAAATTTATGGTCACTATTTACTGCGCAATAGATAGATTTTGATACAACATTCGTTACTGGTTTACAGTTTAATATTTTCAATTGAACTATTGGTTCAATTTTGATATAACTTACACAAGATGTCACAAAATCTAGATGGTTTGAAATTGTGTCAAATCTTAATGCTATTTGATGTTACCTTGGTGTTAAGGCGATTCTGTTTTATTTTTTAATTTGAATGAATTCACCAAATTGAAACATAAATATGGCAAGCCTTTGGTGTCGGATGTGACCTGCGTCGACACGTTGGCCGCATCCCATTTACCAAACACGTCTAGATCAGCCGGTTCGGCGGCGGAAACAATGCAAATATGCACCCCTCAGTGAGTTACATGTTTGTGCCGTTTGCTGTCGAGACCCTTAGACCGTGGTGTCCTGAGGTCACGAGCCTCTACCAAAAATTATCAAAACAACTGATTGGCTCTTCAGGTGATCAGAAGGCTGGTGTCTTACCTCGAAACGTGGCTGGCTTCTGGGCACCTCACCCATAGAAGACGGTGATCTGGGCTCAGTATTCTACTAATAGTCTTGAGAGACTATGGGTTAGGTTATTTATGAATTTCTTCATTATACTATCATCTATCTACCTTTTGTATATCTATATATACTAAAATAAAACATTTGCACATTGTAGTGTCTTTTAAGTTCTGTGTTGTTCTGTTTCAATCAAACTGTTTCAATTTAGATGATCCGTTCAATATCAGTATTACGAATGGCGACAATTATAATATAGCATTTATACTTTGACGAATTCAACATTTAAATTTGGTACTTCCATAACTAATTCTGGCGTTTTAAATACTCTATGTAATTATTCACACAGTACACATCTGCCAGTACAATTAGTGCGTGCGAAAATGGTCAATATTAAAAATTATCAAACTAATTAAACTTGAGTTCTGAATAATTTTCAGAACTCAAGTTTAATCAACTCAAAAAATCATACGAAAATTGAGTTAAATAAATTATCCAATAACCTCAATAAAACTATCCGAATGAGAGACCGAAATGGAATGAAGACGAAACAGTGACTAGGTTACAATAAAACGCAATAACTAAGGAATGTGTCGCGGAATCGGTGAAATAATATTTAAAACGATTTTTGAAGTAATCTGTGAAAGTATTTCAGTAGTAGTAGGCGAAGGAACTAAGTCCATACAGCTTTGTCTCATGTACCTTCAATATAGTTCAGCCAAATTGTAGGTTCTCTGACTGACTCCAAAGGTCACATTTGAATACACAGTTCTCATTTCTCTCTTCAAAAACAAATAATACTCAAAAATTCAAAATACAACACAATAAAGCAATATTGCACATTTTTAGAAATTAAAATTACACAGCATATCGTCCTTCAGTTCCCGACAAAAATCTATTATTATTTATTTAGATTTATGGCTTGGTTATTTAGGCCTTTAAGCCAGATCTTAGTTTACAATATAGTTTCTTCATTTTCTTACAGTTGAACTGTGGGTTATTAGTTGGTGCCATTCAACGTAGTTCTGGTGACAACTCGAAAGGCCACATTTGAGTATACAGTTCACATTTCTCACAAAACACATAATTGCTACTCAAAAACTATCAATATCCTACAACTATTGTTCATTTTAGAACAATTTTACATATATTCCGAAAATAAAACTGCATAGCACAACATCTACTTTCAGTTCCCTCCAAAAACTCTAATATTTGTACCAAACCATAGACTAACAAAGCTGTCAAGGACTAAAAAGATTGTTATTGAAAGTTTAGTTTATCGATGCAAAAATTGTTATTACTCCTGTATATATTTTCACAAATTACAACAGTTTAAAATAAAACTAAAAACTTAACCTAATTTGTATTGATCTTCATGGCTTAAATTAATAAAAAAAAAACGCTTAAAAGTGCCGTAAAATGATTCATTCCTTACATTAATAAAAAGCTTGAATTATGCTTCGAAAGCTCGATCACACACTAAAAACAAAACTCGCGCAGTGTTGCAAGTGTAAAATGTAATACAATTCCCTACAGTGTTGCAATATGCACTATTTAAAATCATCAATTCGACGGATTATTCATTTATAATATTTATTTATAAACTGTTTAAATTCTTGCCTACAATTGAAAGCATTATAAGCTGGACATTATTCTTGACAAGATGCCAAAACTTCATGTGTTGCCAGCATATTATAAAAAAAAGTGAGAATTAAAAATATATGCACTATATAAAAAAACATTTGTAAAATAAAAAAAGCATTTTGAAGTGATAACTTCTTATGGGAGGGTGAACCGCTTCGTTACGTAACGCGTTACGGCGCCAGGCTTCTCTTTCTCTCACGTCAGATTAGTTTAACTTCTGTCGGTCGTCCCTGGACGCACACTGTCTTTTTATCTATTTTGAAAATGCTAGAATTGTTTTTGGGGCTAGTTTATAAACCAATAATTTATGCGGTTAGAGAATATATCAGTTAGTTATATATTCATCACTTTATAAATAAATATTATTGCCACAACTTTCTCACAACCGTGCAACTTACCTTTAAAAGTTTTACAAAATATAATCAAATACCTTCATTTCTAGCAAAATAACGCACTCCTATGTGCAAAGAAAATCTAAATGGCTCGGCCCAAATATTTTTTACTCAATTTCTAAAAAGCTTATATTAAATTGAAGGTTCGATTACACGTTTAATAAATTCAAGTGAATTAAGAAATGCTGAAAATCTCTTTTAAATCAATCTAACCGCATTTTTTTATCGTTTCCATTGGATAATATAAAACTATATTAAGAAGTCATAAACTTAAAGATATATATGATTATATAAGCCCTAAAACAATCAGACTGTAATCTAAGATTCATGTAGCGTAATTAGACCTACTTATGCAATATGAAACCAACCCACATAGTGACAGTTATGAAATTTTGAAAAAGAAATCTTTAGAATATTGTATATTCTAATGTACAATATACCAATTTTTTTTTTCAAAAATATAGACACATTATTTATATGCAAATTTTAATAGAAACTGCTTTTTCTCAAAATTGTCAGTATATGGGTTGGTTCTATTTTGCATAAGTAGGTCCAATTGTGTTTTAAAATAAAATAAAATTGTAGACTTAGCGAAAGAAATAAAATATATTATCCTATAAGTTTTCTGCTTGATTTCACACACATAAACCATTTTTAGGTTATAAATATATACATGACATCCTAAAGATTTCAATCGTGTAATCAAACCTTAGGAATGTATAAATCGTCGATAATAACGAACCATGTATAAGATTAGGCGATCCCAATAGGCTTCGTAACAATGTAGATTACAAGTTAATAAATAGTGCGCACTAAATCGGTGCTCCTACTAAAATTCAATTATCATCACGTGTAATAAATAACCTAGGGTACATTGTGTTACTGCTTTTAAAATTAATGCATCAGACTCAAAACTAGTCATAATGTCAACCAATAAAAAAAATTAACACATAGTACGAGCAAAACGTGCGTCCTTGAAGTTCGTACAAGTCATTGCGTAACATACATTTGTAGATAATGTTCCAAGAGATACGAACATAGCTACAAGAGAAGAGTGTTGCGCTCTCGCTCTCTCAAATATTCATATTCGCTTAGCATCTCTTTCGCACTACAGTCAGATGTCACTTGACTGAATCTACGAAAACTTCTATTAAAGCGGATTTAAATTTTGCACCGAATACACAATATTCTTGTATTAGTAAAGCATGTAATTTAATGTCACAGTAACATAGTGTAAACTAGGCTTAATAAAGTTCTTAAAATGATGTGTTATTATATTTGTATGAAAACGCACAGTACTGTTTTACCGACAAAACTGTTTTATCTACTTTATTTTTGACATACTAAACTTTATGAGAAAATTAAAGTTCATAGTACAATTTACTTTTTCTACAATACTTGTTTATCTAGCTCTATTACCTTCAGAAAAAATAATAATAAAACAAAATCAGAAGCTCTTTGAACTGAGGTTTTTCACAGCATTCTGCGAAGGATATTTCCTAAAAGCCGTTCTAAAAAGTTTTTGAGGCAGACAGCGCGTCGGTAAAACCTCTGGCGTTGTAAATGTGCATAGACGATTTTAACCACTTTCCATCATGTGCGCCGTCTGCTGTACTCCAGCAGTAAAAAAATTATTTCCGCGACAAACCGAAGCCGTTTTCATGCAAATACAAATAGCACAACTGTCGAGATTGACCTCTCATTTTAGAAGTGCATGACTCCCGTGAAGATTTTCACGAAAAGCGGCTTAGTCAACCACCCACTGCATGACGCTGGTGTCGAGGCCTCCCGTGGAGATCAGACGAGAGTCGTCGGGGAGGAACCTCACGCAAGTCACGTGCGAGGAATGTCCGCCATATTGATGGCAGAGCGACTGTTGAAATGAGACACAATATTAATTATAACACTTGTATTTTTTGTTATAAAAATTTACTTTTTAATTGCTTGAATAGCTTTAGAAATAATAGATGAAGCGCCTGTACAAAATTGTACTATTGACAAGTGTATACAAGTTTGCTTTTCAATAATGTGGGCGCTCTTCGACAAGGGTTCACTCTCGATTTCGTTGGAATCCATTTATCAGGTCCTAACTTGGTGACAATGGAACCAGCTAAGAAGTATACTCTTTCAAATAAAAAAAAAATAGAAAATCGGTTCACAATTGACAGAGAAATCACGTAACAAACATACAGTCCAAATGAGAACCTCCTTCTTTTGGAAGTCAATTAAAAACTAAATTAGTATTTGGCAGTCTGCCCATCTTGAAGGGTTCCGTAAAGGAAATGTGTTACCATAGTTTTCGCCATTCGATTACGGAACCCTAAAGAAGATTTAATCAAAAATACCCCAAACCAATACCAATATTATATGTGCGCAGCTCGTCGCACATATAGTATTTTGTTCTACGCTGATGGTGGAGGCCTAGGATACCCTGGTCGATGTGGGTAAAAAAGTTAAAGACTGTTTGTGGTGTAAAAGTTATGATGACTTTCGGCAGCAACCAAAACGGAAGAAGAAGGAAAAAGCAACGACAGTGTTGCAAGTTTAAAATAAAATGATCGTACGTCGGTGTTGCCAGCAGTGGACACCAATATTCGTTCAAAGTATTTTTAACGGACTATCACCGCCATTTTCTTAGAATTGTCCACTTCATAGTAGTTAGTATATAAAACGTGGTCGTACCCAGACTAGTAATATCCAGACTTAAAAAATGTTGTAATCAAAACTACGCATTTTGAATCTGCATCTCGTGATTTTAACAGCTTACATTTACAGCGCGTTCCATTAGCAGCTCACAACGCCCAAAATGCTCCGTTAGCCGCTCCACAAGGCGACCGCGGTCGTTGTGGTCGTGGCGATAACGTCACTAATGACGTCATGATTTTCGATCACAATGCTCACAACGACCCATCTCAAGAGGTGGGTCGAATAACCGTTCCACTTGGGTATACGTGAACGTGGTCGTTGTGACTCTCAAGTGGAAGGTAGCCTTAGTATAATTTTTAATCTTTGACAACTTTTCTGTGACAATCAGCTAATTCAAATAAAACCGCCATTTTGCCTCTTAGCTACTGCTTAAGGAGATCTCGGCGTTGTTTACTTTCAACAGTTACTTTAAGCACAACTTATCCAACTCATACTTATGAGGCGTTTGTAAGCAGGCCGTGAAATTTTAAAATCTAGCAACTGGCATTAATTATTTATTAAATGAATGTTTGTGTGCTTATTGTCTTACTGGACATTTGTTTATGTATTTTGCCTGCCAAAATATATAAAAACTATCAAGATAATAATATCTCCCAAAATACTTCATAAATAGTTTTGAAATGCATTTATTAGGTGTTGAAATGGCACAGTTGAATATGTTAAATATTTCCTAACTGACTAAATAACTAGTTTTTAACATGATGTATTAAAGAATTAGTAAAGAAAAATACCTTTGGTTGCGTGACAGGGTAGGCGAAAAGCTTAACTTTGCCAAAATCATCACCAGTCGCAGCCAAACGGCTGTCGTGAGATCTAGAAAATATAACACAAAATGTAAAGAAAACATTTTTTATTGCCCGAGTTCAGCAGACAGGCAGACGGCCAACCTGATGGAAAGCGGTTACCATCGCCTATGGACGTTTGCAACGCTAAAGGTGCTACCAATGTGCTGCCGTGTGGCCACTAATGCCGGAGTACAACGCAGGGTTTATATGACTGCATACTCTAGACCAGGGGTGGTAGACAAGCAAATACCCTACCACCTGACTTGGCATAATGTCCATTATCGCAATTAATACACTACTTATAATATGCGTCTAAGCACGTGTGATGGCGTGTTTGTATGCATTTAGTATCACGTTGTTTGGAGAGCACTTTTTAGCACATTTTCAGTATCGTTATATATTTTTTTAGCCTCTATGTAAAACTTATTTTTACGTTCAGTTTACTTCTGGTGCGTGCGTTTTGTTACAGCAGACATCCCATCTCCCGGACGGGAGGTATTTATCCCCATTTTCGGTACTGGACCAAATCAACCAAAATGACGTAAATGGCGAATCACAACAAAAGCCTATCCTACTCTCTGGGATAACCTTTACATAAAACTATCCCAAAACTATAATCAACTATAACCATCTCAAATAATAATAATATGTAATAATCGGCAGACAAACGTACACTTTGTATATCCGCAAGCTAAGCAGGTTACGCTTGTGTTACAGGTGATATACAACGGACCACTCTGGAGCCGATCCCAGACACCCAGACCATAGCAAATAACAGAAAGTTCATTTCCGAAATTTACCATGCCAGGAATCGAACCCGGAGCCTCTGCGTTCTACGAACACTCAGGAGCTTGGTGACTAGTCGACGTACCTGGTGCACGAGTTGATGTCGGTGCCGTCGGCACTCTCGGGCCACACGCCGATGGTCTGGAAGGTGATGGGGCAGCTGTTGGTGGCCCACGCCGCGTCGCGCATGCTCGTAGGGGACGCCACTTGCCGGCAGGTCGTCGCGTTCCCTACGCATTCACGGTCAAGTATTGCCCACTTATGGGTGGTTCCTACATCTTACTATTCATTCGTAGTGGAACACTTCCAAGCCAATAGGTGGCGCTGTGCAATGATTGAGGTCCCAAACGATACACAAAATGTAGAAAGAATATTGTTACGAGTCGCGAGACTCGAATTAACTTGCCATTAGAATTACTATAGAGTTTATTAGAACTATACAAACACGTATAGCACAGGCACAAATATAACCGAAGAGAACAAGTCCAGACGTAATGCAGAAGGTCGTAATCCAATAAAACAAGTCCGTCACTTATTAGATTCCTCAATCGAGGCATTGCTTTATACTGCACAGATGCAATATGTCTGCTTGACCGCGTGGACCAAATCTCCTAGAATTTGTTTTTACTTTAAATCCGACACACATGGCTAACGACTGCCACAAAAGATTACAATACACAATGGGCTATTTTCCAATCACAAATTGTAAACACAAAGTAAACAAAAGAAATCCAAATGCCGAAAGGTAATAAAATGTATTTCAACTGGTAAGCAATTGAAGTGACAAGTGAATTTGTCTTTGTTGGCGTCTAGGTTGTAAGAATATATACAAATTTCCAACAGTAATAGATGGGCCTCGGCCTGCGAGGAGCAACAATAGCCTCGTTGCAAGATCTTTCTTGGAGAAGGAGGAACAGTCTATCTAGAGTTGGGTTCGTAAGAGTAAGATGACATTTTCTCTCACAAATTTCTACTTCGGAAGTGTTCGTTAAAAAACAAACTAATTAGTCCATATTTTTAATATTGAAAAACAATAGCCGAATACTCACAGAAGAGAAGTTCGTAGTCCCCAGAATTGCTCCTTATGTACTGACCGTCCTCGGACCAGTCCAAATGCGTTATGTAGCTTGAATGCCCCTGAAAATTGCATTGACAAAAAAATCAACTTACGCCACCAACAATAACGGTCATTTTAATTTGTCCTCAATATTATCCTGTCGAAAATCTATACATATAATAAAATTGTAGAGGTCAAAGTTCTGTACAATGAAAAAAAATTGCTAAAAACCGAGTAAGGGGAATGTAAGAAGTCAAAAAGAACGTATATAGATTTTTTACATTTTATTTGTTTCTCTGTTTGTCTGTCGGTTTGTACCGGCTAATCTTCGAAACGACTGAACCGATTTACATGAAATTTGTATGGTGGTAGCTTATATCCCTGGTCAACATATAGGATACTTTTAATCCCGACAATTTAAAGAGTTCCCGTGGGATAGTTAAAAAAGCTTAATTACTTAGACAGCTTATAACAGACAAAGTAATTTCTCTGCAACGTAACATAATAGAAGCGGAGATTTTGACAGGGTGTGGTATCAAAGCGAAATGTAACAACAGTATTTTTCTTTCTAAAAATTCTAAAGAACTAATTACGATCTTAAGGTAATTGAATAATTAACTACACAAGCTTTCAAAATTATATCTTCCAATATACAATAGGATAGCAAAAGCTTTTAATAGCCTATCGCTAACTACAACATATCTTCGCCTAAAATCTATTTATGCATACAGAATCGCCAAATAAGCCTGTACATTAATTAATACAGTTGGTGCCAAAAATCTTGGGCACATTAGTAGTAGTAGTAGTAAAATTACTCCATATTTGGATTTATTAAAAAATAGATAATTGGTACTTTGAATTATAAAACATAATGTTCTAGTTACGTGGTTATGAAACTATAATACAAACGTTGAAATGAAAATAATACAAAATTCAACAGCTACTCAACGAAACTCTTTGAAACTCCTTTTCATTGGCAGTGTGTTTTGAAGTTAAGCTAGAAATAACATTTATACTGTGCACACAAATTTATATGTGTAGAGTTATGTCTGTGTGTCATCACAGGATACATACACACACGACGAATCTATCTCGGTTCTACTTTTATAAGACTTATAGACCAATTATGACTGACGAAGTAACAACTATTTTGAATCACTGTCATATATATCGATTATCATAATTTTAGTATCTGATAAGTAATTTTACTTGGACAGTAATAGTAGCTCTTGTCAGAGAAGCCAAACCCTTGCCAACATTCAGAAAACTCTCTATTTGTCCTCAAATAGCTATGTCTGATTAAAACAACACAATCATTTATTTACAATTTTTTGAAGAGCTACATAGCGATATGATATTATTTTCTGCTTATTAAGGAATTAAACTAAATAAAAACATATATAAAAATTAAAATTTAACTATAAAATCCAGTGGCAGACCGCTGTCAGTTGGAAACGTGACCAAAAGACTGGCTACTTTACCTCGCTGAATGGCAACGGTATGCGTTGTCCGCGGTACAGACCAGTCTTTTGGTGAGACGTATAACTATTTATTCGAAACATACATATACATACATAGATGCAAGATAAACCTAGGTATAAAGTTATTTATTTAAAACATTAAACTACTAATTGGATGTTCAATGCTTTGTAGACAGTTTAGTAACAGTAATTACAAAAAATAATAATATGGAGGTGGCCAAGATCCATGGCACCCACTGTAAATGTTTTCAATAAATATTAATATATTACTTAGTCATGCAAATTGTTAGTTTACCCTTCTACGTTTTCTCTCCGTGCACTAGAAACGCATGAAATTTAAGGTACCTATTTATTATTACAGGAGAAAAAAATTCTATGCTATGCCTTTTTGTATGGTATAAAAAAACATACAATAATTTTTCGAAAATTTCAATACATTCAAGGAATTAATCAAAGAATTTACGGTCGGGTTTTCGTACGAATCTCACTGCATGCAATGTTGTATGTATGATGAAAGGACATGAAACAGAATTCACTGAAATGTATAGGAAACCTTTGTAATGCAAGTCTAGTCCAAACTTGCCCCGCTACTTTCTTTCTTTTTGTTGTCAACGTCTCATTTCATCAATTTTTATTTAGAGGTCTTAACTTAATAAGACTGCGTTTTAACGGTTTCAAGCGCGGCAATTGCTATGATTTTTATTACTCCGATGTTTCGGCCACTTTACAGTAGCCGTGATGACGGAAGACGAAGATTTGACGTCAAGAGTATTGTTAAAGTTTTTTTAGCTTTCCGCCAAATTGTTAATTTTAATTTTGTTTATGGTCATAATTTAATCTATGGGAGCCTAATCTAACTAACCACAGTTTCACAACACGTTGTATTATGTAGTAGTCGCGAAAATTTAAGAAACTACTAAGTAATAACTTAGTTTTTCTATGATGTTAATGGACTTGCTCTAGAAGACCTCTGCCGGAAAGACAAGTTGAGGAGGGTTGCCGCTATTAAAAATTATTATTTTTAAAATGGAATATATAAAAATTCGAGTCGATCGCGATAGTCCTTAAAAAAACAATGCGTTTTCAAAAGTTTTTGACAATTTGCAGTCACATTTGATTTATCACAACGTTAAACCCTTGCAGAAGACGTTCCTCAGAGACCCCAACGATGAAGTATAACTCAGTCCTGCAAGTGGGTTGCAACCGGGATTAACACTCACCAGACACTTGCCGAGCCGACTGTACCGACTTCCATTGTCGTCCACCCTGTACACGTATATGAAGTTGTCCCGCGACCCCAGCGCCACCATCTTGTTGTCAGGTGAAAACTGGATTGTTTGTATTGGTTCAGATCTGCAAAGAGAAGTTAAATTTTCTCACACATAGTTCAGAAGGGGTTTCATATATTAATACGTTAAGCAAAAACTTTGTACCCCTTTTTACGAAAATTGCGAGGACGGAGGAGTATGAAATCTCGCACACTTATAGTTTATATAGCGAAGAAGCAACGAATGCTAATATTTTTCAAAATTATGCATAAAAAACCATTATAGACACTACCATGTATTTGACATATATACTCTTTTGTTTATTGTTCAAGTCAAATTAGCAGTGTTGCCATGGCGAAATATGTGATTATAGAAGTTTAGTGTTTGACATTAATCATTATGGTCGAATTTTGACCACGGGCATCCATTGGTCTAACAGAAATCAGCTACCCCATTTCGATACTTACAAAGGTGAAAATAAAAGCCAGTTTTAAGATCGAAGTTATACTTCAAGATCCTTACATCACGTCGGGCTCACTAATGAAGAGTGTGGTATGATATTAGACGTGATATAAAGCTCTTGAAGATCGAAGTTATACTTAAACTTCGATCTTAAAACTGGCTTTTATTTCCACTTTTGTAAGTATCTATCAGTCGTATTTCCACCAATGAGAGCGGGTTTCACACTTACGTCCTGGCTAACACAGGTGTGGCGAAATAAACCTTTTCGCCCACTGCCTGGAAGGCGATATTTTTATAATGAAGAATTGTCAATTGTGATAAGACATTAGATACAGAGAAAAAGTCGTCTACAAAATGTATATATTTTCATCCCTTTAAATCTCATTATATATTTAATTTTATCTCTTTCGGATATGTAAATATTATGTACGAAATTACATATTTTATAAATGAACGGGTATTTATTTCTTCAACGACCCGTCACAGGCATATAGGCATTAATTAACAATAACAAAAGTATATAATTAAGTAATTGATAAATTAAATTAAATTAAATAAATAAGAAATTTGAAGTGGATAGTTAAATATAATTTATTTTATGATTATACAAAAATGATAAACATAGCATAGATTACAAGATATTGTTGCTATGTTTGTAGAGAGGTGGCACTTGTCAAACGTCAAAAGCCAAAAGATTGACCTTCAACTTGACCTATTTTTGTTTATGAGAATTATATTTAAATAAAAGTGTTATTTATTACGAAACTTTGTAATAAGTGTATAAGCGAATAGTTGAGTTGGAAATCCGAGCCCGTGGTAAATGCATCCCCTACAATACAAATCTTTCCCCTTTATGATATTAGTATAGAGCAGTGCTTTTCAAACTTTTTGAATACGCGACCCCTTTACTGGTTGAAAAATATTGACGACCCACTTGGGTCCATAGATAGACAAAAGTTAGTAATTTAAATGATCACATTCATCTCTTTCTCTATTTTGTTATCTACATTCATTATTACGGCATATACTCTGCAAAAAGCTGCTACGCTTAGAAAGTACCTAAGTATGAGATATAAACTTAAATTGTCTTTTCCCTTTTGCCGGCAACCCCCGAACAAGGCTCTACGAATCCAGGGGATTAACACTGGTAAAATAGCATAAATTTTGAAGACAAGATATGTCAATTGTAACAACTATTTTTGTAAAATATTTCGGATTAAAAATATAAAACGAGAATATAAAAGGAATGTATTAGATTTAAGATTTGTAAAAAAATCGTAAACAAAGATTATAGAAAAAGAGAATACAAAAGAGAAAAAAAACAGCTATAAAAAATTAAAGAGCAAAGACGAACATAAAGAAAAAAGAGAAGCAGAAAATAAAAAACCCGGACAATCCCGTTCGTCCGGAGAGAGAAAAACACCCCCCAGGGGTCGCGACCCACAGATTGGGAAACACTGGTATAGAGCATGGGTCGGCAACCTTCTGAGTCGGACGAGTCAAAAATACAATTTACGAAATTTCAAAGTTTTCAAAGAGCCACAATTTTTTTCTTGCCAACAATAAACACAACTTGCATAAATTAAGTGTTTGATAATAACAAACAAATCTATTTATTCATATATAAGTAGTGTTTTTCACAACAAAAAGATAATATTTATGTGACTATTTATTTATTTATTAAAAACAATTAACTTACAAGACTAATTTGTGCTTCAATAAACAAACAATCTTTGGGCAAACAAACTCAATGGAAACCATGTCTTTTTTTACATATCGAGAGCTTCATAACATATAGGGGCATACACAAAAATGCCATTTTTTTTTGTTTACAAAAAGATGTATGTTACAATTTAGAAAATCTTACCAGTATGCAAGTGTACCTAAGAAGAAGGGTATTCCAGATTTCAGCCTTATACGATCAATTAGATTTGTTTTTTTTTTTCACAATTTTGTGCATTGTGTAATACTGCACTTTTGTCTGTACGCCCATTTGGTAGGAAGCCCTCGATGTATAAGTAAAGAGGCGCAGCTCTACATTCAAAGAGCCACATGTGGCTCGCGAGCCGCAGGTTGCCGACCCCTGGTATAGAGCATTGACGTAGGTTTGAATATATTGAACTATAGGGTGGTCGTTAAAAAATAAATTTCTTGCGGCGCCCCCTAAGAAGCTTCCTTTTAATGAAAAAACACTGGGAATATTTTTTATGATTTTTTATGTTTTTTGATTTTTTTGATTCATGTTTTTTCAGGAAACTTATTATTATGTATGAAATAATAATTATTTTAAGCTTGGAAAAGTTTTAACAATGAAATACCGTATTATCATTCTCAGTGATGAATTTCAAATTATAGTTTCAAAAAAGTTTAAAATTCTTCGTGGTTCAAGCTTATCTTTCAATTTTTGTTAAATTTTTAGTTTTAACTTGAATCATCTTGTGGCACGTGTTGTCTTGACTTAAAAAATATTCCCAGTGTTTTTTCATTAAAAGGAAGCTTTTTAGGGGGCGCCGCAAGAAATTTAATTTTTAACGACCACCCTATTGAACTGTTAATGTGAAGAGTGTGGTTACCCGTCGTGGTGTTGCGCGAGCATCTCCCTGGAGACGGGGTCGAAGACCATCCACTTGCCCGTGAGGCAGCCGACGGCGATCACGCCGCCATCTTGCGACCACGCGCAGCATTGGGCGCGCTCCTAACCACAGACAAACGTTACTCTCCAATGTTCGTCGTTCTCATTTAACTACCAGGATTCCCCCGCGACTTTAACCACGTTGGACGAATCTTCAAGTGTCCTAACAACTTCAAATCGCTCCAGGAATAGTTCCCGGGATAAAAAATATGGCAGATTTTAAATCCGGTTTGCTATCTTACGTGAATTCCGTACAAACAGACAAAAACAAAAATAAACAACTTCAAATCGCTCCCGGGAAAAGTTCCCGGACTTTTTCGAATCCGGGAATTTGCTATCTTACGTGAATTGCGTACAAATCGACAAACACAAAAAAATCTAAATAATAAAAGACTACACTTCACAATTTTATAATGTTATATATTAGATCAGTGATACTCAACCTTTTCTTATAAGGACCACATAGGTGTATTAGATAAGGTGTTGCGGGTCACAACATAAACTTAGTTAAATTATTTTTTTATTGCAGGGGTACAGCAGACAGGCAAACGGTCAACTTGATGGAAAGCGGTTACTATAGCCGACAAACATTTGCAACACTAATGTCGCTACAAATGCGCTGCTGCTCTCTTAAGGGAGACTGGAACCTGGTCACTAATGCCGGAACACAACTCAAGGTGGTTATGGCGGCATACTTTAGACCAGGGGTGGTAGCCATCCAGTCGGGCAAATACCCTACCACCTGGCTGTGGTTTGTTTTGTCAGGAAATTGTATTCTTTCTCCGTTCCTGTACGGATGAAATTAAAATTAAGTGTTTCTTTATTGCTATAGTATAGAAGAGGCTTGCGACCCACCTTACGAAAAGTGATTACCGAAATCTATGAACCTTTGCAATACCAAAGGTGTTACCAATGTAACTGTTCAACTATTAGTATGTCAGATGGGTCCCTAACAAAAACTCGCCACGGTTTGAGTATCGCTGGATTAGACCGCTTATTTAACTAACTGCCATGTTTTAGGATAACGTTCAAATTGCAATCGACGGTCTGTGTGATAGCATTTTTCTAAATGCTGCGATACTGTGTGTTGTGGAAATCCCGCGGGAATTTCAAGTCCAGCGTGTACGAAGTCGCGGGCATAAAGTTTACACGAGTTCAACGAAGGAAACGAGGAGAACTGTGAGGAATAGTCTATATGGTAATAATGACCTCGATATCCTTGCTCCAGACGGTGGAGTGGCTCATCCCGTCCCAGAGCTGCAGCAGCCTGTCCCAACCTGCCGTCACGAACTGGGGCAGCGAGGGGTGCGCCGCCAACCCCCACAGCTCGTCCACGTGACCTGCAAACACAAAAACAAATTCATTTTCAAAAAATGTAATGTGAAATGCTAGCCATTATTAAAGAACACGTGAACAAAGTAGCTTCGTCTTATTAGGGACAAGAAGAAAATTGCTAATTACATTCAGGCCCGCTTTTATAATGATCGCCTTTAACTTAAATTAGTTAATCACATTAAACTGCATACATACGTTTAGCACAAAATGTATTGACACTTCTTTAAACATATTTAGCGGCAAACTTTGGGTTGTGCAAGACGTTAATTGTATTTAAGGGTCAAATGCGTTTTATGTTTCTTAAATAAATTTAAGCAACCTTATACAAGCGGCCCTTAGGCTAGTGCATAGATATTTAACCAACGATTTAAATAAAATAATCGTTATTTAGGCATATGATTTTAGTGTTTTTTTTAAGTGATAATTCTTATAGGAGGGTAAACCGCTTCGGTACGTAACGCGCTACGGCGACAGGCTATCTGGCTTCCCTTTCTCTCACGCATACGAGAGCGGCACGCAAGCTACTTCTCTCTCACTCTAGCTCACAGCACTAGCCGTATTTCAGTAATTAGATTAAATAATTATACAAAAATAATGTACATACACAAAATTCTAATGTACATATTCAAGAATTGTAATTTAGAATAAAATGTATTTTATAATCAATAAAAGATTTTATCAATAAATAACCTTTTCTTACATTATCATATTAATATACGTAAAATTTAAGTAATAACCTAAGCTTTTCTCAAGTTAAACAATTTCAATATTAAAAAGTTCAATTTAGATCAGCTTAAGTTACCACTTCTGCGGGACGCCCGACATTTCTATTTATATAAAACTACGTTTTAACGGTTTCAAGCGTGGTAATTTATTTGATTTTTTTATTCCGACGTTTCGGCCACTTTTCAGTGGCTCGTGATCACGGAAGACAAAGATTTCAAGTGTCAATTGTAGTATTGTTAAGATTAGTTAGGCTAAATACAACTAACAATACACATCAATCGTGCAGTTAAATATTTTAATGCTAATACTTTTTTTATAATATCTTGTGTATTATTGTATATATATATATATATATATATATATATATATCGCAGAACGGCCTCGTTCTCACGACATCTCCTTTAGTTATTGCAGGTTTTGTGGGCGTCATCAGGATAAAATGCGAGCATAAAACACAAGGCCAACGGTTTATACACTTTTAATTTAGATTTAAAAGACATTTTAACATAGTTTAGACCGAGCAGCGGGTTCAGGGCACCGCTCATACTTCTTAACTTAACACTTTCTTTAAAATACTCCATGGTCCAACTCGACCTATTGCCAATCAACCGAATGTGCCACAAAAACTCCTCTGTCTACCCAAGTAGATATTACTCAAAGTATAGAGGGCGCTTCTGACCCCGCTCCGCCATATGCTCTGCTCTGATTGGTCGTTTATTAAATTACAATATTCATAACTTTTATTAGGTTAGAACGATCTTTATGTTATAGAAACATTTAACAAATCTAATTAAATTAAATTAAGAATTTTAGAAGTAATTAAAATGTTAACAAATGATATTGTGCGTTATACATCCAGTCAATAATACATCCAATAATTATAGCTTCCCCCCGACATATATATATTATATTAGTTATGAATATTTATGTTTCTATTGCCATTCTTCTGCACCACCTATTTCGCCTGATTCAAATTTCTCTCATTTAGGTTGCCTGGAAGAGATCGCTTTGAGCGATAAGGCCGCCTATTGTATCGCCTAGAAAATATTGTAAATATTATTGTCTGTTTCTGTAATTCTATATTTTGGTGTGCAATAAAGTGTTATCTATCTATCTATTCCTTTTCTCACATGACTTTCATCCCTCCTAATTACGTGCTCATACCACCTCAGTCTTCTTCCTCTCTATCTATACTAATATTATAAAGAGGTAAGACTTGTATTTTTGTAACGAATAAACTCAAAGATTACTGGATCGATTTCGAAAATTCTTTCAACATTAGAATGCTAGATTTTTGAAGCAGGCAAACAGGCAGACGGCCCGCCTGATGGAAAGCGGTTACCATCGGCTATGGACGTTTGCAACACCAGGGGTGTCGCCAACGCGTTGCCGACCTCTAAGAAATTTTATAACGCCCTTCTTAAAGAACCCCATGTCGTAGCGCAAAGGGAAAACTGTGGCGGAAAGTTTTCTCCAGATCATTGTTCTACGCGGAATAAATATTCTAGAGAACCGTTGAGTAGTTGAGAGTGGGAGCTCAAGGAAATGCGGGTGAATTAGGAACATTATCCCTGAGTAACATCCCTATTAATATTATAAATGCGAAAGTAACTCTGTCTGTCTGTCTGTTCCGTTTTCACGTAAAAACTACTGGACCGATTTGGCTGAAACTAGTATACAAATGTTTTCGATACCGACAATGAACATAGGATACTTTTTATCCCGAAAAATGGGATAATTTCCGGGATAAAAATATATTTGTCTTTTTGTTTGTTATGCTTTTACGTATGTAAATTAAATACTGAGTGTGGACAAGGGATAATTTTCATTTTGGCCTTTTTGGTAATTTAGGTCTTTTTGGTCATTTTGGCTATTTTAGCCTTTTTACTCATTTTGGCCATGTCGGTCACTTTGGCCTTTTCGGTAATTTTGGCCATGTTGATCATTTTGGCCGTTTTGGTCATTTTGACTATTTTGGCCTATTTGGTCTTTTTGGTCATTTTGGCCTTTTTTGGTCATTTTGGCCTTTTTGGTCATTTTGGCCTTTTTGGTAATTTAGGTCTTTTTGGTCATTTTGGCTATTTTAGCCTTTTTACTCATTTTGGCCATGTCGGTCACTTTGGCCTTTTCGGTAATTTTGGCCATGTTGATCATTTTGGCCGTTTTGGTCATTTTGACTATTTTGGCCTATTTGGTCTTTTTGGTCATTTTGGCCTTTTTTGGTCATTTTGGCCTTTTTGGTCATTTTGGCCTTTTTGGTAATTTAGGTCTTTTTGGTCATTTTGGCTATTTTAGCCTTTTTACTCATTTTGGCCATGTCGGTCACTTTGGCCTTTTCGGTAATTTTGGCCATGTTGATCATTTTGGCCGTTTTGGTCATTTTGACTATTTTGGCCTATTTGGTCTTTTTGGTCATTTTGGCCTTTTTTGGTCATTTTGGCCTTTTTGGTCATTTTGGCCTTTTTGGTCGTTTTGGCCTATTTGGTCATTTTGGCCTATTTGATCATTTTGGCCTTTTTGGTCATTTTGGACTTTTTAGTCAAGTTTTGTAATTTATTTTGTTCAGAGATAGACGGGGGATGGTATAATTAGCAATATAAGATGAAGTGAATCTTCCGTGGGCAAATACGTAAAAATGTAATATAATATAACCTGTAGCGCTCGCTCTATATACAAGAGACACGCACTGGGTTAACCTCTAGTAGGCTATATACTAGAAAAAATTAGGGATCCTTACTAAAACTTCAATAATGTAACCAGATTAGACCCAGGAGGTGAGTCTGGAATCGGGTTCGAGGTTTTTATTTTTTCAGGGCAACGTCTGCCGAAACCGCAATTACAATATAAAATGATTACCAAGTACAGCCGGTGAGAATCCAAGTTCCAGATCTCCGTGCAGGACACAATTCCTGGTGGTCCCGATGAAGAGCTGGCTGCCGCGACCCTCGGCCACCACCCGGACGCCGCCATAGTGGCCTTCGATCTGAAACAAAAAAATCTTGTATTACAATGAAGGAAACTTCACCATCTTCGACCAGAGGATGCCCACTGCTGGACTTAAGCCACCTCAAAGCGTCACATATTCCTTCACCTTCCGTTCTTCTTCCTTCCTTCCGAGAAAGAATACAATTTCCTGCGGCCGGACGGCCTGTCATAAGAGGCGAAAAGCTACCCACAGCCAGGCGGCAGGACATTTGCCCGACTGGATGGCTACCTGGTCTAGAGTATGCCGCCATAAAAACCTTGGGTTGTGTTTCGGCATTGGTGACCAGGTCCCAGTCTCCCTTAAGAGAGCAGCAGCGCATTTGTAGCTCCTTTGGTGTTGCAAATGTCCATAGACGATGGTAACCACTTTCCATCAAGTGGGCCGTCTGCCTGTCTGCTGATCTCCTGCAATAAAAAAAAATCGTAGCAGCGAGAGCTATAGGTTAAATAGTACTTCAGATGGCAGAGAGTACTGATGTTAAGTACTGATGAGAACTGAAGTAAACTTAACTAGAACCAGAATTTTATCTGTACTAATATATAAAGCTGAAGAGTTTATTTGTTTGTTTGCTTGAACGAGCTAATCTCAAGAACTACTGGTCTGATTTGAAAATCTTTCAGTCTTAGATAGACTATTTATCGAAGAAGGCTATATACCGTCACGCTAAGACCAATAGGAGCGGAGCACCAATGAAGAATGTTTTATACCCAGGGTTTTTTAAACATACACGCGGACGAACTCGCGGACAGAAGCTAGTTAATGATATATAATAAAATCTAGGACCCGAGCCCAGCGCCACCCATACAAACACACAAAACAAATTTCATCAAAATCGGTTGAGTCGCTCTCAAGTTATGCGCGTACAAATATATCTACGATTAATTTTTATATATAAATAGATCATTATATGTATTAAAGCTTGACACTATGATTTTGGGGTAATTAAATAATCCTTTAAAGAGAGTGTCGGGGTGAAGGTAAGGAAAGAAATGCTCCGGTTATTTGGGCAAGTGGAAAGAATGTATGATGAAATAATGACTAAACAGACAATGCAAGAGTGGATGGATGCAGAAGTCGCGGAAGGCCACCACGCACCTTCCATGATCAAATTGATCTTGTATTAGCAGAAGGTGATGTCAGGAGCCTCAAGAACAGACGAGCATGACAAGAGCTATGAATGTCAAAGAAGCAAGTGAGGTGTGTTAGAATAAGCCTGAATGGCGCTCTGTTGTTCGTGCCTACCCCGCAAGCGGCCTGGCGTGAAGTTATGTATGTATGTATCTTTTCAACACACTTGCTCATAAAGTGGCTCTTTGGTCACTGCAGTTAGGCACAGAATGACACCCATAATTAAACTGTGAGTAAAAAAAAATATAACTCACTAGTTATAGGTTTTTTTAAAATTTTTTTGGTGGAGTTGCTTTGTTCTTAAAAAAGTTTTTATTTAAAAAAAAGATCGTGTTCTATAGAACAAATAAATTAATGTTCCTATTGCTTGCTCATTTCATGCAACTTCTTATTTAAATAGATAATTTTAACTCGTACGTGTTTAATAAATAAAACTTTCACTCATATATAACTTTTTTTTTCTCTGTAATAAAAGAGAACTTTAAATTCCCCATTTTGTACGTGGCAGAATAGGCGCAAACCCTATGCGCGGAAAATAAAAAAAAAAACCTCATCCCTTTAGTCTGTGGCCGATCGCAATGCGCGCGCATAGGAAAACTGTTATCTACTAAATAAAATGAGTTTTTGTTGTTATTTTATTTACAACTGTGTTGAAAATCGTCGTATGATACACGTGTGCATTGATGACTACCGTCCTCGGCTCTCTTAAGACCCTCGCCTGCGGCTCGAGTCTCAATGGCGCCTCGGCGGTAATCACCAATGTTACACACTACTACCATAATGTACTATTACCGCGTTGTTTATTAACACTACAAACAAGACACAGAAACTAGCACTAGATATAGATACTTGATCACACGAGTGTGAAAGGTCCTCACCACATTCTCGACCCCGGCCGCGTTCATGTCGGCGTCGAACATGACGATCCTGCCGTCCTTCCCTCCGCCGGTGAGGATGTTGCCCTCCTTCAGGCAGGCGACGGTGAACACGGAGCCCTCGTGGACCCCCCTCACCAGCTTCTGGATCGTGTTCGTGCCGCGGCCCCACACTATTATGCTGCCGTTTGAATCGCCCGAGAGCACGTCTCCTACAAAAGACAATTCATTTACCCTATCTTTGCTTCAAACGCCTGAAGGGGCCACCCACAAGTGAGGCTTTTGACCCCCGTCCTTGTCATGGCTGGTCACATTCGTGAGACTCCTTCCTCAGTAGTGTGACATTACTGGCCTTACTTATAATAGTTTGTTAAATTTTAAGAAATTGCTCAGCAACTGACTAACGAAAATCTTACCCATAAACCCGTCTTAAGGATAAGAGGTGGTGGTAAAGTAACTCATAAATATCTGTTGCAAGTAACCAACATCGAGAGGTAGTTTAAGTGACTGCTAAGCGGCAAGATGGCAAATTTTATTTGAAACAGCCATTGATTAGGGGCGTAAGGGTTTCTTCAAGAGATGGCTAATGCTTTCTTAACGAGATTATTATAAGTAAGGCCGTACATGTTTTAGCTACCACTTTGGTAATACATGGTATCCAGGATCTCAAAAGCTTATATTCAAAAATCTTAAAAAAAGGTTATTGCAATTTTAGATCTAGAAAAAAAAACCGACTTCAAAAACTTCATAAACTCAGAAAGGAATGGATACTCGATAAGCTGAAAGCCGTTTCACAGGTAACAGGTATCAAAGATGGAAAAAAACTATGATAACTTACGTCAAAGTAGCAAAGCTACTTTTTACATAATGTCATATATGATATTGTTATAAACAAAGATGTACAGTTGTAGACACTTCCTGTGGGCCATAACTTTTGACAGACACTTTAAAAAAAATGTGGGAACTTGCGTTATTTTAGGAAGGCTGAATTTTATATATATTATCAAGTATAATATTTTAAAATATTTTCCAATAAGCCAGACAGATCTGAAGGGCCAATCATCCTCCCAGACTCGTTGAAAGTTCCGCTGTGCGAGCACGCGCGAGAGAACGTAAGTCTGGAGTGACTGGTATTTTACATTACAAAGCAGTGAAAGTTAGGTGAAAAAATTAAACATCTTTAAAATATATTTGTTACCATTATGATTGAATCCGAGACAGGTGACGTATTTGGGCTTGTCCCGAGTCTCGAAGACGCCCATCCGCTTGTAGAGCATGTTGGTCTGGTCCAGCGTCCAGAAGGCGATGTGGTTCTTGCCGCACGTCACTATCTGGTTGCGGTCTAACGGGTGGAACTCTGCCGCCACTACCGTGTCCACCGAGCACTGGAATACGACCATATACGACATTTCAGTAACAATATTTTGTAACATAGACAGAGACGAAACATTATGGTAAAAGACGACTTCCCATACATTTAAAGAAATCAATATAAACCAAGTATAACATTCTTTGTTTGCTACAATTTCGAAACATTTGAAAAATAAGCATTTGGGAGCCCATTCAAGGCAAATTTTAAGACCCGCATACACATAGACAGGCGTCGCATCGTCGAAATAAATATAAACATTTGTTGATATTTGGAATATACCTAGATACAGTTCATATTCTATATAATTTAATCGCGAAGTAGCCCTCATATTTGAGGAATAAAATAAATACCACAATTACAGAGTACTTCTTACTTACAATTTACAATACTCGTTTTTGTAATAATTTCTTAATTAAAGCTGTTAGCCCTCAAATACAAATAAATACCTTAACTTAATTTTGAGGGATCTGAAGTTTATAAAACCATCTTGGTCCTTCGTGCCGGATTACCTTAGTCTCAGCAATGCAGTGTCCCTTATCCGGCCTCTGCCACTCCCAAACGGAGATGGTGTGGTCTGGTCCCTCGTCGACGCACGCGAGTAACGTCCCCCCGTCGGCCCTCGAGAACGTGATGCAGGCGACTGCCCGCTCGAATTGACCAGAGCCGATCACGGCCAATGTCGCCAGGGACACTGAGTTCCATACACGGACATGAGGCTGTGAATTAAATTTCACATAGTATGGTACCAAGCTTAGAGAGACACGCTTATGTCAAGGGCCGGCTTGAATTTGTTAGAACCGATCATGGCCTATGTCGCAAGATATACCTACAAAGTTCCATATAGCGGATTTGTAGCCTAAATTCGTAGAAAATACAATATCATTCTAGTGTTAGGGGTAACATACCACGACATTGGAGTCTATTTCAGTAGCGGAAAAAAATTTCCTAGCTAGTTTTTTGGCTTCCAATTCTCGAACACAATGCAATTTTGGTCTCATTAGCCTATGTTATTGCGATTTAGAAATTTTTGACAAAACTTCGCTTAAGTTTTGGGACTGGACTTGAAATTTTTAGAAATAGTTGGAGTCATTATGGTCAATTTTAGATGGACTTCCTAGATTGGACACATTTGTGACTCTGCTCAAAAAAAAAACTACACGCGTCTTCAGACAATCAGATTCAACTAGAATACAGATCTGCTAAAGAAATGCTGTGCATAGCAAATATTAGACTTTAATTGAGGTGACTCAATTTATAGATCAACTAACCCTGGCATCCAGCCGATCATGTCCAGCGCACTGTCCACTGGCTATCACCAGCTTGTTAGGGTGGACGGCCAGGCACTTGACGTCATCAGTGTGTCCTGTATAGTGCCTCTGGCATTGCTCTTCCACGTTGAAAAGTACAACCACCGCAGCCACGAAGTACACTATCTCGCCTGTTGGCAGAAGGTAGAGATTGCTGCGGCAGTCTTTGCCCCTGGAATTAGATGAAAAAACAACATATTAAGTTACTTCGCTAATTATATTTTCTAGTCAATCTATTTACATTTACATTAGGTTTTGTTTCTTAAAACCCAATTTGCACAGATTACAATCTTGAAGGAGCTTGATAGCAAATGGAAATTGTTGGTGCAGGTGGCAATGGTAAAGTTGTTGGCGGTGGACGGAGGGCTAAATCAGCCGGGTAGAATGAAGCGGCACTCACGCATTCCCAATCCTGGTTCCTAGACTCCTCAGCGCGTTTTCGGAATTAGCGTTTGTTCCCACCCACAGGAGCGGGTTTATGGGTAAAAATAAAGCGTTCTATAGTTGCACTTAATGCGCGTGCGGTGCTCACGTGACTGTTGACGTACTGGGCCACCCGCTGGCACGAGTCGTGGTTAGCCGACAGGTGGGACCGCCTGTCTCTATCCAGCGTGATAGGAGACAACAAAGGTAGCAGAGAGAGCGAGTATTCATCATCATCCGAGCGTTAAATCCCGGTTGCGTTCGGAGCGTTCACTCCGACGTCCAGGGTCCGCTTTCCTGCTTTTTCTACTCCACTTCGCGCGGTCTTCAGAATCCCCCGTTTTGAGACCATTGGCACGCATGTCATCCTTCACGACGTCAAGCCAGCATTTCTTGGGCCTTCCCCTTCGACCGGGACCTGGCGGAGGCGGCATGGCTAGACATTTGGTCCCCACGTAATTAGCCGGTCTGCGTAAAACGTGGCCGTACCAGCGTAGGCGACACTCTTGCAGTTTGTCTGCTATGTCACGGACATGAAGACGTCGAAGACGAAGAGAGAGCGAGTATTATCAGAGAGGAAAGGTAGGAATACAAGGCGCCTAATCAGGAAGAAACTAAATTAGCATTCATATGGTGGTAAAGAAAATTTTCAATTAGTTGTAATGAATACAATATTGCATCTGATTTGAATTGATCAAGTAGTGACATTTAAGGTAATAATTGATTTTGTTTATAATGAACATATCTATCGTATATTATTAAGATGTTTAACTTCAAATTTTTGGTATAAATAAAAACAATACGGCACATTTCCTGAATCATTCAAGGTCAAAACAATATGGTTCTGCTTGACTGAGCAACTGTGTTACGATGAAGACTGGTCATTCAGTGATTCATAACTGGTCACCGGCATGGTCGTTTAGTGAAAGTAAACGTTTTTATGGTGAGTTTATGTTAACTGGTTTGTTTATGTGATTAATAAAGCTAAACAAGAAAATATACAATCACAATTTTTTGGACGTTTTCGAAAAAAAGTCCGTCAATGGGTTAAGTTCATATATCGCTTGTTTTTTAACTTTTTTCAAACGGAATTTAATATCAACTACAATCCGAAGACCGAATTCAATAGTGTCCTAGCTTCACTGACAAATTTTATGTCGTTATTATTTTTTATGCCGTTTTAATGCGAAGAAAAAGAATTAATTATTAATTGAAAATTTAAATATCAAAAAATTTACTTATAGACTTATTTTATTTCGCAAGTCTAGTTTTATTTATAGTATAGTTCAGTTTAAATATAGCGTTATAAATATAATAGGTAATTAATTAAAAAATCTTCCTATATAAAATTGAAATATCAACGAGACTCATAACGGAGAAAATTATGATTTTGTAAATCAAAGAATCTTACCCACTGCTGAGCTCAGGATTCCTCGTTGTTGAGGAACGGATAGAATATATATTCTTATAATATATTCTTATTTAACGCGGTAAAGACTTGAGCCATGACAGCGTGACGGCCGACGCTCTCGATTCACAAAGAGATATGGGTTCAAATCAACGCAGGGAAGCATGCACCTTTCACACAGTTTTGTGACATAATGTACTCATTGTTACAATTACCACGTGCTGACGGTGAAAGATAACATAGTCATCGAAGAAACACGAACTGCTAATCATGCATAACGAAATAACCGATGTACCAAACTGTAAGAAATGTTCACAATTCAATATATATTTTATTATTAACTGATTGGAAGTATAAATTTAAACAAGAAGGAAAATGAGATATTTCTGCTATTTAAATCATTATCAAACTGAATGCGGTAATAAGTGCTAGTAATAAGTTTCATGGCTAAATAATGAACTATAGTAGAATTATTTTCTCCGTGCAGTTTGGGTCATAAATCGAACACGGCCTCAGCCCAGCTAGGGCGGTGAGCATGTTGCGCGGGCGCAACGCCATTATCGATAAAAACTCATTCTTATCAAAGAAAGATTATCATTCTTATAAAAATCATTATTATCTTTTTTTGCTGTTAATTTTAAACTTAGATATAGGTATATCTATTTTTAATAAAATTTGTTACATTCTGAACTTTTGTACTTATAGTTTTTTAATACATAGATACCTAATTAATAATATATTTTAAACAATAATTATTCTTATTTTAATAAATACGTTGTTTTATCTATTTTTTTAATTTCATTTATATCACTAACCCACAAAATGACAAAACTAAATACACTATCGATAACGCTTATCGACAACAATAATGCGTATCACTATGCCTGCCCATAAGGCCCGTGAGTGGAAGAGAGAGCGAAATACTCGCTTCACCGCTCTGAATATTTATAACCCAAACTGCACGGAGAAAATAATTCTACTATAGCACGTAAAGTATAACTAGAGATGTAGCGGGTAATGATTACTTACAATCTACATAACAAATCTTTAATGAGCTAAGGAAATTTGTTGTCTTCCTAAGTATCTATCAGTACACTCTATCTACGCCGCACGCCGCAGTAAATTTAAATAAGATTGCTTTACTAATACAGAATTATCTACGACAGAATCGGTTTCTCGCACACGGATATTTTAGAACTAGACGCTGTCACAACATCCCCATTAACAGGATAGACTTTTGTCACGCGAAACTGGTTCAAGGGGACTACTTGCAAGATCTCCAACGAGGTAAAGGTGATCAAGATTTCGATGAATGCTTTTAAGTCTGAGTACACGTATCACTCACTTGTGTGTAAGTATAAAGGTACAGACATTCAAAAAGATTTCTGACGTTATATGTAATCTTCATTTAACGATCAAAATTGACAAAAATTTAAGGAACAAATGATTTTATTGACTTGTTACACTTGATTAATCTGATTTTAGTTACAAGGACCACTATGTATTGTCAGTATTTGAACTATGGTTTTAAAGCAACTCATGTCCACATGTTTTATAACTAATATTGGACAGGAAGCACGTTAAGTCCGGAGTTTCGTAAGATTGACATAAGTCATATTGTACAATCAGAAGCGTGGATTTATTTTCTAAGAGCCTAAGGAGACAAAAAAAAGTGCAAGTAAAAGGGGGAAGAAAAAAGCTAGAATTAAATACACTATTTATTCAAGGAGAAAGCGGATATCTAAGCAAAGCCAAACATCAAGTTGTTGGTAACTGCAAAGACGAAGACAACGGAATACCGTAATTTCTTCTAACGAATAAATAAACTAAAACAAAAATCTAAATACCACCAAAAATGAAGTCGGCTCTTAATTTGTAAGCAGTCAACAATTAGCGTAGTAGGTATAACACAAAACCCCACAAAATATTTAGTTTAGATTTTGCGTGTGCGATAACGAAATCCTTGAGAAACGCGTGTTTGTAGGGCCATGTCTTAAATTACTCGCGTGTTAACCATTATTGGTAGGGAATTAGAGGTGTATAATAATACTGACTCTATAAGGCAAATGATCTAAATCGCTTTCAGTATATATATTTCTAGGTATTGCAAGAAACACTACTTCGCCGAACTTAAACGTGAGTCACATTTTTACCTTGTATAATTATTATTAGTGTAATACGTGCAATATAAAATAAGTTATTAATGATGCCGAATTAAAGGAAATGTTGTTTATAATATGAAACATATGAATAGATATCTATAAATTACAATTCATTCAAATTCCATCGTTCAAGGTCGTATTCTCACTTTCTTTGGACATATTACACGACGAGAGGACACGTCAGTGGAGCGACTCGTAGTCCAGGGCAAAATGGAGGGCACGAGGGAGCGCGGTAGATCACCAATGCGCTGGACCGATCAAATCAAAACCGCACTAAATGGTCCACTCCATGAATGCACGAGACAAGCTACAGTCCGAGAAGAATGGCGACGAGTTGTAAAGCTTGTCACCACCCCTGTCATGAGGACCACGACCACTCTGCCAAGAGTGTGACGACAGAGAGAGAAGAAGAAATTACATTTAATCTATTTTGACATAATTATAAGCAACTAGCTGTCCCGGCAGACGACGTCCTGCCCGGTAAAAATAAAAAAAAATTTAGGGGTGGACTACCCCTAAACATTTAGGGGGATGAAAAATAGATGTTGGCCGGTTCTCATAGATACCGGATAAGCACAAAAAATTTCATGAGAATCGGTCAAGCCGTTTCGGAGGAGTATGGCAACGAAAACTGTGACACGAGAATTTTATATATTAGATGCTCGGAAAAGTACAACTAATTAATGTTAGCGAGCTAGAGTGGGTAAAAATCACAAAAATGGCATGGATATAGCCATATATTCTACTAGCTGTCTCGTGCCCACTTCGCTGAGCATCAGAAACAAACAAAATACTTATTATTAATCACAATCAAATATACCTCAGGAATAATGTAGCTGATGTGTTCTGCAAAGTCGTAGTACATTATTTTATTCTATCATCAATAGTTTTCGCAGCGTCCGCGATTTTAAGTAAATTTTTTACACCTTCGGTTACACTATTGGAATTTTAGTAAAGATCTCTAATTTTTTTTTAAATAATATAGCTATGTCAACCGGGAATAGTGTAGCTTGCTAACAATGAAATAATTTTTAAATCGGTTCTGTAGTTTAGGAGATTACCCCCTACAAAGTCACAATCTTTGCATCTTTATCATATTAGTATATATTAGAATTGAAAACTGAAATGAGTTTAATACTATTATAAAGAAACACGTTTGCAATAAGATTAACGTGACATTAATCTCATCGAATAGTATGACTAAATGTGAAGAAATATCGGTAACGTGAAAAACTGAGTGTTAATTTCCAGCTAATTCCTTGGTTGATCAACCATGCGGACAGCAAAAAAGAGCCTTGGGTACCTCACCAGCCACGCTTTATGATGACGGTTGTAAGACAAAGAAGTAATTTTCTGGTAATGATTCAGTTAAGTTGGGTTGCGAAACAGGAAAGGCGACTAATGATGGTATTATTAACCTTGAGTTTTTCATTATTATATGGAGCTTTGGCTATGACGCCTAGAATACCAATGATTGCTTGAAAATTCTTACACATTGCACAATATCGAGATTTTTTTTTTAGTTTAGACTACACTGAGAGATCCTTGAGTTGTTGTAGTCTCAGAATAATTAGCGTAAAAATAAGTGCGTACCACCACATAACTTGACTTACTTACTTACTTACTGAATACTTATTGGCCGATTTACCAATTGCGTGTCTTAATGTCACCATTTACTACCTACACGCTTCCCAATTGTGATTTTTCCCTAATTTGATGCCACTCCAAAGATACTGATATTCCGAAATAAATATATTAGTCACACTAATTACTCTAATGACTGTTCACATAAAATGTTTGTATCTATATTATAATATTAAGCGACTCCGTATACGCTTGACCTGAAATTCCCGCAGGATTCCCGAGACACAAAGTACCGAAGCTATCGTTTTAGTGAAAACTGTGTCGGAATGAGCTTGATTTTATGCACCCGACAACTCCAAAGCCGCCCCCGGGAAAATTCCCAGAATAAAAGTATCACAAATATTATTACAATATATCAGGCCATTTAAAAGATAAACATTCCCGTAGGATCCCTAGGATGAAAAGTAGGGCAGAGTTTAAGTCTCAGAATTAGCTGTCGATCAGCGAAAACCGCGTCGAAATAGGCCTAATAGTTCTTACATGAATCCCGAACATACAGACAAAACGACATACAAGAAATCTGAAAAAAAATGGATCACGTTTACGGTAGGTATGTTTAGAATTTTATATTATAGATATTATTATATAAATACTTCATATTGTTGGTTGGAATAATTCCTTTACAGACTTAACCACCAGTTACCTTGACAAGTAAGATAATTTTCGCGGTTTTATCAGGGAGTCCCGAGTCAGTGTGGTAAGTCAGTTGAAACGATATAAGTTGAATTGATAAACAAAGATAACATAGAAATCTAATAAAAATGATATTTAGGTGTTTGTCTATTACTAGTGGTCCCCCAGTGGTCGAAAGTTGACCATAGTTAATTTAAATTTTAAGTTTGAAAATTATTATTATTCTGTTGTCATTGACTATATACGAGTACTTCTATGATCACAGATTTCGCCAAGGCCACACTGTTAATTTGACTTTAGCAATAAACAAAAGTGTATATATGCGTGCGTATGTCATATACAAGTACATGCTAGTGTGTGTTATATTTCTTATGCATGATTTTTTTAAATATTAGCATTCTGCACTCCATCTCTATATACATTTTATAACTGTGCGAAATAACTTCATACTCCTTCGTCCGCGCAATTTTCGTAAAAAGGGGTTTCGTATGACAAGAATTAAATAATAAAAAGTACCTTTTAACTTGCCAAAATTAGTAAGCTGTGTACGTTCTTTTACCACTTTATTATCCTGGCCCTTAAAAAACTGTCAGCAAATACCGAAATTTCTAAGTACTTCCTTTATCGCCAATATACCTCAATATCGCAAGATATGAATTAAATAAGTAAAAAACATACAACAAAATTACTGTTGCAGCAAAAGACGTTAGACTTCTCTCCATTTAACGACAACTTCCTTCAATGTCGTTATATAGAGTTTACACTGTATATTATTTTTCTTATACGATCTATTAAAAAGATAATAGCTTTTTATCGATCAATGGTGTAGCCGCTACTAGGCCATGACTCGAAGCAATACATTTCTAAAAGGGTGTGTAGAGATGACGTGTACTGCAGACCAGCCGTGCCTTAAATATATAATGACCATTGTTATCTGTACGACCTTGGTAAGTGTGTAACAAATCGATACGAATACTCGTTGAAAATAACGGGAAACTATCGTTTGACATGTTTGGTAATCGTCGGTTTGGAAATAATATATGGTTTACCAGCAGCAGGTTTTAGGTGACCATGAAATAACTTTCATGGCAAAAGCGTATTATAAATGTATGGCTTTAGATCTAAATATTGACCGTAAGATCATTATAGTGCATGAGCCTTTCGTCATTGAAAATCAAGACGACGACATCTTCAAAAGAAAATCATTACTCAGCTTGGTATTTTGTAGGAATTTTCTGGAAAGGTTTTGAGTACACATTAAAAATATACGCATCTTTCTGGTTGTCAGGTAATATATATAATATTAATACATCCGTGCAAGGTCGCCAGTAGGCACTGGATGAGGAAGACGGAGGACCGTGTTGAGTGGCGCCGACTTGGGGAGGACTACGTCCAGCAGTGGACTATGATTGGCTGACGAAGATAGATATTAAAAATGTTTTTATTTCTATGCTTCTTTTTTCTCTGCGGTTACAATGAAATCTTGTATGGAAGGTATTTCGATTTTCGAAATCTAATGAAATGTCAAATTGCATATGAAATTCAGTGTACCCGTACATTCAGTGGAGAGGATGCCTATGACTCGTGTGTTTAGAGGATATGTAATTTACATCTACTAGATATTAGAATAGAGTAGCTACTTTTGTTTATTTATATTTTTTATTTGTTTACTCTGACCTTGATCAGCTTCCTTCAGCTGACTGCCCTTGTAAGGTAGCAGAACTTTGCGTGTTAAGCTCTTTGTACAAAAACATATTGTTTAACTAGGCAACTACAACAAAGATTTTATATTAAGAACAAATTGTCGGTTTCCTGAAAGAATTCATACACTGACATATTATACTGCATATAAGGCAGTTTTCTTAAAATCTTAAATCGACCGACAAACACACATACTGTATTCCGCCAAATTAAGCATGTTACGCTTTTGTTGTGGGTAATTTAAAATGGACTGCTCTGGGGCCGATCGCAGACAGTCAGACCATAGTAAATAAAGGAGGAAATACGTTACCGAAATTTACTACACAAAGAATCGAACCTCTAGCCTCTACGTTGCAGTGAGGTAGGCCGGCAAAGGCCAAAGTTGATTGAGTTGTTGTAGCAGACCGACCAAATAGTCAAACACAAGGCTGCTTGCTTGCTATTCTCCAACAAGAAAGACTAGTGCAGATATCGTAATATAAAATAAAATGTGAAACTCACCTGTAACCATAAACCCACTCTAACTTGAGCTTATTGTGTGGGGGAGGTGCTACTTTGGCAGGGTCCAAAGCGTCCTGGTCGCTGGGCCCGTACATGATCACCGGCCGGCCCCTGAGGTACATCCGCATGGAGCCGTCCTCCTCATTGTACTGGCATGTGTGGGTGCTGCAGACGTAATTCAATTATTAAGAAACGTGCAATACCTCAGTGGTAACCGATGTCTTTGGCCGAAAAGACCAAAAACGCTACTTCCAGGAGAAAAAATATAATGATGTAATCCAATTAGCAGATGATTTCTACCCATAAATGTTTGTTGTGTACATCCTTAACACTAGGGAATCTTGAAACTTAAAGTTCTGATTGAATTAATCTCAATTCTGTTCGGATTGTAAAAAACGTGGTTTTGATGCCTAAAGTTTTGATCTAATTAGGAAGAGATTTGTGCGAATAGACGATTAAATGCAAGTCGTTTACTTGCATCACAAACTGGCGCGATTCCCGCATTTTATGGGCGCTCTACATTCTCGCGAGAATGCGTTAACAGAACGATGACCTATTATAATTCCTTAGCATGATTCTTAATTTTAAAGACAAATTTTACTAAAAGTCGTATAGGATCAAATTTTTCTTTGGCTTTTCTAAAAGTATGATTCCATATAAAAACAAAATTCTGTGGCGTCCTACTGAACTCTTTTTTGCTTCGATAGCCGCGGAATTCAACTCGATTTAAGCAGAGCTTATCATTTTTGGAAGATCTTGTATGCTATAAGGACGTCGTTTGGCATTATTAACATAATTAAAAAACCGCATCTGCTAGATCGTCTGTGATTAAATGCATAAAAATATGTATTGTGTTTATCAGAGTTTGAACAAAATAATGAAACATGTGTTATACAGATGTAACAATTAAATGCTAATTTTAATATGAGTTGTTGTTTCGTATATAACAATCTGTTATGAGAAAAATAATGTTTTTTTTTAATTATTAAGAATAAGGGGAAAACGAGATAGAAATAGCTTCATATACAAGTTTTGATAAAATTATTATAACGAATAGAAAAACAAACACTCATCATTACAAACATACTAGAAAGTAACTAAATACATATTTTGTATATAATTTTCCAACAATTGCGAGACTAAAGCTAATCCCATCATTTTTAAGGCCGTGGACAATTGACAGACATAAATTATAAAAACGCAAACAACATAACTGTCACATTTGTATATTAATATGCATTTTTATAACGACACCAATGTTAGTATATCAGTAAATACAAGTACCACTATAATGAATTTATTAGCACCACTTAATTAATTCAAAATAAGAATACAGTCCAATTAGTAAGCATCTAAAGCGTAATTTAAAAAAAAGCAAAAACACACAGGCTGCGTGTGCCAAACCAAAATTCCATCCAAGCAACTTACATTGGGGTGAACGACATAGTTACTGCTTTTGTGTATTTATGCTTTCTGCTCACAAAACTTTAAAAATACCGCAACGAAAGCCACCGGCCACCGGTGCCCGACTAAAATAATCTACAAATGAAAAATGAATAGCTTACACTAATTAACCGATAGAGATAAGCAAATAATAATGAACATTTTAATGGATTAGGTCGTATAATGTAATTACAACTGCTACGTTCCATTATTATTTGTCTCAATCCCAAGGGATTCTCCCATTTCCCTTGCGTTTATATGACTGCAATCTAAGAATACTGTATTACAAATACTGGTATAAAAGTATTGCATCTAAGTAATATTTAAAAAGTTCTATTAATAGACACAATAGTTATAACTACTGGTCGAAATTCGACCATAATAATTAATGTCAATCACTATACTTCAATTATCACAGATTTCGCCATTGTTACACTGTTAATTTGACTTAAACAATAAACAAAAGAGTATATATTCGTGTGTGTGTGTCAAATACATGGTAGTGTGTGTTATGTTTTTTTAATGATTTAACGTCTTTTTTATGCATAATTAAAAAAAAACATTAGCATTTGTCGCTTCGTCGCTATATAGAGTATAATTGTGAGAAATTTCATACTCCTCCGTCCGCGCAATTTTCGTAAAAAGGGGTACAGTACAGTTTGCTTCACATATTAATAATATGTAGATTACGTCTTGTAGTTATTATGTAACAATATTACAAGGAGATCTTAAATGGAGAAACGTTACAATAAGAAATTCATAAAGATCCTAATTGGAATATTGTGCTACAAACTACAGTACAACCTCTTTAAGACGAACCTCGATAAGTCGAAAACCTCTCATATTGGAACAAAGTGTTCCCATTCCTTCAAGCCCCAAAACCTCCGTTGTTCGAAATTTGAAACCTCTATAGGTCGAAATAATTAGCGAGTCCCTATAAGCAAATTTAGTACTTATTTGACCTCTATAAACTTAAAAAAATAAATTGGACCTCTGTATCTTGAACATAGAAATATTTGATTTTACAACCCCTATAAATATAATGTAAAACTTAACCTCTACAAGTCGAATGTTTCGTTATAAAATTCGCTTAAGTGGAAATCCTTCATTAGTTGAAAAATCTATTACTCGCATTTTTTAGTGTCTCCCTTCAAGTTGTCTTGCTGTATTTCAAAAGGTCTGTAAAATATAGGTCTAAAGTATTCTGTATTCAATTGATAAAACAGTTAATATTGTTCCCCACAATAACGGAACTTTTACTTTCTGGTTTTTAACAAGAACAAGACTTTTAATACTAATAGTGTCACGCCAATTTACGTTAAAATCGTCGAAGGAGCCTCTACGTGTCCACAGGCACGCCTGTGGCCCGACGCAAAAGTCCGGACTGCCCGGGCCATATTTATGACTTCAGCGACATACCAAGTATAATAATCTTAGAATAATAATTATAATATCTGTTTACATATTTTTAAGTAAATATAGAAGAAACAAAAAAACCATAATTAAAAAAGTGCCAATTTTTTTACACATTAGATTAATGCAAGTTCATTCAGAGTTGTTTAGATGCAGCAGAAAAAATAATATAATTTTATACGGTTGCCTACCTGTCATCCATGGCGCCTAAAGTATTACGAAACCTTTTTAAACTTCGAACAGGGATTCCGAACGAGTACAATGAACGCAAGTTTTTTTTTCGAAACCGGTTTATGGTTTTAATCTCGCGGTAAACACTGAACAGCCGGCGTCGGCGGTAAACTTGGTCAGACTGCGTGAAGTGTGCACAATTGAAATGAGAACGTCACGACTCTCAAACACGATCATTTTAATTCGCTCCATTTACATTGCTTGTTATGTATGGTGATTTTGCCGTTGTTAGTGAAGGCAGCATTTGATGTATACATGTCAGTTTTAATAGTTAACAGGTAAAATTGTGATTGTAGTGATGCTGCTATCTTCTGAATGATTGAGTCATGCTGACACCCATGCATAATTATTAATGACGTTGACTTCGTTGACAAAATTACCTATTTACTTGTGCATTGTTTGAATGACTATAAAAGTCTTCTGTAGAGGTCGAATTGATACCACTGTTATACATTAGGCGTTACTTTATCTCCACCGTTCGTCTACTGCTTGTTAAATATATTTCCTAGAATATTAATCTATAAATTCGCAATTACTAGACCTTGACTAGATATACAAACCAAGCTTAGTCATATTTAAAACAAATGTGTCCTTTTGAAGCTATGTATCTCCACGATTACATTCAGAAAAAATCCCAATCGAGACACTGTTTTTGTAAAGAAAAACAGGGGTTATAGTCCTGAGTTAACCGAGTATCCCACGTTAACCCACTGCTATAATAGGGTATATGGAACTGCTCCCACCTCTGGCACTAATGAGACAAGAGACAGTGCAATTAAAAAATAAACTAACGAAATGTTACGAATAACGAATTAATGTAAATTCAGTTGGCAGTGCATAAGAAAATTTCGCACTTAGTGTTGTAAATGTCAGACAGTTCCAGTGCGTTAGAATATCTGCCTGTTTGCCAGGTGCAAGTATAAAAATAATATTGTTATCTTACTAATATCGTTATTTCGTATTTTATCATCACAGAGACATCGAACATAGGCTGCTAAGAATCGAACCCGATTCCCGTAAAAGACATTGTAAGAAAACTTGCGTCTTTAAGCGCTACGAAAAGACCATCGAGAAGACTTGACAAATCTTTAAACGTTTCACCTCGTTACAAAAGCTAAAGACTTGTTATTTGTACAGTAATTTTTAAAATAGCCAATAAATTGAATAGATACTTGGAAGCTATTTGAAATGCCCACGCGCAGTTCATCAACACCTAGCCATTATCTATTGCAATAAGATTTTGCATTGTGCCCGACGTTAGCCCACTCCTACGACTCAAAGAATGTGTATGAATAATAGCATTCAACTATAACCGGTAAATGATAATTAATTACCATTATTACCGTTCCTAAGTAACTTTTTCGAATAAGAGTATCGCGACGATCTCCCTTCGCCATTTTGTATATAGATTTTTCAGTAGATAGTCAGATTCGTGAACTCGTTAATATCTTTGGAATTTGGTGGTTTTTGTCGATTATAGAGACCTTTTCTTTATTGCTGAAGTACAGCACGCAGGCTGATGAAAAGTGGTTACCATCGCCTATGGACATTTGCAATACCAAAGATGCCTACAATGTACTGCCTTCCTCGAAGGGAGGGACTGGAATCAGGCCACTAATAGTATACAACTCAAAGTTGCGGTGGTATTTTTTTCTTCTATTTTACGCCTTTCGTTGGTCAAAAAAGAGGAAACTATGGATCTAGAGCTACCTATATTCTTCTATATAATAAACGGCATATTTTGGACCGGGGGTGGTAGACAACCAAACAGGCAAAGGCCCTCTAACACTTGGTTGTGGGTAGTTTTGTCGTGTCTTATGACAGGCTACCCGATTTTTAGAATTAGTATTTTTTATTCGTTCCTGTACTGAATAATTAATTGTTTCTCCTTTTACGCTTTTACAATATTTATTGTAATCTTAAGAACAGTATAATACAAGTATTTTCTTGAAGTCGAATGGCTGCTGTAGTCTGTAATAAGCATTTGTATTGCCCATTGTAAGGGGTGCCAGCGCACAATAATTAAGCATTTGCGCACGTAGCATAAATGTAGTATATACGGCTGTAATTTTGTTAAACGTAGACGAATAAACGACGGCCTCTGAGGTTGAGCGGGCGAAGCCTTTGCCGGGTTCGATTCCTGGTATAGTAAATTTCGGACACGTATTTTCTCCGTTATTTACCATGGTCTGGGTGTCTGGGATCGGCCCCAGAGTGGTCCGTTATGTATTACCCATAACACAAGTGTAACTTGCTTAATTTGGGGATACACAGCCCCCGCACCATACCACACTGCCAGTGAAAACTACAAGAAAGGTGTGAGATTCTAGTGCGAGGTCTTGGCTACCACCTGACTTCTCAGCTTGGGATTCTTTGGACAATTCTGTCATTTTTGTACCTTTTACTTGTAACACAATTATGTCGTACTGGCTATGAAATAAATATTTTATTTATAATAGATAAAGTTTGCGAGGATTTACACAAAAATTTTATAATTAATTTTGATGAAAGTCTAGTAAATATAATGTAGCTTACAAATTATAATAACCTATTTTATGGATTTGCTTAGCAAGGAATGCTTTTGTTTACATTATGTTTAAAATTTAGATAATAACCTATTGTTATTGTTTTCGACTTTGTTGGCCGTTCGCAGGAATAATTAACAAGGTGTGCAAATTACGTTTTCTCAGAAACCTCAGTCAACTGGGTTTTTATTGTATTATACAGTTTAGTATAAAACGATGCCCGAATAGGAGGGGTGGAGCAGTCAAGCGAAGATTACGATATGAGCAAGACATTTACATTCGATGAGCGATATAGTGACGGACTTTGCGCGTGTTATTGAATTGCGCAGTTTGTACTAGAGTGTCTAGTTATATTTGGACCTGTTTTATACGTGTTTGTATAGTTCTTATAAATTCTATAGTAATTCCAACTGCATTTTAATTCAAGTCCCGCACTCGTACCAATATTTTAGACGTTTCGCGAGTTGGTTCATTCGTTCTGAAATACGGAACATAAAAATGTAATAGCTATAAGTTAACAAACAGATGTTACATCTTATTGTTCAAAGCCAATTGACTATGAAGGGCAAACGGATTTAATGGTTTGAGGACAATTCTGATGTCAAAGCAATCTAGACATAACTATTCAATTTTATACTAATTTATACAGCTGAAGATGTTTGTTTGCTTGAATGCGCTAACTCAGGAACTGCTGGTCTGATTTGAAAAATTATTTCAGTGTTAGATAGCAATTATCGAGGAAGGCTATAGGCTAAATATCATCACGCTAATACAGCTGAAAAACTTAAACGACGAAAAGAAGAAAGCTCAGGAAGAAGTTTATTTGTGCCGTTTGGTTTTGAAATATTAGATAAGTGGAATTCATCGGCAAATTCTATTTCTGCTATCATGGCTGCCTTCCAACATTGCAATAAAACCAATGTGAAAGTTAAATATGCTTCTCTCTGGGATCGATCTCTATAATCGTAGTCTATTCATTTTTCACGATTAGCTTCTTCATTTAAAATCTAAAACCAAACACACCCACACACACATTTTGAACAGTGCAGGAACATAGAAAGAATACAATTTCCTGCGTCAGGAAAGCCTGTCAGGAGAGGTGACCAAACAACAGTCAGCTAGTAGGGCATTGGCCCGTCTGGATGGCTACTACTCGCTGGTCTAGAGTATCCCGCAATAACAATCTTGAGTGGTGTTCAGACTTTAGTAGCCAAGTTCCAGTCCCGTCTAAGAGTCCGGCTGGACATTGGTAGCACCTTTAGTGTTGCAAATGTTTATAGGCGACGGTAACCATTTTCCATCACATTTGGACTGTCAGCCTGTCTGCTGTACCTGCCTGTACTCCAGCAATAAAAAAAACATTAATTTGGGTTCACTGTACTACTCACAATTATGAGAACAAGAATTTCTCACATCACCAAAGCGATCAGTAATGGATGACTTCTGGCATGGATGAAGAATAGGTACCTATTAGAGATAACAATCACCTCATGAAGATGTTTGATGATGATCTGATCCTTTTCCACGTGATTTTTTTTACTGCAGGAGTTCAGCAGACAGGCAGACGGCCCACTTGATGGAAAGCGGTTACCATCGCCTATGGACATTTGCAACACCAAAGGTGCTACAAATGCGCTGCTGCTATCTTAAAGGAGACTGGAACCTGGTCCCTTATACCGAAACACAAGTCAAGGTTGTTATAGCGGCATACTCTAGACCAGGGGTGGTCGCCATTCAGTCGAGCAAATACCCTACCACCTGGCTGTGACTAGTCAAGGTGTGGTAATTGAAACAATATACATTAGGTCAGTAAATTGATTTCGAATTGTCACGGCCTGGAATCAAACCCTTTGTAGTGGAACACTTAGACGCCAATAGATGGCGTTGTGCAATATCGCAAACTTTTACCGAACCGTACAAAGAACAGGTACATACAAAATTTCATCTATAATATTGCATTGTAGGTTATTGTATAATAAATTGGCAAATACATTGCATTGGTGTACAGAGCAGTGGCCGAATTAGGCTAGCTTCTTTCGTAGAAACAGCAGACCTCAATAATCGCACAGCGCCATCTTTTGGCTTGTAACTGTTCCTATATCTCTTTTTGTCACATCAATAAAACTTTTCACCGACAATCATTAAGTATACTAGTAACATCCAGCAAATAAAATGAAACGAACCATCACGGCAACAAAACCACTGGGATTGCTTTTCCTGCCGTTTATATCTCATGCAGCCCAATTCCGTTGGTAAATTAAGTATAAACAAATGTGAGAAATTTCTTAAAATTATTAAAAATATTTTTTAATTCACTTGACAATACTATTGCATTAATACTAGTTTTTAGCTTTTTCCAGTATTTGCACTTACAAAACAACAAGAACTCATAATCAAACAATCCTATGAAGCAGTTAAAAGCATGTTTTATTAAAAAATCTATAGCGTTTCAATCTCATAGTGTTCAGTACACCTTTTATACCTTTAATTCCAAACCCGATCCATTTTCTTAAATACAGTGTCCTGTTACTCCACTACTTTATTCCCTTATTCCAATGCCATTTAATCACAAAAACAATATCTACAACCCTGTCCAAGTTTGGGTTAGTCAAGCCCTTCACCACCCAAACACGCCAAAAACTTACCCATGTTTCAATATGGGTCCATTTTGCGATGGCTTAGAGTAAAGATTTAGCAACGATTTTGTTGTTGTAAACCTATTAGGAATAAAAGAAGAATTAAGAGAAGATAATCGGTCTCTAGAAGTCAATTTCGTTATACAGGTTGTGTATCCTGTCTATTAAAGTAGAGTCTTACTTAGTTCTAAAAGTTCTACGCGATGTTAATCCATTTGGTTCAGTGTCAATATTCTCAAAACAACATTGTGTTATTGCATGCATACGTTGCGAAGATCTAAAACTTCGACTCTGCGGTGTATGTGAACATGGACTTAGCGAAATTATGCTTATATTTAAACTAATAGAAATTAGCCAACTATACAATAAGTGGGATAAACATACCAACAAAGAGTGGCGTATAAATAAACAATTTCCTCACAAAGAGCATGTAAAAAATGAAACTATCTTTGGAATATTTGTATTAATTTTATACCTTTAGTTGCAGATAGAAACATTTTTAATGATAATATAGTAAATTACATTTTAAAATAAGAATTAACAATTATTGTCTTTTAACACAATAATGAGAAACCCAAAAATTAATTTTACCATAATTAATACAATATGGAGACAGTTCAATGCATTTTCTGGAGTACCTTAGTTACACTTCTTGTTTCTTTCACCTCTTCTCGACTATTTGCCGTCAGCACAGGATGTACTTTCCTATTGATTTTTTTTAAATTCCTATCTATAACCTTATGGCCATCAATCATTCAGTTTAATACAAATTTCTTTCACGCGATTCTAATTTCTTATAATTGGATCCTAAAACTTTTTTAAGTAACAGTTGCAACTAACAAATACCCAAGTACTTGATTTGTACATTATCAATTTACATAAGACCAAGAGACCATATCAACAATTTCATCTCAACAACTAGTTTTTCCAATTTTTCCTTCAAGTAACCATACATCTAAATTAGTAAAAGACTAATTATGATCACTCACCTGCTATTAGCTATAAGGCCTTGTGCATTAAAGTCTCCCGTCGAGTTCCACCTCTTCGTGAGATTAACTCCAGGAGACACACTCTGGTTGCTCGACGAAGAGTTGTTGCGTGATCTAGCACAACAAAAGCTTCTACTGCACTATACAATATAGACATTACAGACTACAGCTGAAGCATTCTACTTGGCAATTGAAATAAAGATACTGAACATTTAACTCAAATACTTGGAGAAAATGATACAAAATCAAACGCGATTAAACCAATAGCAAAACATCGGATAAATCTATTAGACATGAGAGTCATAGACTTTCTTTCTGCATCATTATAAACTTAAATTGAAGGAATTAAGTTGCTTATTGAAAGAATGTATGATGAAAGAATGACTAAACAGATGTACAATGCAAAAGTGGATGGATGCAGAAGTCGCGGAAGGCCACGACACACCTTCCATGATCAAACTGATCATGTATTAGCAGAAGGTGATGTCAGGAGCCTTGAGAACAGACGAGCGTGCATGACAAGAGCTATGAATGTCAAAGAAGCAAGTGAGGTGTGAAAGAATAAACCTGTATGGCGCTCGGTTGTTCGTGCCTACCCCGCAAGGGACCTGGCGTGAAGTTATGTATGTATGTAAGTTGCTTATTGTTTAGGCACACTGTGGCAAATACATTTTCAAAACTATATTTATAAACCTAAGATGAGACGCCTCTAGCGGCAAAGTTCTCTCTAAATAAAAGAGAAAAAAACATAACAAGTTATTAAGAACACCTTTAATAGACTGTAAATGGACGGAGATGGTAACAGAGTAGATGGCACGAGATGAAAAAAGAATACGAGGAACACAGTATGATGTGATGAATATACTAAGGAGGTTGGACATTCCTTATAGACAAGAGTAACGAGGGACAGACGTATACACAGAGAGCTGGAAGATGCCTATGCATCAAAATGATACGAAATTTAATAGTAAAAAAGTGTTATAAGCAATAAAGGCTATTTGGATTATGTGTATAACAATATGAATAGAACTTTTGATCACTCTAATCATCGAGTGTTTTCTTACTTTCCATTTGACAGTTATTAACTAGAAGAACAAGAACAATACTTTTGAAGTCTTCAGAACATCATAGATATCTTTTGACTGAATAATCCAAAGTTATTTGAACTATATTACAGTCCTTACATATGGAGATTTTTCCAGCTGTTACAGACGTTGATTTATCTGCACTCTTAAAAGCTAAATTTATACCCAATAGGTGCACTTCAATGTGATTTTACTGTTATCTCAATGACAGCATATCCTACCAACTGCGATATGTACTCTGAACTGGAATAAAGGGACAACACAACTTACTTCTATTCTGTTTGGCTTGTAGCATTAACACTACCACACTCAGAGAACTTAAAGCATGATAAAATAAAGACCAAATTTTTAAATGGATTATGAATTCATGAGCAACAAACACATTCAGACAAGTAACAAAATGAGAATATGAAACGCGACTAATGGCTGCAACTCTGAGTGCGGTAGGTGGTAATAGTGAAAACCTGTACGGTTGTTGTGGATGTGGCACGTGGTGTGGCGCCGGCGTGGCACGGGGCGACGGCGACGGCGCCGGGGAGAGGGAGGACGACGACGCCGGCGAATCCGATTGGAGGGATCCCGTTGACTGGTGTTGGGGGCCGCGTCTGAAAAGAATAGTTAGTGTTCAATAGTAGATTTATACGAGAGGTGGAAGTGGCCTATTTAGGCACGAGATGATAGTTCGAGTGCCTAAATAGGCCCTTCAACCGAGATAAACACTTGGCTTTTCATTTCGAATATGAGTAAAGTAAAAAAAAACATATTATTTAAACAAACTTCTCTAATGATATCAGGCGTTAAATCCATATCTAAATCTGACGAACTCATTTTATACGTCAAATATGAAACGTCAAGTAAATTTCTTTTTCTGTGGCATTTTAGCAACCAGTATTTTTTGTCACTGATGATATGAAATATTCAGCTCAATTTTATGTAAATTAAATAATAATTTGGTAAAAAGTAGAGTGGCTGTAAAAAAAGTTGACACAAAGTCGCAGTAAAAAAAAATTACAGTAGGAAAAATCGTTTCCCGGGAACAAAAATTACTGTTTTCATCCCTTTGATCAGGCAACTCCAAGCGTACTTTAGAATATGAGAATTGAAAGTTTCTTTTTATTGCGAAGCATGCCGTCTGCATCCACCCGCGTACTGGTAATTGTTTACTTGTCGACTGCAGACGTTTCCAGCCTTTAGGAAGGTCGGGACCCCCAACCCATCCCGTTGGGGGTGATCAGATGAAAAAAATGGTATAGGGATAGATAAGGAGAAGGCGAAGTGGGCCATTAGAACTCTCACTCATCACGCGAAACAAGATTAGCTTCAGGCTATAGTAGAATTATTTTCTGCGTGCAGTTTGGGTCATACATAATCGGAGCGATGTAGCGAGTATTTCGCTCTCTCTTCCACTCACGAGCCTTATGGGCAGGCATAGTGATACGCATTATTGTTGTCGATAAGCGTTATTAATAGTGTATTTAGTTTTGTCATTTTGTGGGTGTTTGCTACTAACGCAAATCTTCATTTCATAAAACCTCATTACATCAAAACATTATATTATTAAAAATCACTCATGTCACTCGCCTTACATACGTCTAAACATTATCACAAATATTAATTGTAAAAAATCTAAAACTACATATAAAGCTATAAAAACATTAAATATATATCTAAAATCGCAACAAAGGTTTCAATATAATATATCAACAAAACAGTGGGTTAGTGATATAAATGAAAGAAAAAAAAAACAACGTATTTATTAAAATAAGAATAATAATGATTTAAAATAAATTATTAATTAGGCATCTATGTATTAAAAAACTAGAAGTACAAAAGTTTATAATGTAACAAGTTATATTGAAAATAAATATAAATACTTATATCTAAGTTTAAAATTAACAGCAAAAAAGGTAATAATGATTTTTATAAGGATGATAATCTTTCTTTGATAAGAATGAGTTTTTATCGATAATGGCGTTACGCCCGCGCAACATGCTCACCGCCCTAGCCGGGCTGAGGCCGAGTTCGATTTATGACCCAAACTGCACGGAGAAAATAATTCTACTATAGTCGTTTCACGCCGATATTCTGTGAGAGTGTGATATAACACCGAACGACAGACCCTAAACGCTAGTTCGCACTACGCTAGTAATTTAGTCAAGTACCGAATAGTTTGCACTACGGTCGAGTACAGTACACAAGTGAGTTGTCTATTGCAAGATGAACGTTCAACGCAATAAAGTATTTGTATTTGTGCAATAAGGAGAAAAAAGCTCTCTCTTCTCTCTTTTCTTTCACCATATCCCAATTAATTGGGGTCGGCGCAATATGTCTTTTCCTTCCACACTCCTCTATTCTGACATACAACTTCTGTCACACCACAAATCATCATATAATCCATCACGCAGTCCATCCATCTTTTTGGAGGAGAAACGAGAAAAAGCTATGGGTACGATAATGGATCAATAAAAGAGATATTGATTGTTGAGAACTTAACATTCCATAAGCATTTATGTTTGAAATCCGCTGTTTTTTTTTAAAGTGGTTTCTTCGCTCCAGAGACACAACATTTGCGGCAGCTAATCAATTCGACTAAAACGACGGGTTCGTACTTGTTTATAACAAATGGACGAGTAAGCAGTGACGCGTGGTGGTAGGCGTTACTCGCCGAAAAACAGAACGAAATGGATCGACTCGACTATAGTAGAATTATTTTCTCCGTGCAGTTTGCGTCATAAATTAAACTCGGCCTCAGCCTGGCTAGGGCGGTGAGCATGTTGCGCGGGCGCAACGCCATTATCGATAATAACTCATTTTTATCAAAGAAAGATTATCATTCTTATAAAAATCATTATTATCTTTTTTGCTGTTAATCTTAAACTTAGATATAAGTATTTATATTTATTTTTAATATAACTTGTTACATTCTAAACTTTTGTACTTCTAGTTTTTTAATACATAGATGCCTAATTAATAATTTATTTTAAATCATTATTATTCTTATTTTAATAAATATGTTGTTTTATTCATTTTTTTCTTTCATTTATATAACTAGCCCACAAAATGACAAAACTAAATACACTATCGATAACGCTTATCGACAACAAATATGCGTATCACTATGCCTGCCCATAAAGCCCGTGAGTGGAAGAGAGCGAAATACTCGCTTCACTGCTCCGATTATTTATGACGCAAACTGCACGGAGAAAATAATTCTACTATAAATTATTTGCTAATCTACTCGATTACATTTTTGTTGTTCTGGCACATTTAGTTACTAAATTACTAGCTTAGTGAGAACTAGGCTTAAAAGCTGAAATCAGGTTAATAATTCCAGTATGGTTATCAGGTAAGAAATTAAATTATTTTATGAGCTGACCTACCTTTGTGGTAACGAAGAAGCACTGGACCCATAACTCGAGGTTCTTTTAGCCGTCTCTCTGTACGAAGGTTGTCTTAAACGAAGTTCTCTGGTCGGTGTGCCGCCGGCTGAACCTGAAGCAGGAAGAGTATTTTTCTTCATTTCTTCATAATCAACTTAAAAATTCAATTAAAAGATGTATGCCAAAAACTGACGAAACATGCTCTCACCATTATATTACAACGCCTTGTAACCATGTTCCATATAAATGAAAAGATTTAATTTCATTTCATTTATGTACTATGTTCTGGATGAATTTATGTATTTTTAAGGATAACATACAATATACAACTATGGGGATGGGGCCCAACCCAGTAACAATAAGATTATAATAAACACAAAAAGGATTGTTTCCAAGATTTACCCAAGCAGGAATCAATTAGAGAACCTCATGTTCAAGAAAATCCAGTACATAATGAAACTACGTTTTAATGGTTTTAAGCGCAGTAATTTATTTGATTGGAATTTCAATAGAGAAGGTGGTTGGCAAGTCTGTTTGGGATCCGATCATAAAAACTATTAAGACCCAAAAAAAACCAACTGCCTGACCTCAAGACACTGTGAGCTCTTTCTGCTTGCAACGGAACACAAACCAACTTGATTGATAATTCATTTTTATTTTTCCTCCCACCCATTTTAATATAAAATTATAAGAGCTAGGCATGTTTGCTGAAGAGTTTCTTGCGCCGCTTCTTCTCTTCAATCCACAACATGTTGTGAAGCGGTGGTAAATTAGATTAGGCTCCCATACAGTAAATAATAACCATAAACAAAATTAAAATGAACAAGTTGGCGATAAACTAAATAAAACTTTAACAATACTCATTGATACTTGACATATTTGTCTTCCGTGATCACGGCTACTGAAAAGTGGCCGAAACCTCGGAATAAAAAAATCAAATAAATTTCCGCGCTTAAAACCGTTAAAACGTATTTTTATTTTGTATACTAGTTGCGAAAACTTAAGAAAGTATTAGATCCCGTACGCCAATGTGGAGACCATGGATTAATGAAATGAAAATTTATTTACATATAACATGGTGCTTTATCGAGACCTTTCAAGGCGATTGGAAGAAGTCTTGCGTGACCAAAGGGCTAGCCTATATTTAGGGGAACGGATAAGCGTTGCCATACAACGTGGGAATGCGGCTAGCATTTTGGGAACGCTCCCCAGCAGTAGCAATCTGGACTACATCTTTTAAGTGTAAATATGTTTATAGTAGTATTTAATTTCTAAGCTTTTGTTTGACATGGTATTTAAAAAATATAGCGTATGCTTTGGTATACTATACTCTTACATGCCGACAATAAGTGAATGCACATCTGCCTACCATAAATCTGGTTTATTACCTTTCCCGCATTTATATTCCTTTTGTTTATATATACATATTTATACAATGTGTGTGTTTGTCTGCCGATTATTATTATGATTGTTGTTTGTTAAAATTTTTTAATTAAAAACCTCTAAATTGAAAACCCTCTATTGTTATTGTACTTATTTTATGGCAGTCATCAGACAGGTGTGTAGGACTAATTCTTGGAAATGATTGTTTTGCGTCGAGGCAACATATTGTGGAGGGGTGAGGCAGTCAAGCGAGGATTACGATACGAGCAAGACGTACATTCGATAAGTGATATAGTGACGGATTTGGCTCGTGTTATTGAAACGTCCAGTTTGTACTGGTTGCGTCCAGTTATATTTGTACTTGTGTTAAACGTGTTTGTATAGTTCTAATAAACTCTATAGTAACTCCGACGGCATTTTAATTCGAGTCTTGTAACTCGTAATAATATTATTGCCGACAAAACTGGACATAAACAGCGAAAGGGTATTTGTAATTCTATCGACACGACATATGTTGCGAATGCACTATTGATCGGGCGGATTGGTGTCGAAACATACTCGTATTGAACACAAATTTGGTCAATATTTGCGTCATTACGCGTTCTCGTTATCTAAGTATTGGCTGAGAAACATAATGTGGAGTGAATGTGTTTTTTTATGTATTAAAAGATGGTCCCTACATTGCGTGTTGATGATCTTCATGCGACTTTCGTAAGCGGTTATTGAATTTGAAATAATCAAAAGTGTAGAAACGGAGAATAATAATTCCTAAATAAGACCTTTCGGCCTGTCGCAGGTGACCAAATAACCCACAGCCAGGAAGGTTGGATGACTACCACCCCTAGTCTAGAGTATGCCATAACAACCTTCAGTTGTGTTCCAGTATTAGTGGCCAGGTTCCAGCCTACCCCTTCCAGGCCAGCAACACATTATCAGTATTACTGGTGTTGCAAATGTCCATAAACTACGGTAACCACTTTCCATCATGTGGGCCCCGTCGGCCTACCTGCCTTCTCTAGCAATCAAAAAAAGAACCATCTAGACATGGAAGCTTTTTGATGTGGTAGAAGTAAGCTGGAATCGTTGTCATGATTGCAGCTATATTCAGCTTGAGTAAGAAGCCCATTCTTCGTTTTTTTAAAGTTTTTATTGCAGGAGTTCAGCAGATAAGGAGACGGCCCACATGATGGAAAGCTTACCATCGCCTATGGATATTTGCAATAACAGAGGTGCTACAAATGCGCTGCTGATCTCTTAAGGGAGACTGGCTACTAATGCCGTAACACAACTCAAGGTTGTTATGACCACAAACTTCAGACCAGGGGTGGAAGTCATCCAGTCGGGCAAATGCCCCAACACCTGGCTGTGGGTTGTTTTGTCGCCTTTTAGGCTGCAGGCTTCCCGGTCGCAGGAAATTGTATTTTTTCACCGTTTCTGCACGGATAGCTTCCTGTCTGAAGTTCCCTAATTCCAGCCGCAACATCCCTTCCTAAACTTTGGCAACATGTTGATTACGTAGCTGGTGTTACAGACGTCTACAGGTGACTGCAACGAAATGTCAGTATGTGGGTTGTCACCTAGTCTGTCAGCGTCGCGATAGAAGCAAATGTGAAACAGCGTTTACCCGTGTAAGCCCCGTTCCTCTGCGTGGCCGGCGCGGTGGGCGCTCGACCTTCGAGGGCGTTGAGCCTCCGCAGTGCGTCGGCGAGCGTGGACCTCAGACAGAGCAACTCCTCCGCCTGCCTCGCACACCGGATCTCCAGCTCGGCCACCCGGGCCGCCAGCCCGGCGCCTTCGCCCTCTAACATTTCATCTGGAATAATAGAAAACATGCAATGTTTAGAAAATAATATATATTTATTGCGTAATGCATGTACAAAGATGTTACAGTTTTTATAGTATCAATGCATTCGGCCCATAATTGGGCGTGCAAAATTATTATAACAATATTGACTTAGAGATAAACATTTCATACAATCAATACAATTAATAATAAAAATTTCATTTGTTAATTAGAATAATAATAATCCATAAGTAATCTAAATAATAAAATGTCTACCATTACAGCATATAAAATATATTTATGTCAGTTCATAATGTTTTATCACATATATATCATTTATACACATGTTTAAATTATAATACCAATAGACTGGTGTGCACTGAAATTTAACTAAAAATAATCACTGTTTTTCCATACATTACTGGCGATTATTTTATTTTAACCATCGGTTAAAAGTCGGTGCACATCAGCCTTAGTGGTCAGTAGTGAATTTTTTCGTCGCGGTGAGAAATATATGGTTCGACACCAAACGCGTAGGGTCGCTGGCAGGTTAAGTGCTTGGCCAGACTGAACAGGCGGGCGCGGTGGCGGCGCGGGTGCGGGAACGCGCGCGGTGCACCTGTCCGTAGTGACGCGCGCGGCTTGTCCTAGTGGTGTGGTGTCCAGTGTTGGTCAAATACAATATGGATGAAGATGACTTATCTTTATTAGAAAATTCTTCCTTAAAATGTCAAAAAAATGGAAAAATTCGTTAACTGCGGCCACTTATATGAATGTATTGAATTGCCCGCGCGCTCAACGCGCCATACCGCCCGCGCCGCTCGCCCACTACGGACACTCAAATAAGGTTTCATATGTTTGAGTACGCCGCGCCGCGCCCGCGTGTGCTGTCTGGCCCAGCACTAAGAAAGAAAGAAAATCATTTGATTTAGGACAAATTTTTACATAGAGTAGATGGGGCAAGCGCCAGCAAAGCGAAGTTGACCAAAAATGATTATCCTGAACAAAAACACTCTGTACTCGTCCGCTTGCATAATCACTTCTCATTTCCTTAATTCACTATTGTCTCCGTGTCTTTAGTGGCATTTCGTAATATTGTGGCAGCGTTATTTTCGGGTCAGCGCCAAAATTCGTTTGCAAATTGTTCAGCTCCTGACACACTATTGTTGTATAAACAATGGCGAGGCGGATTGGACGTACTTGACTACCACGTGTTGCAACATTATATTTTTCTCGGGAAATATTTAATTGTTATTTTGTAGCAAAATGATCCCTCAAGATCTTTAGATAGACACACACTACAGTATATATAAAGGGGAACGCAAAACCCCAAAAACGAAATATTTTTTTTCTAAATACTGGCTGATTATAATTTTTTTCTAATTTCGCTCTCATTTGAAAAATGAAAATATGAAAGACATTTTTTTCACTGATATGTTCTTTTTTTATTACTAATGCACAGCAGACAGGCAGACGACCCACTTGTTGGAAAGCGGTTATAATCGCCTATGGACATTTGCAATACCAAAGATGCTACAAATGCGCTGCTGGCTCTCTTAAGGGAGACTGGAACCTGGTCACTAATGCCGGAATAAAACTCAGGGTTGTTATGGCGGCATACTCTAGACTGGTGGTAGCCATCCAGTCGGGCAAATGCCCTACCACCTGCTAGGGCTGTGGGTTGTTTTGTCGCCTTTTACGAAAGGCCGCCGCCACCCAGGAATTAGTATTCTTTTTCCGTCCCTGCACGGAGAGCAACAGCAGTTGTTCTTGTTCAACATCATCCGCCGTATGGCCAGACGGTCGCAAGCGATTTCCAATACGTACAAAGAATATAAACAATTTTCCAAATATAATAGCTGGGCTTAAGCCTGCCACTAACCTCTTTGGAAGATCTTCCTTTGAGACGGAGGAGTATTCCATCTCACTTCTCCACCCTCCTATACGGGGCACCCCCCTTCATTCAGGCTACACTAAGAGAATCGCTAGTCAGTGTCACGCTCGCCACATTTACGTGTTGGCCTTCCCATGGGTTTCACGTAAGCCCTTCAAAAGTTCGCATTTTCATGGCCCATGGTCTTCAGGGACATAGATAAATAAATTACATTTTTTTAAAACGGTAGACTGTTTGTCTGTTTGTGCGTTTTCAAACTAACCATTCATTTGAATGTTTTTAGGATTGTTCCATATTTAAAAACCAATTATGTCGTAAGTTTATGCAATTGTGTAATAATGTGACGCTTTTGAGAGATCGTTATCCGATCGCGAAGGACATGTTGCACGTGAATGTGGTCTCGTTATGAAAGGCTTTGTACTGCCAGCTGTAACGTGAAAGAACGAACTGAAAGATTTTAAGGAAGTAAATCAGGGTTAAAATTACGAAAACTCAAACTGTTTAAAGCTTTAAAATTATTTTGAAGCAAAAGTGCTTATACATAATCATTATTTATTTTGAAAATATCTACGTATATTAATTAATATTTTTGGCTTACTTACGTAATTATCACGGCTGTTTTCCACAGAGGTAGGTATAGACGATGAACCTCCATTTGCTACGATCATGATCATACATTTTCGCTAACACATTTAAGTTTAATTATAATGTTACATACCGACAAAGAAATGCGCACCCGGTTTATTACCCTTCCCGCGTTCGGAATTTTTTTATTTACTTCGTGTTTAAAATTTTCAATTACACAATAGCCTATTGTTATTGTTTTCGACTTTGTTGGCCGTTCGCAGGTATAATTAACCAGGTGTGCAGATTACAGTTTCTCGGAAACCCCAGTCCACGCGGTCGACTTTTACATTGTATACTTAGTATAAAACAATGCCCGAACGGACGGGTGAGGCAGCCAAGCGAGTATTAGGATACGAGCAAGACGTAGATCCGATGAGCGATATAGTGACGGACTTTGCGCGTGTTATTGAATCGTGCACTTTGCACTAGTAGTGTCTAGTTATATTTGTAGCTATGTTATACGTGTTTGTATAGTTCTAATAAATTCTATAGTAATTTCAACGGCATTTTAATTCGAGTCCTGCGCACTCGTAACAATAATCATAAAAATATTATGTGTGTGCTGTTCACACGCAGTAAAAGTGAAACTTCAGAGAATATACTCACATATAATTCTTCTCTAACTTATTAATATGGAAATACGAGTAATTCCTTTTAGCCTACATCCGTTAACGTATTATACTTACTTCAAAATAAACTTCCTAAGTATCACTTTCAATTTCTCACTGATTTAAATTCTCTGTGTAAAACAAACAGTCTGCTATCCATCCAACGTTGAACAATTCGCGGGCAAATCCTGGTCCTCTCTCTTTTGTTTCACCATATCCCAATTAATTGGGGTCGGCACAATATGTCTTTTCCTTCCATACTCTTCTATTCTAACAAACATTTTCTGTCACACCACAAATCATCATATCATCCTTCTCAAAATCCATCCATATTTTTTTTGGTCTTCCTTTACATCTGTACCCATACATCTTGTAGTTTAAAATTCTTTTCGTCACGTGACGTTCATCCCTCCTCATCTCAAGTCAAGTCTTCTTCCTCTCAATTTTTCAGTCACGGGTGCAACTTTCAAAAATCCCTTTATGTACTCATTTCTCACCTTATCCATTCTCGTCGTGTTACAAGAATGTTACATCCATCTCGACATTCTCATCTCAGCTGAGTGGAGACGTTTCTGGTTTATCACCTTAGTGGCCCAACATTCCAACCCATATAGCATGACTGGTCGTATGACAGATTTCTATAGTTGACCTTTTAGTTTCAGTGGCATTAGCTTGTCGCAAGTCACGTCGGTTACCTGTCTCCACTTTAGCCATGCTACATTTATTCTTCTCCTTACATCCCTCTCTATACCACAATTTAGCAAATCCTAGTCCTTTCTAGTATAATATAGTAATTGAAAAAACACTTGGTGTAATCTTTCTCATTAGGGCTGATTTTACAAACATCAGACAAAGTTATGAGTGGAATAGATTATTACCTGACTGAATTCAAAAGTGAAACAATTCAACTGTTTTATTCATATAACTGTCATTTTAAATTTACTCATATTGTATTTTATTTTATGAATAACTTTTATCTGGGAATAGGCAATCGATTTTTTACACAGGTGTATAAACAGAACTAAAATTGCCTAATCTTTTAAATTGGGCCCAACACACACGAGCTACATTTAATACACGTTCCGCAACAAAACAGTTTCAGTGGTAAAATGTCATATAAAATTTAAAATATGCGAATAAAATATCTTTTAGATGTAAATTAAGTGTGTAAATACGGTGTGATAAGTAACAGTTAAGTTTTGTATAAGTTTTTCTGCAGAAACTAGTTTATGAGTCGTGAGAAAATAATAAAATAAACATAAAAACACCGGATATATTGAGTACAGTCAAAAAATAAAATAGTAGATTCTATGGCGATTCATACTTTTGGAAATCTTCCCATGATATTTTATTATTCTGACCTAGCAACACTTGAAGACAAAACTGCCTCATTTTATTCTCATAATTAGTGGATGATATAAATATATAAAGAATTAGAACAACACACAATTGTATTCACTTTCGTCTTTTAGGGTTCTTTAAACATTTTGGTCGTTTTCTTGGAAGCTATTTTTATCCGTGCAGGAACGGAGAAAGAATACAATTTCCTGCGGCCGGACGGCCTGTCGTAAGAGGCGACAAAGCAACCCACTGCCAGTGGGTAGGGCATTTGCCCGATTGGATGGTGACCACCCTTGGTCTAGAGTATGCCGCTATGACAACCTTGATTTCTGTTCCGGCATAACTGACCAGGTTCCAGTCTCCTTTAAGCGCAGAGAGCAGCAGCGCATTTGCAGCACCTTTGGTGTTGCAAGTGTCCATAGGCGATGGTAACCGCTTTCCATTAAGTGGGCCGTCTGCCTGTCTGCTGAAATCATGCAATAAAAAAAAGCTACTGGGTCTACACGGATGAAATTTCACAGGAAGGTTAAATCTGTATAGTGCACTAAGTTATGTAGTGAAATCGCAAAAAAGAGTCCATAGTCTGGACATAGAACGCCTAGCGGAACAGCGAGGGGTTTTAGTGAGTAGTTTTCATTAATACTACTATAGTAATATAATATAGTTTCTAATTTATTTTAGTTCCTACTATAATACTATTATAGTAGGAACTAAAATAAATTAGAAACTTCCACGTGTAGGCTACATAAAGTATACAGTAGTTTTGTGCGGTAAAGTATAATACTCTTCAACCAATTTACTGGGAATTTTCAAGAACTTTCAAGAGTTTTCAGGAAACAAGTTTGATAAGACATGAATAGCTACTTAGCCAGAGCAAACCGACACAGGACTTTTCAAGGAACAGTTTTAGGGCACAATACAGCAGTTTTCCGCCGTTGGTTGGACTATTTACCGGCCAGCGTGGCGTCGCAACGATACGAGAATATTCATTAGTAATAAAGGCTTTATTTTATGAGGCTGTAGTAGCTTAGTGGTAAGCGTCGTCGTCGTTAGCCATTCTCAGTCCACTGCTAGACGTAGCCCTCCCCAAGACTCAGCCCTGTACTCCGATTTCCTCATCCAGCACCTACCGGCGACCTTACATAGGTCGTCAGTCCACCGTGCGGGCGGGCGTCCGGCACTACATTTACCGAGTCGCGGTGTCCACTCCAGGTCTCTTCTGCTCCATCGGCCGTAGGTCCTGCGGCAGACGTGACCGGCCCACTGCCACTTCGACTTGCTAAGGTAAGCGTACTCACGTCTAAGCTCAAAGGGCTTGGCTTCGAATCCTGGCCGGAAAACATGCACAGCTTGGGCAGTTTTCAGACTATGCTAATGGTGAAGGAAAACATCGCGATGATGCTTATCCTGATAGTCGATGTGTATTTGCTAATCCACCTTGGACAAACGTGGCGGGTATACTGTCCATTCCTCTATAAATGGGAAACCGGAGCCCAGCAGTGGAACTATTATGGTTTTTCATTATTGTATAGGAGGATTATACTCACGCCATGCCGCATAGACGTCGTTCATGGTGTCTCCAGGGGAGTCGCTGGCCCTGGAGCTCCTCGATTCCCGATCTCCATGTGTGTCCATTTTGACAGTTATATTTGGCACATTATTTACTCTGACGATCAATTTATTCACAGTCTCATTTCGTTGTATAATTTATTAATTTCTATTTCGTCAATGTTTAAATAATTATAATGTAAAACAAATTTATTGTCATGGTCTGCTTTTATTTGTGGCAACTCGCTTCTATGCATGTACTTTAGCTATACAACTTAAGGGCGGTTCGTATACGCTACAGCCGTTTTAAAAAAAAAAATTAATATGAAGACGGTATTGTAGTTTTGATATAAAAGGAGGCGAAATCGTCTAACACGAGCTTTACGGAGCTTTCAGTTTTATATATAAAGTTTTATCTATGGCATTCGGTGTTTGTCTGTCGAACAGAGCGAAGCTATGTTTAATTTTGTTAAGCAGTAATTGCCATGAATGCTAGTACGGGAAAAGCGTACGAAAGTGAAGATTGTAAGATTCTTATTATGTTAATATTAGCGTAGATAGCTTTCATGATCTATAAAATAAATAATGTAGGTAAGACCTCTGTTTTACTGGGTTTTAATAGAAGTATCTAACTTGAAGTAAACATCCATGAAATATCTTTTAAAATTGCGAAATGAATAAAACGGTTTAGCAATATATGTATTAAACATTGAATATGTGTGCATATTTAATTATTTATTCATTCTACCCAACTAAAATCTAACATGCACGTTGCATATTACGACTATTTGAAGTTGTATAGCTATAGCTATATTGTGATTTTTTGGGACAATTCTAGACTATAAGGATTAACAATTATTAATAAATAATAAAGTTTTTAATTGGGGGGCCATGTCTGCCAGTCGCCAGATTTGTGACCGATTAACAACAAAAAGGCAATTAGCTCTCCCTACTTCCAAGATGTAGATCAGGGATTGCTAATGACACAACGACTGACACTAACACAACGACTAATAATGACACAATGATAACAATGAACATAGAGTAAAGTGGACTAGGTTACAGAAGACACAGGTCTCTCTATGGCCAGACACCTGTGCACATATCTATGCAAGGGATCCGAAGTACAGTTAAGATGAAGCGTGCTATGTTTAATATGCAAATGGTTTAAGATAAAACCTGTACATTCACCGCTATCCGAATTCCAATAGATTCTGTACAATGCGGGAAAGTCGTCGATACCGAGATTAACTAACGTTTTTGTATGCATTTCTGCGTTTCTATTCGGAGATACTATGAAGGGATATCATGATTGGAAATGAATTTATGGCTTTTTGCACCATTGATATAAAACAAAACTCACCGGAGAAACTGAGTCGATACAAATTGAATGGACTCAAATGTTAATCATGAATGTGACGTTGAGTTATCCCAGTGTCATCGTTTACAATATTAAAATTATTATCATCTTTTAATGTCCCTATTTCATCTGGAAGAATATTAGTTTTGATGACTGTGGTCAAGAGTAGGTAGCGTTAAGAGAAACGCCGTTAACTATGAATAACAATATCATCACCTGCGTGACATAATCACTAACACTACCATAATCCCAAATGGAGCGGAACATAAGACGACGGACTATATTTTAGTCCTGAAAAATATGTGTCACAGGTGAAAACTTGCTGTGGGTCCATATCAATACATACATACATACATAACTTCACACCAGGTCCCTTGCGGGGAGGCACGAACGGCAGAGCGCCATTAGTCCGTATTAAAACCTTGTAAATTAGGTTAAATCAAAATTGCATATACCAGGCCACTCAGAGAGTATTGCGAGTTTTTATGTATGAGAGACTGGTCAGTTATAGATTATTTTGAAAATATAATTATTTATAGCTAAAAATAGGTACGTTCCGATTTCAAAATTTCCCTCCACGTTGTTTGCGAGCTAATCTAAATTATCGTGTCTCATTGAGAAATAGAACTGCGCCGGAAATATTTCTTTGTATTTCAAATTTTGAGCCATATCAGTTCAAATGTATTTTGTACGGGACAAATGTACTGGCTCACACGTGTACTGCTCGTTATTTGAGTTGGAGGATCATTCCATCTCGCTCCTCCACCCTATACGGGGCATTCTTTAATAGTCTCTAAAGAAGGATCCATATCTGTGAAAGAATGTTAAAAGGCAAACAAAGGGAAAGGTTTGTTTTTGAACCAAAGTTGTATTTTCTACACCTAAATTAAACATCAAATTGCGCCGGTAATTTGAGCGACCTCTTCCTTTCTTTGACGTCGGTTAAAAACTAGTGATAAAGCTAAGTATATAGTATAATAAAGTTTTAAAAGCACCAGTCACTGGCATGACATTGAAGTAGAACAGAATAAAGCATTCAATGCCGATGCGAGTCGTGCAGGTACACGACCTCTACGAGCATCTGACCTAGGCTACCCACTTAGGTATTCTGCCAACAACATATGGCTTATCAAATACCTTCACGCTATCGGTTTCACTAGCATTCCTTTTAAGATATATAAATATAGAAAGCAAAGAGAATGCTTTAGTTACGCCATGTTTGGGCTAAGTGTTTTGTAATTCGACAGGCCCGTGCTTTGCTTATGAAACAAAATGCACTGGAATATTCGATATATTATTAACGGCGGAAGAATACTAATTCCCGCGATTGGGTGGCCAGTCGTTAAAGGCAACAAGATACACAGGGGCCCAGTTTTATTTTTTATTGCATGAATTCAGTAGACAGGCAGACGGCTCACTTGATGGAAAGCGATTACCATAGCCTATGGACATTTGCAACATCAAAGGTGCTACAAATGCGTTGCAATTCACTTAAGGGAGACTGTAACCTGGTCACTAATGCCGGAACACAAATCAAGGTTCTTATGGCGGTATACTCTAGACCAGGGGTGGTAGCCATCCAGTCGGGCAAATGCCCTACCACCTGGCTGTGGGTTGTTTTGTCGTCTGTATCGACAGGCCGCCCTAACGCAGGAAATTATAAGCCTACTTCGTTCCTGCACGGATAGAATTGCCATTACTATCCCGTCGAAATCCGGACCCTATCATCTCAATCGCAGGTTTGCCTAATTTCAATGGCTTGTCCGTGGCACGCCACTCTATCTTTTTAAATATCAACGAGTATAACCAAAAACTCGCGAAATTAATGTTTAAAATTTTGATTAATTTTCAATATTCATTTCGGCTTAACGCTGTCTTTTTAATACCAATATTTTCGACTATTATTACACCTCGGGGATATCGAGAAGATATTGTGACTTCAATAGAATACGAATTTGTGACACTATCACAATGGAATCCTATTTTAGCCTTTTAAGACTGAACCATCACAATTTGTTGTCGAACTGTCACACACGGCTTATTGGGAAGCACCACGAATTTGTGGTCAAATATAGATCATTGAAACGCACGTTGAACTGATGCTTTCTCCCTCTAATTACATAGAATTTGTATTAGAGTAAAAGAGACAATATAATTCTCTTGGTTTTGGCGCGGCAATTTTGATGTTACTTGGCAGATTATGGACAGAAATAATATTAAATTTGGTCCTTGTTAAGGGTTAAATATCTTCGCAACGCTAATATATCGAAATAGCAGAATTGAGCCCCGGGTGGCATGATATTTGCCCGAGTGGGTGGCTACTAGTCAAATCTAGAGTATGCCGGCATAAGAACCTCGATTAGTCGTCCTGCAAACAGGATGGGTAGCACCTTTGGCGTTGCAAATGTCCAGAGGCGACGGTAACCACTTTCCATATAATTGATCTGGTAACCTCAAATGAATCTATCTTTATAGGGAAGAAATTTGGCAGTGGGCGTATTCTATATGCTGCTAGGCCTTTAGTGAAATCACGAAAAAGGTAATATTATCAGAAAAAAAAGAAGGCTTTATTTGAAGAAATAGCGACTTTATTGCATTCCTAATACGTTATTATACAACGTGTTTCATTTCAAATGACAATAAATCATAATCTTAGCAGTCTGACACCATACAAAGTTTTTGGTACTATTAAATCAACCGTAATGTCAAAATTAAAAAAAAAACAATTTCCGAACAAATGAATTACGATAAAAAAGGATTTAAAACAGAACATCTTGTAAATATTGGTTCGCGAGCGAGAGCGTAAGAATGAACAACTTCCGCGTTTAATGATGAAGAGACGAGCTGGCAACATGATACATTGGTCACTAACCTACCGATTTAGACACAATAACTGATACATGTTGTTGTAAAATTCTGAAATGAAAAATGAGGTCCAGTGGCTAAACTAAACAAGCTACCTTGATTCGTTTTTGTATTTGGGCAGAGTACGTCATGAAGAAAACGTGGTCTAATTTATTGTCGTAAGGTCTGAAACACGCTGTGTATATACACAGAGCATATTTTGATAATTTGTACGCTGCATTTTCAGCGAACCTTTCCTTTGGCGTAAGACCAAAACGACCTTATTTAGTTAAACTAATTCTGTGTAATATTTTCTACACGTATTCTGATATTTGGCTTACAACTTTATATTTTTGCTAGCAATGAAATTAGTGACATGAATAGATTTTATCACTGTACAGTTTTGGCTAATCGTATTTTTATAGTTCTTAATACATAAAACAAAGTATTATAAATTGTAGTGAGAAAGCCGTGGGAAGGTCGAGTGGGATAAAAAATTGAATGGTTTTGCCATGTAAACTATCACACAAAACGGATCTTTAAACCATAGTTGGCAAAGTTGATATTCCATAAACTACAATGAGAAGATCAGTATAGCATAGATAAAGGTAACGGCATCATTTGTTAAAGTAAATACTACAGCGATTCGATGCGATAACATCAAATACAAAAAATGTACAAGTTAGAACTTTTTTATTTATTTTCCAAGTTGACTCTTCACGTGATCAGAGAGCTGGTACCTACCTCGGGCAACGGATCAGTACGGCGATCCAACGAGGAAACATAGCCGGCGTTCGGGCCACCTTACCCATAGAAGACGGTGATATTGGATAGTCTTAAGGGACTATGGGTAGAATACAATATAAATAAGTTTTCTTTTATTGTATTATGACATTAAACAATTTATTGTAAATTAAATTATTCTTACAATCCGGTCCCGACAAACACAAGATCCACCTGCATATCTGAAAAAGCACATATATTATCTACCCATCGGCATTCGAAGTTATAACATTGAAATTCTTTTCAATGTTATAACTAACAATGCCTTCTTTTGTTTATTTATTGGTATACGGCTTATTGTTGTACTGCTGATTCTAAGAAATTCGGTCCATGCTGCCAGGCGGACATATTGCATTTGTGCAGTATAAAGCAATGGCCCGATTGAGGGAGCAGTCAGCGTGTTCAGTTATATTTATACCTGTGTTATACGCGCTTGTATAGTTCTAATAAACTTTATAATAATTCCAACGAGCCCCGTAACTCGTAACATTATTGTTTATTACGAATTATATCGGTGAATTTGTACTGAGACTCCTATATTTATTGATTTATTTGGGAAACAATCAATGTTAATATTCTTAAAATTTCTTTCTTTCTTACAAGCCTACCGCTGGTGGACGCCGTATTTTCAACCAGAGAGCGGGTAATATTCACTCACGAATTGTCGAGTAATCCATTAGCGACTGGTACAAGGTCTAAACCAGAATCACTTAGCAACGGGTTGTCAACGAGTGGTGCACTCGCCATCTACACATGAAAACAAGCCATCTGCCCATCTACAAATCTTCCATTAGTCTCCTAAACCAAGGCGGCTCTCCAAAAAGTATTTTGGTATAATTCACCATTTCTTAAAAAGGGTTTAAACAGATTTACTTTAATTGAAACTGAAAAGTTATTATTCAAAATAAGTTCCACCGGAGAATGCTTTTGAAGGTCATACATATAGGTCAAAATTTTATTTTACTTCCTAGTTTATGTACACCGCTTCGTAACGTGTTCTATTGCTGTTAAGGAGAAGAAACTGCAAGAAACTCCCCAGTAACACGTCTAGCTAAAAGTTTTATACAGAAGTATGTTTAGACGGAACAATTAGTAAGGCTCACCTTAATTACAGTGAATAAGACTGAATAATTGATTTAGCGACCCACCCCTACGATCCTATAAATATATCGAGAGCTTCACGGATCAACAACCGAGCGCAGCCATTTGGCAACGTAGAGTCCCTGTCTAGACTAGTTGTCGCCGGGACGCCATCGACGCCAAGCGAAATTGCATAAAGCATTGTATAAGATTTTCTCAACATCAATTTGATAGTTTATTTGGCCTGGTACTCGATGGTAAGTTGTAATCATCATATTTCGAAAATCATCAAAGAAAACAAACAAATTTAATTAAAAAAACTGTAAGTATAGAAATAGTCCATAAACTAACAAATTGTATCAATAATAAAACTACGTTTTAACGGTTTTAAGCGCGGTTAGGAGTTGGTGGTTAGGAGGCGAACGGAAGGCACTGGATACTGCTCCGGCTAAGCCGAAGATGTATAAAAGGTACGTAGATGATACTTTTGCCGTCCTCCCAAACAATAAAGTCTCTGCATTTCTAGATCATCTTAATTCCATTAACTGTAATATCAAATTTACTATGGAACTAGAGGCAAACCATAAATTAGCTTTTCTTGATGTGCTTATCCTAAGGAATTCTGACAATACTCTTGGCCATACGGTGTATAGGAAACCTACCCATACAGACAAATACCTTAATGGTTCGTCTCACCACCATCCTAGTCAGTTAGCTACTGTGGGCAAATCTTTGTTTCAGAGAGCACAAAAAATCTGTGACGGGAACCATGTGGCTGGAGAGCTTCAGCATGTCAAGCGAGTCTTACAACGCAATCAGCTGAAGACTCCACACCAACGTCACAAAGGCCCCAAACCACCTTCAGTTGAGCGGTGCCCTGTTACCCTACCCTACATCAAGGGAGTCACAGACAGAATTGGTCACATCCTTAGGCGAGCTTCAATCAAAACATATTTCAAGCCGCATAAAAAGATAACCCAATTTTTGAGACCTGTGAAATGCAATATCCCACTCCAGGATGCAGGTGTTTACAAGCTCGATTGTGAATGTGGTTTATCATACATTGGGCAAACAAAGAGGAGCATAAAAACACGGGTAAAAGAACACATTGCTGACATGAAACACGCAAGGTCTACGAAATCTGCGATCAGTGGACACACGCTGGATAAACCCAACCATTACATCAGATTCGATAACCCACAAATCCTCGCGAAAGAGAATCGTTTCATACCAAGAATGATGCGTGAGGCTATTGAAATCAAAAAACACCCAAATTTCAATAGAGAAGATGGTTGGCAGGTACCACCTGTTTGGGATCCAATCATCAAAACTATTAAGACCCAAACCCAGCAAAAACTAACTGCCAGACCTCAAGACACTGTGAGCTCTTTCTGCGTGCAACGAAACAAACCAACTTGACTGATAATTTCTTTTATTTTTTCCTTCCACTCATTTTAATATTATATAAATTTTTTAGAACTAGGCATGTTTGCTGAAGAGTTTCTTGCGCCGCTTCTTCTCTTCAAGCCACAACATGTTGTGAAGCGGTGGTAAATTAGATTAGGCTCCCATAGAGTAAATAATATCCATAAACAAAATTAAAACTAAATAATTAAAATGAACAAGTTGGCGGTAGGCTGAATAAAAACTTTCACAATACACGTTCGACAAATGTCATCTTTGTCTTCCGTGACCACGGCAACTGAAAAGCGGCCGAAACGTCGGATAAACCTAAATAAAATAAATTACCGCGCTTAAAACCGTTAAAACGTAGTTTTATTATGTGTACAAGTCGCGAAAACTTAAGAAAATATTAAATTGTATCAAAATAGTAGTAATAGGTATTGTTAAAACTCGAAATTAAAAACATACAGATGAATTGAGAACCTCCTGTTTTTGAAAATCAGTTAAAATTAGTAAATTATTTCAAACATGCATATAAACGGCGACAACGCCAAAATGTGGCTGAATAATAATGTCGGTTACAAAACCCTTTATTTTCAAAACTGCGTATATTACTTATATATATTATTTCAGCGGTCAGCATTTTTCATTTCACTTTAAGACTTTTTCGTCTAGTTCCCACTCGCCCCCGAGTAACGTGCGATAAGGAACTTCGTCCCAAAAAATCTTCTTGATAGCACACGAACAACATTCGAATTATTTATTACTCAGCCCACTTTGGGATCTATAGCAATTATACCATTAATGCTCCAATCCAAACAGGTACTTTTAAGGCACAGCGCTCGCTGTCATATGCCGGACGTGACGGCAGCCATTACAATTTCTAATGATGGGTGCCCATTGAATTGACGATCGCAAACATACATATGTAACATGAATACAGAGTGGACGTCTCTGTGAAGGTTATTCAAGGTATTGGGATTTTCCAGCAATTGAAATTATCTAACATCGAAGTTCAAAGTAATTGGCAAAACGTGACTTGAAATCAATTTGTTCTTTTTGAAATATATCGAAGATATTATGCATTGTACAAGATAAGTATGTTCTGACATGTCACATAATAACTATTCTGATAATACAGATTCAAAGCAAACTCCGGCCAACTGTTTGTCATTTGGCACCGAATCTTTGAAAAACACATGTATCCGAAAAAACCCAATGATTTAACAGATCTGACTTAAACCAAGTAGTCGCTATACAGAAAACGCCTTTAAGTAGCAAAGCGTAACCAATTAAAAGACTGACAACAAAATCCACAACTATTTTCATATACAAGTAAACAGTTTTAAGAGGCCAATGAATTATGTCATATGTTACCAGGGTCGACGAAATGTTCCATTATGTTACAAAGGGTGGGAGGGGTCTTAAATTTCGTGACATCAATTTCTTCAAAATTGATGATTATAATATGTGATGCTACACTAAGGAGGGAGGAGTCTCAGGGATGTGACTAGCTGTGACAAGGATGGGGGGGGGGGGTCAAGTATCATGAAATTCGTATGACATAATTTGCGTATGCCTGCAAACGGATTTGAACATTATTCTATTAAATTACTATGCTGTTATATTAAAACTTTTCATTTCAGACACACAAACAATATATTTCCTAGCTAAGCAAGGTTACGCTTGTGTTATGGGTAACATACAAATGCCCACCCTGGGATTCATCCCAGACACTCAGACCACATCAAAAACGATAAGATCGTTTACGAAATTCACCACACCAGGTATCAAACCCGGAGCCCCTGCATTCATTCAACAAATATAAATCGTTGATGTTTTTTTAAATACCTACCAAACTGCTAATCGGCTATTTAATTAATGCAACATTTGTGAAATACTTTTCATTCAATAATACAAATCATTTTCGAATTAGTTGAAGTTGGTTAACCATAAAATCCTATTAAGCCAATTATTACGAAAAGATGATGTATGCAATACTTGGTACTTTATGATCGAATGACGAACTTACTTCAAAGAAACCATACTAAAAATAGCAAATCAGTAGTTAACGTTGCAAAACAACATAAAATAACGCGTTATGAGGTATAATCTATAAACATAATAGATTGTATACACAACACGAGAAGACAAGATGTAGGATGATGTCATATGCAAGATAATATTTGCGTTTAATATTTGTTAGGTAAAAATCCTTGGCCGTATGTACGGATATTTGCAAAGCGCTTCTGAATATAGAATATGGGCGAATGTAGTAGTAGACTTATGGTCTTATTCATATTGAGTTAGAGTAAGTTAGAAGGCTTCTTTGTGGTCCTTAAAGAAGCCTACAAACTTACTCAAACGCAATATGAATAAGATCGTTAGTTTTTGGCTTACATAGATAGACGGATAACACTTGATTGCTCCTCAAAATAAAAGAAATACTTCTTGGCAAAACAATAGAAGGTCTTGTCGTTAAAAGCAATCTCTTCCAGGCAACCTAGCTTAAAAGAGATTCTTAATCTGGCGATGTAAGTGGAGCAGAAAAAAGATAGGACTGTACAATTTAAATATACATACACTAATTTATTTATACCAATACCCATAATCCCAGACTTTGGGAATAAATCGATTTTTAGGATATTTGGTATTTTGAACAACGCAGATGAACAACAACACAGGATACCGTATGTCCCTGAACGTTAATAAATCCGAACAACACCCAAGCGAATTCACATAGAAAGTGCTAGGTATTCAATTTAATTTATTGGGGATTAAAATTGATAACAGTAAACAATCTAATCGCGACAAATCGATGTTTTATTTTATCATATCGATTATATTTCGATATCGGGTTTATTTTTAATAATTGTATCTTGATAATATTGATATAGGTCGAAACATTGAGACGCGAATTAAAGAACCCTATCCTTTGCAGGATTCCGTTCCATAATAACAAAAGCTTCTTTCACCCTCCCTCAATAATTTGGGGTCGGCATACTCTTTTTTTTCCATACGGCTCTAATCTAGTTCTGTTACACCACTAATCATCATGTTTGTCATCCTTCACGCAATCCAATCCATGTTTTTTTTTGGTGTTCCATTACTGACAGGCTGTGGATACATATCGAGGGCTTCATAACAAATGGACGTATAGAAAAAAGTGTAGTTTGTCGCTTGTGTAAGCGACATACCATTTATAGCATTTTAATTAATATTAAAAGTAAAACCCCCATTTATACATTCGATATGTGAAATTGTGGATGATAAATTAACTGTCGCCTCATTATTTATTTAAATAACATTGCTTGAGTGCATGACGTATAAATCTCCGTCCATTTCTTCCATTCATAACTCCCTTTTGAGCCAAATATACCTTGCTCACCGGGTGGGAAGAAAGGAGGTACTTCAATTGTGCTCTGTGCGTAAGCCAATTAATTGAAATTAATATTAAAAAAAATCTTTTTAATTGTGTAGTGCTACAAATATTTATACTTAATAATAGTGGCCAGACGAAAAGGAAAATAGAAGAACTGTCGTAACCATTTGATGGAGATCTGGTGAGTTCCCTTTGTGTCCTTCCATCACTATACTGATTGTGCTCAAAAATTTAAGGTTTGATAAAATTGAACCAAAGCGTAAACATGATGTAAAGAAAGATTATTCATTAATAATTTTTTTTAATGATTATACAATATACTTTATTCTTAATTACAATTCTTGAATATTAATTTTAGAATTTTGTGTATGTACATTATTAGAATAATTATTTAATATAATTACAGATACAGAGGAAAAGCCTGCCTACCGCTGCCGTATTCGTGAGAGAAAAGGAAACCATACAGACTGGCGCCATAACGCGTTACGTAACGAAGCGGTTTACCCTCCCATAAGTTATCACTTCAAAAATAATTACAAGTGTCGATAGGTAAAACAACATTAAGGTGCCCAAAAATATCTGAAGTTGTCCTTTAGCAATATAGATTATAACATAAAAATAACAGAAATTAAATCTACGTTGACTACTGAAATCTTGTCCATTTAAACGCTAAAGTTTAAAACCATGCAAATCAGTGTTTCCCATACATTACTTGAGGCTTTAATGACACGCAATTTACTTGACCAATCACGGTAGCAGTCGACATTGAATGGAGGCAGTGATTTATTTTCAAAGCGCTTTTTGGAATAAAGCAAGAATTTGCAAATGACTAGCTTGAAATATACAGTTTGTAATTTGTTACACTATAATAAATCGGTATTTTTTTATTGCATGAGTTCAGCAGACAGGTAGACGGCTCACTTGATGGAAAGCGGTTACCATCACCTATGGACATTTGCAACACCAAAGGTGCTACAAATACGCTGCTGCTCTCTAAAGCCAGACTAGAATCTAGTCACTAATGCCGAAATAGAAATCAAGTTTGTTATGGCGGCATACTCTAGAACAGGGGTTGGTACCGCCATGTAAACCTCCTTTCGACCTATTCATACTTTTCTTTAACATATTTAAATTCTTCTTAAATTGTGACGACGCGTTCCCCTTTCGCACGTCACTTCAGTCACTCATTGTCATATCACTAAAATAGATATATCGCTCCGCATTGTAAATAAATAAAATATCATAAAATAACTTAAATATACCGCGCCCGCTCCGCACTATAACTCGCTCCGCACCGCAACTTTTATATGTAATAAACATATCATATACTAAAAATAAATACATAAAATTAAATACTATAAATATAAAAATACAATAAAGCGTGTGTGATAGTGGATAGTGGAGAAGAGGAGACGCGTTTCATTCCCATTAACCAGGTAAGTGCGTGCTCGTTCCGATTCCCATTCCAAATTGTCCACATTGGTTTTCCCGCAAAGTTGACACAGTTCTCTTCCCGCAAAACCCAGCGCCGCCGCAACAGGGGTGGTAGCCATCCAATCGGGAAAATACCCTACCACCTGGCGCATTTCCTTACCACTTTGCGAATATTTATATAATTGCAATAAAATAATTGATTTAAGGATATGTCACGAAATTTATTCGAGGCCGGCAGCGATGTTGCGACAAAATGTCGTAAAGATTTAACGACAGTAACCACTTTCCATCAGGTGTTATGAGCCTATCTCAACAAGATTTTTTATTGCTTCTCCCCTGACTTTCAGGATAATCATCAAGTAATATTTTCCATTTAATAGTTTTTATTTCTTTTTTCTTCTGTACATTATTCTTTTCCTATAATTACTTTGTTTATCTGTAATCGGAATACAAGTTTATTAAATATATACTAGCGGTTCTGGCAGACGTGGTACTGCCCTTAAAAAACAAAAATCTAGGATCCGATTCTAGTGCCTCCTACTGGTTCCAATTGAATCTAAACCATCCAGGGACCCATTCAAACACATACAATTTTTTTTATCCAAATCGTTAAAGTCGTTCTCAAGTTATGAGCGTACATACATTTTTAAGTTTTTTTTTTAGATTTATATTGATTAAGCTTCGCCATCTATTTGACGCTTATGTAAATTACTTGACAGCAAAACTTATACTTATCAACTTCTCGGTAAAAAATGGTTATAACTTTAAATGAAACTTATCTTCATTACTTATGAATATGTCCTAATTTGGAACAAATGTGTTTAGGTGTTTACCGGTGGCGTCCACTCCTCCTAAACGGTGGGACCAATTTTGACGACTTTTCTGTTTGTTCAAGAGGATACCAGAATGTTTTAAGTTAATAATTGGTCCCGGTATATATATATATATATATATATATATATATATATATATATATATATATATATATATATATATACATATATATATATATATATATATATATATATATATACATATATATATATATATATATATATATATATATATGTATGTATGTATCTATGCTATGTTGTAACTAGTTAATTTATTACATTATGTATGTGTTCCTCTGTAATAGCTGAAATTTTGTTTATTTTAGTATCTATGCCTACTTCTACTACTTAAGAATACATTACATATATATGTAATATATTCTTAAGTAATACCCATTTGTCTATTATAAAAAATATATTGGCACGGTCACGTTTTCTGGAAGTCGGTAAGGCATGCCGAAGAAAAAAAACAAAAGACGGCGCCACACGCTTTTTTGAATGCCAGAAAAAGGCACCACGATCAACCAGCACGATACACTAACGAGAAATCAGAAATAAACGTTCTAAAGAACCGACACGTCGATCAAAATCAAAGAATTTGGAATAATCTATATTAAGACTAGCTGTCCCGGCAGACGTCGTCCTGCCCGGTAAAAATAGGGGTTTGTCGCAGAGGGTTAATAATTTAGGGTTGTATGTATTTTTGTATGTTGCATCATAAAAAAATAGAAATTAAAAATTTTGTCTAAAAAATAAATAAAAAAATTTAGGGGTGGACTACCCCTAACATTTAGGGGGATGAAAAATAGGTGTTGGCCGATTCTCATAGATACCGGATAAGCACAAAAAATTTCATCAAAATCGGTCAAACCGTTTCGGAGGAGTATGGCAACGAAAACTGTGACACGAGAATTTTATATATTAGATAGATGAAGTTTTTCCCAACAGTCTTAACGGCCTAATCGGCCGCGAAGTAGAATTGCAGTTGTATATACACCAGCTTAACCCTGACTGCAACTTGGCATATTGTCTGACAACGGCACAGAAACTAATTGGATAAGCACGCATACCTCATAAAATGGCTTCTTTATAAACATCAGCAAACAAGCTTTACAAATGGTAATTTTAAAAAGTATTCTAAACATTTCCTAATTGGTCTTACTTATAATCGTTTGTTAAATTTTAAGAAACTGCCCAGCAACTGACTAACGAAAATCTTACCCATAAACTGCAATTAAGGATAAGAGGTGGTGATAAAGTAACTCATAAATAACTGTCAAATATAAACAACAACGAGAGGTAGTTTCAGTGACTGCTAAGAGGCAAGATGGCAAGTTTTATTTGAAACAGCCATTGATTGGGGGATTAAGAGTCTCTTATTTAACAGATAGCTAATCCTTTCTTAATGAGATTATTATAAGTAAGGCCCTATATTAATACGTGAAGCAAAAACTTTGTACCCCTTTTTACGAAAATTGCGCAGACGGAGGAGTATGAAATTTCGTCGTTTATTCTCTATATAAACTATATAAGGTTATATAGAGAATAAATGACGAATGCATTTTTTTATTGTGCATAAAAAATACATTAAATTAATGAAAAAACATTACACACACTACCATGTATGTGGCACACACACGCATATTATATACTCTTTTGTTCAAGTCAAGTTAACAGTGTAGCCTTGGCGAAATCTATGATTATAGAGACCAGTCTTTGACATTAACTACTATGGTTAATACACCAGCCCATAAAAAATAAAAAGACTGCACTTTAGGGTTTATAGACCAAAAGACTTGAGGTTAATGTGGTCCATACCGTCAAAATTTTGAGGGTGTATGGACCAAACTGACTCCAGGTTCGGATTCATTCAAAAGTACAGAGACAGTTTTTATGGGACTATGTACCCTTGATCCAAGGAGAGGCCTGCCTGCAAAAAAGGGGTCCACGCCAGCCAGCGCCGCGGCTTCAGCGTCCCTCGGTCCCGTGGCCCTGACTTCTGGTGAGACCGAGAACACAGCGCTGTCTTTGTGGGTATTTTGGCAATCAGCTGATGACCTCATCTGTAATGTCCCAACAGTGGGGTGTCCCCAAACGACTTTCACTTCTATAATAAAAAGACCAGTGTAATTATCCACATTATGATCTACAAAAGTGTTCATAAGCCGTTTCACATACTCAGACTGAATCGATTTGACTAATTGATAACATTTACTTGTGAATTGGACTGCAGCAGAGATTGCTGCAATTACAAGGCCATATGGTTCCCTAGGAAACCGAGTAATTCAAACTCACATAGCAACCATAAAACCAGGGCTTGAAAACTTTATCAATTACCTTTAAAATATAGGTAATTACCGATATTTTCGAAAAAGATACTGTAACATTGGCATATTTTTAACCGTTAATTGGTAACTTTCATCATTTTAACGTTATAATATAACGTTAAGAATCTTATGTATAACGTTGGACGTATCGGTATTTTTTACGAATTTCAATCGACAGTGCCTTTTTAAAGAATTGGCTTTATAACGACTGCACGTTAAAGAAAAAATCGACTAACACAACTGCAAATATTACGAGTAAAAGAGAGATGACATGATGGTGACAAAATATAGTTACGACGCTAAAATTACCGATAAAAACTAGAATTAACGTTATATATTAACGGAAAATAACTAGAAGTAACGGTAAGTTTATAGCGATTTCCATTTTTTACCTTAACGGAAATTAGCATAAATAACGATACCACACTTTTACTGGTATTTCAAGCTCTGCATAAAACACAGGCTATGTAACGCTGGATAGCTGGGTTTCGTTCATTTAAAAATTCTGAAAACATAAAGGCGATACCGCCACGTGATGTATTTATTGATTACTGTACGGCTATTAATATGTAGATCATGTAATCAGAGAGCAGATTTCTACCTCGGAAAACAGACCATTTTGGCGTTTTAGCGAGGCAACATAGCCAGCCGTTCTTACCATGGACTCGATGACCTAGGCTCACCTATAACCCGTAGACTCAATGTTCTCGTCCCTTAAAGGAGACCTGGTATCAGCTCGAGGTGCAAACCTCAAATGACTGAATCATAAAGTTTAATCGTATATATACCCAAGATAATTTTTTCTTTTACACAAATCCTAAATATACAGAGTGAGACAACAACAATAAATCGTTTCTTTTTAAATTCAACCACAAATTTGTGCCAATTAAGAGATTATAGGTAGAATACATATAAGTTATATTATTTTCGTCATTGTACTAGTTTGTAATTGAATCTATATTAAGAAAATTAATTAAATTAATTATCGTTACAACTTCTAACCGTCCATGCCATGTCGCTAATGCATTACAAATATATTATTGAGATTTACCAGTTATTCCCACCAAAATAAAAGCAGATCCAAAATAAAGTATCACATTAACATAACCTCACTTTCACAGAGATAACATATGATCGCAAATTATTATGTATTATCTTATCTAAAGTTTCTTGTATTATTCAAAGTAAAAGATACGAGTTTATTTATTGTCCGTATTTGCATTTAGTTGCATTTTTCATTATTTTATTTATTTTATCAAAACAAATCTCATTTTAGTAAACACATATAAAAACACAAATTCTATTTAAATTTTTGTACGCTATAAAACGCACTCCTTCAGCCTCCGTAGCACAAACTGAATTATCAATTGGGAACAGACAGCTGATTAAACAACTGTGCGGATGTTTTGTGAAACGGAATGTTATTTAGAACCTTAAAACTATGGGAGAAAGTAGTTTCTCATGAAAAGGACGAGCTGAGGACTGTTTCCAGGCAGCCAGGGATGACGGGCGCATGCGTATTGCTTCTTATACGTAGTGTTGTACCAGTGCTTACATATATTCGGCTTATCTTGAGCCGACACTAAACGTTTCACATTTTTTTTAATTTTCATGGCTGTAGTGCAAATAGCACTGCTTTTGCCAATGTTGGAGTAAATGGTTCACATTAAATATGAAATCATTGAATGTTATTGAATACAGTCTTGTCTTTTCTGTGCCTTTCAACCAAATTGAATCATGCCGATCGATTTGTGTTAAGTATGCTACGAAGATGAACTTTTTTATAATCATCAATTTTTATTCTTTACTCTACTGACATATTCCACATTTATATATATATATATATATATATTTGCTTCTGTCATATATTTTGCTTCTTTCTTGTTTTCTCCCTTACCGTGTCAATATAATTTTTATTACAAAATTATATTTTATTTTCCTGTAGGTATAGTTTAAATCTACAATAAAATGAATAGGCACATTCACTGCCTAGAATTTTAGTAATATTAGCATTGTTAAAGCGCTTACCGGTTGTAGCCAAGGCTTTTAAGGCAGCTTCACTCTTATTATGTATACTTATCCCATGACAAATATTCCTTTTTCCAGGAAAAAAGTTACTTACTCTATGTTCATCACTGCTAACGAAACTATATACTAAAGTCATTCTCAAAGTTGTGTCAATAATAAAAGTTACAAAAAATAAAATTGACTTTCATCTTTATATTATGTATGTAGGGGGAAGGCCAAATTAAACAAAACGATTCTTAAAAGTTTTGTTTTTGTTATGTGGAGTTATCTTGTTTCCATCCACCCCTAATATAGTCAGGGACCTTGTTTTTCTCATATTATGTATCTTAATATTTATTTACTTAATTCTATACTTACACTTATTAATTATCTAAATTATAAATGTATACGTTTTTGAGTCTAATGTTCTTATAAGATTAGTAACACTTACAGTAATGGTTAAAACAACGTTGTAAGTTACACCACGAAACAGCACGTGCTATGCTAAGTACATGTATTTTTTTTGTATGATTACAGCAGACCGTCCACATGGAAAGTCGCCTAAGGAGATTTGCAACACCAAATATGCTTACTACTAATCTGCAATCGGCCTCGTAAGGGCTCGAATTTGCTTTAAATGCAAACATTAATTTTATATTTCAAACATACTCCTGCAACATTAATCCAATCCTGTTGTAAGGTATTCTTAGTCTGCAAATACTGCGTATTTAATACGCTGTTACACTAAAGAGTATTTAGCTGAGTTCAGCTAAAAAAGTCGGAGGTAATAAAAGTATGTTGGTTATCTTCCGTCGCAGTCACACGACTCGTACTCTCATTGAGACCATCCCAGTCGCTCAGTCACACGCCAACTGTCGATGTGGCAGCATCGTAAATTGACACATCGCTATTTGATATAGTTTTAGTGAAGGTTTATATAAACCGAATCGTACGCGTACACAATACCATTATAACGATGTAAGAATATTTGAAATTTGATATATAAATCAAACTGTGCTATTTTAAAGTCCATTCCTGAAGGAAAATAACAGTGAAGCAGTATACAAAACGCCATTTTGTTTTCATATTAATATTCATACGCAATTTTGTTTTGTGCACATGTGTATGTACCTCTTTTTGTGTTTTACAAGTTTATGAAAAGTTGGCATTTTGACCGTTCTTCTCGATAATAATATAGACACCGAATTATATTTATTACCGAGTAATACGTAACGTAGCTTTGTAGCTTACTTAAGGAGATTCATTTAGTAATATGTGTAATATATGTCGTCCGATAATTTAATTTTACTAGGTACCGTCAATATTTTTGGGTAACATTAACATTGATGTATGGTTGTTTTAATATACGCATATTATATGGTATATCTTAAATGATTATATGTTATTATTATTTATTTATTAATTTTTGAAGGAACACACACACATGCACACGCGCGCGCACACACAACCACTAAATGCTTCAAAATCTTTTGTGCCATGCAGATTAATCTAGTCTGGACATTAAAGCCAAGTTTCATACAATATTGTAGTATTATTAAATCAATTTTGTATTTAGCATTTAACAAGTGACCGTCTTTTTGTCGCTATTTTGTTACAAGATTAGTAAAAAAAATTATTTATATATTTTTCTATCATATCAACTTTATGTCGGTTGTCATAGAGTTGACAACACTAAACTGTTTAGTCAACGCGCATGCGTAGTAAGACGCATGTAGTAAATATTTGAAGCGTTTTGTTTGTGATTTGTTAACGGTTGCTAAGGCTTTAACCCCTTGTTGTATTTACGATAATACATAGTAGTATTAGTTACTTTTTTAAACTAGCATCACTAATAATGCTATGTGATTTGATTAAAATAATGATGAAGAATTTTTGACGTAAAACTTAAGGTTGTTATTTTGCTAGACAGTTTCATAGATTCTCAAACGAAAATCCGATCTGTGAAGATGCTGCCTTGGGATGTTACTTTTTAATTTGGACCGATTATAAATTCAGGCGTCTTGCATTGTTTAAGAAAACGGGTTTAAAGTCGTTATTTTCAAATACTAATATTAGACGGATCAACCAAGACAGCATTTAATGACATCGAAAGATTCAAGTATACGTTTTTATGGATAATCTTCGTTATATATGTAATCAGCATTAGCCCGTGACTTCGTCCTCATTGGACAGGTAACAAAGATTACATTATTTCGCCACTATATAAAATCAAAGGTGTTTCTAGCAGGGCAATGGATTTTTTAAGATGTAAATACACGAATTCTGAAGATTCCCGTAAAAACCCGGGATAATTAATTCTAAGTATACAAAGTAAAACAGATTTAATAACAGGGAATTTGCTATTAATTGGTAACACTATTGGGCTGGAACCAGAATTTTTTTGCAACTAAGTCAATTTAAACCGCTCCCAATAAAAAATCCCGCGGTATTTCCGTGATGTAAAATACTCCCGATCTTAAGTCCGAAAATTTACTACCGAACAGTGAAAACTGCGTCGAAATCGGTTCAGTAGTTTTTACGTGAACCCTATGTGAAACAGCACACAAAAAATAAAAAGCAATAAATTAAACATTTACAATTCCAACATAAAATTGGTGAAACAATATAAAAAGTGAATTTAAACGACAAGCTTATTAGACAGTTCATTTATATCTGTCTTTATGGATGAAAACTGAAGTGATACGTGTAAACATATACTTCAATTAATCAATGTCATCGAATACTGTTGTTAACGTTTAGTTTAGCCTTTTGATTGTTTCGATTTGGCTGCCCACAGAATTGCTTTATGCAAATTGATTAATACACAGCATTTTTTTTGATGTCACAAATTAGATTCGGAGCTCGCAATAATGAACCAAAGACGAAGTCGCTCAGCAAATTGGATTGACCAGGAAAAGGTGAGTTACCCTTTGATTAATCTTTATCGCATAGCATCATGAGAAATTTGGACTTTATATCTAACCCAGGGCCGCGCCTGTTGTATTAGCAATATTGTGCGCCGGACTGCAAAAAATGAGACTGCGTCCTTGCCAGCAAAAGAAAGTAAATTCTCATTTTTACCAAAATTATAAATAGGGCGCAGAAGGTTTGCCGATGACAACTCCCGCTTCCAACAACCACCACCCGCGGTCGTCTATTTCTTAATACTACATAGACAAGCCTCGGTCCCAGTCGTAGGAAGCGGGAGGGGTGACCGCGACCATCGGCATTTACTAAATTTTTTTATTGTAGGTAGTATTATTTCGCGTTTGACCAAAGTCTTGCCCCATGTGGAGCGTATGTATGAGATACATATGAGCGTATATATATATAGCGCCTCTGTTACCACGTAAAAACTAATTATAACACTGTGTAAAACTGATTTTGAAGGTCGACCAGGTCTCAAAATCGACCCCTACCAATTAACGCAAGTTCTATTTTTTTTCAAAAACTAATTACCTACTTAAATATTTTTTACGTAATTTGTATTAATAATAATTAATTACATTAGATAGTTATTCAATTTTATGCTATTTATTTTATTTTGATGAGAAAATGGTGTCAAGTTTATTTATTTCACCAACCACAAAGTTTTTAAATTGTAAGTATTTTGTATCAATACGCAAAAAACGAAATAGGATTTTAAAAGTAATTATTGGGAAGTGAGATTCATTTCAGGTTAATTTTGGAAAAGGGGCCTCTTGCCTAAAATAGTTTGGGAATCCCTACCTTAAACTATAAACAGAATCGGCTAAGGTTCGTGTTCACAGACATTCAACTGACGGTTAAAATAAAATAATCGCTATTTAGCCATATAGTTTTAACGATCATATTATTTTAACCATCGGTTAAATGTCGGTGCACACCAGCCTAAATCTTCATGTAAATAATGGCGTATATTTTGATATTGTTGCACAATAATAATGTAATAATAATGAAAGCCGCAGGGGCGTTTTGTAGCGAAGCCTTAGGTGAGTGGCGACACCTCGTACCTGACTCCGGGGGCCAAGACAAAGCCCCCGCCTCCGTGCTTGCCTTAGCCAGCCGGCACGGAATGGAGATCGCTAGAGCTAAGACTCAAGCTCCAGGGGTGGAAGTGATAAATGGCCTAACGTTGGAAGTAGCTTCGATGAACCTGCAGCCTACCTCTCTACACCCCTTAGCCACTCACACCCATGTTGCCCCTGCCTTTTATGGCATTTTTAGGGGCCCATGCAGGGAGTGGCGAGTCACTGTCTGCCCATTTTTTCATGTTCCCTGAACATTGCGACGGGCAGATGCCATAGTCCCCATATTCCCAGACCACTAGTACCACTAACAGTTCACCCCAATATCCCGGTACTTTTTGTCCTCATTTCCCACAATAGTCCTACACTGGCCCGTGGTCTTGAAAGACATACAAAAAAAAAGAAACTTTTAATTGGTCAAATAATAGAATATATTGTGGACGTATGTGACGTCCTGTAATAATTTAAGAAAATAGACAATGACATATATAGCATAGACTAAAAATTTACAAAGGAGATTCTATGTCTTGAACAGGTATCAGAGATAGTCTCTTCCATTCTATTTATTGGCATAAGTTTATAGCTTTAAAAACTGTTTCAGCATTTATTTTGCAGTATCTTAAAAATATACATTCACGTCCTACAAAGCAAGTCCGTAAACACGGATGCACGTAATTTGAAGAATACAGCATGGGACGCAATACACATAAGGTAAGATTATATATTTTTTAATAAAGAGCTAGTGGGTGAACCAAATATAATAAGCTTTTTAAAAAGGTTTTTAAATCTAGTTTTTGATATCCTGGATATCATGTAGCAGCAGAGCTAAGACAAGTTAAATGAGCCCAAACACGACGGGTCTATCTTGTTTAGTACAGGAGTTCCTATGACAACCTTCCGACTCTATCATCATATCAGCTCCATGATACCATATTGTATCATTGTCACGCGATATAGATATGCGTTCAAAATTTCAGCTCAATCGGAAACCGGGAAGTTGGTCAAATTTAACTTTCAAGATTCCACCCGAACTTAATACTAGGTACATCCATTGCAAGTTAAATAAAGGATTGAATAAATGTGAACACTTGCTTTGCACACCGTCAATGCGATTCCTAAATCTTACTATTCATTCTTTTGTCTTACCGTCGGTTGTTTTTTGATATTACTTTTATGGAGCTTATGTCATATTTTAACCGACAAACAAACTGTAGATAAGATTTAGCAACAGGCCGTAAAACTATCATAAAATAAACAGAACGATATATTAATTTAATTTAAGAATTTCATTTGAGTCAGGTTGCCTGGAAGAGACCGCTTTTAGCGGTAAGGTCGCCTTTTGTTTTACCAAGTAACTATTGTTTTCACATAATATTTTGACTCGACTTGTATATACATAAGAAAACTACGTTTTAACGGTTTTAAGTTTAAGGTCACGGACGACAAAGATGACATTTGTCCAGCGTGTATTGTTAGGTTTATTTAGCCTACCGACCACGGCCACTGAAAAGCGGCCGAAACGTCGGATAAACCAAAATCAAATAAATACCGCGCTTAAAACCGTTAATACGTAGTTTTATTAACTATTATTTTGTTTTGCAGTTTTTATTTTGGTGTACAATAAAGTGTTGTCATTGTCTATGTCTATTTTTAAGACACTTGTATGCAACTACATTAATGCAAGAAAACATTTCATTTATTTTCATTCATATTTCATTTCATTTAATTCTAAGCGAGAGCCTTAGATAATTTGAAAATTATCTCAGGCGAGAGCGAGTAGTCTGAAATGGTCGCTCGGCACTTGCCAGTACAGTGCTTTCCGTATGATTTTATAATATTTAAACAAACCGGCATATGCAGTTGTTTTATTACTCCTTTGGATTTGAGTCATCTCTTTGTTCACGCCGCCGTATAACGTCATAAAACCTTCTTCCCTCTGTGGATATTTCATGCGAATTCTAAGAAGTCATAAAGCTGACCATTTCACGATTTCAAGAACTAGTGGGCGGCATGTTGCTAGGAGGCCATCTAATTTACAAATGGATGAGTGTCGGTCAGTCGGGAAACGCGCCAGTCGCGTTCTGACTGCAAACGAGGCATTACCTAGTGCACTTTCGGAGTGATTTTATAATGATTTTCTGTCCTCCTTTGTGCGGTTTGGTTTTGTTGTATTTGGCTATACTTGTAAGAACTATGAATTACGTATGTGTACTTCTAATAAACTTTGTGATAATTTCAACGGCATTTTCGAATTTGCATCCTACAAATCCCGTACAAATTCGTAACAATATGTTAATATTTCATAATAGTAAGAAACTACTATATTTTGAGAGAAAGAAAAAAATATTCATTTCAAACGTGATACACACACCATCAAAATTTTGAGTTGTGTTTCGATATTAGTGGTCAGGTACCGACCTTTAGAGAGCAGCACATTGGTAGCTAACACCTTTGCTTTCCATCAGGTGGGCCGTTAGCCTGTCTGCTGACTTCATGCAATAATAAAAAAACAAACAGTAATATAACAAAATAGAAGACATTTATATAAAAATTGCATAATTATGGAAATTTCAGAAATATTATACCAACATAAAATAAGCTCTTTTTAACAGACTTCAAAAAGGAGGAGGTTCTTAATTTTATGTTCATTGCTGCTCGATTTCTCTGTCAATTGTGAACCGATTTTCAATTATTTTTTATTGAATCGAAAGGGTATGCTCCCGAATAGGTCCCATTGTCACCATGCCAGGATTTAAGGAACTCTAAAGAAACCCTCGGAAATTGTTAACACACGATATCTTCGTCAATTTTGGACTAGATTTTTTTTCTTTATTTGTAATGACAGTAAACTGTTTACTCTGGATCTCTTTTAGGTTTAATCAATTGAATTTTCGAAAACGCAGTTTAAACCAGCTAAAACGCCAATGGCAGACGATGAAGAGTGATGCCCGTAACTTCTGTAATGCCAAAGAGAAAACTTTAGATGTTGGTAATACGTCTGCTGTTACTCCTGGTCATTCTGTTGTAGAAGATGACAATATTGGAGAATTGATCCAGAATAATAGTATATTACATGATTCAGATGTATCGGTGAGTAATTATAATGAATATGCGTACGTACGTGAATTACCTGACAATATAAAGAAGCAAAAATACATATTATTATTTCAAGGACACCTAAAAAAAAATTGATAATTTAATGTTACTATAAAATCGAGGTTTATAATAATTCTAATGATTGCTAAGTATCTAATTTATTTAATTATTATAGTGATTATTTCAATAACTGTAATGTAATTAATTTCAATTTAGATTTAATTATGAGATATGAAAATTGCACGCCTAATAAGGCAAAATTTATTGAGACAATTGCCACAAAAACACCTATGTACAACAAACATTTCTAGCAATAAATAATTATTCTATTCTATTCAACGTAAGTATATAATAATAAGAATATTGATGGGACACAGAGGCTACGGGTTCGATTCATGGTATGGTAAATTTCGGAAGCGTATTTTCTCTGTTATTTACTATGGTCTGGGTGTCTGGGATCGGCCCCAGTCGTCCGTTGTATATTACCCACAACACAAGCGTAACTTGCTTAATTTGGGGATATACAATATGTGTTTGTCTGTCGATTATTTATATTTATTTACTAGGATATGCACGGGACTTCGTCTACGATTGATTTGAAAGTCTCGCTGGATTTTCTTTTATATTGCATGAGTTCAGCAGACGGGTAGGCTGATGGAAAGCTGTTACCATCGCCTATAGACATTTGCACCACCATAGGCGTTAAAAATGCACTCCTGCTCTCTTAAGGGAGGCTGTAACCTGGCCACTAATGCCGGAACACAGTTCAAGGTTGTTATAGTGGCATTATCTAGACCAGGGCTGGTAGTCATTAAGACTGGCAAATACCCTATTCAAGAATACTTGAACAAAAAAGAACAACTTTTCTTAGAATGCATGCCCATTTCATGACATACATGTACCTTTTTTAACGCGAGGCAATAACTAGTTTTTTATAACTTTAATTTTTTTAAGTTTATTCATTTCTCATCTATGAGTTGCATATGTTTTACAGGTCATAAGTTCCACGATGAAAGACCCAGAATTGGAAACAATTGTCCTAGACGAGGTGAGTATTTTGAATTTACAAACGCTAGTAAATGTCAACTTGGTTGATTTTTATTAAGTCATCAAACATATTTAATCTTCTTCGAAAATCCTTGACATAATAATAATCGCCGAATGAAGCTCGGTTGCGCCCAGGCACTCTAGAATGTATATGCTATTAGGTATATATTTTTTTTACTTTTTCTCCAGGATTCAGCAGATTCAGTATCGAATGCGGATTCAGGAAAGGAGAATGAAGAGGTAACTTTCATCCATCAGTAGCAATATTAAGCTCGGGTTTTGGTAGCGGTCTAACCGTAGTTCTGTCCTTACTCCACTTCGCAGTTTTTATTTATTTATTAACTTACAAACATCGCTATCATTACAATATTCGCCAATACGATAGCGTGGTACACATAATACATTATATATATGTCGCAGAACGGACATCTTCTTTAGTTATTGCAGGTTTAGTGGGCGTCATCAGGATAAAATGCGAGCATAAAACACAATAGCCACGGTTTATATACACTTTTAATTTAGATTTGATCAACCGAATGTGTCACAAAAACTCCTCAGTCTACCCAAGTAGATATTATCATATTACCCAAAGTATAGAGGGCGCTGACCCCGCTCAAGACATGCTCGGCTCTCATTGGTCGTTCATTAAATTACAATATTCATAACTTTTATTAGGTTAGAACGATCTTCAAGTTATAGCAACATTTAACAAATCAAATTAAATTAAATTAAGAATTTTAGAAGTAATTAAAATGTAAACAAATGATATTGTGCGTTATACATCCAGTCAACAATACATCCAATAATTATAGGTTCCCTCCGACATATACATATTCAATCGTCATAACATAATCGAGGGCTTCATAACAAATGGGCGTACTGGCGTACAGGCAAAGGTGCAGGGACACAATTATAAATAAAACGAAACTATTTGATTATATAAGACTGAAATTTGGAATACCCGTCTTTTTAGGGACATTTGCATACTGGTAAGCCTTTCTAAAGTAAGATAGATTTAAACAACAACAAAATTGTATTTATACGCCCATTTGTTATGAAGCCCTCGATATAATATAATATGCAGTTCTTGTGAATTCATTCACAGAACAGCTAAAAATGACAATTTGTTAACATATCTTGTTCAATGTTCGCAAGGCGCCTTTCATCCACGCCTTATTAAAGGACTAAGTTGGTCCTGCCGTGTGGTGCTACGAACATTGGTGGCTCTCTACTAGGTCGTATCACAAAGTTCGCCTGGAATGTTCAATTTAATTTCAGCCAATACACCTGCGTTAATCGATTAAAATAAGTAGGTGAAGTGTTATCCCTCATTATAGACTTGGGGGGGGGGGGGGTTAGGGGGGTCCTGGAGCACGCTAAGATAATTGGTGGCTATGCAAAGTTCACTAGAAGTTTACGCGGCATTTGGCGATGGCGGATGGTCGGAGGCCTATGGCCCTTCGACATCATTCATTAGTGCATGCCTTGCCACTATTATAAAACTACGTGCACTAATTTAAACTTTGATATATTTATTTAAGGATTGGGAAATGTATTACCAAAACATTTTCGGCAATGAAATAAAATCAATCAATTCAGAAAAAGAGAAACCCGTCCAAACGTCGCCAGCAACAAAATTGGAAAATTCAGAAGCAACACACGTAAGTACCTATATTGTCCTTGCAAATTTCTAATGCGCTGGAACCTTGTCAACTTAACATTCACGTGACGTCATCCGCAACTCGATATATACGCGCACTCGCCGGCCAGTGATGCTAACAGTATTGAGTGTTCGGCTACGGTTGCGTCACCAAAATGGCGGTCAGGCACAATAGCAATTTGAGGGGATAATAAACAATTTTTATTTTATGTATTTTTTTAAACAATAGTGTAGTAAGGAAAAACATAATTAATTACTTTCTCATACATACATTATTTTCTATCCATAATCCTTCAAAACTTTAACTAGAATACTGAGCCTATGTCATCGTTATCAATGTGTAAGATAGCCCGAAAGCTGAGTATGTTACCTCGGTACCTATAGAAAAAATAACAAATTTTTGGGAAAGAGATATAATACTTCATTGTACACTACACAGAAAAATTTATAGCTTTAAAATATTTCTAATTCTAAATGTGCACAATAGACGGTCTTATCGCTAAGAAGCGACTTCACACAACCCGTGGCAGGAATAAAACAGATTCGATTTGTCAAAGGCGGTATACATTAATATTGTACGATATGTTACTTACATTATATTTTATTCAATAAAAGACACAATATTATATAAGTTATAATTATACTTAATAGACAATATATACACCTATTAACATTACATAAATATATACACCTATTAATCACTATCATCACTACATAGTATAAAACAAAGTCGCCTTTTCTGTCCCTATATCCCTATGTGCGCTTAAATCTTTGAAACTACCCAACGAATTTTGATGTGGTTTTTTCGAATAGATAGAGTGATTCAAGAGGAAGGTTTATATGTATAATACATAATATAATATAACCGTAATTAATTTTGTATCAGCATTGCACCCGTGCGAAGCCGGGGCGGGTCGCTAGTATTACATAAATAAATATATACATATGTATATACATAAACATAAATATACGTAAAAATATCAAATATCACTATATTGCAGGTATTGCTTTTTTGTTATGTTCTTAAATATTGTCAGTGATTTAGCTTGTCTAACAGTAAGTAGGCAGCTCATTCCAGAGTCGAATAGGTATTGTAAAAGAATTATTGAAAAAAGATGTTTGGGAGTATTGAGTCTAAGATTAGTAAAAGGTCGTAAATTGTGAGCGGAAGAGCGTTCTTTGGGATAATACCGGGTTCTGGGGATAAATAACACACTGACTGTAAAGGAGTGAAAGAATTTTGGTTTCATTTCAATTCGACTATTCATTTACAAAGTATGTGAACACATTTACTTAAGTTGTATTTTTTTTACAGGCATTAAAACCATTGTTGGTTTTCAGTACTTCAGGCAATGCTCCATCAACCAAAAACGTAAGTTCTTCGTCTTATGATACTTCTACTTAAAATATAGTTTCTATGTTGTTTACATAATACTAGATTCTGTTTTTTGGGCCAGGAACCCTACCAAAGTTACATTACTATCTGATGGATGCATTACGAACGCATAAAGGACAAATATACAATCATTTATTTTTTAATTATATAGATAATAATAGTATATGGTTATTTTCAGAATAATTCAAATTTTAATAACAATAATAAAAAATCAAGAATAGTAATATTTTTAGGTACAGATACAAGATTCTGAAAGATTCCGAATGATTGGGCAATTGGAAATTGTTCCATGTAAGCGACACTATGTGTTGGTGTTAATACATTATGTGGTTTTATTTTCAAAATCTACCCGATCATATTTTTGAGCAAAATCCTTAATTTTTCAAAATCTGATACCGACTTATAGTAGAATTATTTTGTCCGTGCATTTTGGGTCATAAATCAAAGCTCGGCCTCAGCCCGGCTAGGGCGGTGAGCATATTGCGCGGGCGAAACGCCATTATCGATAAAAACTCATTCTTATCAAAGAAAGATTATTATTGTAATAAAAGTCATTATTATCTTTTTTGCTGTTAATTTTAAGCTTAGATATAAGTATTTATATTTATTTTTAATATAACTTGTTACAATCCAAACTTTTGTACTTATAGTTTTTTAATACATTGATATCTAATTAAAAAAATATTTTAAATCAATATTATTCTTATTTTAATAAATACGTTGTTTTATGTATTTTTCTTTCATTTTTATCACTAACCCATAAAATGACAGAACTAAACACTATCGATAACGCTTATCGACAACAATAATGCGCATCACTATGCCCGCTCATAAGACCGTGAGTGGAAGAGAGAGCAAAATACTCGTTTCACCGTTCTGATTATTATATGACCCAAACTGCACGAACAAAATAATTTTACTATAGTTTTCATCAAAATCGGCCTCGGACCTCGTTTGAGTATTTTTCGCGATGTTGTTTCGGATTAAGCTATAGTCTCAATTGACATTTTCACTACATGCTACATAGGACGCATATTTTATTATTACATATTTATGCAAACCGGCCCTTGCAGGTGTTTTATTACCCCGATGAATTTGAGTGATCTATTACTATTCGCGCTAATCTCTTTGTTTACACCGCCGTTGTCACAAAACCTTCTGTCTCCTGTTGGTTTCACGCAAATTCTGAGAGAGAAGCCATTAAGCCGACCATTTTACGATTTCAAGAACCAGTGCGCGGCTTGCTGCTAGGAGGCCATGTTTAATTTACAAATGGATGAGAAAGTATCTCATAACGACGAACTCTGCGCGATTTATGTCATAACTATTATATATGGAAAAGAGAATAATTAACTATAATATATATGGAATAATTAACTATTATATATATATATAGAATAGAGAGCATGAAAGTAGAGTAAACACGGTCGAGATGCGAGCACTGCGTAAAACCTGCGGAGTGACGCTCGCGGACCGCGTTCGTAATACCGAAGTAAGAAAGAGAGTTGGTTTGAAAGAGAGTGTCGGGGTGAAGGTAAGGAAAGGAATGCTCCGGTGGTTCGGGCATGTGGAAATAATGTATGATGAAAGACTGACTAAACAGATATACAATGCAAAAGTGGATGGATGCAGAAGTCGCGGAAGGCCACGACACACCTTCCATCATCAAATTGATCGTGTACTAGCAGAAGGTGATGTCAGGAGCCTTAATAACCGACGAGCATGCATGACAAGAGCTATGAATGTCAAAGAAGCAAGTGAAGTGTGTAAGAATAAGCCTGTATAGCGCTCTGTTGTTCGTGCCTACCCCGCAAGGGGCTTGGCGTGAATAACTTCATGTATGTATTTTCTGCTCTACGGTTTGGTTTTGCTGTATTCGGCTATACTTGTAAGAACTGTGAATTACGTATGTGTACTTCTAATAAACTTTGTGATAATTCCAATGGCATTTTCAAATTTACATCCTGCAAATCCCTTACAAATTCGTAACAATATATATTTCTAAACACTACATAAGTTTAAAAAAACAGTACTTTTGTAATCAACGTTTTAGATTTCTTTCCAATAATATTACTATAATAATATTCTTTCCATTAATATTCCACCTGTAGGTGAAGTATAAGAAGAATATATCAAAGGGCCGGTAGTAGCTAAACCACAATAGATACAATAATTTTTATAAATAAGTAAAATAGTAATTTACATAATATTTAATCCAGGTTTCTAAAAAAATACTTCAATAAGAATTTGACTCATCACGTCCACATTCTTGCGTTAAGACCTTTAAGTTAAAAATGAAATTGCTATCTTTCACAGAGTAACGAAAGCTCAGAGTTAAGTTCTACGGTGCAGCTGACAATCGAAGAGCATAAGAGACGCATGGAGATGGCCGAGGAGCTTCACCGAATAGATCTCCAGATTCGTAACGAACAACTAAGGGCAGCCATATTGGAGAGAGAAATTATGGAAATAAGGAAGATAAAAGAATGATTAGTTAGTCTAGAAACTTTAGGGCTAAGTTTCATTAGAGACTTACAACGACCACGATTGTACATGTTCCACTTGCTTGCCGGCGTTACAATCTTAAAACCAAGTGGAACAAAGACCGCAGTCGCCTTGTGGAGCGTTTTGGGCGTTGTGAGCTACTAATGGAACGGACTGTAAATGATGTCTCACATTTAGCATTTAGACACGATTTTATTTCCTTAAGTTATTCTAACAAAAGCGGCCACTTAGACCCCCAATAAAAAAAGTTGCTATATTAAAAAGAGTATTTTCACTAGTTCGTAAGTATCTCTTTTGAGGTAACTTCTCATAAGTGCATTTAGTTTAGATTTTTAGTTTATTTTTTGCCTTTTCTGAAGAATCTGTAATGATGGCAACTAATAAAACGCAAAATAAAGATATGAATATAAGTTAGGATAAGGCTGACAATAAAGATTATGATTGTTTAATATAGGTGTTTTTATTTCATACTAGCTTCTGCACGTGACTTCGTTCGCGTGGGATAGTTAAAAAAAGTATGTTAAAAATCCCGCGATTTTGAAACATTATTCATGGGTGCTCCGCTCCTATTGTTCTTAGCGTGATGGTATATAGTCTGTAACCTTCTTCGTTAAATGGGCTATATAACACTGAAAAAAGTTTCAAATCAGACCAGTACCTAGTTCCCGAGATTAACGCGTTCACGCAAATAAACAAACTTAAGCTCTTTTAACTATCCCACGGGAATCTTTAATTTTTCGGGATCAAAGTATTCTATATGTTGACAAGGGACATAAGCTACCACCATACAAAATTTCATGTAAATTGGTCCAGTCGTTTCAGAGATTAGCCGGTACTAACAGACATACAAACAGAGAAACAAAAAAAAATTAAAAAATCCAAATTAGTTCTATTTCACTTCTTACATCCCCCTGACTCGGTTTTTAGCAATTTTTTATATTGTACAGAAATTTGACCTCTACAATTTTATTATATGTATAAATATACATAGTTAATTATCGAGATATATTCATACTAAAGAGTAAGTTCAGCCTAACGAAGTTGCAGCAATAAGAGTATATTGGTTATCGTCCATCGCAGTCGCACAACTCGTAGTCTCGTTGTATCCATCTCAGTCGCTCAGTCTCGCGCCAACTGTCGAAGTGACAGCATCGTGAATGACGTTATTTTAAATAGTTTTCGTTACATAAGGTTTATTTCAAAGAGTACAGTGAATAATATAAAGATTTCATTGGTGTAAGTCATTGCACGCGTACAAAAAACTATAATTATAATTTAGATTTTAAGTATTATCTCAATTACAATTTATTTCTCTAGGAAAATAATAAATAATAGTGACGCCGCGTTAAAAGTGCTAATTTATACGCCATTTTGGTCTCTGTAAGTTTGTCAAAACTTGAAATTATACATGTTTTTTGAAGTGTTATTCTATACGCTATTTCGTTTTTACAAGTTTGCGAAAGTACTTTTTATAATATACCTATTACCCTTATAACACGTAGTGCGGTTTGCAGTGTGTTTATTACGGAAACACCTTTAGTATCCAATGATGATTTTTTTCTAATACCTTCAATGTTCTTGAATAATTTAACATTAATGTTGTGTTGTTTTAATATAGACTAGATATATCATATAATTCATGTATGATTATATCTTAATGTTATTTTTCAAGTGATAACTTCTTATGGGAGGAGATAAACCGCTTCGTTACGTAACGCATTACGGCACCAGTCTGTCTGGCTTCTATTTCCCTCACACAAGTTATCTCATATGTCGGGCGACCCGAGACATACACACACACGTTGGTTTTTTCTTAAGGTTTCGCGACTTGTATACATAATAAAATTACGGTTTTAAGCGCGGTTAAAACCATTTAAACGTAGTTTTATTATGTTATTTATTTTATTTATTACTTTTTGAATGTATATACTCATAACCACACACATACACACAATCATTCGGATGCATTCAATGTGGTCAAAATTCTTTTATACTCTGTTGGAAGGTTCCAGCGTCCAAGATACAGATAATCTTTGAGTCCACCTTCATTATACGCACCGCAAAGGAGTGGAATACACTGCCGGAGTCTGTTTTTCCCGAAACCTACAACCTGGGTGTCTTCAAGTCTCGTGTGAATAGGTACCTTCTAGGTAAGCGTGCTCGATCTTAGACCATATCTCCGCTCAAATCGTGCGAGATAATGGTCAAACGCGAACCTATACGTGATAAAAAAAAAAAAAAAAAATCTGGACACTGACGCCAAGCTCCATACATTAATAATGTATTATTTAATCAATCATTCTTGTATTTAGTTCAAAAAATATAAAATTTCGTTTAACAGGTGATCGTCTTTTCGCCGCCACCTTGTTACAAGATTAGTACAATTTGAAATTCTGTATTTTTCCGTCAAACCAGCTTTCTGTCATCGTGCACCATCCTGCGTAATAAGAACGCAGGTAGTAAATATTTGAAGCGTTTGTTTGTGATTTGATTTATTAACGGTTACTAAGGTCTTAATTCTTTGTTATATTGTTAAAATAATACAAAGCGTATACAAAATAGCATACACCGTACTTAGTACGCTATTATAGACAAAACATGGTATAATACGGCCGGCGTAACTTGGCAAATGTGAACATAGGCTCTGCGAACTTTAGAGCATGTACACTCGTGTGATGAGTGAGTACGACTCGTCAGTGAATACAGTGGGTCGCCCTTCATCCCTGAATTTTTCATTGCTTTGTACTAGTTGATCACTGTATTTTCTTCACGAGTTTACATGCGCTAAAGTTCGCAGAGCCTATGTTCACGTTCGCCAAGATACGCCAGCCGTATTATACAGTGACATATCGTGCGTTTATTCATGTTTATAGTTTTTTAAAGTTAACCATGTTTTTTTAAACTGCGTAAATACGTATCGGTTAACATTGAAAAGGTGAAGATTTTTTGGCAATAACTTTTAGGGTAGTTGTTTAGCTTGACAATTTTAGAGGTACTCACGCGCATACTGATCTATAGTCTTAAATTACTTTTTAATTTTGACGATTATAATTTCCGGCGTCTATTTACGCATCGTTGTAGAATAATAAGAAATAGTTAATTTAAACCCGTTTTGTTTTTGTTTAGTTTGCGCTGATTCCATTTATAGCAATTGGAAACGTATTTATAAATATTGAAATAATTGTGTAGGTTCTAGCCAAAAGGACCCATATAACTGCCCACAAGTTATCACTCAGCTTTAGTAAATTTGTAGGTCTTTGACTGACGCTCAACAACGAAAATCTTGCGGAATTTCATTCTTGTATAAAACAATTATTTTTCACTGCATAATTAATAATTTCTTGTAAAGAAAACACCACAGAAAAAAATCATGTTTTAACTTTTGCTTGCAAACCCAGTTACTTTTTTGAAAGCGGCGAAGAACTTCGAAAAGATATGTGTCTAGTTTATAAATTGTCGGGATTTTGAAGATGATTTCGCGATTTTCTTTTGAAAATTATCACTAATAGGTAGATAAATATTTTTTTTCATTATTAATCTTGGATTGAGAAAAAGTAATTTATAGAAACTATAGGTAACGCCATTGAATAATAATACTGATAGTAGACCGATCTACCAAACTGTATAAATTGGATTCAAAGTTCCAGATCTGAAAATACACGACGATATCCAATTGTGTTGAATGATTCAAGCTTATGTATTTTGATTGAATCATCCACGTTGAAAGACAGAAATAAAACTTCCAATGTAATATTGCTAAATAATAAGTGAATTTAAACAACAACGATCTTAGGGTGTCATTCCACCACAGATCAGCAATGCTGCGAAAATGTATGCTATAAAAATGCGCGGCTGCATGTGATACGCCTACTGTAGGTACACTGCTCTGCGCATAGCTTCACCACGTACGACCGATTAATAGCACACATACTTCCATATAAAAAATGTAGGAATAACAAAAATCAAATATTATCGCGTTTAAAACCGTTAAAACGTAGTTTTATTCAAAAATATAGCTTAGTTGAATCAGATTCCACTATTGCTATGCTGCGTGGAGCAATGAATATGATTGGTAGATATCAAACGTATCCATGGCAATGTTGTATAGCACATCTCTAGTGAAAAGGCTGCCTGAAGCCCATGTTAGGCAGTTCATTTCTGTCTTTCAAATTAGATAACACAACCAAAGTAATTCACATAAAAATAAACTTGAAGTATTCAATGTCATTGAATACTGTTGTTTCTTCAGTTCAGGCACAAAAATGCTCTAAGAAAATTTAATTTAATATAGGTATACCAATTTTGTAACTTTACACTTTAGATGCGGAGTTTACAAGAATGAGCCAAAAACATAGTCGCTCAGCAAATTGGGTTGATGAGGAAAAGGTGAGTTATCCTTTTATTAGGTATATATATTTTGCCTACATATAGCATCACGTGGGCCTTAGCCTTTAAATCTTCCGAACCCAGGGTCGGGTGATCAACATCCTAGACCGGGCTAACAAACATTACTGCCCATGGCATGTGTTGGTACGAGGTGATCTGCTTCCGAATGCTAATTTAGCCTTTGTTAACATCTAAAAACATATCTGGCGCTTTTAAAAATATTATTAGGTTATAAAAAATACTGAAATAGCGACTAAAGTTTCACCGTAAAGAGATTTATCTCAATCTAGCTTTGATTAAGAGATACAACACAGGTTCGTTGACAAGTGTCGGAATACTGCGTCTTCTAGATCTTTAAGGTCGGGTATCACTATCACGCTTCTCTTGCAAGTTGCAACCCAAAATAAAGACAGTCCTGCCAAAATGGTGCAGGATATCGAAAGGAAACATACCTTCAAATTTGAGAAAAAAAATTTGATCATTCCAAAATTCTTCATTGAAATTCGTTGAGCTTATTCGAGACAAACTTTCAGACAGACAAAGATTCTTAAAACGATCATTTATGATTAGGTGTTGTACAGATACCAGTGTTCACTTAAATTTTGGCATATATTTCGATATTTAAAGAAGACATACACATCTTCGTTCTGTTAATTGCCATTATACCTTTCAAATATGTTTCAGCGACTGTTTTGCAATGTCTTAGAAATCTACATGCATGTCCTACAACACAAGAGGATAAGCAAGAATGCAAGGAATTTGAAGGGTATATGGGACGCAATACACAAAAAGTAAGAATATGAATGAATATACTTTCTGGAATAATCTTTACATAAATCTATTCCATGAACCAGGATAAAAAATATCCCTTGTCCACCCTCGATATTAAAATTTCATGTATAACAATTTTCAATCAAATCGGTCCAGTAGGTTTTTTTAAAAGCATAATAAACAGAGACAAATATATTTTTATCCCGAAAACTATCCCATTTTTCGGGATAAAAAGTATCCCATGTTATACATACATACATAACTTTACGCCAGGTCCCTTGCGGGGTAGGCACGAGCAACAGAGCGCCATTCAGGCTTATTCTTACACACCTCACTTGCTTCTTTGACATTCATGGCTCTCGTCATGCACGCTATAATATATTCATACATAATATAACATTTAAATGTTAACATACTCGCGTATCTTGCAGGTTTAATACATTGAATTTTCAACAACGCACTTTAAAGCAGCTGAAAACACAATTTAAGAGGATGAGGGACGATGCCCGTAAATCACATAAAGACAAAGGGAAAACTTCAGACACTGGACATGCGTCTAATGTTACTCCTGGGCGTACTGTCACAGAAGATACCAATGCAGCGAAATTAGTAGAGGACAATAATGTATCATATGAGTCAAATGGTTCGGTGAGTTATTGAAATATCTCTGCTCCACATGGGTTAATGTTACTGTTATTCATTCAGGCTCAGGATTTAACGCGTTATTTGTGTCAAATTTTCATGACGTCCAACATAGACAGATAATGTAATGTAGCTAAACATAAACAACGTTATTTTTACGCTATAAACAAGAAGCATTTGATCACAATCGCCGACACTAATGTTATCCCAGATGGAGCAAGTACAAAGAATATAAAAAAAACAGATGCGTAAGCAGTAAGAGAGTATAATTATGTCACACGTCTATAAAGAACACCTGCATAGACTAAGACCTATTACATACATCCTACATAACGTTAAAAAGTTAAAATTGATTCATTTCTTATATATTTTTTTTTATACAGGGGAAATCCGTTTGAGGATCGTAGGCCGCGCGAGGGGGAAAGGTCGCGGCCCGTATGTGGGATTCGCCAGGTCGGGGTGGCACTAGCGCCCCACGATGGGATGTGGAGAGCTATTAAAACCCCTGTCCGATCCCGAGCGTCCTATGTCCGGGCTGTGGGCTCGCTCGCGCATTCACCACCAGCCCGGACGGACGACGGCGGGCCCCTTTGCGGGCTGGCCTCACCATTTTGTGGCCGGAGATCTGGGTCTCTCCGGCTCCTCTTCCTCACCGAACGAGGTGAGAGGGGGCGCGCGGATCGGCGCACGTCCCTCCTCTCCGGCCTTAATGTGCGGGCGGATCCGGTTTCCCCGCCGGTCGCCCGCACGGCCGTAGCCTACCGCGGCTGGAGATCGTCGTGCACGATCCTCCGACGCCGCCGCCGGCATTTCTTATATATATGATTTGTAATATGTTCAACAGGTATTAAGTTCGATAATGAAAGCCCCAGAATTGGAGACAGTTACCCTAGATGAGGTGAGTTATTTTTTTTTATAACGCTTGTAAATAACGATTTCATGCGAACTACTAACGCCTTGTTTTATCGCCTCTTACGACACGTCGCCCGGCCGCAGGAATTAGTATTCTTTTTTCGTTCCTGTGCGTTTTTACATATTTACTTTTTCTCCAGGATTCAGCAGATTGTGTTTCGAATGCGGATTCAGAAAAGGAAAATGAAGAAGTAAGCATCCATCACTATATTAAGCTGAGATTTCGGTTACGTTGTACTTAGCAACCCCTTTCTAACTTTACTTCGCAGAATATTATTAGTTATCTCTCAATGTATGTTTTGTTCTGTTTTTTATCATTAAGATACATCAACCCTATTGTATTATAAAATGTTTACTTACAATGTTTGAAAAGAAGTCACTGCTCAAGAACTAGTCACGCCATCGAATCGTCCGGATATGTTAGAAGTAGGAACAGCAAATTCAATATCTGGACGATTTAGGTTGTAGCTGGTAGCATGTTAAAGCCAACTGGCATACCACCAGCACTATATAGCGTTACTTGCAAGTTTAGGTAAAATAGATAAAATTAATAGAAATAAGAAATAAAACATAAAAATTATAAAAACAGAACAATAGATTATAAGTAATAAATAGATATAAAGACTGTAATTAAAGTAAAGAAAATGTAACAGTTTTAAGATCAGTTCTAAGATTAAGAAGATAAGATGTTAAAAAGAAGAAATTAAATAAAATGTATTCCCCCCCTTTATTTGTACCATGAGAAGAAAAAATTAAGAAAAGAAAAACAATAACCTCCATTTTACCCTATAATGGAGAAGGTGAAAAATAACCCGCTGCTCGAAGTGCGGCGTTCACTCGTTGATCACGCTAGTGTACTGGACGACAACGCGGCGTCCACCCTGGTGCTAGTCGGATGACGGTTGGGTGGACTTAGTAAGCTAGACTGAAATCCTTCATCAGTCTTAGGCTTATTTTTAAATTAGCCGCAATCGTTTACATTTTGATATAATTATGTATTTTAGGACTGGGAAATGGTTTGCCAACACATTTTTGGCAATACCATAAAATCAATAAGTTCAGAAAAAGAGATACCTGTTCAACCGTCACCAGCAATAAAATTGGGAGATTCGGAAACAATACAAGTAAGTACCAATCAAGCAAAGTATTTTACATCAAATATAGATACATATATTATATACTATAGTGTAGTTAAGAAAACATAATTAATATAAATTAATGAAATATTTTTGTTATATTATGTTCTATTTACAATCCCTCAAAATTATAACTAGAATAACCAAGCCTATCTCATCGAAATCAATGGGTAAGCTGGCTACATTACTTCTCATATCTTTCATGTTCTCCCGACTTTTTGGGTCGGAAAATACATCTTCTGCCACACCACAAATCATCATATTCTCTTTCACACAATCCAATCCATCTCTTAATTGACCTACCTTAATATTTGTACCCATCCTTATTGTAGTTTAAAAATTATTATTTTTGTCACGTGACTTTCGTCCCTCCGCAATACATGCCACCTTTATCTTCTTTCATTGTCTTGTGGTGGGTGTTGTCACTGCAGCACAGTTTTATACTTTTGCAGTGCAACGAACTCATCATCATCATCCGAGCGTTAAATCCCGGTTGCGTTCGGAGCGTTCACTCCGACGCCCAGGGTCCGCTTTCCTACTTTTCCTACTCCACTTCGCGCGGTCTTCAGCATCCCCCGTTTTGAGACCATTGGCACGCATGTCATCCTTCACGACGTCAAGCCAGCATTTCTTGGGCCTTCCCCTTCGACCGGGACCTGGCGGAGGCGGCATGGCTAGACATTTGTTCCCCACGTAATTGCAGTGCAACGAACTGTTCTGTTATTATGTAAACATGTGTTCTTTCAAATAAATTATTATTATTATTTCTCCCTCTAAATATTTCAGTCACGGATGCAACTTTGTATGTAGTAATTTCTGAACTTATTCCTTCTTGAAACACCACACATCCATCTCAAGATTCTCATCTCAGCTGAGTGGAGTGTGGTTTTTCAGCTTATTGGCCCAACATGCGGACCCGTGTAGAATGTCTGGTCGTATGGCATGTATATATCTGGCCTTTTAGTTTCAGTGGCAATAGTTTCTCGCATGTCACATCGGTAACCTGTGTCCACTTTAGCTACCCTACATTTATTCTTCTCCTTACATCCTTCTCTGTATCACAATTACTCTGCAGTTGTGAACCGATTACCTCAGTAGCTATGTATATAAAATTTTCTTCTTTTATTCATTCTGTTTAACTTGACGGTTCATTTACAAAGTATATAAAAACATTTATTTAAGTACTTAAATATTCTAATCTTTTACAGGCATTAAAACCATTGTTGGTTTTCAGCAAAGCAGAGGGCAACGCTCCATCATCTAAAAAGGTAAGTTCTTAGTCTTATTACACTTCCACTTAAAATATAGTTAGTATGCTATTTTCTATATTACAGTGGTGATATATACTAATATATGGTTACTAGGATATGCCCGCGAATTCGGCCACGCTTGACTTGAAATACCCACGGGATACCCTGGGTAGAAATTAGCGCAGATTTTATTAAGTCTAGGAATTTGTTGTCAATCAGCGAAAACCGCATCAAACAAACAGACAAGAAATGCATCGTGTTCTCCATCATTTATTTATAGTCCATTGCAGTGTTTTTTTAATAGCTTCAATGAACAGACACGGCATGTTTATAATTTTATAATATTACAGGTTTTTAGACTCTAATTAAAATTTTAATAACAAAATTTATCAATCAAGTTGGTTTATGTTCCGGTGTACGCAGAAATAGCTCAGTATCTTAAGGTCTGGCAGTTGGTTTTTGCTGGGTTTGGGTCTCAATAGTTTTGATGATCAGATCCCAAAAAGGTGCTACTTGCCTACAATCTTCTATACAGTCAAACAACAATACATACCACAAATTTATTTCAGGTGTCTAAAAAATTACTTAATCAAGAATTTGACACATCACGTCCACATTTTCAAGTTAACCTTTAAGTTAAAAACAAAATTGCTATCCTTCACAGAGTAACGAAAACTCAGAGTTAAGTACTACGGAACAGTTGAAAATCAAAGAGCACAAGAGACGCATAGAGATGGCCGAAGAGCTACATAGAATAGATCTCCAAATTCGTAAAGAAAAATTAAGGGCGGCCATACTGGAGAGAGAAATTATGGAAATAAGAAAGATCAAACAATAACTATTTTTTAATGTCTCTGCTACATCTGGGATAATGTTAGTGTTAGTGACTGTGATCTAATATGACTTACTTATAGTGTTAAACATACGCATTAGTGATTAACTACATTATAGTAGTATTTAAACATGAGGTAGCTGTCAATGTTTAACACCATTAAACGATTTTGCATAAATCAATCAAACTTTATTTGCAAAAATATATGTACAAGAATAGATATTACATTATATAAAGTTTCCAGTATGTTTTGCCATTTACATGACGTGCAAATACTTACATTCACTAAATGTCTTGAAGCTATAACCCTACACTATCGTTTCCAAATTAAATTCAGTTCATGTCAAATCAATAAAAAAAGAATTGTTAAAGTTATTAAAAACATGTCGAAGTATTAAATATGAAAATAACAAATGCGATTATCTTTTTTTATTGTATTATCATTAATATATTCAACTCGAATAACGCATTAAAAATAAATAAACCCTTAGCTACATCTCAGTGATACACACTGAGTGGAACTCACTGTCGGAGTCTTGTTTTTTTGTTTTCAAGTCTTGTGTGAATAGGTACTTCCTAGGTAAGCGTGCTCCGTTTTAGACTTTATTTCTCCACGAAATCTGACGAGATGCTGGTCAAAGCCCAGTCTATAGTATAATAAAAAAAGTCGCTGTCACTAATATTATCCCTGGGACATCTCTCAGATCTGTAATAAAAAGTTCCTATATTGAATTAAGTCTACTTCTTGCACTTTCTGCTAACGTGTCATCGTTGTTTCTTAGCAAAGAACTCCTTATTTAAGGCTGATTTAACTTTGCATTACATAAACGTTATTATCTTCGATTGGACTGACACTTTCCTGTTAAGTAATAAGTTGCCGATTCAAGTGGATATCCGTCCAATCGACGATTAAAACTTAACTTGCCAGAGTCGTAAGTGTGTTACTGGTTTCTTATCTAATATAATAATATAAAAGGAATTCGCTATCTCACTCGCACATAACCACATTTTTGAAGATACTCTAGATAAACCGACAAAATTTACTTACGACCAATCAATATTACTCAAATTTCAACAATAATACCAATGTTTCACAAACAAATCATTTTATTTCGGACAAGGTTTCATATAACATTTTTTTAACAATAATTGATTTTTAAATTAATGGATTTATGTGAGACGTATCTAATTTTATTGTTAATATCTGCAATGTGCGAGCGAGACAGTAGCTCCATTTATGCCTATAGCGCGCACCACAGCTTCTTGTCACACGATAGTATTGTCGCAGAAATGTTACGAATGGATTGTTATTTATGACATTGTGCGCCTTTTGTATATATAAGACGTGCGCAGAAAGGTTTGCCGATGACAATCCCTCCCGCCTTCCGCAACCGCGATCTGCGGTCGTATATTTCTTAGTCCCAGTCGTAGGAAGCGGGAGGTGCGATCATCGGCAAACCTTCTGCACACGACTTATATGCGTAGGCACAAGGTGATCGACTTGCGGCCACACTGTTTCAACTTGCGCTTTCGGCGCTATATCTAACGCCTCTTCGCCTCTGTTAACAGGTAAAAAAGCGCATTCAAAAATTCATACTTGTACTGTAATGTCGTTGTGTATCGAAATGTTATCGTTAAAAAGAGTATACTGTATTTTTAAGTGAAAGGGGCGACCATAGGCAAACCTTCTGCGTACGATTTATAGAAGATTATAGCCGCGATTTTGAAATTGTGATTTGTCCGACCTGGCACCTGGCTATTTAAAGACTTGCACGAAATCCATGTTCAAAATAAACAATTCATACTTTCTAGTCGCGCAGTGTGCGCAATTAATTTTCTGCGATATTTGCAATGTGATTTTAAAGTCGTATCGCAAAAACAAAAGTCGTGGTGTGTGCTAGGCCTTAGGCGTTTAGTTAGCATTTTATAATTTCATTTTCATGTCTTTTTTTGGTTTCTTTTTCTAAATTTTATACAATTTCTCTTCGAAGCAATTAACAAAACACCAAAAATTATATATGTAAATTAAGATAAGGCTTAGAATAAAAGTCATGATTGTAGTGAAAGTGTTTTTATTTATATTTATCTTTATTGACAGACCTTACAGCACTGTTGTGTAATTCAAAACCAAGCATTTGTAATTGATTTCTAAATAAATGTATGTGTTTTTATCGTCTTGCTAGACATTTGCTCATGCATTATATTAACCAAACCATGTAAAAACTATCAAAACATGGTATTGTTCCCCATAAGCATCATAAATAGTATTAAAATGATAATATATTATATTGTTTATGAGATATTTGTGTGAGAAAAATCTTAGTATGAATTTGCTAATGAGGAATGTTGTTCTGTTGCCGATGAGCGGTCTATATGTCTCTTCAGCGTGGATGGGATAGAAACGGTATATCAGTCTTATAGGTACACATTTAATCACTCACTAGGTATTCTACGTTATTTACAACAGACAAACAGAAGGCTATTGCGAGGGCAAGCAGCAGCGAGCAGAAGCGAGTTTCGAGTCTACCACAAATTTAATGTATCCGCGTCGAATGCGTGTGACGATCTGTCCACTGCCCAGTACATATGCCCTCGTAAAAAATACATTTGTACTGATACTGTTAAAAATTTGAAATGTAGCACTTCAATTTTTTTAGTCGTGCTACTACTCAAAAAGTAAGAGGAAGGACAGAACGAGGCTTCTGCTACAACTGCACAATAACGCCTCTATGGATATTGACTTGACAAAGAGGGACAACACGACAATGTCATAGTACGACTGTTAGTAAAATGAGGTGGCCGACGCTGAGCACATCCGATTCTTAACGAACATTTCCGAACTAGTTTTCAATGGGACAAAAGAGGAAATGACGCTCCGCTTCACCGGCCTCATCGCTTCAAATGTACAGCCGCGGTACAAACCGTACAAAGGTCCTTGCCTCACTTGAAGTGGTACATTGTACTGGTTCAGAACAAAATGTCATGTTACTCTTACCAACTCATTTTAAAATTATATACTGCCCAACACTAACTGGTGTTAGGTTTTTGATAGTTGTGTTTTCGCGCCAAGAGAATAACTAATGTCGCCACACTATATTTTGGAATTGCACGGTTATTAAGCCGTTCAAATGTACGCATTGTATATACTAATGCTCTCTACCATATTACACCAGAAGACAAAAATGATTGTAGCGAATGCTTGAGTTATATTTACTATTTTTTATCTAAGAAGTTATGTTGATATACGGTGCAAAGGAAGCGTGGCAGGTTGTGTACACTTTATTATGGGTCGTCGACTTCGCTTATCTAATTCTTTTTAAAACATTTTATGATAACGTGTTTTTCTAGTTTAAGTAGTATAGTAAAGTATTAACAATGTTGTAACCATCGAAGATGTACTTTTATTTTATTATGTGAGTTCAGCAGAGAGGCAGACGGCCCAATTGATAGAAAGCGGTTACCATTTGTAACACCAAAGGTGCTACCAATGTCCTGCCGCTCTCTAGAGGGAGACTGGCCATTAATGCTGGAACACAACTCCAGGTTGTTATGGCGGTATGCTTTAGACCAGAGGTGGTCGCCATCCAGTCGGGCAAGTGCCCCACCACCTGACAGGCCGCCTGGCCGCAGTACATTCTTAACATTCAGAATGGATCTGTAACGCCGGTTATAGACGGATCAACGAAAGTGAATCAATTTGATTGAAAGGGTCAGATCGGAGAGGACACGACGGAATTCAATAACATCGAATGATTCAATTTCATGGTTATATGGATCACTTTGGTTGATTCATCCAATTGAACCGTCTAAGATCGGCCTTATTATTCTTCCTTGCCAATAAACTATTATTTGCGTAATGGCAGTTACCTCTATACATTAGGTACGACTTTGGAATTCCAATAAATTCACGTTTGGAATTTATTTACACAGATATACAATATGGTAAGATGCCATAAAAATTTCCGGAAAACCCCAAAATACTACGTGTCTAAATACCAAATTCGTCACGGTTATTGTCAAAGAAAATCGGATTTGTTTATGCAAATTAATTTTGTTATGGTAATGTTTGCAATGTTGCTCATAATATTAAAATACATTCGGGTATAATTTTATGATTTTTTTATTGCACGAGTTCAGCAGACAGACGGCCCACATGATGGAAAGCGGTTACCATCACCTATAAACACTTGCAACAGCAATAATGAACCTGGCCACTAGTGTTGGAATATAACTCAGTGTTGTTGTGGCGACATGCTCCATACCATGAATGGTAGCCTTCCAGTCGGGCAAATACCCTAACACCTGGCTGTGGGTGGTTTTGTCGCGACTTACGACAGGCCGCCCGGTCGCAGGAAACGGGTTGTACTAACAGTAGAAATCTGTTATACCTAGTAGCCTGTTGAGTATACTATATAATTGCATAATATATATATTAATGCGTGCATAAAAAAAATGTTCCCCTTTTGACGAAAATTGCGCGGACGGAGGAGTACGAAATATCGCATACTCATAGTTTATATAGAGAAAAAGCGGCGAATGCTAATATTTTTTAAATTACGCGTAAAAATACATTAAATCAATTAAAAAAAACATTACACACACTACCATGTATTTCACACACACGCACATATTTACTCTTTTATTGTTCAAGTTGAATTAACAGTGTAGCCTTGGCGAATTCTGTGATTATAGGAGTACATGTCTTTGACAAAATATTATTTAGGGCGACTACTAGTATATAATAATTGCTAACATCTCTGGTGTTATAAATATCCAAAGAAGACAGTTACCACTTTCCATCAGATGGGCCGTAATGTATTTTTATTGATCAAAAAAAATTAACATTCGTTGCTTTTTCTCTATATCCTAACTAATATTATAAATGTGAATGCAAGTTTGTTTGTTACGCTTTCACGCGAAAACTAGTCAACCGATCATCATGAAACTTTGTACACATATTCTTGGAGGTATTAGAAGTAACATAGTATACTTTTTATGAAAAAAAAAATTCCACGCGGAGGAAGTCAACTAGTAAACTAAAAATGTGCGAAATTTCTATATACTATATACTCCTTCGTCAGTGCGATTTTCGTAAAAAGGGGTACATAGATTTTGCTTAACGTATTAATATATAGATTTCAAATCCAAGTTAGTACATGTGTGGCAGTAAGGCAGTCATCGAAGGTCACATCTGCCACATACTCGTATTGATGTCACGGTTGCGTCATCGGCCTTGGCCATCTAGACTCCATTTGGGAAAACATTATCATAATCAAACAGTTGACCCGAGCATAGCATTTAGCAATCTATATACTGGTATAAATACAAGCATGTTTTTTAAAATTTAAATTATAGAGTTAACAAAATATTTATACTGTTAATTCTATGTAGGTATATATTGTTACGAGCTACAGGAGTCGAATTACAATGCCGTTGGAATTACTATAGAGTTTATTAGAAATGCACAAACAAGTATAAAACAGGCACAAATATGACTGGACACAGCTAGTACAAATTGCACGATTCAATAACACGCGCAAAGTCCGTCACTATATCGTAATCGAAAGTACCATACACGTCTTGCTAGTATCATATTTGGTAGATGTATATAGTTCGTAAAATATTCGAGTCGTTTTGGAATTACACCAAAAAGCAGTTTCTCAAAATATCCTATTTTACTTAAAAAAATAATAATATAAGAGGGTAATTTTTTTCAACAATCCCAATTCTCTAGATACATTCAAGGAATTAAATATACCTCTCTGAAATAGGGAAACAGATCATTGCCCATTGCAATGAAACCGATAAGACAACGCCTGTAACCCGACCCCACCTGGCTGGCGCACCTGCCTTCCGGCCCGCCGCTTCCCGTGCTTTGTGCGATACGCCCCGAAGTCACGCGCCGGTGGCCACCCATCACTAGCGCGATGGCGTGGAACGTCGACTTACCTATTATAATATACATTGTATGGGTGCGCAATATTAAGCGATCTTTAATCTCTTTGAATGTCTAATGAGACGCAGCAGTCATTACAGTCAGTCAGAAAGAAGTTTTTGAGCATAATAAATATGACATACATATACAGACAGAAATGAGATCTATAACCTCTATCTATAAAACTTTGTACCCCTTTTTACGAAAATTGCGCGGACGGAGGAGTCGCACACTAAAACACGTCAAAATACCAATTAATATACAATTTATAATAATAATGATTACAATATTTTCTCATGACCCAAAATCAGACTCCTGTATTTGGGTTAGTAAGATAGGTAATCATGTATTGTGTAATATGCTTTATTAACCTACTTCCAAAAGCAGGAGGTTCTCAACTTGACCGGCATGTTTTTTTTTTAATGTGTGTACACCGATTACTCTGAGATTTATGATCCGATTTACGCGATTCTTTTTTAGTTCGATGCGGAATAGTTGCCATTTGGTCCCCTAGAAATTTAACATAGTTTGGCCCAGTAGATAAAATTTTACGAACACTTGTTTATGAAATTTTATTCCGTTCCTGTTTCTTGGGACCTATATTTTTTCTTAACAATTGTCGTAATATTTATTTTAAAGGTTAGAAAGAAAGCAGCACTATGATAAATTCTGCACATTGAGATAACCGATGCATCCAACCCGCCATCTGATTTGAACAAGCATGGCGGGTATGCTGTCCGTTTGCGAAGTTTATTAATTTTTTTTTTGTTTATTAATTATTGTTGAGAATTTATATACTGACGTTTATTCCCATCGTGTCCACAATTGTAAACATTACAAACGGCCATGGGCAGCAATAATTGCATGCAATCCGAGTGTCCGATGACAATGGTTGCACAATCATAATAACCGCTCTGCTAGAGGGTCGAAGTACGATTTGCAATATTTGTGTCACCATTAGAAATATGCAATACAGTCGGCAAAGGTTGGACAAAACTGATGGTTTAAAAAAGGTATTCAGTAGATAAATTTAAAGTCCCACATCAGTAACATGGCATTGACTATTGTGCTAGACTGCCAAAACCACGGTATGACGAAGTGGTATAAAGAAACTGAATGTATTTATTTCAAAATGGCATCTTACGGATTACTTATCAAATGTAAAGAGCAGGGGCGTAGCAACAGCGGTATCAGCCGTATCAATGGTACGGGGCCTCCAAGCTTTAAGTGAGTGTAAGCAAAAATTCTCAAAATTGTATCCAGAATCTTTATAGATTACTTACATTTCGTTGAACAACTGCTTTGCCAACAGAAACGGCTATCAGACTCTCATTATTATCTATAGAGGCACAAAATTTAGAAAAACTGAAATCGTCTTCAACTAAAGATGATTTGGCAATAGGTTAAAAAGTCAAGAAGACTGTATCTTTAGTTTTGAATTTTATCTCTCACTTGGCTACTAAGAGCAGTAAGTGTAAGTAATAACTTACCAGTATATTCAATATATAATTATTTTAATTAAATTCAATGTTCTGTTTCTTTTATAAAAAGCTTTACCCTTCCTTTGGGCCCCCCAACACATTTCGATACAGGGCCCGTCTAAGGCAAGCTTTGCCACTGGTAATGAGTTAACCACCGTTTCCAATGCAATTTTAGTTACTGCTAAAGGTTCAAAACGACGCATGAATCTACAGAGCCTAAGTCATCGACGTAAAGTCGCTAGTTTGTCGGTATTCTATAGGATACACTTCGGTGAGTGTGCCTCGGAATTGCATGAGCTGGTTCCACCCTCACCATTCTACCACCGGACAAGCAGACGTACGCACTTACGCCACCGCTATATGGTGGAAATACCGACGAAGCGGACGAAACGCTATGCTTCTACATTCATCATACGCACCGCTGAAGAATTGAACTCTTTACCTTCGTCTGTTTTTCCCGAAAAATACAATCTAAGTTTCTTTAAGTCTCGCGTGAACAGGTATCTTCTAGGTAAGCGTGCTCCACCTTAGACTGCATTTCAGCCTGAGACAAGGTGCAATGTCGGTCAAACGCGAAACTATTCATTGTAAAAAAAAGAGCAACATAAGTGGACTGTATAGGTATAGAGGTATATTCCAAATAATGTCACTCCAAGTCAAAAAAAACATTTTAGAGAGAATGTAGTGCTTGTTTCTTAACCGTAAATGTACATTCGGGGAATTTAGGGGGAAAAATAGTAGCTCCGAAGCTACTGAACTGATTTGAAAAATTATTTCACTGTTGGCAAGGTACACTATCCTCGGGTGATATAGGCTACATCATATTTTAAAAAAAAAATAGGGATTCAAGGTGTAAAAAAAGTTCTTTTTAGATATAATACGGCCGGCGTAATTTGCCGAATGTGAACATATGCTCTGCGTACTTTAGAGCATGTACATTCGTGTGATGAGTGGGCATACGACTCGTCAGTGAATACAAATGGTCGCCCTTCATCCCTGTATTTTTTCATTGCTTTGTACTAGTTGGTCACTGTATTTTCTTCATGAGTTTACATGCGCTAAAGTTCGCAGAGCCTATGTTCACATTCGCCAAGTTACGCCAGCCGTATTATACACGTGCGATGTCAGGGCAGGTCGCTAGTAAATAATAAACCATAAATCACACCTGTATCCTAAACACCTAATTTTCATTCTAATCACGACCAACAATTTTCTTTTCAGAATATCATAGAGGAAATACGAGAATCACGACACCACCGTGCAACGTGAGTTGACCCAACTGATTTGCACGCAATTATCGCTATCAAAACATCTAGACGGCGTTGCACGATTCACGACAAAAAAGCGAATTAAATTTGCGTTTTAATTTATAACGCGGTCCGCGGCCTTGGTCGAAAGTGCAATGTTGGATTGTAACGGTTTTGCGGTTGTTAGCTGCTTTGTTGTTCATTATTTTTGGCAGCAATTAAGAGAACTTGAAATACTATTCCATTTTATATGACTACACAAAGTGAGCGTTGTGTTTAGAAATATTATTTTTGTTGTCCTACTTCATATGCAACAGGAACTCTTATGAGTAATTATTAAATTTGTATGGGTGAAATTTAATAGACCTATGCTTAGGTTATTTAATAGGCTTATGTTGTAAAATGTACCAGATGTAAAATATAACGTAAAACAAAAATAATTTTACTGCCAAAAATAGTAAATAATCATCAAAACTGAATGAAAACACTTTATTGTTCACCAAAAAATATAACTAAGCACACTAAATGTTGAATAAAGAGCGGCGTTATCGCTTAAAGCGATCTCCTCCAGGCAATCCCTAAAGTTATATAATATACTCATTTAAAGTGGTAGGTGGTATAGTAATAGTGCATTATTTTATTTTGTAATTTGTGTAAACAGCCTTGCAGATATTTGGGTAAGAAAGTACCGAAGATACCAAATATTAACTATTTGGGCAGTTTCCCCCTTTATTGTCCAGCCTTTGGTGTGACTATTCACACCACACAGTAAGCAATGAGCCCAGTCTACACGCCATACCGCCCTTTTATACCAAAATACTACGAAACTACCCTACAAAATAATAATATTACAATATTGCTAAAAATACCAATTATATCATAGTGTTGCCAGGATCATATTATTATCTATGACGACTGTCGTCTATGCTATATTAATATAATCTATGGTTCTCATAACTGCTGTGATGAACATCGCGTAACATTTGATAACCATTTACTGGTCAATGAATACAATTCTGAAGTGCAGTCAAGACTAAAACGGATAGAATAATTGTAATTTCTGACAGTCTTTTTTTGTTTGTACGTTTGTAGGCTTCTTTAAGAAACTTAAGAAAGCCTATAAATTGCTCTAACTCAATATGAATAAGACCGTTAAATAGACTTTTAGTATTTTTTTTTATAAGAAAACTTGGTTAGAACGTGGTTAGAATATTTATTGCCAAGACGTATCCCACTAGTTGCTACGTAACGGTGTGGTAGAATCACGAAAAAAATTTTAAGGAGGGTCCCTCACTCATAAAAATATATATATTATTCTTTCAATTAATTTACAAAGAATAATCTCATAAAACACTTAGTCTCATGTTAGCAAGCCACTCCTATAACCAGTTAGTACCTCGCTGGTCTACACTAAAGCATTACAAAAATCCAATTAAAACCACACCTAATCAAAATTGTTTTCAGTTCATTGAAATCTTACAATTTAAGGACCGAATATTGCATTTTTTAGAGGACGCAATTTTATTTTTGGGACATGTGTGGGGGGTAATAGAAGCTTAACCTCAAGTTTGTGGGATCGCCAGCCTTGTCCCCCAACCGCCATCTTGGAAAAAGGGGTGAAAACACTTTTTTCGCGATATCTCGGAAACTATGCGTCTTACAAAAAATTTGTCAAGTCATAATTTGTAGCAAATTGTTTTGCCTACAAATATGCTTATATAACTTTTTGCCCTAAATTAAAAATTAAAGGAGTTATAAGCAAAAAAGTGAGAATTTTTTAATTCATTTCTAACCCTTTTCTTTACCATAGAACTTACCAAATCTAACTTATCGAATGTTACGCAGGTAGAAAAGGTCCCTCGTTTTCCCCGCCACCTATGAGGTAGAGTCCGTTGGCGCGTTTTTTTACGTGGTATCCCCAGTAGGCCTACTCCACGGACATTTTGCTTATAAGGTAATCCTCGACATCATAATGACTCCAGTGCAGTCACTATGATATACTTTGGTATATAATATATTAGTGTGTTAAAAAGTGTCAAACATACAAGAACAGAGAAAGACTACTAATTTCTGTGGCCGAGCGACCTGTAGTAAGACGCGACAAAACCACCCACGGAATATTCTATGGATGTCCACCACTCTTAGAGTTTATGGTATGCAAAAACCTTGAGTGATGTTCTGGCATTAGCAGTCCCCCATTCAAGGCCAGCAGCACATTAGTAGCACATTTGGCGTTGTGAATGCCCACAGGCGAGGGTAACTGGTTTCCATTAGGTGGGCTGTCAGCTTGCCTGCTGTACTTCAGTAATAAAAATAAAAGAAGCAATCTATACTCACTGGCATGGTCGTCATGCAGCAGGTTGTGGTACCGGTGGGGCTGTTGCTTATCGGACGCGTCGAGCCTCATCATCACGCCGGTTGTCACCACATCGCGACTACCTGAACGAAACACAGAAAAAATTATATAAAACCGGCTAGGTGCGTGTCACTTCGAGTTTCGTAGAGCTGCTCAACGTGACAGTTTTTGCTATGAGATTACAGAATTCTAAAAACAACATTGAACCGAAAATACCTCGTTTCACGAAAATTACTACACATATCTTGTAGAAACTAATTTTTAACCGACTTTAAAAAGGAGGTTCGTATATTTTTTTGTTTGTTCGTTACTCGATTTCTCCGTTAATTGTGAACCGATTTTCGAATATTTTTAATCGGTACACTCCCGAATTGGTCCCATTGTCGCCATGTCAGGAACTGATGAGTGGATTCAAAGATATTAAAGAAACCCACGAAATTTCTGTAAATTTTAAACCGACTAACTCTACGAACAAGACTTACTAACACTAACGCAGGTGGAGTAGGGGCATAAGAAAACACTTAAATTCAGTCTTGTAACAATCCAGGCAATATTGTCTATGTGTTATCTATATTAGACTAGCTGCGCCCCGCGGTTTCACCCGCGTGGTGATGGAAAATCGTTATATTTTGGATAATTCACACTATATCATTATAAATTATAGCTTATGTGTTATTCTAATGTATAAGACATATTATTATAAAGTTTCATCAAAATCCATTAAGTAGATTTTGCGTGAAAGAGTAACAACATACGTCCATATATACAGACTTTTGCGTTCATAATATTAGTAGGAAGTAGGATAGATACACAGATATCTATTTATTATTGTACACTATTACAGAAAAACTTATAGTAGGTAGGTACTATTTTAGTAAGGTACAAAGGGCGGTCTTATCGCTAAAAAGCGATCTCTTCCAAACAACCCGTGGCAGGTATCCGAGTATTGTATATTTTTCAAAATACATGTTTTTAGATCGGAATGAAATTCTTACATAAATATATAAATAAATAGTAAGTTTAATAAAATACATTTAAATCTAAAAATTAATCAAATTTAAAAATTAACTCATCAAAAATTCGACTTTCGTTTTATTAATTGAATGCTTTGTTTCTAACACCACGAAATTATGATGTATGGGTTTCTAGAATGCCTCGACTCTCACTTTCATTATGTCTGCCTGCCCCGGGCTCTGTGTCAAATTAATCATTCAACCTCAAACCATTTGCGGAATAGATTAGATTCATTTAGCGTGGGAACGAAGTCGCAATCCCCTTTATCTTGTGGGAACGTTGATTGGTTAATTATTTTGCTTCTTTTAATTAAATAATTGCAACATCGATCAAGTGGCGGTTACCGAAGCTCTCAGCAGAGCCCAGTTATACTTTAAAAACTTACGACGTACAAGCTTTATTTATGTTGCAAAAAAAAACAATTAGTACGGTATGTCTTTATATTTAAAACTATAATAATATTTTCTATCCTTTTATTGCGTTCTGTCTTATTGAATATGCACTGTTTACTACAACTCCATTAATTCTTTAAAAGTCATTCTGTAATATAATTCTGTATAAAACTTAAAAAAAAGAACTTAAATATAAATAGAACAACTAATATAAACATTTTTTTTGCTAGACGTATTGCTGGGGAGTTTGTTGCCGCTTCTTCTCCTTAACAGCAATAACACGTTGCGAAGCGGTGTACATAGACTAGGAAGTAAAAGAAAAATTTAACCTATATGTATGACCTTCAAAAAGTGTTCTCCAGTGGAACTTATTTTTTATAAAAACTTTTGAATTTCATATTTATTTATTAATTATACAGCTGAATCACTCAAGCGTCGCAAATATGCAACCCTCAGTGAGAGGTATATGTTTGTGCCGTTTGCGGTCGAGACGCTTGGACCGTGGGGTCCCGAGGCCTTGAGCCTCTACCAAAAATTTATCTAAACGACTCATTGACTCTTCAGGTGATCAGAAGGCTGGTGCTTACCTCGGGCGACGAATCAGTATGGCGATCCAGCGAGGGAACGTAGCCAGCCTTCTGGGCACCTTACCCGTAGAAGACGGTGATCTGGGCTCAGTATTCTGCTTATAGTCTTCAGGGACTATGGGTAGAGAACAATACAAATATGCTTTCTTTTATATTCGATTATTTATAAATTTCTTTTGTTAATTATTATTCAAGAAATAAATATTCCATCTTTATATTATGTTTTTGTGTTTTATAAATCAGTTTTTTTTGAAAAATTTATTGTGAATATACTATATGTTTTTATGTAGTGGTAGGGCCACCTGGATGTGGGTTATTTTGTCGCCTCTAACGACAGGCCGCCCGGCCGCAGGATTTGTATTTACTGCAGAACTATACAGAACCTTGTCACAGCAATGATTTATAGAAAGAAACACGAAGAAGCTTCTTTAGATATAACAATCTGTAACACCAAAACCACAGTGTTAGTCCGACAGTGACAGAAATATGCTTTGCATTTATAGATAGATAGATAGATAGATAGATAACACTTTATTGTACACCAATACAATCATGAACTTAAAGACTAAAATTATATCTACTTATGTACAAAGGGCGGTCTTATCGCTAAAAAGCGATCTCTTCCAGACAACCCCAGGAATGAATTGAGATGATAATGGCGACGGTGGTATACGTAACGTATAGTACGAACTACTTACATTTTAATAATAAATACATAAATGATATATATACATATATGAAGAAATTTTATATATTACATAGATATATACTTAATATACATACCATACAAATACATATCTACAAAATGTATAAATGAATTTAAATATCATATTCCAACGACAGGTAGTATTTTTTGATCATAGTTTTAAATATCGCTAGCGATTTTGCTTGTCTGATTGTAACAGGAAGCGCGTTCCAGAGCTGTATGGCCTTAACAGTAAAAGAATTGTTATAAAAAGTTGAGTTATGCGCAGGAGTGTTCAATTTAAGTTTAGTGGAAGGGCGTAAATTATGAGAGCATGAAAGAAATTCAAAATTTTGTTTAAGGTAATCAGGAGTACTAGGGACAAATAAAATACTATAGAGAAAAGCAAGGATGCGAGTATTCCGGCGAAATCGAATTGGCAACCACTTGAGTTTTTTTCGGAATTCAGAGACATGGTCATATTTGCGTAGTCCAAATATGAACCTTATGCAAAAATTTTGGAGGCGCTCAAGTTTATTAAGTTGTTCTTGGGTTAAATTTAGATAGCTGGCGTCAGCATAATCAAGGATAGGAAGTAATAAGGATTCTGCTAGCTTAATTTTGGTGATAGTGGGTAAGAAATTGCTCAACCTTCTAAGGGATTTGGATGAGAGGTAAAGCCGTCGGCTTAGTTCGGTGATATGAGGTCGCCAAGACAGCTCACTGTCAAATATAATGCCAAGGTTTTTTACCTTATCACTAAAAGGAATGATTGTCCCGTCAAACATCACACTAGGTATGGTACTCCAGTCGACCTTGTTAAGCATCCGTGAGCTACCGATGATGATGACTTGATATTTAACATTTTTACACAATTACGTCACACAATATTGCAGTCTAAATTACTCGAACTATCAGGCAATTAGCGAGCGTTGTAAAAGTGGCAAAAGGCGTTGAACAGTGTCTGTTGTTGCCTCACAAACCAAAAATGTTTACAAAAATACTATGAGTCTATGACGCAAATGCGACTATATTTGTATACATCACTTATTATGCAAATCGTGTTCATTACGTTACTATATACTAACACATTGCTATGTCATGGATGCTAATATTATGTAACGTTTTGTTCGTTTTACAATATTAGTAATAAACTCAGTATGACCGTGAATATCTCGATTGGCAAAAACAGGAACCCTATAAAATCGTTATATCCACGTGTCTGTCGTTCTGTCTTGGAAATAGTACTAGCATATGCCCCCGACTTCGTCAACGCTCGACTTGAAATTCCCGGGACACAAAAATGTCGCAGCATTTAAAAAAGAATGTAACCTATTAGTGAAAACTGTGTCGGAATAAACCTTTTTACGCTTCCGAACTACTTTAAACCGCTCTAGGGTACATTCCATTCCATACATTGGTTTAATTAAATAAAAATTGCTATCGGTGAGTGAAAAATAATATCGTAATTTGTTTTTTTTTAATCTGGCCATTTTTAATCAGTTCTAAAACATTCCCACCAGGATAAAAAGTAACGCAGAGTTTAAGTCTAAGAATTAGCTAAATGCAACGAGAACAGACTGAAATAAAGAATTCAGAGTAGGCCATGCTGCCATAACTAGGATGATATCATGCGACGGAGGACTTATGTCCGAATAGAGGAGTATGCTAGGAAAATACATTATGCTGACACCAAATAATTGTCGAGAAGGTGAAAGAGTAAAGAGTAGCCATTATAGAAATAAATAAAGTAGACAAGGAATTCCACTAAAGCTTCGAATGTCGCAACTTGTACTGAATATACTTCCTCATACGATAATGCTCAAAATGTGAACCAACACACCGGTGCCATTGACACATGCCCGCAGAAATTGACTTTTCAAAAAGTTGTCCAACCGGATTGCCTTGTCAAAATGTAATCCTATGACATTTATAGTACCGACACGTTACGCTGATCAACTTTATTACCTCATACCAATAGTATACGGAAGATATACTTTAGTTCTATAAAATTACCGGCCTTTGGACACCACATGAAAAAAGTTGCTACCTGCAATTGCGTGCGTTACAGTAGAGGATGTTCTGAATGTATTGATGGAAGGTGTCCGGACCGAAGAATGTAGATATAAAAACTTTGGTGATACTCTTATAAGTAGAAAGCTTAATAATGTAACAGAATTCTCGCTAGTCCCATGTCAAATCAGGCGACTAAAAATACAATTGTTGTTTTTTTATCTACGGGAACAGAAAAAGTGTACAGTGATGCGGGGATAGTGCGCAAAGGGGTCCTAACAATTAAGTAATAAGTAATCACATTTTCTCACTAGTACAATCTGTTTATTTATCATGAGAAGCACTTTAGAAAACGAATTTGCAATTGGTTTTAAAGGTCGTCTGTTATCATTGAAATGATAAAGTTGATAACGATGTTACGGAAGCAAGAACCTACTGACTGATATGCATTTATGTCTACATGGTTTATTTTTGTAGACACAGGTACATGTATTCCAAAATTTTTGATGAGTCATAACTGATCTATATCATCGATTAGCTTATCCATCAGTTTCTTCGATTAAAGGCTCTTTATACAGGCTATTGAGGTAACCTTGGACTGACCGCAGTTCCTTTCAGTCGCCTTTCAGGTTATCAACCTAGCACGTTAGTGGTCGTCTTACTACTTCAATATGTTCGAACAAGGCTCTTCACTAGGACCCCTTTTTTAGTATTAGGGTTTTAATTAAATTAATAGTCACGACATGCTAAAATATAGGAATAGTTCTCTAGCACTTCGTGCGTTCTTCTTTCACTCCGTGCAGGAACGGAGAAAGAATACAATTTCCTGCGGCCGGGCGGCCTGTCGTAAGAGGCGACAAAACAACCCACAGCCAGGTGGTAGGGCATTTGCCCGACTGGATGGCTACCACCCCTGGTCTAAAGTATGTCGCCATAACAACCTTGAGTTGTGTTCCGGCATTAGTGGACCAGGTTCCAGTCTCCCTTAAGAGGGCAGCAGCGCATTTGTAGCATCTTTGGTGTTGCAAATGTCCATAGGCGATGGTAACCGCTCTCCATCAAGTGGGCCGTCTGCCTGTCTGCTGACCTCCTGCAATAAAAAAAAAAGCACCACACCTGTGCCTATTTGTTTGAGTAATTCGGCAGTAGTACCGATTTGTCTTTGGTTTGTTTACTTATTTCAACACTTACTTATGTCAAACTGTTTACTTATGTCAAACAAAGGACGTGCTAAGAGTTAAAATATTTGTGTAATCTAAGACTCGCATGATAAAAGACAATAGACACTTGAATGCTCTGCATCTCATTTCAATTTAATTTAATTAAATGTATATATCGAGTCTTTACTGCCATTTTATCGTAAGCCACATTTGGACCCAACTATATTTTTAGTTGCAAATGTATAACTACTATTTTGTTTTCAGACTTTCAGTTTTTGAGTCAGTAGAGTGTAATCTAAATAAAACTGGTTATCTTAAAATAGAATAATAGTTTAAAATATTTTTTGCAACAATAAAATATACTTGGATCCAAATGTCGGTTACTATAAAAAAATAAATATTGCAGAAGTTCAGCCGACAGGCAGATGGCCCATTTGATGGATAGCGGTCACCATCGCTCATGGACATTTGCAACACCAAAAGTGCTACAAATGTGCTGCTGCTCTCTTAACGGAGAATGGAATCTGGTCACTACAGCCAGAACACAACTCAAGGTTGTTATGGCGACATATTCTAGACCAGGGTTGGTAGCCATCCAAACGGGCGATGGCCCTGCCACCTGTCTGTGGGTTGTTTTGTTGCCTCTTACGACAGGCTGCCCGGCCGCAGGAAATTGTATTCTTTCTCCGTTCCGTGCAGAATATAGAACGGAAAATGGTGGTAAGGACGATATAATAGTGAAAATTGTTGTAGAAGTACTTGGTAATACAAGTTCTAAGCTGACGATATATCAAAGACGCACAAACAGTTTAAGACGTATATTATCTACCTGTTTAAGTAATCTTTAATCAAGTGTGATTTAAGATTACTAGACAAGTAAATGCTCTACATTACCGTGTACCAGTTACTTATTATTTGATACACTGAGATTGAATTGCGTCACTCACGCCAACGCCTCCCAAATGCGTGCAATGTCATAACATGGGTGACGTTTGTGTAGGGCCGGCTACTAGGCAAAAATTATTAGGTGAATATTCTTGTAGTCTATGGACTTGTATCCCATTCCATGAGAATAGGATTGGAATCGGCTCAGCCATTTTTATATGAATCTAGAACAAACAGACAAGAAATCGAAAGAAAATTAAATCGTTTATATAGTCTATTCCACTTGTTTTTTAAAATAGCTTCAATGTACAGACACGGTATGTTTAGAATTTTATAATATTGTAACGAGTTGCACGACTCAAATTAAAATGTCATTGGAATTACTATAGAGTTTATTAGAACTATACAAACACGTATAACACAGGTACAAATATAATTGAACACAACTAGTCCAAACGTAATGCACGATTCAATAACATGCGCAAAGTCCGTCACTATATAGATTACCGAATGAACACACGTCTTTCCTAGCTTGTTATCGTTTGACTGCCGACCTCTCCATTGGTGCATTGCTTTATATACAAATGCAATATGTATCTCGGCCGCGTTGACTGAATTTCTTAAAATCACAACTGGCTAATGACTACCATAAACGATCACAATACACAATGGGCTGTTTTTCTAATTAGAAAATAATAATTATAATTAATTAATTAATATAAATTAATTTTAAACACAAAGTAAACAAAAGAAATCCAAATCCCGAACAGGTAATAAATTAATGTCTACAGGGTGTGAATTTGTCTTTTGTCGGCATTCAAGTCTTAACAATATTGTACATCGATTAGGTTTATTTTTAAGTTCTTTTTCTTGTATTAGCATGTTTATATGAAATAGATAAATAATATGAATTAAGCCACACACATATAAACAAACACAAAACGTTACAGTAATACAATATTCTGTTCAAGGACGGCGTTATCGCCGTATTGTAACACTTATCGCAACTTTGCATTTTAACAATACCATTATCAATTGAATAATACAATGAAATGGCCTTAAATAAATTATCTTTGCTTTCTTTCAAGCGATTTAATAAATCGCTTTTGTTGTATTCATTTGGGCCTCAATCAAACTTCGATACCAAAGTGATTAAAATTTGATAGCTGTATTTTTAAATAGAAATTTGTATCTTAGCCTGCCTGCTTGCCTTCTTTTTTCGCCAGGGCCAATCCGCTTGAGGACCATAAGCCGCGACAAGAGCAGAACCAAATAATTCGCGACCCGTGTGTGGGATTCGCCAGATCGAGGGTGGCACCAGCATGCCCAGTCAGAACCGGTATCATGCTGTTGCCACTAAAACCCCTGAATGTTCCGTCCTTCGCCTTATGCCCTGGCCTCTCCGCAGCCCTGGCAGGAGGCTGGCTTGCACCCAGGGCAACGGATCAGCGTTGCCATCCAACGCGGAAAGCATTTTGGGCACGCTCCCCGCCGCCAGTGACTGCTAGCTTGTGTGTGGTACTCTACTTTGTAATCGTCTGCAACGCTGAGCGCGAATCGGTGTAAATTCAAAGCTTCCGTGCTCTCTCTCTAGGTTCACTTCGGTAACTACATATCGACGGTTAAAAGGTAATAGGGTATAAGCGACAAAAAGTAAATTGTTCAGGACTTTAAAGTGCAAGTTTAAAATTTCAGAAAAATGGAGATAACTTTTTCATTTCTTGTCATATCGTGAAAATGGAAACAGCTCTAGAATAAAAAAAATAAAAGCATTAAATGGTAGTTTTATTTATTTGATTCCACGTTTTTTATGTGGTTTAATGTCGCTTAAATCAATTGATCTTATTTTCTTTATGGAGTAATTGGGCATAAGTTACATCTACATAGAAAAAAACGAAGGGTAGAGTAGACTTAGCTACATTTGACATCCTTATATCAAGAGGTAATAGGGCATAAGTCACATGACTGCAGAATAACATAAAAGGGTAAAAAGTATAAGTGGTAATTCTCATTATTATACTAAAAGGTAATGGAGCATAGAATAGTGTTAAGCAAAAAAATCAGTAGGATGTTTGTAAACTTAAACTTGTAAATGGTAGTAGGGTATAACCGACGCTTAATGTCTTTGACGACAATGGTAAAGGCATTAGTTCCAGCTTTCAAAAAAGGTACTAATGGTAAACAGTAGTATACGCCTGGAGCCTTTACGGCAGTAAAAAGTAAAAATGTATTACCAACTATAACCCAAAAGTGATGCCATTTTTACAGAGGTACATGCGCCTTTAAAGTAAAAAAGCCCAAAATTCGGTCGGTTAAATGAAATGACACTTCAAAAACGCAGTTTTTTGCTTGGGCATAAACGACATGAAAGTCATCGTAGAGCCATGGGAGTGAAACGGGAAAGCGGGTTGAGTGAAAATTTTAAGTAGGATGGCATTCATAACTCATTTTCGACCAAAATGTCGCTTATGCCTCATTACCTTTTAACCGTCGATATGGCAATAGCCAAGTATTGCCAAGGCATAACATATTGGAACAAATACAGCAGCAGGTAGCCCTGCATACTTGCTAAGATAACGTAGGCCGTACGTCGGCGTAACGATCCGAAGCAGCAGGAGTTGATGAAAAAACGCAAACAATGAGCGGCGCCAGCGTTCTTGTGATCAGGCTATCATCATTAGATACGGAATAATTAACATAATTTTAAGCGTTCGTCTTTATGATTAACATCAATCGACTATTGTTATGAATATATAATGCTTTTGTTAAGTTAACAATACGCGGCGGCAACGTTTTAATGATCAATTAGAGCTACCCACTCAGGTTCGTACGCGTCAATCTAGGATATTATGGTGGCAGTTGCTAACTTTCGGGATAACAATCTCCTTCTATATATACCGACAAAGACCGCATCCGACATCTGGCATGTTGTAAAAACGAATTATTTTATTTAAAAATATCTAGTGTTATCGTACTTATTTTATGGCTGTAATTAGTGTCGAACGACTTAATCCTTGTTTTTATTGCATTGCGTCGAAGCTTGCCAGATGTGGGTAAACGGGGGCCCCTTTGTCGAATTGAATCGTGCAGTGTGAACTGGTTACATCCAGTTTTATTTGAACCTGTTTTATACGTGTTTGTACAGTTCTAATAAACTCACTGGTCCTTTTGAATAATTCCCAGAATAATTCCCGCGGGATTCCCAGGATACAAATAGCGCAGATTTTAAGTCTAAGAATTTTCTGTCGATCAGCGAAAACCGCATCGAAATCGGCACAGTAGTTTTAACGTGAATCCCAAAGATCAATTCAAACAACAAATCGATTTGATTAACCTTAATACTTAAGGATTAGATGTTGCCTCAACACTAATAAGGATGTAAAAAGTGGACAAAGTGATATAGTACGAGCCGCAAAGCAACTTGTTAAGAAACCATCGAGAGCTGTTAAGAGTTGTTAGCGAGATATCAATCAATTGAGAACCATTCTCAACCTGTTATCGAATGAATGAATAATATCTTCAATTCACTGACACAGTTACACGCCGCAGCCTGTGAAACTATGCGAAAGGGGCCACTAAACAAGCGGTTCAAAGGAAAACACGTAGGTATATTATTTTTAAACATAGAATAAGAAACCTTGAAATTGTTTTATGATGATATCATTCGACATTTGAAAATTTGTAACGGGTATTATATTTTATTATTTTATTTTAAAGGGCGTCACACACGGCAAAGATGCTATAAAATTTCATGTTAAGATGCCTGCATATAAAATATTATAGCGTCTTAAGGTATCACACACGGTTAAGATGCTATAATATATCCCTTCGAGTCATTCCATCAAAGGTTTGACTTTTGCGTTGTATATTAAGTGCACACGCTGTATAAAGGAGCTTTCTATATACTTTGTATGTTAAGATACAAAATATATAGCAAGCAAAATATTAAGACATATTTCGCATCTTAAGATGACATCGTTGCATAGCTCGCATCTTAAGTACTGTAATATGAAAATACATATTATCATCTTAACCGTGTGGTGTGTGATAGTTCATAAAAATTGTATAGTGAGCGATATTCTATCTTAAGATGAAATATTATAGCATCTTGGCCGTGTGTGATGCCCTTAAAGCTGTGGTGGTTCAACAGCAAATACATCCCCTTCTTATTGAAATGACCTGAGTTAGAATCGTATAAGGGAGACGTAATGCCTAAGCAATACGGATTGAATGTCTCGAGGCCGATTTTGACGAAAACTAAAGTGGAAACATATTTTTTTTAAATCAAGCAGGAAATCTTAGGAATTGAATCGGCTGATTTTGAAGAAATAAACACACCTTTATTTATATACTAAATCATAGTTGTAACCTGTAAGGATCGATTGCTGTGAAGGAATGAACAACAACACACCAAGGGAAAGAAATTGATGAATTAATGCAATTATTATTTCTATTATTTACCTTCTTTATTCCATGCGTCTCTCCCTATTGCCTCTACAATAATAATTATATTTTTTCTTTACTCGAGAGTGGGGACTATATCGGCAAAACAGTAGGTATAAATACATACAGTCTTCGTACGCCAATCACAATTTTGACATTCACAGACTATTTCCTTAACTACCGAATTTCGTGTTATATTATTATTGTTGTTTTTTTTTACTGTCCACGGTTTTTATTAGCTAATTCAGGTCCTATGACCTTTATTATAATTATAATGACGTAAATTCATATTAATTTCTATTATTCTCTTTATTTCAATTTGGTGTAAAATAAGATTCATTCTTGGCTTATGTATTGTTCTAAAATGTATTGTTCATTAACGTATTGCGTAAATCTGTGTGATTTTTGTTAAATAAATAAAATTAATAAACTAAATAAAATAATTAAATATCTTACTTAGATATTCTTCCCTAATCGCCAAAGTAGTGGCCTCGTACAAGAATAAAGAGTGTAACCATTGTATGCAGATCTGACAGATGGCGAAAGTAGGGCCCCCCTAAGAGAATGCCCGCCGCGGGAATCGAACCGGCAAGCCCCGTCTAACGACCTCACATACATTTTTATGAATATAATAAAAACTCCGAGTCATTAAATGCGTTTTAATGTAATTTCACGCCTGGTGTTTGTATGTAATTGGTGAATATAATTGTCCGAATAAAAAAGTAAGAGTTTTGTATACAAGTTAGAAATACAAATCAACCACCGTTACCGGGGTGGTACCAACCAGACCGTAGGAATGCTATTGCTAGGCCACGGTTAGGATTACCCACTAAAACCCCTGGCCGATGCTCGAATGTCTCTTGTCCGCCCTGTGGGCTCACTTGTGCCTACACCTCCGGACGGACGGAAGGTGCTCGGACGGAATTGTTACCATCCCTGGTCTAGAGTATTTCACAACAACCTTGAGTCGAGTTCCGTCTCTTTTTCGAGGCCGTCAGCACATTGATGGCACTTTTGGTTTGCAAAAGTTCATACGCGACGCTTACTGTGCAACAAAACAACCAACAGCCGTGCAATTACCCTACAGGTGGTAGGGTAATTGCACGTCTGGAAGACTACCACCCCTGGTCTAGAGTATGCCATATAAGAAATACAAAGGAAAACAATTTTCAGCTAGACGTGTTGCTGGAGAGTTTCTTGCCGCTTTTTCTCCTTAACACCGATAATACGTTGCGATGTAGGTACTACATAGGTTAGGAAGTAAAATTAAATTTTAACCCACATGTATGACTTTCAAAAAGGGTTCTCCAGTAGAACTCATTTTGAATAAAAACTTTTGAATTTAACAACCTTAAGTTGTGTTCCATCATGGTGGCCAGGTTTTTACCTCTTTTGCGAGAGCAGCAGTTACATTGGTCACTTTTGGTGATACAAATGTCTATAGGCGATGGTAACCGCTTTCCATCAGGTGGGCTGGCTGCTTATATGCCCGCTGTGAAATAAAAGTCTTGTAGAAATCACGGGCGAAACCACTAATTACATATATTTTATGTTTTATAGCCCTGCGTTAGTGTGTTAGTGACTGTGCCTAAATGCGTCTTACTCATAGCGCTAAAAAATAACGCCATTAATGATTAGCTACATTAGTGTCATATACATGAGAGATCTGTCAATGTTTAACGTCATTGAGAGATCGCTATATCTGTGTGAGACAGTTGCTAATGACAAATGGCCGCCACTACCTACTTGCAAGCGTCGCGAACTGTAGTAAAGCGTTGGTTGAGTTGTAAACAATTTCATAGACAATTCAATTATTAAAAAATGACAGCTCTTTACAACCATTAGATAAATTGTTAACATGATATATATGACAGAATGGATCTGAAAAGAACAGAAATAGTGTTCGCATCTTTCAATTCTGATTATTTATTCCCATTCTGGAGCTCACACTTTTTGGTGCCTGAGTGTTTTTTGTGACTATTTTCGAAACAAGCATAAAGTAGATTTAATAGAGTAACTTAAAAAGCTTGAAATTGTCTTGCAACCGACGCGGCAACGTTGTCGATTGGAAAGCTACAGCGCGCCCCGTTTTTCAACGCAGCACCTATGTCTAGTCACTAATATTATCCCAGGAAATAAAAAAAACGTCGTATCGATCACAACGTGTTTTAATAGCCGGATCCACACTTGACGATCCACCGCGCTCCGATCGTGCGTGGCAAGAGCGTCAAAGGCGCGGACGATGGGGACGTATTTGGTTTTTTGGCCTGCCTCAAGGCGCCTCGGTTTGACGGAGCGCGCTGTGACAGTTATGTGTGTGTTCCATGGAAATGTTTCAGTCACTTTTTAATATCACTATAAAGAATATATATGTTTATGGGTTGCAAATCATCGCTTCTATCTACCTATAATCCCCTTATCCCATCTTAAAGGTTGGTACCGCGTTGGCTTCGTTATTGGTGGGCATTAGGTGGACAGTCAGCCTGTTTCGCAATAAAAAAATAAGTTCGACTGAATCACGGATTGCTTCGGATCGCTATGAATGGCTTGGAGCGTAGTTCAGGATCGCAAGTTTTAACAAATTGGATCGGCTTAGCGTTTCCACGTATCCTGGTCGCTGGATCGCTGGGTCGCCGATCCATTTTGGATAGTTATTAACGTGAGTTAGTAGAATATTATCGGAAGTGATTGAGTATTGAAAAAAAGTTACTTTGTATTTCGATAGATGGCCCTAGTCAAATAATAGATCACGGTATGGTTTGCATATTACTAGTTTCACAATGTAAGCAAAAATTCTAACTTGAAGTTTCCGGGTAGGTTTTCAAATTGGACAAGTATATTAACAACATTAACAAAAAAAACATCCATAGATACTCTAAAATTATGCCGCCTCTCCAAGCGGCCGTAATGCTTTTTCGTGACAAAAAAAAACCTAATACCCCTGTACCCTCGTATATATAGAAGTTTCACTTCAATGATTAATAATTTTTGTATCGATCTAGCATCTTTATTGTTTCACTGAAGTGATCCGCCTTAGTTTGAACTTGATCAATCGCCCAGTGTGGATCCGGCCAATCATCAATGACTATACAAAAACGGGTTCATTATATGCGATTGCTGGTCCAATTTATTTGTGAAACGACATTACGAGATAGGTCTTTAAGAAACAATAGATGGACGGAGGTTGGGTAACTATTTACATAATTAAATAAAATGTCGGCCCAGACAAACGGAACGAAAGTGACATGTACACAGTACTTGCATTATATAATTGCGTCTACCCGCTGTTGATCTCGATGTTAATTCATACCGTGGACTTATCTCTTCTATCTTGTTAACTGATACTCAGGTGAAATACAACTTAAATAAGCGCCGACGTAACTTGAATTCGAAATATTTCTCTTATTACAAAGTTGGCTAACACGCAGACAGCCTTGAGGCCTTTAGGGCACGTTCCCTGTATGTCTTAACGATTAATTTATCGTTGGATGACTGTCGTCTCTAGCTGTTCCCATTATAACGATTGTATGTCGTCAATTTTTTTTATCGTTAAGCGACTATCGTATCTAGGTGTTACTATTGGATCGCGACGACATTTTATCGTTTCACGGCAGTCGCTTTTTCGTTTACACATAATTAGCAAGCTACAAATCTACAGTCGCGAGGGGGAAGGGAAAACACGTGTAAACGACGAGACGATATTTTTATCGTGGCTACGATAGATTTGCCGTCACGATTCAGTCGTAACGATTTTTAACGTTTTACGACTGTCGTGCTAGCCGTTCCCACTGTCATGACAATCTGTCGTCACTGCAAAAAATGTCGTAGACGTCAGTAAATCGTTCTGTCATTCTATATGTGAACACTTCCATTTAAACATATAACCCGCAACACTTAAAACTACACGATTATCTGTCGTGTCGTCACGACAAAGTAGGTACGCGCCCTTACACTGAAATTTTCGCATGATCACCCCGATTGAGACTGGTGGTGGGGTATTTGCCCATCTGGACGGCTAACACCTCTGGTCTAGAGTATGCCTTCTATTCTATCCGTGCAATAACGGAGAAAGAATACAATTTCCTGTCGTGATAGGTGACAAAACAACTCACAGCCAGGTGGAAGGGTATTTGGCTACCTGAATAGCTACCACCCCTGATCTAGAGTATGTTGCCCTAACAACCTTGAGTTGTGTTCCGGCATTAGTTGCCAGGTTGTAGTCTCCCTTTAGAGAGCAGTAGCACATGGGTAGTACCTTTGGTGTTATAAAAATGTCCACAGGCGACGGTAATCGCTCCCCATCAGGTGGGATGGCTTCTCATAATGCAATAGAGAAACAGATTGAATTTAAAACAATAATAAATTCAACATACAATGGAAAATACATTTAATTATATAAACACATAAACAATTTTTTAAATGAAGACGAAAGATGTTTAAGAGTAAGCCTCAGCTCATGGAAAGTGATCAAAGTCGCGTGATACGCGTTTGCAACACCAATGACGAAGCCAACGCATTACGAGCATTTAAGATTTGATAAAGATGATGAGATAGAGATTAGACAGGAGGAGTAGAGATATTGTATAGCAGGAGGAGGAAGTAGTACCTAGTAGAATTTATACAGTTCTAGCGGACACCCGCAACTTTTTCTGTGTTTGTAATAAAATTCGCAACTCGAACAGACGCGTCAGCGTCGTCTGCGTGCCTTAATTAACTAACATAAATATAAATAACAAAATTTGAAAGTTTTTCAAACAAAAATGCAAATGAAAACATAGTTAAAAATAAGTCACTTATGTAACCATTTTTAACAAGTAAGACGTTTCAGTTTTTTACTTATTTATGTCACATTTCTATACTAAAATGAACCTGTCTACTTTCGACTTATGGTAATTTCATTCCACATCGGTATATTATTCAATCTCCATAAATCAAACTTCAAATAAATCAGTGAACTTATATTCAGTGACTACTCTTTACTCCGGCAACGATCCTTTTGTCGATGATGGCAAGTTTAAACTGCACCCAGGAAATTAAAAGGAAAAAAATGAATAAATAGCGTAGCATACGTACTTACATTGCTAACATCCTATTCTATGAGAATAAATTACTCACAGTACGTCAACTTTTTATTCATTCATTATTATTAAAACAACACAAGTCAAAACATATTTATAACACACTTGACATAACAGACAAACATAACAAATATATTATTTTTAAATTAGAAAATTTTAAAACCGTTTTTATCAATAGATTTCCTTGTTACTTAGGCAAATATTTATATAATAAAATAAATAAAATACTGGCTTTTGATTCGTTAACTAATCATAAATTTAAATCTAAAGTTCATAGTTGGCTGCAAACTCAAAATTACAATGAGACTGAAAATTTACTCAAAATGGTAATTTAAGTTATAATGATATAAACACATATACACACACACACACACACACACACACACACACACACACACACACACACATAAATAAATAATTGAGCATTGGAAGAGCATCAACACCTAATTAATACAGGTTTTTACCTAGTTTTAGGTGTTGAAGCCCCCATTTATTAGTTTTGGATCAAAGTTTATTTGTCTTTTATATTGTTACTTTTTCATATCTTTCTTTTTACTGAATAAATTATTCTTATTATATTACATTGCTAACATGTATCTTAAAATAAAAACGTATTTTGAGATTTTTTCAAATACGCCGCATTTTCAGCACACAAGGTCTGCACTCAATTTAATGCTGTGCCGGCATAATATCCGGCACAACGCTGGTTTTCAGTGTAAACCTTCCTTTTGACGTAACAAATAATTTAAACACTATTTAATTTGTAAATTATATATACCTACAGAGAATCAGTGTGTTACCAACCACATAATTTCCTATGGACAATATCGATTTCAACCGATTAACAATACAACAGGAAGTCTGGATGACTAAGCTGACGTAAATTCCCGTTACGTCCTGACTCATTGGAAACAAAGCGGAAGGCTTAAAGTAAATTTTAGTGTTCAAAAAGGATAATAATAGATACAGTCATGGTGAAGATGAATCTGTGTGACACAGACACCTAACTATTAGGTATTTTAGTTTCTTCTTTTTAATTTATGCTAATATTATAAACAGGCAAAGTTTGTAAATTTGGATGTTTTTTTTTTATTGCAGGAGATCAGCAGACAGGCAGACGGCCCGCTTGATGGACAGCGGTTACCATCGCCTATGGACATTTGCAACACCAAAGGTGCTACGAATGCGCTGCTGCTCTCTTTAGGGAGCCTGGAACCTGGTCACTAATGCCGGAACACAACACAGAGTTATTATGGCGGCATACTCTAGACCAGGGGTGGTCGCCATCCAGTCGGGCAAATGCCCTACTACCTGGCTGTGGGTTGTTTTGTCGCCTCTTACGACAGGCCGCCGGGCCGCAGGAAATTGTATTCTTTCTCCGTTCCTGCACGGATAAGTGTTCGGGGTAATCTCCGGTATCACTGAACAGATTTAGAAAATTCTTTCACCAGTGGAAAGCTACACTATTCTCGAGTGGCATAGGCTTTATTTGTGATTAACAAGATTTTTTAATGACCCTCGGTGAAGTGGGCACGGGAACCCCGTCAAATATAGCACACGTCCTCGTAATCCGTTACAAAACTTAATTAAACATTGATTTGCGTACGTACGTGCGTGCGTGCTTTTGTATGTATTAATGACGTCTAACGAAGTGTCTACGGTTGGGTCAGCTAGTAATTAATATGAGTTGTGCGTTTAATGATTTTTAATACACGTTAAAATGCGACTAAATTAAGAAAGAACACACAAAACTAAAAAACGTTAAACAGTACTCACAGGTAAAACATTATTGCAACAAAAATATATTAGGAAACTCGTGGCTAGAGAACACCGAACTTTTAATGTTTTGAAGTACTTATTACGAGGAATTTTTTGCAATTTTTTTCGTACAGGAATACTTCTACCGATGGCATGACCTTAGGCAAATATTTCAATGACAATTGGAATAAAATATTAGAAACTGAAGACCCTTGTGCCACTCCCATCCTTGTCTCCAATGGGTCTGAGGATGTTTTTTCTCTATTACCAATCACACACTGCTCTCTTCCCCGCATTAAATTCATTAGTAGGTAGTCTGTGAGCATGTCCGTCTATACCATAGTGTCGTAATTTTGTAAAGAAGACGTCATCAAACAATTCTTATTTGGTTTTTGTATATACATACATGTACAGTACATTACTTTAAGTAATGTACTGTACATGTATGTATGTATATGTATAATATACAATATACAAAAAATCTAATTCAATTACCAACCGCGACTTATAAAGCATCCGATGTAATTAATTACGAGATCTTTGTTAAAGTAAAACCACTAGTATTCAGACAACTAAAAACGTATTAAAAAAACTGAAATACAATTGTGTTAATTGTGTTTAAAGAACGATAGTTTTTATCGCGTACCAATAATATTAATATTGCACCTGCTATGCGCATGCGCAACGTGAACGGCGACCTTGCGGGTGAGTGGCGATCTTTCACCCAATGCCGGAATACCACCAATTGATAAATAACATATTACTCCTATTTATACGTTAACAGTTTATTTTTATTAAAAACAAGTTGTCCTGGTAAACGTCGTCTTGCCCGGAAAAGCTTCAATCGATATGCCGACAGCAGCGCCACCTACCGGGTCCAATTTTGAACCAACTCAGAAACCTTCTCTGGCTCATGCAAAACGACTTTGCTAAACATCATCACGTGATCAAATGTATAGTTTACGATTCTATAAAGGACATACAGACAAACATTTATTTTTATATACATAAGGAGAAGACAATCACTGATGTTACACCATTTCTCCTCCGTGCAGGAACGGAGAAAAAATAGCAATTCCTGCGTTGGGGCGGCCTGTCGTAAGAGGCTATAAAACAACCCACAGCCAGGTGGTAGGGCATTTGCCCGACTGGATGGCTACCACCCCTGGTGTAAAGTATGTCGCCATACAACCTTGAGTTCGGTTCCGGCATTGGTGACCAGGTTCCACCTGGACCACGCGGGTCAAGCCGCTGGCGCAGCTAGTAACCCATACATTACTATATCCATATTCAACGTTATTAACAAAGTCGGATCTTAAATAACGCCTTAAACCGATCGCCATATCTGTGTGAAACGGCCTAAATATTTAACATTATCCCAAATAAAGCCCACATTAGCAAAGGCAACCATTTCCTATCGGGTGGGCTTTTAGCCATATAAACGTAAGGCAAGGTATTCGCATCTTGCGATAAAAATGGCTGTGACAATGATTGTCGCCAAATATGGATATGGCAACCCACGAACAAAGCTAGGCAATGTGACATTACCCGTTTTGCAATACCTGTTCAACGAGCTGCCCCTAAATGAGCATATTAATGTGGAGGTGTTAATTGAATTAAGCCAAATATAAGATTGGCTCCAATCAAATTAATTTTAATACTATCTTCTGCATGCGACTTCTGCGTGGAATAGTTACTTTGGGCTAACGTTAACTTCTGCCACACATGATTTTTGCGAAACTAACCGTAAACGCAGCGCACGCAGCGGAAGCTCTCAAAAGGAAAAAAAAAACCCGATTTTGAAACCTTCTTCATTGGTGCTCCGCTCCTATTGCTCTTAGCGTGATGGTGTATAGCCTATAGCCTTCCTCGATAAATTGGCTATCTAACACTGAAACAATTTTTCAAATCAGACCAGTAGTTCCTGTGATTAGCGCGTTCAAGAAAACAAACAAAGTCTTCAGTTTTATATGTTATAGTATAGATAGGTAACCAAAAGTTTGTATTTGAGGCAAAGTGATAACGCGGCCAGCGTTTTGGGAACGCTCTCAATTGACAATTTGGGAGTTCTTTTTTATTGGTATTTTTTAAATAATCGACTCTTCTTTCTTCACTTCGGACAAGGAATCAGTATGGCATATAAGCGAGGTAATGTAGTTAGCCTTCTGAGAACCTTACCCGTTGACTTCGATGACCTAGACTAATCTACTTAACATATATTCTTAACGAATTATTAGTAGAATAATGTAAGTTTTATACTTTATTATTTAAGTAATTAAATATATATGATTTAAAATAAGTTATTTCTTAATTTATTTATTTAGTAGTTTCTTAAGTTTTGCGACTGGTAATAAAATTACCTGTCAACAGTTTTAAGCGTGGTGTTTTAATATTTTCTTAGTTTTCGCGACTATTATACAAAATAAAACTACGTTTTAAATTAGATTAGGTTTCCATAGAGTGAATAATAAACTATGAACAAGTTGGCGGTAGGCTAAATAAAACTTTAACAATACTCTTTGACACTTGAGATCTATGTCTTCCGTAATCATGGCTACTGAAAAGTAGCCGAAACGTCGGAATAATAAAAATCTAATAAATTAACGCCCTTAAAATCGTTAAAACATAGTTTTTATGCGTGGTATTTTAATTGTTTTTCTATTCCGACATTACGTGACATTGGCCGAAACATTAGAACAAAATAATATACGGCGCTTTAAACCGTTAAAACATAGTATAATTATTTATTTTTCAATATGTTAAACGTAGAGAAATCAAGTATGACGTGAACTACAGCGTCAAATTTATAGTGTGTTATTTACACAGAGTGATATGCCAAGAAAACATTTCTTATCAACATATCAACAACATTTATTACTTTGATAAAAACCATATAGATATAAAAATAACCTTTAATTTGCGTCAGTTCCTGGTTAAAAATAAAGTTTATCTGTTTTATATTTACTTGAATTGAATATGGGTATCATAGAAATGCCCGAGATAAGCAGAATACAAGCTGAAATGGCAGTTGGCTCGCCGGGCCCAAACTGGAATTCCTTGCTGCATGTATGTATTTATAGATGTCTACAACCTGAAAATGTGTTCAAGTTCTTCCCTTAGACCATTGAAAGAACAAAGAATGACATAAACTCAGGACAAACGTAACTTGTAAGCCATCTTTTTTCTTTGTTAACTAACGCTGGGGAATGCATTTGCCCATACTCATGGGTGTCGGTGGAGGTCACCGAGGGTTACGTGGGAGTCTCGACACACAAGCTACTGATGATAGAAGTTACAAACACCGACCGCCAGACTACGCGCTCAACGTTACAGCGTCCCTCCGCATCGTTAGGAGGCATCACGGGGTTGTTATCATAGACATGTCTACCGTGACGCCTCAATGCCTACAAAGAGATACGTAACACACCCGACAATCACTGTTGATCCCGCTAGTTCATTCATGTTTTTAGTACATATAAACATCGTTCGAAAGTTAAAAATTACACACCATACAATTGAACGTGCGGTAAAACAGGTAATTAATGAAAAAAAAAGAGAACTCAACCAATGAGTTTCACACTACGACAATTTGTAGATAAGCTGAATAAAAGAATCTCCTTGGAAGCGCTTTTGATCGATAGTTTGTCTCACTTTAATACTATGGAGTAAATAAGAGGAAAGATGTAGTTTTAATATCGACCACGCGCACGTGACGTAAGCAAAGACGCGCCATTTTTAGGGACGTCAAAGATTGTAGCGACTTTCGACTAATAAGTGATATTTATGTTTGTTTCATTACCTATTGCGCTGTTTTCTCGCAAATGTGTTGAAAAACGTTGTATGAGACACGTGCAGTTGCCGGTTTTTACAAACTCGTGACTCTCGTCTAGTCGTTTGTAAAAACCAACTTACCGCATTAGTATCATAATTCATAAACAACTATTGGAGAAAATCTCAAGTAACATCCAGTTTTATAATTTAAAACATATTTTTTAAATTTTCTTTCGAAATTATTAGTTGCGTACATCACTAAATTGTAAAAAATAACGCTATTCAAAATAAAACTAATTATGATCATGTTTGTTATAATATCCGATACCTGTAATATAAGTAGATCCTACTGACCGGTCACCGACCCACACTTACTTGAACGTCTGCGCTTGCGCATCGAATACGACATATTGCAGGACTTTCCATGTAATTAATTATAAATACAATTATCTATGAAATTAATAACAATTTAATGTAAGTATAATTACTTACGTGAAAATGTGAAATAATATTCTTAAATCCCATTTACTAAACAGGTCTGGATCAGCCGATTCGGCGGCGGAAACAGCTGAATCACTCAAGCGTCGCAAATATGCAACCAATGAGTGAGAGATCAGTGAGAGGTATATGTTTGTGCCGTTTGCGGTCGAGACGCTTGGACCGTGGGGCCTGAGGCCTGGAGCCTCTACCAAAATTTATCTAAACGACTCATTGACTCATCAGGCGATCAGAAGGGCTGGCGATGAAACGCAGCCTTCTGGGAGCCTCACCAATAGAAGACGGTGATCTAGGCTCAGTATTCTACTTATAGTCTTGTGGAACTATGGGTAGAATGCAATACAAATAAGCTAAGTTCTCTTTTATTGTATTACTGTTTATACCTACTAGTTTATAATATTGTATTACTTTAATAAAATATAATGCTTGCTTGAATAAAATTAATTATAAGTGATTTTAAGTGCTCTTTCTTTGTATTTTATTATATTGTTAATTGGTTCCAAATTTTGTTATTTTTAGGTTATATAGTTTAAATACCAATTTGTCCTTGAAAATACTTCATAATATAGGAAACATCATTAAATAGCGAGTAAAGTCATCTATGAAGCCTTTTTCAACATATTTACATCCCTGGTCTAAAGTATGTCGCCATAACAACCTTGAGTTGTGTTCCGGCATTAGTGACCAGGTTCCAGTCTCCCTTAAGAGAGCACCAGCGCATTCGTAGCACTTTTGGTGTTGCAAATGTCCAAAGGCGATGGTAACCCTTTCCATTAAGTGGGCCGTCTGCCTGTCTGTTGAAGTCCTTCAATAAAAACTTTAAAATATTTCGAAGTCGAAAATGCCTCATTTCTATCAAAATTGAAAGATAAAAATGAACCATCTGTTTTCGGCTATTGTAACTGTATTAGTGTTGCATACTGTGCTTCTATTCAAATTCGTGGTTTACTGTAATGCGAGAAATGCTCATAATGTTTTGATATCAACTTGGTCCATGACCCCGTTTTTCGTAACGGCCATTGTTTTGAAGCTCATTTTGCGCTGGTACACTTTTTACGCACTGTAAGCTTCAACGTTTGGACACACGTTCGCTTAAATCGCAAAAAAGCGTGAACGAACAAAAATAAATATAATTATATTAGTCTACAACAAGGGTTAGTCGGGGCGATTATGGTCCTTTCACATGCATACACGGTTGCTGCCCAAACGGCTCCGCGTCGTGCTGTACTAGCTCTTTCACATCACAATTTACGCACGTTAGACATTCAGCGGAAAACGGACAGGTCCTTGTGATGGGAGGACCGAGCCCAGCAGCGGGACATATATGGGCTGATTTAATAAAAAATAACACTCATATTGTATATCCCCAAATTAAGTAAGTTACGCTTGCGACGATGACAATGGATTTCTCTGGGGCCGATTCCCAGACACCCAGACTATGGTTAATAATGGAGAAAATTCGTTTCTGAAATTTACTATACCAGGAATCGAACCCGGAGCCTCTGTGTTGCAGTGAGGTTAGCCGGCAAAGACTTAGCTCGCTTAGTCACAAAGGCCGTCAATATAAAATATATCATGTAGGTATTTAAATACCTTGCCATCATGACACTAAGTTCCTAAATAACAGGATAATGCTTTGGTGCATTTTGATGCTGTGAGAACCAAAACTTCGGTCACACGGGAATATTCTCATTGCCTCTCATGATTAAAGAAGCAATTGCACAGATCACAATTGAATGAAAGTCAATTGTTGCTTGCACTTCCGAGTATCGTGGAAATACCTAAGTATATTTTACCACCATAAGGAAGCGAAAGAACTCGGTCGCAACAGCAGTCCACGAATTGTTAATTTTCGCTGGCTACTTACATAACACATGCGTAGCCATAAATGTAATAGAATATCAAGCTTTTGGCGGGGCTTTAAAATATTTTTTTACATAATTTAAGTTTTGTATTTGGAGTTGAAGCTGTCTTTACCTATAAGTTTTATTCGTGTAAGATCTAAGGCTAATGATTACCATTTACTATTTATTTTATACACACGATTTATAATTACGTCTTCATTGGCCGCCATTTATAATATTTTCATGGTTACTCTTGTAGTGTATGTGCCCTGTTGATTTTTTTCTTCATTTTTTGACGGCATACGCTGTTTTTTGTTATATTTCTGTTGATTACTCTGGCTTTCTTTATGACTTTAAGGGTCGCTTGCATAACGATCATCTTTAAATAAAATTAGTTAATTATATTAAATGCCTAAATATGCTTTACACAAAACATATTGACAGTTCTTTAAACATATTTAGCAGCAAATTTTACGTTGTGCAAGACGATAATTGTAATTAAGGCTGATATATATGTTTTGTGTTTCTTAAATAAATTTAGGCAATCGGCCCTAAAAGTTTAACTTTATAAGTGGAAAATTAGTGATAAAAATAAGTGAGGTTATAAAAAAAGTGAAAATATCCGGACCATCCGGGTTTGTAGTAGGGGTAAGTATGTCTCTCCCCCATTCCACCATCATTGAAACGCAGAAGCATCGGGTTTGATTCCTTTCTGGATATTAATTAAGTCTATTTAGCCTGAAAAACGATCTCGAGCTATAATAGATTTATAACGACCATGGTGTGTTATATCTTGACTCCTTAGGTAATCCAATATTTTGGAGTTATTTACTTCTATCAGTTTATTCTTGAGCAATCTCTTAGAGACCTATCAATTTCTTTTTTGGTGGGACTATGAACTGTATGTAATTGTTTCTTTCTACTCGATTTCTGTCAGATTCCTATATCTCACTATTTATTCACTTGCCTTACCATCGGCTGAATTTTGACAAGTAAGAGGATTATGTCAATTTTTAACCGACAGTAAGGCAAATGTACGGTTTATAAGATGTAGGAACGGGTATTAATCAAGCTAAATGCAAAACCAATGTACGTAAGATGCCTACTATGATTATTATTTAAACAAAAGCACCTTTTAATCCTCAAATACTCTGCAAAACAACAAGATTTATAATTTAATACTAATAACAGCCTATAATCGTCTCATTGCTGGGCTCGGGGCTCTCACCAGAGGGGAACGGACAGTATACCCGACATGGTTGTCCAAGGCGGCTTGGTAGGTTTGACACATCGGATATTACGTCGAAAAACTGCCTAAGAAGAAGAGATACATGCCGGCTACGATTGGAATCCGCGCCTTTTGAGTTTAAGACGCATACTGTTGCCTACACTACCACGACTGTGAATTTATAATAAACAAGTATTTATACACATTATAGCTCATAAACGTCGCTGTCGTGATGTCGCTTGCCATGTTCCATGGCGTGGCAGCTGGGCGCGGCCGGTGACCTCCACAAACAGGTATACATATAACGACATCTATAAATTGCATAAACGCTTGTAAGTGTAGATATAAAATGAAAAAATAGTCGTGACTTACAGAAAACCCTATTCATTTATGTTCACGGTAATCGTTAACGTGTTTTTCCTTATGTATTCAAAACCAGACCTTTGAGCACTTGAACATGTTTAAAATTCGAATTTCGATCGTATTTTGACCGAAACGTCAAAGTCAATCAATGTTATTAAAAAACATTTTGTAGTTAGCTTACATCCCTAAAAAAATTTCATCTATCATAATTCGTTTACGACTTGGCCATGTTTGTTCCCCTGTTTTCTTAGCAAAACTCAGGATTCGTGATAGTTCTTTGTGTGAGTGTGGCCTGGGCGAAGGTTCTATAGAACATATCTTTTTCCACTGCCGTAAAATTGTTAATCCCCTTTATGACATTCTTCCTGTTAATTGCCCTCGTCCTGTTAATAGTAGTGTTCTCTTAACTTTATCGCATAAGCCATTTGTATATATTCTTTGTAAATTCTTGACTGTGAATAATATTATCTTATAATAGTTTGTATATTATATATGCATGTATATATATATATATATATATATATATATATATATATATATATATATATATATATATATATATTCATATAATTATATGGATTGTATAATCCATATAATTATATGAATATTATATATATATATATATATATATATATATATATATATATATATATATATATATATATATATATATATATATATTAAATTTATTCAAAAATTGGCTTATTATTTAGCCAATTTTTTCACCTGGCTTTTATTTTTATTCACACGACATTGGCAAAATCAATTCATAAACGGCATTGCAGCCATCAGTAAAAAAAAGTAGTTAGCTTATTACAAAAACCGAATTAAACTCCACATTTCAATCCTGGTTTTGTTTTTAACTGTAACAATTGGTTAGTCGGTTGCCTGGAAGAGATCGGTTTAAGCGATAAGGCGGCCTAACGTTTTTACCAAGACAATATTGTAGCCGCGCATTTTTGTTTGTTTGCATAGTGAGTAATAATGTTATCTATCTATCAAAGCCTAATTCTCGTCTTAAAGGACTAAAGAACTCGCAAAAAGATGAAGTTCAAATGAAAAGGTGACTTGTTAAACTGCAAACTGAGAAACTAGCAGCATGCTGTGCAACTTCTTTTATTTTTGCAAATAACATTAACTATACAAAATAATGCTCAGTTTAGTTAAGGCATATCCCTCATGATGAATTATTTTCGTGTATGTATAGGTATTACTGAAACTTACATATAAATATGATAAAATAATATTAATATCGCTTCGTCGTCAATCTTAATCATCATGCCTAATGACAGTACGATTCCATTATCAAATATACCTGTTTTGATGATATTTGAATATTTTAAATATTTTATTGATTCGATTAATTTATGTGTCCTTGTAAAGGCTTAAATATAACAGACGTATTCAAAGTTCCTTTTAAATTTATCAGCATTATTCCCGACTGTGCTTGCCCAACTGATGCAGTGAGTGGGGTTCAAGTGACTATGTATTTCTTAGCTGTGATCAAATACATTTTAGTTATGAAATAAAAATAATTGGAATGAGAATTCCGTATCTTCTAAATCCTACATGACTGGTTAGTGTATCATGTCATCTTCAAACAGCTTTTCGAAACCTTATAATTTCAAGCATTTTAAGACCATTAACAGTCAAAGGCACTAACTAACAAACGTTAGCAGCCAAAGACACTATAATATTGTATCGGCCCGCAAGCAACGTTCCCTCTCCATATCATCACCTTGAGATCCTTGGTAACATAGTGGCTGAGATATTTAAATCTATTAAGTAAAAATTGTTGGAAAACCAGTCCATAAATTCTAGACCTCTTTGGGAGGCTATTTAGATTTATAAGTATTACTGGGAGATTTATATTACCAGGACACTCCTTCTATACTTTCGTTCAATATTAAGACTTCTACAAAATATCTGACGTAATACACTTAGTAACTAGTGTCGTATTTTGAAAGAACCTGTCTGAAATCGACACTCGCATCGCAGCACCAGTTTTATTTTGATATTGCGCCACCAGAATAAACCTTTTCAAAGGCTCGTTGGTATTTTAGTGTTAAACGTACTATCAATTCCCGTAAAAACGTTTAGGATTTCGCGGGAAATGATTAATGTAGTATTTACAAAAAAATATTTGCCGAAGATTTTACTGTATAAGAGGTACGTTCAAATTTTTCAAGGAGATAGTAAATTTAAAAAGTAAGTAGCCCAATTTAGCTTAACACGACTTTGTTAATTTCCAATAGACAAAAAACTACATTCACAACAAGTTAGTCTGCTATAAAATAAGATGCTTGATTAATCATAAAATTTATATTACAAATACCTACCTATGTATAAGGAATAAAAAATAATATTTAAAGTTAGTATTTTAGAATCATTGTTATCTTTATCATTTAAATAGGTAGGTTAGAGAGCATGTGATAAAAGGCTATTGAAATGCCAAAACTACTAAAATATCATTGACCTCCCCTGACCAATAACAGTAGACAAGCGTGTCAAAGGTTCGAAAACCCAAAACAATGCCATGTAAAACAAAAATGAAGCCTTTTAAATTCAAACGAACCGTTTTCTCTCTTTGTTTTTCCCATTGTTGCCATCATTCCACCATGAAACAAAACACCATAGCTAAAAGAAACTCACCAAAACAAGTGAATCCAATCCGACACCGCGACCGTTGGAGTTTTAAACTGATTTCCTTCACAAAAATCTCGAAAAACCTCCAAAGTACACAACCAAAACACTCACAGACACACAAATATCACTGCCACAAAACACTTTGTTGAATTCAAAAGTGGTTTATCAACAATTTGAAACTTCGAGTCGATATTTTGAAATCAAACGACACACACGTCTAATCACAACGACGTCTGTTCGACAACTAGCGCCACAAGCGCGGTGTGGTGAAATGTGTTATTACACGATGAATTTCGTTTTTTCCGATGAAGCGATGGCGCCTGCGCGTGAGTTGATGAAGGACGACGGACACAACCTTTGGGATCCATTATAAATTCATAGTCATCTTATTATGATAATATTGTAATTAGTTTGATAGGTACCTATGTATATCATTATTTTGCTATAAATAAATCAATGATTGCAATTTTACAACTTCTACGGTCGTCTAAGTGCGTGAATTCAGGTTTGCTAAAAGCTAACGATTTTGTCAAAATAGTCAACCTTATAGATAAAATCGTGTAGGTTTATTTTCTTGGAATACTTAATTACTTACTTACTTACCCCGTTGGCTCAGCGACCCAAAGTGGGTCTTAGCCGGCTCGTGGCCGACCCTATCATAATATGAGAAATAAAAGCTCACCGCCTCCGCTGGCTCGGTCACGTAGAACGGAAGGGAGAGTAGGACTAAATATCGCTGGAAGGACAGAGGCTGACCTGTCGGAGCTAGTAGCCAGTAATTGGCAAGCAACCGCACAAGATCGAGAAAAGTGGTATGCTCTCGTTACGGAGGTTGTCTTGGAATAATTTTTTTTAGCTTCATCTAGTTATGTATATTTAGGATATTTACAGAGTTCAATATTCCGTAATGGTGTAATGAGGGCATTATTAAGCATCACCTTTGTAAGAAAAAACCAATTTGTGGAGGAGGACGGATGTGTTGTTGTTTATTATAATTATATTAACAGTATCAACTTACATACATACATAATTTCACGCCAGGTCCCTTGCGGGGTAGGCACGGACAAAAGAGCGCCATTCAGGCTTATTCTTACACACCTCACTTGCTTCTTTGATATTCATAGCTCTTGTCATGCACGCTCGTCTGTTCTTAAGGCTCCTGACATCACCTTCTGCTAGTACAGTATCAACTTATTTCAGTTTTTATGGTGTTAGATACTGTGAATCAATCTAAACATTTTCCGTTATGTGATTAGTCAAAGAATATAAAGAATAGAAAAGAAATTCCAGGTATAATGACGGTAGCATCAGGTTTTTTACTTTTTATAAAAGGGCAGCTGCTGTTCATAATAAAAACCACAAAGTCGAACAGCTGACTGGCATATGGCCTATCACCTGTTTCACAATTATGGCTTTAACATATTTTTTCATGCGACTTCGCTCACATAAGGTCAGCATTTCGAAGTAACTATCCCGTTTGCTGGAATTTGAATATTGTTACACGCCGACAAACTAAACGCACACTTCTTTTATTTATTTTGTGTTTAAAATTTGTAATTACAAAAACAATCTATTGTTATTGCACTTGTTGTGTCAGTCTCCCTTTAGAGAGCGGCAGCAACTTTGGTGTTGCAAGTGTCCATAGGTGATACGGTGCAGAAGCCATGCAATAAAAAATAAAATATTGAAAATCGATAATTTCGATTTTTTGCAGGTCTACTGCAAATTATGATTTGGTTAGGTTAGGCACATTTTGAATGCATTTTTTATTTAAACATATTTTATTCTATTTTAGAGGTCTTCAGGTAGAAGTGAAACAATGTTGTGTGTTTGAATTGCAGTTCAGGAATGCATGATGTAAGCTCGCTCCGCGCTTACTAAAGTATTACAAAAATGCAGACGCTTAGCAGCTAACGGAGCGAGCTATGTCCCCGCGGTAGGCGGGGCGTGGTCGCACGGGCTTTACGGGGGTGAGGTCAGCGGAGTGATTCTGTCCGCAACAATTTGTGAGCGGCCGCCGTGGTGATCGGACGTCTGCGGCTACACTATCAAACAAAAAACTAAATTTGTTCCGAAACCAAAAAACGGACCACATCTAGTCTAAATTTATGCCGCTCCTGTCGTGACAGAAAAATCCTAAGACCCCCGTTTATATAGAAGTTTCCCTTCAAAAACACAACACTAAACCACGTCTTCATATGTATCAAAACAATGATATTAATTTAGAAACGGTATATTTGGTCTGGCTGCACCATTATATTTGTCACACAATCACTGCGTGATACCATTGAGGTGTGGTTGTCAGAATTGACAATGCAAGTCCTTTGTCCAAAACTCCAAGGTTGTGCGTGGGTCACGTTTCGCGTGACGATTGGCACGAGTCTTCAAAATGTTTTTGGTTACGTTATAATATTTATAACCAGCGCTTGCTCGCGGTTTGGTATACCCCTATATTAGGGTGCTTTTTTTTTCAACTATTTTTTTTCGGTTCCATCGTGAAATTTTGTTGCAAGTACCCAAAAAAAATACCCTGAAAGTTTGGACCCTTAATATTAATATTAAGACCTCGACCCAGGCGTTTGAAGATTTTCCCTTAAAAAAACACAGAAACTTTGGCTTTTTCATGTTTAAATTTCTACAGCTCAGTGGCATTTCATAGCATCACTTTGACTATGGACGGGTTTTTTTTAGAATTGAATGCTCTACAAATGTGTCCATTGCGGCCAAGTCGTAACTTGAACCGAGTCGAAATCGAAAAAATATATTTTTTGTAATTTGACATGATTTTCGATAAAAAATTTAAATCACAAAAATTTATCATTAAATATCTCCGGAAATATTGATTTTAGCGACTTGGTGCTTAGGACCTTTTTTGTAGGAAATTAAATTTCCTACAAGTTTGTTGTTTGCATTTTTTTGTAGCTCTTGTTATTCACGAGATAACTGCGAAAAAACGCGAATTTCATGGAAAAATCAAGTTTAGAGGCCTGTACTACCTCGCCGGTTCGAGTTACGGACATAGTTGAAAAAAAAGCACCCTACCCGATATATTATATTCCCCGTTGACGCGCAAGGTTACCAAAGTCTAAAACTTAACATCACTTAATATCATTTTTATTTTTTGTTGGCATTTTCTAGTAACTATCGCGATTTGAGATCTTTTTGATTATAGCTTTAAGCGTTAATGTTTTTGATCGTTGGTAACCCTGCGAGTCAAGTTATCGTGAACGGAGTATACATATAAAATTTATCATGTACCTACTACACAAAAATGAATATAACAAATATGCTTTGCTATGTAATATATGCTAAATATATTCTTACACAAAGTGATATCTCTTGATATTATAAACATATATTGCAACGATAAACAGTATTAAACTATCTGACAGATACCTTGGGTTTTGCGGATTAACTCTTGCATTTAATATGAGACGAGCCGTGTCCGCGACTTCGTCCGCGGGAATTTTTTTTTAGAAAGAAAGAAACATAAAAAAAATAATAATGTCAGCCCATAAATGTCCCACTGCTGGGCTCGGGCCTCCCATTATAGGGCAACGGACAGTATACCCGCCACGCTTGTCCAAGGCGGCTTGGCAGGTTTGACACATCGGTTATCTCGATGTGCAGGTTGCATCACGATGTTTTCCTTCGCCGTTTTTAGCACGTGGTAATTGTAACAATATGCACATTAGATCAGAAAACTGACTAAGAGGTGCATGCGTTCCGGTCAGGATCGAACCCGCACCCTTTGATTTAGGGGCGCATACGCTAACCATTACGCTACCACGACTTTTTAGAAAGAAAGAAAGAAAGAAAAGCTTTATTTGCAAAAAACCGCGCGTTTTTTCGCGTAACCCTAATTTTAAGAGTAGCCTAAGTTACTCCTTATTACATCAGCTGTTTGCCAGTGAGAGTCCCGTCAAAATCGGTTCACCTCCAGAGATTAGTCGGAACATCGAGATAGACAAAAATTCTAAAAAATGCATTTTTGGATTCTCCTGGTCCGAATTTATCCCCCATGATTTTTTCACACTTTTGATTAGATATTACAACCAGACACTTTAATTTTTTACAACTACGGTCTTCTGGTACCGGCTCTACTAGTCGCATTGTGGTCATATACTTGTTTTGTGAATCTGCTTTCACTCATTCTGACTACATGCTCAAACGACCTCAACATTCCTTCTTTAACTCTTTTCACTACATCATCTTATTCATCTTTTAATGTATAACGTTTCAAAATCACACTGTTTCTTATCATATTGTTACGACCTAGACGCCGATAAAAATATCACACCGGCATACCTGTAGAAAACACATTTTATTACCTTACAGTATTTGGACTTCTTTCTTTCTTATTTATTGGCATGCGTTTACTAATTATTGTTGCGGTCGACTCATTAGCCAGGTGTCTCGCAAGTACAAACTGATTCTAGGAAATTCGGTCCACGCGGCCAGTCAGACATATTGCATCTGTGCAGTATAAAGCAAATGCCTAATTGAGGGACGGGGGGAAGAGCGATAACCACGAGCGAAGCAAGACGTGTATACTACAATCGGGAAACTTTTAGTGACGGACTTGGCGCGTTTTTATGGAATTACGACCATCTGCATTACGTTTGGACTTTTTGTGTTCGGTTATATTTGTAATTGTGTTATATGTGTTTGTGTAGTTTTAATAAACTCTATAGTAAGTCTAACGGCATTTTAATTCGAGTCTCGCGACTCGTAACAATATCATACCTTACACATCTCACAGCTTTCATTTCAGTTGCGTTTATAAAAAACAAATTAAAGCAACCCCATTATAATTCAAAGTACTACATTTAGCGCAGGCTAATAAGAAGTTCAAATTGGAATAGAATTCGAACATGAATATTTAAGTTGATGTTCTTTTCATTTTTCTAAGAATAATCTCCAAGTAGATTACAAAGAAAGCGCCCATCTGATAGAAGTTGATAAAACACGACACAATATAGTTAAGTGTTGTAAAAGCATTACATTCTCTGCCCGGGGCGTGTTCTGACAATAATCATTATAAAATATTAAACCAACCGGTGGGAAAGTGAAATTATTGCAACAATTTGTTTGTTTTGATATTTGTTTTCTGTTACTTTGTTAGTATATGGGTACTTGTATTTTCTTCTCAAATCACAAGCAATAAAAGTTACTTATATTAAGGCCTATGGGTGTAGATTCCCAAAATGTAGGAACTGAGTGAACTTAGTTAATCGTCGCTGTTAGACTCTTGCCTATCTTCTACTATATCTTAACTGGTATTGGATTGATACAAAATACACCTATAAAGGGCAAAGGTTGTTATATATGTATCTGTATATGATACTAGATATTTCAAATTAATATTTCGGTGAAAGTAAAATTTTGTTCTGAATAAGGAGTTACAGAAAAAATAACAGACAATTCAGATATTATGAATAGTATATCCTGTTATCTTTGCATTGTATTGCATTCACAGTGAACTTGCGGATTCGAAACAACAGTTAGGTCTATATAAACTTAATATACTTATAAAGCCATATTCAACGCTTTTTTTAAAAGGGTTATATAGACGTATTAAACTGGGTGCAGCGGGCTGCAACATGCTTAAACCACCTTAACATTACTTTTTTGACATATGTCATTACATCCTCTTTCAATTCACGTTTCATTATCGCACTGTTTCTTATCATATCATACGTTACACACACTTCTCAAAGCTTTTATTCAAAAAGCGTTTATTACAAGCAAAAGAAAGTAATCCCATTATAACTCAAAGAACAATATTTGTGACATGCTAATAAAGACTTCAAATTCGTTAGATTTAGTTAAGTGTTTTTTATTACTATAATATATGGCAGGCAAGCAAACAACCCTCCTGGTGGACAGGAATCTAGTGAACGACACCAGGCTCTCCACTCACAAAAGCTCGGCAGGCTGCAGGTTGAGTATAGCGGATTTAGATTGTAAAACGGAAAAGTAAGTAATATCATAAAAAATAATAATATCAGCCCATAAATGTCCCACTGCTGGGCTCGGGCCTCCCATTATAGGGGGAACGGACAGAATACCCCGCCACGCTTGTCCAAGGCGGCTTGGCAGGTTTGACACATCGGTTATCTCGATGTCCAGGTTGCATCACGATGTTTTCCTTCACCGTTATTAGCACGTGGTAATTGTAACAATATGCACATAAGATCAGAAAACTGACTAAGAGCTGCATGCGTTTCGGTCAGGATCGAACCCGCGCCCTTCGACTTAGGGGCGCGTGCGCTAACCATTATGCTACCAGGACTATATATATACATATATGACTATATATATATCATGGAAAAAGAATATTCCATAGTAATACATTAAACAATTTAATTATATTATTCTAATTAATATTAAAAACAGTTGATTTATGAGTTGATAATGATATGATATCTATTAATAAATTAGAAAGTATGAGAACACAAGACACTGATACATTTATGTCGTCTTTATAGAGCCTAGCATTATAGTGTGTTATCGTACAAGTAGATTCTTGCGTAAAACTAGATAACCTTGTCCCTTCTTTTGAACACATTGACATTTCGCAGTACATATAGGAGACAACGAGTCGAAAGTAATTCGCATAGTAGTAATAGAGATACGACTTCGTTTATTTTTTCATTTTAATTATTAAACACATGAAAACTTGACACAGGTTCGCGTTTGATAGTCATCTCACCTGATGTTAAGTGACGATGTGATTTAGGATGGGGTAGACTTATCTAGCAGATACCCATTCACTCGTGACTTGAAACAACTGGTTTTTGTAAATTGGGGAAGGCAGACTCCGGAAAATTATACTCGACAGCGAGACGCAAAAGAAAGGCGGAGACAAAACGTTTAGTTCTAACCAATGCGCGTGTCTCGTTTTCCGATGACAGAAAAGGGATGAGGGAACTTGATTCTATAGCACTCTCTATAAAGTGTATCTGTAGGAATACCGCAGACTTGCTACATGGAGGCTCTGCTCAAGAATGTCAAGACGAGCATCAAAAATACTATCAACGCCAATCAGCCTCTTGGCTCTCTTATCAATCGATTCCAATGCGTCCAATGGTATTTAATTTAGGCGTCCTAAAGATGAGAACAGTGTTCCATACATGACGTATTTTGTTGATAGCTGAATAGGGTGGTCGTTAAAAATTAAATTTCTTGCGACGCCCCCTAAAAAGCTTCCTTTTAATGAAAAAACACTGAGATTTTTTTATAATTTTTTCAAGTCAAGACAACACGTGCCTCAAGACGATTCAAGTTAATTTTTGGGTAATATCATGTTTTTTATATAAAAAATCCCAGTGTTTTTTCATTAAAAGGAAGCTTTTTAGGGGGCGTCGCAAGAAATTTAATTTTTAACGACCACCCCCTATAGCTTAAGCTTGCTTCGTCTAAATTTTAAAAACTGTTTCTACCAGTTTTAAACTGCTCATTTTATTAGTTGTAGATATTAGCCACAACAATATCTGTGTAGCCATAAACCATATGGTCGTCGACCTTCCACCTAGGTCAGTCACAGACCACATTACCGTTTAATGGGGTTATATAAAGTTTATTGTTAAAATGATCACTATGCGTAAAATGTCATTTACATTCAGATACTTATTAGTAAACCAACCTACTTACTATGAGCTGTATATTACGCGTGATTTTCAATTATTCTTAGCATAACTGAATAAATGAGCAGGTGGAGTAGAACATTATGGAATCTGCTCTTGGAAGTTTGTAACGGAGAGTTATTCAAAGAGCAAGGATGAGCACATTGTGAAATCAAATTATATTAATATATAGTATTTGTATTCTGTATCGCTTGGTGCTTCGTCTTCTACACATAATATTTTATACAATATAATGTGTTGGTGTGTCTTAGAACAGTTATATAAAATATTTATAAATTGAATGAGTTGATACATAATGAATGTAAAATTATTGTAATAAATATTGTAACGAGTGTGGGACTCGAATCAAAATGCCGTTTGAATTACTATAGAATTTATTAGAGCTATACAAACACGTATAACAGAGGTACAAATATAACTGGACGCAACCAGTACAAACTGCACGGTTCAATAACACGCACGAAGTTCGTCACTATATAACAAAGGACCGCGTTGGCTGAGGTTTCCGAGAAACCGTAATTTGTACACCTGTGACGGTTAACAAGTACAATAACAATAGGCTATTGTCTAGTTGCACATTTTGAACACGAAGTAAGCAAAAGAAGTCCAAATGCGGGAAAGGTAATAAAACAGGTTTATGGCAGGCAGGTGTGCATCGACTTTTGTCGGCATGTAACAATATGTTTATGTTTTGCTGCTGCTATTTTTACAGTTACCTCATGGTTTGTATAAAAATATCAAACATTAAGCTAAGGATATTTTTCTAGTATTTCTAGTTTTAGGTTTTTCTAAAATGTTCTAGTAAACAAACACCATGGAAAATCTCAAGAAAGCTAACGTCCAACGTTGATTACGACGATATCCAAACCTTAGGAGCTTTAATGAAGACATTTATTCAATCACTAGGTACAAAGATGATATAAGACAAAAGTTTTCAAACTGGGCAACTGGGCAACTATGTAAATTTTTACCAAAATGTCCTTCGTAAGTGGATGCTTGTTTCATCAGCACTTTATTATTATTCGATAAGATCTAAGTCTAACTGTACTCGTTAGACTTAGATCTAAACATGGTTATCAGAATGAATACACGGCAATCGTCTAGTTGGCCTTTGATATCCTTATACAAATGATCTAATGCACCTACTGACCCTATGACGGAATAAGAATCGATGAGTCAGATTTCTAATAACCAGTCCGATGTTACAGGTTTCCTATTGTAGGAACGATTTTGGCTTTTGATACTCTATCGTTTACTAATTCATCTAATTCCGATGGAAGGCTGGTTTGTATTTTGCGCAACGAATCAGCATTGCCATTTAGCAATGGAGCCAGCCTTCTAGAAACACTTCTCCCTGGCAGCGATTTGTTACATAATAAAATAAAACGCCTTTTTTATTTCGTCCATAATGAACATGTCATATAATAATATATTAAAATATCAGCACCCAGTAGCTCTTTCTACGGTCACTGCGAGCCACTTTGGGCCCGTGACGGCACGGATGTTGTCGTCCCAACGCTTGAACGGGTGCCTCTGCTCCTGGGCGTTGTAGTTTGGAGCGTGCTTACCTAGTAGATACCTGGACCCTAATTCTGTTATTATATTATCGTCAGAATGGTCGTCCACTAACGTCAAATGGCTGTTTTTTAAACAAGCATTATTACGTCAATAGTTGACCATTGCGACGATATTGTCATAACAGAATTGAAGCCCTGTTCACTCGTGACTTGAAGACCACTGGTTTATATGCATCGGAGAACACAAACTCCGGAAAATTGTTCCACTTGACACCTCTACGCTAAAGGAAGACGGAGGCAAAACGTTTAGTCCCAACATACACGGGATGCCTGGAAGAGATCGCTTCTTAGCGATAAGACCGCCCATTGTGCACATTTAGAATATTTTTAGGCAATAAGTTTTTCTGTGTTTTCTGTAATGATGTACAATAAAGTGTCATCTATCTATCTATCTAAACATGGTGGTATATTCAGTATTCACCATGTAACGAGAGCGCAAACCGGTGCATCTGGCTGTTCGATGATAAAAAGTGGATGGTTGTCTTTGTCGCCTCTCACGACAGGCCTCCCAGTCACACAAATTAGTATTATTTCTCCTTTCCTGCAGTTGTCTGAAATCAACCGTCAACATCATTGTTGGTATATAATATCAACAGATCAAACCATTTTAGAAAGTATAATTACTTATTAATCAAATGATTGTTTTAATGGCATCTCTGATGGTACGTGTGATTGGATGCCAGTGCCAATAATTGGCCACTTATACTGGCAATTGGCACATGATTAAAGATTTTATCAAACGAATCTATTATACGAGGTTTTTATTGAAGTGGGAAAGTCTTGGAGAAAATATTACTATGAGTTAGGTAACAGTGTAGTTAGAAAGTATTAAGCGATTCCTGCGGCGTTGTCTACTCTCATCTGTTGAATGTAGACATAAGCTTTATGTCAAATTTTAATCGATAGTAAGGCAAATACTCATATTGTTACGACCTTGACGCCGATAAAAACAAATTCACACCTGGCAAGACAAATTTTATTACTTTTCGGCATTTTGACTTCTTTTATTTATTCTCTATTTTTCTTTTATTTTATCCGTGCAGGAACGGAGAAAGAATACAATTTCCTGCGGCCCGGCGGCCTGTCGTAAGAGGCGACAAAACAACCCACAGCCAGGTGGTAGGGCATTTGCCCGACTGGATGGCTACCACCCCTGGTCTAGAGTATGTCGCCATAACAACCCTGTGTTGTGTTCCGGCATTAGTGACCAAGTTCCAGGCTCCCTAAAGAGAGCAGCAGCGCATTCGTAGCACCTTTGGTGTTGCAAATGTCCATAGGCGATGGTAACCGCTGTCCATCAAGTGGGCCGTCTGCCTGCCTGCTGATCTACTGCAATAAAAAAAAATAAAAAAAATTTTTCTTCTTATCTTATCTTTTATTTACTTTGTGTTTAAAATTTGTAATTAGAAAACAGCCCATTGTAATTTATGGCAGTCATTAGCCAGTTGTGTCGGATTTAAAGTATAAACTAAGTCTAGGAAATTCGGTCCACGCGGCTGGGCAGACATATTGCATCTGTGCAGTATAAAGCAATGTCCCGATTGAGGAACGCGGCAGTCGAGCGAAGCAAGACGTGTGTACTGCAGTCGGGAATCTTTTAGTGACGGACTTTGCGCGTTTGTTGAACTACTACCTTCTGCATTACGTTTGGACTTGTTGTGTTCGGTTATATTTGTACCTGTGTTATATATGTTTGTATAGTTACTAAAATATGCCTTATTTATTATAATTTAGTTCTCGTTCGCAATGCTTGAAGACAAAAGTGTTCGAGCAGTGCGTCCTCCCCGTCCTGACCTACAGGGCCGAGACATGGACACTGACGGCAGGATTGGTCCACAAGTTTCAAGTCGCTCGACGGGCTATGGAGCGAGCTATGTTAGGTGTTTTTCTTATGGATTGAATCAAAAATAATGCTATCCGTAAGAGAACGAAGGTAACATTAGCAAAATTAGTAAGTTGAAGTGGCAGTGAGCCGGTCACGTCTGTCGCAGAACTGATGGCCGATGGAGCAAACGAGTCCTGGAGTGGAGACAGCGTCTCGTTAAACGTAGTGTCGGACGCCCTCCAGCTCGATGGACCGACGACCCATGCAAGATCGCCGGTAGTTTACTGCGAAGGGCTGACGATGAACTTATTACAGTGAAGGGGTTATATAGTATGTGGCATTTATGGTTATAGTGAAGGAGGTATTAAGCTCTGTGGGAAAATAACTCAAAGCATATATTACAATAAGAAAAACAGCGTTAATCGCCGGAAGGCTGTAATTGAAAACCACAGACGTTGTAGGTAACACGAGAGTGCGATCAGTGAGAGCGAATAGCCGTCTGTATGTTTAGTGCGCAAGCGCAAGTGTGAAAGTATAACAGTTTATGGATAATTTGGTCAATGAATAAAAACATTAGGTAGAGTTTTTTTTGTAGAAAAATACTAAAAACCTTTGTGACTGACTTCAGTAATTCGAAAAAACAAATTTATTTTTTCTGGCTTAATTAGACAGGAACGGAGAAATCCCTATATATTCTACCGACCGTTCATTTATCTTACTATAAGTTAAAGTTTAATATGAGTTCAACCGCTAGTAAGGCAAGTGTATAAACAGTAAAATTTAGGAATAAGCCTATATCTTACTTATAAAATATATTATTAATTATTTATTTACTTTTTACTTATTTTTGGAATGTTTTTTTATTTTTTATTGTATTCACCGCCACTGTTGTCTTAACATTTTCCTTAGTTTAGGGGTTGCCTGGAAAAGATAGCTTTAAGCGATAAGGCCACCCTTTGTTCAACATGTACTGTACTTACTTTTAAGAACGTACTTTTAATTTTTAGTGAACAATAAAGTGTTTTCACTCATTGATTCATTTATTCAACCAGCCTTGATTCGTGCTGCAGTGGCGGTTTATCATAAAATATGACAAAACAACTCACAGCCCGGTAAAAAGGCATTTGCCTACCTAGATGGCTGCTATGGTCTAGTCTAGAGAATGTCACCATAACAACCTTAAGTTGTCTTCCGGTATTAGTGGCCAGGTTTTAGTCTCCCTTTAGAGAGTGGCAGCATATTGGGAACACCTTTGTTGTCACAAATATTCATAAGTGGTGGTAACAGTTTTCCATCAGGTGGGCCGTCTGCCTGTCTGCTGAGCTCATCCTTAAGAAATATATTTTTAAGTGCTGTATTTTACATTCTTATAAAGCAGCTGCTAGATTTTAAAAGCACAAAGCAAAAGTGTTGTTTTATTATTTTTGTAAATAAAGAGTTTCAAGATAGGGGAATGTTATCCGTTTAGCAATTACCTAAATGGTTATACCTAGCGCCTAAGTTGCAGAACTTGAAAGGCCCATTAAGTTATTTGCGGAATGCGACGACCCGAGAACGTCGGGCGAATGACCGCTGCTGCGCTCAGCTTAGGGCTTTCACATTTCTAAATTCAAGATGTTATTATATTGCTTGTTTGGATAAACAGGTGGTAATGTTTTGTATTTACTCCTTAAGAATCCAATTGTTATGAGGAGTAAAATACAAGCACTAACTCAAAAATACACATTTTTATTAAGCAATTTCGAACTTTAATGCAATGAGATAAGATCTGAAATAATATGCTGCATGTGTAAAGATACCCTGTTTTGAAATTAGAAGGTTTTGTAACCGCCCTTCTTAATATACAATTTCGAACTATAATGCAATAAAGTGAGATCTAAAACTTATATTGTATATCATAGATTTTTAATGTTTAATGAGTAAACTCCAGTCGTGCGTCGGAGCTGACACACACTTCTTTATTATTATTCTTACCGGAAGGTCAAAGGGTAAATAAAGTATATTATTTGATTGTTATGCGGCGTTTAAGAGATCAAATTCAACGAAAAAGGCCAGATTTGGGCAAAGAAAATTCTTGCACCACTATAATGCACCTTCTCTCAAGGCCATCATTGTAAAGGCGCAGATATGCGCAAGATCTCCCGTAATACCGCTCCAGGGGCCCTCTAGTGTCAGTTTTACTTTGCACCGACTTCAAGATGGTTTAGATAATATATATTAATAATACAGGCTGGCGCAATAGAACGAGCATATTGCATCATCTTTTTTCGCGGGGTAGAAAGTGCGCGGGCGGGGGGAGCCTGCATCGTTGGGTAGGCGGGCTCATGGAGTTTTAGTCACTATGAGTCACTTCGACGGGAAGCGTCGCGCATTTTGCGTGCGCGCATTTTACGAGAACTCTCGTTCATACATCGTTACTAGGCGTTTATATTGTTCTGAATATGGACTACGGCAAATTAGTGAAGCTCCGAGTGCTAATTTAATTAAAATATGGGTACAGCGTTTTGAAGAGACTGGTTCAACGTTTAAACCACAAGCAAAAGGTCGTCCAAGAACATTTAGGACCGATGACAATATTGAGAGAGTTATGCAGTGTGTACGAGGAGATCCACAAATGTCAACTCGCAAGAGATCGTCAGTCTTACACTTATCGCGACGAAGTTTGCAACGAATTTTAAACTTGGATCTTAAACTGCATCCTTACAAGCTGCAGTTAACACAAGAATTGAAAGAGTCTGACTTCGGAGCAAGGCTCGCATTTGCTAATGAAATGCTTCGATTTTCCAATTTTGACAATATCCTTTTCTCAGATGAGGCCCACTTCCATATCAATGGGTTCGTAAACCGTCAAAATTGTCGTTACTGGAACAGTGAGAATCCCAAACTTAAGCACCAGAAACCACTGTATAGTCCTAAAGTGACAGTATGGGCAGCAATCTCTGGTAGAGGAATAATTGGACCGTTTTTCTTTGAAAATGCGCGGGGGCAAAACGTCACTGTTAATACCGAACGCTATGTTGCGATGTTGGAAGGTTTTTTGGCTCCAATTGAAAATTCAAGAATAGTGAATTCTAGGACATGGTTTCAACAAGACGGAGCTACCTGTCACACATCAAATGACTCCATGGCGGTTGTGAAACAGATGTTCCCTGGCAGACTGATTTCGAAAAGAGGTGATATCCCATGGCCCCCACGTAGTCCAGACGTGACGCCTCTTGACTTTTTTTTGTGGGGATACCTCAAGAACAAAGTCTACAGCAATAATCCGAAAAACATCGATCAGCTCAAGGAGAATATCCGTGGTGAAATGGCAGCAATTACACCAGCATTACTGAAGAAAGTTTTCAATAACTTCCGTTTGCGATTTAAGGAGTGTCCTCGTAGAGAGGGTCATCATTTAGACGATGTTATTTTAAAAAAATAAACTTCAGTTATTTCTTAATAATACCTCAGTTTTATTTTAACTATACCTTTTGTATTTATTTTTTAATCAATATTGTAAATATGCACGTTCTATTGCGCCACCCTGTAATAGCTTTAGAAATAAGTTATTTTATACATTTTAGTTTTTGAAGGCGGTTTTTTAAACGAAGTTTTTATTTTTTATTTATTACTTTTTAGTGTCTAACTATGTATGGGTCGACCAACGAATGGTGCCGCGCTTCTTAAAAAATATAGGTCCCAAGAAACGGGAACAAAAAAATGATCGTAAAATGAAAGCTACTGGGCCAAACTATGTCAAATTTTTAGGTGACCAATTGGAAGCTATTCCGCGTTGAACAAAAAAGAATCACGTAAATCGGATTATAAATCACGGAGTAATTCGGTGAACATGCATAAAAAAAGATCCCGACGAATTGAGAACCTCCTCCTTTTTTCGAAGTCGGTTAAAAACTCAACCCATACCGTCGAACACCCACCTTATTCACTAGGTATCCTCCAGCCGACCTCTTTCTTTTTTACTAAACTCAAATTACCACTTCGTGGCACATGTTTTCATTTGATAGAAGACGAAGAAGAATATTGGATTATTCGTAAGTGTTTAGACCAATTATTTCGATTGGTTCATCTCCTTGGTTATATGATCGGAATGAAGTCAGTCGCGCCAACATCTTCCGATCTGTGCCCTGCTAATGAGGCTCATTGGCCAACGACATTGTGTCGTCACGTAATGTGAATGGAGGGACAAATCCGTAACACCGCCCCATTAGGTCAAAAATCGTCTACCTGACCGCGCGCGTATAACGACCCGCGCCGTAGTCATATGAACTACCTATTTTTAATATTTAACCGCCATTGTGTGAATTTGTGTATCACAAAAAAGACTTTATTATATTCTATTGTGTGTGCAAACAATTAATTAAACCTCAACGACCGCTGCCAGACGTCTCCAGGCTTGCCGATTTGGGAGAAGTGCAGTTTCGGGAGGTCAAGGTTAGTGGCATGATTTTCCTTCCCATATAATCAATCAGATGCAACGATTGATCTGATTGTCCTGCCGTCCACTGCTATTGAGCTATATTATCGAAGGCCGCACCAGTCCAGGAAGTAGGGCAATATATATTACAACCGCCGCCACGTGGTGTGCTATAGGAGAGGTGGGGAAGGACCTGAAATTTTACCCTGGCACCACCAGTAAGTGTATCGTTTCTGAAGGAGCATACTCTGAAGGTGATAAACATTTTTTATATTATTGACCTTTCCCGGTACTTTTTAACACGGTAGTCTTTCTTCGAATATACAAAAATGAATGTTTGTCTGTATGTCCTTTATAGAATAGTAAACTATACATTTAATCATACGATGATCTTTAGCAACGTGTTGTGCATGAGCCAAAGAAGGTTTCTGTGTTGGTTCATAATTGGACCCGTTAGGTGGCGCTGCTGTCGGCATATCGATTGAAGCTTTTCCGGGCAGGACGACGTCTGCCAGGACAGCTAGTACATTATAAATTAGATTTAAAACTAAACATATATATCCCTTTCGTTCATGTTCACCTATGAAACATTTTTTAGTAGGGAGAAAGTATGACTAAAGTCAAAAAGAACTTTATGCTTTTAATTATAAAATACTCGTTAGATTACATATCATGTATGTGCAGATAGTTAAAATTGTACTAAGTAAAGCTGTTTCTATTTATCTTTTACTAAGATGGTTAAGTAAAGAGAGTATCTATTTGATCGCAAGAAGCTGTTATCGCCTTAAGAGAAATTATAATGCTATTTATTTTGGTGCATGGCGGGCCGTCTTAACCATATTAGGAGCTGGGGTGCGATATAGAAGATTGTTACACGAGAGGTTAAAGTGACCTATTTAGGCATGAATAATCTGGCGCACAAGCGTAAACCTGTAAATTAAAGTTGACCTTGGCAATTTTTGGTTGCAGCAGAATACAAAATACAATAAAGGATTACATACAGTAAACATTGCCAAATTTTGAAATTTTCAAACCTATACTAGATTATACTAATAGGGTTCAGATGAATAAATAATTAATATACTGAATGTATGACCTTCAAATAGTGTCCTGTTACGATCAAATGCCGACAAAGAAAAAAATTCACACCTGCATCTGTGGAAACAAATTTTATTGCCTTCCCGCATTTGGACTTCTTTCGTTTATTTTGTGCTTAAAATGTGTAATTACAAAAACAGGCCATTGTGTATTGTAATGTTTATGATGGGTACAAGCCAGGTGTGATTCTTGTTAATTATTATTTACGCGGTCGAGTATTGTGGCGAGATATATTGTATTTGTAGTGTAAAGCAATGCCCGAACGAAGGGGTGAGGCAGTCAAGCCACAATTACAATTCGAGCAAAACGTTCGTACATTCGATAAGCTATATAGAGACGGACTTTGCGCATGTTATTGAATCGTACATCACGTTTGTAATGGTTGCGTTCAGTTATATTTGTACATGTGTTATACTTGTTTATATAGTTCTAATAAATTCTATAGTAATTTCAACGGCATTTTAATTCGAGTCCCGTAACTCGTAACAGTCCTATTTGAAAAAAAATTGAGTTTCAATCTATTTTATTTTGTATTGTGTAAGTGCGTTCACCCCGCGTCACCCGTGTCAAACGGTCGCGGTTCGATTCCATGACCTTTCACCGTGACAGTATTACCGTTGTCAATTGGACGGCGTTATGAAACAACGAATTACACGAACAAACCATAAAAAAAAAGTTATTGATACAGGCCGATTATACGCACTTTGAACTATGTTTCAAGTAGTTTATTTGTTCAAAAATCAACTTAATTACCTTAACATAGAGGGGTGAATCAAGCGACATGTCCTTAAATATTAGGCTCTGTACATTTTACCGCTTTGTAATACCAAAATACGCGCCTAAGTCGCTATTCCAAAATACAATAACTTAGTTTTTATTAAACATAAACGAATTAAATTCTGAGACATTAGACTTAATCCGTTGTTTCAATATTATACAACCATATCTAAAACGCAAAATCAAATTATCCACCAAAATAGGCGCATAGTTCGTTATTGAGTATCACCATTGATCCATCTACTTCATTGGTTCAGAATCAAACGCCAATTCCTGGCACTTGATTCGCTGTTTCATTTTATTTCGCGGGCTTTTTACTCGCGCAGTCAATAGTGTACTTTACGTAGTGACAATAATAAGATTGTTGTGAGATTTTTTTCTTTTTACATGTGAAGAAGGTGTTTTATATGTAAAACAATAGTTACAATGGATATATTTAAAAAGAATCCACGCAGTTACCGATTAATTGCTCCTTTTTTAAGCCATAATGATTTGAAGAGGAGTCCTGCAGAGGTATGTAACTGATTTAATAACCTATTATTGTCACAGCTATTGTTTGTTCATTGCTTATTTTCTTTGATCAAGCATAAAGGACTAAAATCATGGTACAGTACCGATTGGTAAGTAAACGTTTAATAAAACTATGTTTTAACGGTTTTAAGCACACTAATTTATTAGATTTTTATTATTCCGGTATTTCGGCCACTTTTCATTAGCCGTGATCACGGAAGACAAACATGTCAAGTGTCAATGAGTATTGTTAAAGTTTTATTTAGCCTATCGCCAACTTGTTCATTGTAATGATTTAGTTTTCATTTTGTTTATGGTTATTTTTTACTCTATGGGAGACTAATCTAATTTAAATTAGATTAGACTCCCATAGAGTAAATATAGTAAATAAAAATCAAATAATTAATCACGCTTGAAACCGTTAAAACTTAGTTTTATTATGTATACAAGTTGCGAAAACTTAGAAAATATTAATTAAACATTTATTCAAAATATATTTATTTTTATTTCTAGGATAACACTCCCTTGGATATCATACACCAAAAACAGAAGAAATACATTCAGTTGCATAATGCTATTGTCTTGTCTGAAGACAGAGTTGCTGAAGTAGATGTAAGCCAAACAGTATTTCTGGACATACCTAACTCAATATCAGCTTCTTGCGAATCAGTATCCATGATATTGCGATCAGCAGTAACTTGTGCAAAGATGTTGCTGCGATAGCTGATATTACCAGAGAAGCTGATATTAAAGGACTTGATATTAGTAGAAGTTTACCTGAAGTCAGTGTGACTGTAGCTGATATTCCCGAAGAAGATGATATCCGCGAACTTGATACCTGTAATAGCTTGCTTGAAGACAATGTTCCTGATGCTGATATACAGATTAGTCAAACAGTATTGCTGGACATATCGAACTCAATATCAGTTTCCCACAATAAGTTGAATAATACTGCTATTGGAAATGATGATAATATAAGTGTGTGTTCTGAAACAGGTAATGCCTATAAGAATTTAATGCAATTAGAAAATTGTGACTTTGGCTCAAGCTATACACATTCAGTGCAATTAAACACTACAAATGAATTTCAAGAACATGTCGAAGAAAAAATACAAGAGAATAGCTCCAGTATATCAAGCACTAAAACTACTACTACTGTTGCTTTAATGACTAACTTTCAAGATGAAAACAACCCACAGAATGAATCAATGATTTCTGTGGTTTTGAGCCCACCTACTACTACTACAGCAATAGTCACTAACTTCCATGATGAAGACTATCCAGAAGATCCATCAATAGTGACTAGCTTTCATGATAAAGACAATCCACAAAATCCTTCAATGTTTTCAGTCGTTTTAAGTCCACCTACTACTACTATGGCAGTGACTAACTTCCATTGTGAAGATTATTCACAGAATCCAGCAATAGTGACTAACTATCATGATAAAGTCAACCCAAATAATTCAGCAACGACTGAACCAATTTCGAACGAATTTTCCAGCAATGGAAGACCAAAAAAAGGAAGGAAAATAAAATATGCTGAACAGACACGCAATATACGCAAACGATTATGCCAAACTAATAAACAGTATATAAATAATAAAGGGGAAGTGGTACAGCCTAGAGAATTTGTTGATGTCCGCTGTCATGATGGATGCTATAAAAATATACCTACGCAAGAGCGTGAAGCAGAATTTTTGAAGTTTTGGGAACTAAGTTTTGAAGGAAAATGTTTATACGTGTCTACTAATGTTAAAGTTATTCCAATAAAAAGAAAACGAAATAAGATGTCTAATAAAAGAAATAATACAAGAGTATATTTTTTAAGAAATCAAACAGTTTGCGCCAAAATGTTCATAGACACTTTAAGAATATCATCAGCACGAATTGATCGGTATTTAAAAAAATCTTCTGCTCCAGAAATAATCGAAGATAAAAGAGGGAAGAAATCAGGCAAACAGCCTCTACCTCAGAATATAAAGCAATCTATTATTGATCATATTGATAAATTTCCGAAATACCAATCCCATTATTGCAGAGCTCAGACCAACAGAATGTTCTTACCACCTGAAATGACTCTGTCGAAGATGTACGATCTTTATTTACAAGACGCAAGTCCCGGTGAATCAAGGGGAATCATTTCCTTCTCATCATATAAAAAAATATTTTATACTTATTTTAATCTGCAAAGAAAAAAGCCACAGAAGAACACCTGTAATAAATGTGATATACTGGCAATTAAAATAAAAGATGCAAGAACACAGCAAGACAAAATAAAATACGAAAATGAAAGGCAGCTGCACCATAAAGAAGCTGAAGAAGCACGCGATTTTAAAAAACGAGATCTGACATTAGCCAAAACATGTGATCATCTTGAAACACTTACTTTTGATATGGAAAAGACTCTGCCATTGCCTCGTATACCTACGAATATTGTATTTTACAAACGTCAACTCTGGCTCTACAACTGTGGCGTCCATTCAGGCAAAACTGGCAAAGGCTTTTGTTACGTATAGGTGGAAGGTACTGCAGGTAGAGGAGCTCAAGAAGTTGGTTCAGCTTTGAGAAAACACATATCTTCAAATTTAGCCAGTAAAGTAAAAGAACTCATCCTCTGGTCCGACTCATGTGGAGGCCAGAATCGGAATATAAAGATCACTTTGTTACTTTTTGCGATCCTGGAAGAAAACACAAATTTAGAAAAAATTACTATGCGTTTCATGATTCCTGGGCACAGCTTCTTAGAAAACGATAGCGACTTTGGTGACATAGAATCAGCTTTAAAAACACACACACGTCTTTACACTCCTCAAGACTACATGAACGTAATGACGACCTGTCGCAAAAGCAATAAGCTGACTGCTGTTAAAATGGAAGAAACTGACTTCGTTGGAGTATCCCAAATGCTGAAAAATATAGTCTACAGGAAGAAAAACATTCATGGAGATGCTGTTAGCTGGTTGAAAACTAAAGAAATTGTAATTTATAAAGATAAGCCTGGTCGTATATACATGTCTACCACACATGGTGGTCAACCACAAGAGGTGGATATTAACAAAAGACAGAGAAGAGGGACTACCAGCAACCCTTTAAAATTGTCTACATATTATGAACAGCTTTGGCCAGAAGGCAAACCAATTTCTCAACCAAAGCTAAATGACATCAAATCTCTGCTTCACCTAATACCTTCGGATGCAAGAAAATATTATGAACATTTGACTGGATCTAACAATATCACGGATGACGTTGAGGGTTATGGTGGCTCTGTTGACTTTGAATTAGAAGAATTTTAATGATAAGAAGTTGATAAATTTTCATAAACATTGCATATTACTGATAAAAATGCAACGTTGTTGTTGAAAATAAATGTTGACATTTTTTTTACCAAAGAAGAGATTTTAATAATAAATGTTCTTGGATGATGACAATGTTAACAATGGCTAGTGATTATTATTTTCAGTATTATTACGTATTAAGTACAAGTTGCTTTTTGTGTTCGTTATTTTTATATATTTTCATTCAATCTACCGTGTTTCCTGCTCGTTTTATGGTCAATTTTTTTTTAACATTTTCATAATATATCTATTTTGCCACTGGATTTGATCTTTTTATACCCTTTTATTAAACCCAAAACTAAATTGTATAAACGTATTAAAAGACTAATTGTCGCCTAATTCCATACTGCAATTTTAAAATTGTATAAATAATGCAAAACGAAATATGGAATTAAGCGGAAAAATGACCATATCTTCTATTCTATACATCATAAAAAAATATGTTCTTTTATGAAATAAAATATACATAATTATATATCAAATAAATAAAAATCACACTAAAAACATAATTATTGCGCTCTTAGCGACCTAATAAAGTTTCTAAACTTTGAAGCTCTTTTTCTCAATTTTACTAAAACGTCGCTTCTTTCGTTATTTCATAACGTCGTCCAATTTATAGCTATCGTCTTTTTTATCTTTTTAAAATTCCTCTATCGATTCGAGTCTTCATGTATTTTGTAATATAAAAAATAAGTGTTTGACAGTTAGCGCATTGATGTGAACCGTGCGCGGACTGTCAACTGTCACCTTCACGGAACCCATCGATAAGGGTCAAGATATTCATCACCCTAATAGAGGTGATGAATATCTTATCTCTGTTTCATTCTTGGCCTACCATATGAAACAATATAATTATTTGTACAAGAACGGAGAAAGAATACAACTTCCTACGGCCTCTCGTAAGAGGCGACAAAAACACATCACAGTCCGGTGGATATCACACCTGGTCTAGAGTATGCCACTATAACAAGCGTTGAGTTGCTTCCGGCATGAGTGGCCAGGTTGTAATCTCCCTTAGAAAGCGGCAGCGCATTGGTCGAACCTTTGGTTTTACGGATGTTCTTAGGTGGTGGTATCCGCTTTCCATCAGGTGGGCCGTCATGCAATAAAAAAAAGGAAAATAATGGAGCATTTGAAATCAGGGTTTTCAGATTTGCCAATTGACTCAATTTGAGGGATTTATTATATATTTATTATATCAGAAGCAACATGACTTATAGAGCATCGTAATTATGAGGTACAGTATAAATAAAAATAATAACAGCCCATAAATGTCCTTCTGCTGGGCTCGGGACTCTCGTTATAGAGGAACGGACAGTATACCCACCACGCTTGTCCAAGGCAGCTTGGCAGGTGGATACATCGGTAATCTCGATGTGCAGGTTGCATCACGATGTCTTCCTTCATCGTTACTAGCACGTGGTAATTGTAACAATATGTACGTTAGGTTAAAAACTGCCTAAGTGGTGCATGCGTTCCGGCCCAGATTCGAAAACGGGCCCTATGAATTTGGGACGCCTGCGCTAGCCACTACGCTACCACGACTAACACCCACGAGGTACAGTTTTTGATTTGAATTTTTATATCTCAGGAACAATATTTTATACATACCTATAACAAAAATTTTGGGGTAAATTTTTGCAATATGGAGACTATTTGGGTTATAAAATATTTTGAGTTAAATAATTTTCTTAGTTTCGTAGCCAAATTATAAAAATTGTAGATTCATTTATCACTCACTCACTCAATTCACTCGATGCAGATGATCAGACACGCACTTGGCCAATTTTTATATATTAAATTCACTCGTTCTTATTATATAGCAATAAATACCAAAGAATATGCAGTATAAATGCTTTATTTGTTTAATAACATCACATTACTTAGGGGCCATCCCCATAAGTTACGTAACAAGTGTGACATTGTGTGACAAGGGGTGGGATGAGTCCTAAATTTCGTGACGTCAAGTAGTTTCAGAATCTAATATATTTAAGCTTTAATACACAAAATTTGAACCATTAACTTTAAATTATTTCCAACTCTATCTCTATGAAAATAGTGTTTATATTATTAAAAAATAATTTAAAAGGAAATCTCCATCAACCCCTTATTACGAAAATTTACGGAAGGAGGAGTATGAAATTTCGCACACTTATAGTTTTTATAGAGAAGGAGTGCAGAATGCTAAGATTTTAATTATGCATAAAATACATGAAATCAATAAAAGAAATATTTCACCACACTACCATGTATTTGCCACGAATATATATACTCTTTTGTTTATTGTTAAAGTCAAATTATCAGTGTAGCTTTGGCGAAATCTGTGATTATAGAAGTCATTGACAACAAAACCTTAATAACGTTCAAACTTATAATTTTAATTAATTATGGTCGAATTATTACGGAACTGCTGTTTTAATTTATTAATTTCTTGATGTAAAATTGCAAAATTGTGATGCCACACTAGGGAGGGGGGAGTCTCACGACTGTGACCAGCTGTGACAAGGACGGGGGACAGCTCAAAAATCATGAAATTCGTATGACGTAATCTGTGGATGACCTCTTAGTTTAAAGTTACTTTACTTTGACACTAAACGTGGTACAGCACGAGAGATTTTCGTTCTCTTTATCCCATACGACCACTTTTACTGGAAACTTGCCCTGGAAATATAAATAAAATGTTATATGCCTGGAAGAGTCTGACTGCCGTGTTAGAATTATCCTGGAATCATATCGAGGGCTTCATAACAAATGGGCGTATACACAAAAATGCCTTTTTCTTGTTGTTGACTAAAATCTATGCATGTTACTATTTAGAAAGTCTTATCAGTATGCAAGTGCACCTAAATAAACCGGTATTCCAAATTTCAGCCTTATATAATCAACTAGTTTTGTTCTATTCACAACTAGCTGCGCCCCGCCGCCTCTCCCGCGTGGTGATTGAAATTCGTCATAGTTCGAAAAAAAATATTCTAATATAAAAGTAGCCTAAGTTATTCCTTATTACACCAGCTACCTGCCAATAAAACTCCCATCAAAATCGGCCCAGCCATCTCAGAGATTAGCCGGAACAAACAGACAGACAGACAGAATACCATATGTTATATATATATTCATATTATTATGCATGTAGTAAAAAGCGGTTATTTCAATATTACAAACAGACACTCCAATTTTATTTATATGTATAGAATAGATGTATAGATTTTGTCCCTTGTGTAAAATTGCACTCTTGTCTGTACGTCCATTTGTTATGAAGGCCTCGATATCATATCTATTAGCTCTTAGGATTCAATTGGTGTGAAAATATGGTCTTAGATAAAGTCGTGTTCCGTGCGATGAATAAGGGTTCCGTTGGCTTATATCTCCCTGTGCCTGTTATATTTTCCTATCCTATTCCCTGGGTTGCCAAGTGTGAAAATTTACCGTGGCAATCCATGTTTTCTTTGTTATGTCCATGGAACTTGGACTTGTTTTTGAATTTTGGATTTTGAATACTAAAGAAATGGTGACATGTCGTTTGGCTACTGCCTAACTAACATTATAAATGAGATTCTGTCTACACATTATCAGGGTGTAGAATAGAACAAAGGATACTAATTTCTTCCAGTCAAAAGTACTGAGGGATAGGTAAATATATCCGAAAAGATGGCGCTCCTATAGCGTTTTATTGGCGCTACCGTTGCAGTTCCCTAACAGCGACAATAATAATTTTAATTCAACTAAAATCTCAACTCAAAGTTGCAGTCAACGTCTTATTGTTTAAAATGGATTTTCTATAAATACAAGAATGAACTGGTGGTTCCAACTGTTCTTAATATCTATAAAATTCTAAACATGCGTGTCGGTATATTGAATTTATTACAACTGGAATGCACTATATAAACGATGGAGAACACGATGCATTTCTTTTAGATTCCTTGTCTGTTAGTTCGGGATTGATGTAAAAATTACTAGACCGATTTCGCTGTGGTTTTCGCTAATCGCCAGCAAATTCTTAGACTTAAAATCTGCGCTGCTTTTTATTCCGGCTATCCCACAGGTATTTTTCTGAGAATAACTTAAATTAACCAGATTTAAAAAAAAGAATTCGAATGTAATTCAATCACTGATCGATAGCAAATTTGATATAATAAAAGCATGATATTTTTTATCTCGGGATCCAGCGGGAATATCCCGGGAGCGGTTTGTAGTTGTTTGGGGACATAAAAATTAGCGTATACCGACACAGGTTTCACCAAAACGATAGCTTTCATACTTTTTGAAATGGTGCGGTACTTTATGTCCTGGGGATCGTGTGGCAATTTCAAATCAAGCGTGGAGTAAGTCCCCGCGAATTGTCCTAGTTGTTATCTAATTCTCAATATTATTCTTTTTCAAAAATGAAAATATTTAAATCACTTACAGATGCCATCTTATTCATTTTCAGGTTGAAATTTATCGTCTTTCTTTCTTCAGGTCTGACAGGACAGGTAGTCAATTCGCAGGCGTTGATCGGGGCCTGGATCAATGAGCTGAACGTACCGTCATTATCCACATCACCATATACCGCAAGCTTGAGTTTGTCTGAGGGGAACTCTAGGAAAAATACAAAAATGATGAAGTATGATTTGTGCTAATATCATTAATTATCTCTTAAATAAATTGTGTGAGTTTGTGAACTTGTTTGCTTGTAAAACGTAATCTCTGAACAAGAGATTTTGAAAATTCTTTATATACCTACATACATTATTCCTGGTGACATAGGTTATATTTGATTGTGTTATTTAATAATGACGTCCTGCACGGGAACGCCTGTCAAATATGTAACAGCAATAACGTTCCACGCAAGAATTGCACACATCCTCGTACGAGGCACTGCGAGTGCTCTCCGCATTTATGAATCAATTACAGGTTGCAAAATCTAATTAAACCTGGATTTCCTTGTGTATTTGTAATGATGCTCAGCGAAGAGGGCACGGGTCAACTACCCGTTTACCTTGGGAACAAATAAAAATATGAAGGAAACTTAACTAACATTGTATTCTACCTATAATCCCTTCAGACTGCAAGTAGAATACTGAGTCTATGTCATCGAAGTCAATGGCTAAGGTGCCCAAAAGGCTGGCCACGTTATCTCGTTGGTAACCATTTTGTTCCGTTGATCGACGTAGGAACCAGTCGTCTTTTCACCCCAAGAGTCAGTGACGCGTTTTGGTAGATCTTTGTACAGGATCATGACCTCAGGATTATAGGGTCCAAATGTTTCAACAGAAAACGGCACAGTCATAAAGTTTCATCGAGGTTTGCATATTTGTGCTGCTCGAGTGATTCAGCTGTTGTTGCCGCCGAAATGACTGATTTATATATTTTTAGCAAATAGGACGCGGCCAACGCAAGTCGCATCTCATATAAAAAGCTTGCCACGTTGCCAGGGAGCTAGAGTCATTCTGTCAGAATGCCTACCGTCGTCACGTGTAATACATTCGGCTCTTAAAGAGTCGGCACATTACAAATGTAAGCAAACGAATGAAATTATAAATATATTTACTTTAATTGTCGATTACTATAGTCGATTACTATTAGGGAGTGGTGGGAGGTTTTGTATGTGCCAATAATGGCATACTTTCAAAGGGATTAAAGACCATCGTCATGTTTTTTCAGGGTTTAACTAACAAAGTAGTACGAAAATATATTGTATACTCACGCGGTATAATGTCCAAAGTAACCCCATAACTCTTGTGGGTGTTGATCATACAGAACTCTGGTCCGTAGCCGCAAGGGTCTACTTGGACGCTGTGAATCCTGCAGACAAGCGGGTCCGCTGGAATTCAGAAGTGTAATAGATCAACATCTTGATTCCATAAATTACAATGTAAGAAACTCATGGTGGCTTAGACCATTTTGGTTGAATGGTCTAAGCATGGTGGCCATAAAAATCCGGTCAACCTGTCATATATTTTATTATTATTAATTGTAATGACGTTACACATTAACATATAAAGTATGTATAAGCACTAAGGTGGCGGCGTTATTACACTATACACAAGACGCATTTGACCACAGCCACTAACACTAACATTACTCCAGAAGGAGCAGGGGCAAGTTACATGCACTTGAGCAAGAATAATATAGCAATTTAATTAAGTTTGTAAACTGAATTAAATCATAATAAACTAAATTAAAGTAAACTCACCACCTCTACAAAGCTTTCTTGTGACAAAGTCGCCATTTGCAAAAGCAACACATAAAACAAAGATTAAAAATCCGGCGGACATTTTGCGACGTTTGATCGACAACTGGGTTAGTGCTTTGACTTGTTTACAATAACCACAGTTTTATTAATATAATTATATTTGAATTTGTTATCAGTTAGTACGCTACTTGTTCCCGTGGTGTCATCTGAATTCATTATGTTTTTGGAATTTTAATTCGTTCCACTAGAGTTTATGATGGTAACGTCTGCAAGCGTGTGGAATAGGGAAAATTGTACGTGGTTGTTGTATCTTCTGGAACGTAGCCTTGTAGTAGGGGAGGCCAAACGGGGATTTCGGGATTTACTCGAACGTGGCAGAATAACATAAGGGGAGAACCTTGTACCCTATTATGTAGCCAGACCATATATTACCCGTTATACATGGTGGGGGTATTTTTTATCCCTCAAATTATTTTTCAATCTGTCAGAATAAGGAAATTGTTCCACATAATTGTCAGATTATGGGCCAAAACGACAAGGACAACAAGCTGAAACATTTGTATATTAATCTGACGCGCTCTAGTACTACAATGGCACTTTTTTTTGCATTTTAAAAAATCAGCCAGGGCTTTCGGTCGCGTTCAAATCGTCAGTCTTTTGAATAGGAGTTCCTTTAGGGTTTACTTAACATCCCATTTGAATACCTGACGCGCTTGAGTATTTCTGTGCTACTCTTTAAAAAAATCTGTACACGCTCCCCCCACCACCACCAGTGAAAGGGCATGCATCATATAACATTTTTCTTCTAAGCATCTAATCTTCACAAAACAACAGGTCCCCAGCAACAGCGACGCTCGAGTAACTCCACATTTAGCTCCCCCCCCCTACTATTGGTGTCCTTAACGCAGTCAAATTTCATGTAACAAAACTATCAACGTTGTAATGTAACATAAACTATTCTTTACATTTTTTATATATAGATAAACAGAGATTGTTTAATCAGGCTATGACGGAAGTAAATCGGGAGCAAATGCCAATGTTGTACATATATAATATACATTGTTATATATATGTAATATACATTGTTATTATAATGTATATATACATTGTTATTCCTTCTAAGAACATTTTTGCACATTACAAACAAGATTTTTGCAATTAATTACATTATAACGATGTTTAAATGTCTAAAGAACTCAAGTCACATCTAAAGTTGGATATTATTTCTTTACCTTTGTTCAAAGGTGTCAGAGCCAGGGGGGGTTTCAAATAAAACGCCCAGAAGAAAGCAAACGAGAGAGAGAGAGAGAGAGACGCAGTTTTAGAATTTATGTATCTGTTGTCTTTTTCCTGCACCACTTACATCGCCTGATTCCGATTTCTTTGATTTAGGTTGCCTGGAAGAAATCGCTTTGAGCGATAATTACGCCTATTGTATTGTCTCTGAAAATATTGTGAATATGGTCTTTTTTGTAATTGTATATTTTTGGTATTTTGGTATTTTTTGTTAGTTATTACTAACAAGGAGGTACACTATTTTCTTAAATTTTAAATTTATATCACTTTAATAATATGTACTAATATTATAAAGAGGTAACGTTTGTTTGTTTTAGGAAGTAATCTCTTGAGCTATTGGACCACTTTAAAAAATTTTTTCACCAGTAGAAAGCTACATTATTTCTGAGTGATATAGGCTATATATGATTGCGAATAATAAATATCTTTCAATTTTATAAAGTAAAATACCAATTACGAGACAGAAGAAGATAGAATAATTAATAATGTTAATAACTGCTCTTAAATGTGCCACTGCTGGGCTTGGGCCTCCCATTATAGAAGGAACGGACAGTATACCCGCCAGGATTGTCCAAGGCGGCTTAGCAGGATTGACACATCAGTTATCTCTATGTGCAGGTAGCATCACGATATTTTCCTTCAGCGTTGTAAGTAAGCACTTGGTAATGGTAACGACACGCACATTAGGTCAGAAAACTGCCTAAGTGGTGCATGCGTTCCGACCAGGATCGAATCCGCGCCCTTTGAGTTAAGGACGCGTATGCTAGCCATTACTCTTCACGACGAAAATACAATTAATAATAATAAGCTTTTTAAATAGGTTTTGAAATACAAGTTTTTGAGATCTTGAATATCATGTAGCAGCAGAGTGCTAGCCAAGACAAGTAAAACGAGGGGTCCCAAACACGACGGGTCTATCTTGTTTGGTACACCTTCCGACTCTATGATTAGATCAGCTCCGTGGTAACATATTATTGCATTGTTACGCGATATACATATGCGTGCAAAATTTCAGCTAAATCGGAAACCGGGAAGATGGTCAAATTTAACTTGTAAGATTCCACCCGAACTTATATACATGCATAGTAAGTTAAATAAAAGCTTGTAAAATCATCATTATCATCATCATCCGAGCGTTAAATCCCGGTTGCGTTCGGAGCGTTCACTCCGACGCCCAGGGTCCGCTTTCCTGCTTTTTCTATTCCACTTCGCGCGGTCTTCGGCATCCCCCGTTTTGAGACCATTGGCACGCATGTCATCCTTCATGACGTCAAGCCAAAAGCTTGTAAAATATATTAAGTAAATAAATATGAAGTTGCTAATCCATTAAGTTTTCTTCCATTAGTTTCCTTTGGCAATAAAACAGCAGCAATCTCAATGAAACTTGTTAAATATAGTTGTTTATTCTAAAGTCAATCGATACACATGCGAATCATAGCAGATAACTGTGGCCTCGAGTTCACTGTACTATGGAACGTGGTCATATTGAGATAAGGCAAAATAATATTTGAACTCCATTAATTAGTATACATATTTATTAATAAGTATATAAGTAATCTGTCATCGCATGCAAAAAAAGGCGCAAACGTCAAATAGATGTATTATTTATGCCCATTATTTTGTTTATGGCTGGTGTACAGCAGACAGGCTAACGGCCCAACTGTGACGGAAAGACATTAACAATACCAGAAGTGCTGCCAATGTCCTGCCGGCGTTGAAGGAGACACTGGAACCTGGCCAGTGATACTGGAACACAACTCACAGATTGTTATGGCGGCGTACTCTAAACCAGGGGTGGTTGCCATCCACTAGGGCAGATACCCTACCTGGCTATGGTTTATTTACATTACCAGAGATGACACCAACACGCTGCCCACTTCGAAGATTTATATGGCACACTGTGAAAATAAACCCTATATCGTAGCGAGACCCTTTCAGCTAGAAGGTTATCCCAAGTCCCTACGGAGCGCAAGAGAAACGCTGCCGATGGCGTACAATGTGTTTTTTTTATAGCTGGATCACAGCATGCAGTCCCACCTGATGGAAATCGATTACCGTCACTTATATATATTTGCAACACCGGAAATGTCACTAACGGGCTGACGGTTTCGAATAGATTTATGATACCCTTTTTAAAAATTCCCCTTTTGTAGCGCTGTGGGAAAACCACGGCTGGGAGCTCATTCCAAATCCCCACGATGTGCAAGAGAAGCGTTCTAAAACCGTTGCGTACAAGAGCGAAGCGGCTCGAGGAAGTGGGGATGAACGCCCAGCCGATGGCGTGCAGTGCGGTGGTAAAAAGAAGACGAAGGCACCATTCTGAACAGTTCCTCGGAACACTCCCCATTGTACAGACGGTAGAATACATAAAGAGACGCGAAGTCTCTCCAAAAGCCAAGCGCATCTAAGCCGTCTGAGTATGGGAGCGGCTCGACGCTGAATATTGGATACTTTGGATACGTTGGATTTAGCTGGTAGGTGGGGCCCTGATCCACAAGTGGGAGCAGTATGTGGTGTTGTAGAAAGAATACGAAGGCACCATTCGGAAAAGTTTTTTGGAACCCTCCCATTGTACAGTCCCTCCCATCTTCTATCATTATGGAAGAAAAATGCTACAAATTACAATCACCTAGCAAAATTTAATTAAATCCTACATTCTAGAGGATTCCACAAGTATCTTGTATTTTCTTTCTTCTCTTGTATTTTATGATAGAACCACACAACTAGACTTCTAATCAACATTTTATTATTTAAAGCACATTTTTATCTTCTAGAACAGTGTTTCTCAAATTTAATAGTTCTATGTACCCCTATTAGATTTAAAAATCATTGGTGTACTAAAAAACGAAACACTTACAAAGAGCAATACATGTATATAAACCAGTAGCTATTCTAGCTAACCTTCGTTAGTGTTTTCATGGCGTGTTAATTAACGCGATCTTAACTCTGTCTTATTTGCTATATTTCTTTATCCCTCAAAAAATGTATCATTTATTGAGATACAAAGTATCCTAAATGTTGATCAGGGATAGAAGCTAGCTCTGCGTAGAACTGTTGTTTCATTTAAATCAATTCAGTAGTTTTTACGTCATGTTCGAAAAGACAAAAAGAAATCTGCTGCTTTCTCTTTTTTTAATTCATTGTACAAAGTCGAAACTTATATAGATTTATTATGTAATATTATAGATTTATCAAAATAAAGTTATGGGTGCGCTTGTATGGTTGGATGAGGAAAGCAGAGGACCAAGACATGTGTGAGATGCAGCCGCGCGTCCCTCTCAGGGCCGGGGAAACGTCACTCCCCGGCCCGCACACAGGAGAGGCCGCCTCTGTTTACGAGGCGGCCAGCCGCTGCCGGGGTTGCGGGTTAAGCTTGCGCATGTACCGTGACCCCGGCGCTAGGCGGAAGAAGGCTCCCATGAGGTTTTAGTGGGTATACCGGCGCCGGTCGTATTGATTAATCGGCGTCGGGGAGCCTCACACACCGGCCGCGTAGATCCCCCGCGCGGCTGACGATGCGACAACGCATTTACTATCCGTGCAGGAACGGAGAAAGAATACAATTTCCTGCGGCCCGGCGGCCTGTCGTAAGAGGCGACAAAACAACCCACAGCCAGGTGGTAGGGCATTTGCCCGACTGGATGGCGACCACCCCTGGTCTAGAGTATGCCGCCATAACAACCTTGTGTTGTGTTCCGGTATTAGTGTCCAGGTTCTAGGCTCCCTAAAGAGAGCAGCAGCGCATTCGTAGCACCTTTGGTGTTGCAAATGTCCATAGGCGATGGTAACCGCTGTCCATCAAGTGGGCCGTCAGCCTGTCTGCTGATCTCCTGCAATAAAAAAAAAAAAAAAAAACTCATGTAAAAAAAAAGGACCAAGACATGTGGCGCAAACTGGGAAAGTTAGAAAGGCTTACGTCCACCGGTTGATAACAGCTGGCTGACGACGACATACATTTGTGTTTTGGAGAAAATTTTCTGCCTATCCTGCTACCTGTTGTATATATAGGTATTGTAGGTTGGTGCGCTGGCTTTCGCTGTCATCTTATCGAGATATTACTATATTATTAGGACCGAAACAGACCAATACATTTGCAGTTTATTACCTTTCGGCATTTGGACTGCTATTGTTTACTTTGTGTTTAAAATTTGTAATTAGACAAACAACCCACTGTGTATTGTAATCTTTTGTGGTAGTCATTAGCCAGATGTGATTCTTAGAAATTCAGTCTGCGCGGCCGAGAGATATATTGTAATTGTGCAGTATAAAGCAATGCCCCAATGGAGAGGCTGGCAATTAAGCGATAACCAGCCGCGAGGCAAGACGTGTGAACATTCAATAATCTATATAATGACGTACTTTGCGCATGTTATTGAATCGTGCATTACGTTTGTACAGGTTGTGTTCAGTTATATTTGTACCTGTGTTATACGTGTTTGTACAGTTCTAATAATTTCTATAGTAATTTTAACGGCATTTAAATTCAAGTTCTGCAACTCGTAACAATATCTTTATATATCAAATTCTTCTGTTCGTATGTATGTTACTGAATTCCTCCTAAACGATTGGACCGATTTTGATGAAATTTTTGTGTAGCTTGAGTAGGTCACGGAATGGTTTAGATTCATTCAATTGGATCTAGTAGATTGCGGGCTTGCTAAGTATAAATATTATGACCCTGGAGACTTTCTACTCGTCACTTACCACAACCTCGAATGAAGTTATTATGCTTATTACAACGCTCTATTTGTTTTGAGTAGTACTTGGAAGTTTGTACGCTTCTTTAAAGGTTCTTAAAGAAGCCTATAAACTGACTTTAAGATGATGAACCTTTTCATACCGTGACTGTACATAGACAGATGGACAGAAAAACATGACAGTAGTAAAGGTTCCGCTTGTGAAAAAATAGCTGGGGGCCTCTAAAAAGTGAACATTATTATATTAATATAATATAAATAAAAATATATGTTTATACTTTAAATAAAATAGACAATTTATTTAAAAGAAAGAAGGAAAGAAAAGAATGTTATATTTGATGTTTGTGATTATTATGTTGGCTTGGTTATTCTCAGGTTTGTCATGAAACAGCAAACTTGGTTTTTGTTCTCACCATTCCAAACTTTCCATTTGATTGTGAAACTGCCCTGTAAAAAATTAATATACATTTTTAAAATTATTGTTACATATTTTAAAATAGTAGTCACGGTTTTTATGTAATATTAAAAACCGTGTTAATACACCGATTATCGACTGAAATTATGTAATAAATTAAGACAAGTCGTGCAGCTTATGAATACGAGAAAATATTGTAGTGGACACTTATCACGTCGGGGTCATTAGGGCGTGTTCAGATGACAGGCGTCGACCACGCACAGGGCCCGCACACGCGTTATGCTCGCCGTACACCCGCGCTCGCCACGCGCCTACTCAACGCACGCCTCGCGCCCCCTTATACTACTAGTACTACTAGATCACAGTCAAAATACCACACTAGCTATAGCGCGAGGCGTGCGCGAGGCGAGTGCGAGGCGTGCGCGAGGCATGTGCGAGGCGTGCGCGAGGCGTGCGCAAGGCGGGCGCGAGGCGTATGCGGGTGGACTTCGATAAATGGAATTTGAGATCTATTGATGTGTCATAAGTCTTAATATACAAACAATGAATTTCAAAGCGGGTTAGACGCTGGTGCTGAGCGCGTGGCGTGCGCTTAGCGGGCGCGTGTCGTCTGAATGCGGCCTTAGGCATGTCTCGACTAGGTGGAGGTACATTTGTCCCCTACTTCGACATTTTTGTCACGCGACTACGCAAAGTAAGAGCAAGAACGGAACGACGC